>CM054114.1:29780368-30380368 GCA_028673005.1 Tanypteryx hageni
TATCATTAACTGTCACTACCTTGCTAATTCTTTAAACTATCTCTCTTATAATCATAATTCTCACTCCCTTTTCCTTTTTCTCTCCTACCGAGTAAATAATCTTAAATCCGTCTGAATTTATCTCTCCTTTTTTTCCCAACGAACTTCACTAAGACCTACTATACCTACATTATTACTTCACATTTCCCTTTTTAAGTTCTCTAGTTTACCCCTCAATTCATAGTCCTAACATTCCATGTGCCTATTCTTAATTGCTCACTTCTTGCTTTCTTCTTATTAATGTTACATTTCCTCTGTGCATCCCCTAGGGTAGTCCCCACCCGGAGATCAGATTGGCGGACAATTTTACCTCCGTAATATTTTACCCCAGAGAGATCAATAGAGGTATTTACAGCTTTTAAGCCTATAATGGGAAATATAATGAGGTAGTATCCCCTTGCTTTCCTCATCGCAGTTTCACAAAAGTGATTACCCATCTGTAACTGTTCAGATTCACATATCACTACCTACAGAGGCACTGTGCAAGCTGCTGCCCTTGCACAGGGGGATGTAAAACTCCCAAGACTGCTTCTTAGTCTGACTCTTCCCCTCAGACCTTTCCGGCTTGGATGGTCCTACCAAGAGAATTATCTCCCGCCGGCATATCTCTTTTTGTGTCGTAAGAGTACACAAACCCTCCCACCTCTGTAAGGTTATGCAGTCCTTAGGGACCCTAATTTACTCAGAAAAACTCTTGCAATCCAAGGCGTATTATATTAGGAACTTTAGCTCTTGATTCAGCTTTATTACCCTCTGCGCTAACTCGCCTCTTAGCAGGACGAAAAGAAGCATTGCTATTTATTTTAGCCAAGCGGAAATTTTGCCTCTAAGATGTGAGCGTGTGCGCGCGCACACGGTCTGCTTGGCCAGCGCACAAGGGAAAAATTTGTCCTCACTAATATTTGTAGAATTATATAGAGTTTATTGTGAAATAAAAAAGCGCACGCAACTGTGCGACGTTGCAGACTAGTCGGAATTTCTCGGTATATGCCGATTCTGCATCATCCACACCCCTTCCTAATTCGCAATTTTAATACTCCTATACACAGATGAATTTATTTGCCTTTTTTGACTGTCGAGGAAAACAATGGCGCCACAAACAAATGGCGCACAATTATCTGAAATTTCTGAATAAGTTGCACATGGCTAATTTCTTCCGCACACTCGTCATGAAAAAATAGAGGGAACGTTGCTGTAAGCTTCTTTCAATTGGTTTTTAAATGATGATAGAGTTGAGCTGCCAACTCTTGATTTATACTATTCTACGGGTAAAGGAGGATTTTAAACATATTATAAAAAATTATAAAAGTTCCTTTCTTATAACCATTACTTGTTCTAGCGTGAATTCTCCTCGAGTTATAAGCAACGTTCTGATGAAGACACCGATTGCTCCCCAAAAAAAATTCTAGATTCACCAATGTATTATCAAATCTAGCACTAACATAAACCAACCTAACCTGAAATTTATTTTTTTTTAAGTAGCGGAATTTTAGAGATAGTGTAGACACAGGCCGAAGGACAAACAAACTGAACACATACGTGATTTTTTTAAAAAGCCTCAAAAATAGGGAAAACTTTGGAATTCATCTTTCGTATCGTTGCACAATTGCTCTTCTGTGTGCGGTTTAATATTTACCTCCGCAAAACTAGAACGCTCATCTAATTAGTCCGTATTGGGGATACAGCGTACGCGCTAACACGTGCGCAACCCAAAGAGAAGCCTGTTTTTAATTTTCAGAACATTCCTATGGGAGATGCTGTGCGCTCGAGTAATTAAGTTAAAAATTTCTGAATTCCCGAGACTAAAAAAATAGCATAAAATTTAAAGAAGAGGAATTCCCAGGATAATAGTGGCCTACGCCTTCCCTGCAAAATCACCTGACGTGATAACAAAAGAATTAACACATAAATCCTTAAGATTGCTCAGTTTTAAGATTATGTATGATCTTGCTCGCATAATTTATATTAATTACGTACATTTATTAGATAATTTTTCGTGAAAGTTTTTAGTATATGTGTTCCAATCATGCATTATCGATAGAAAATTGTGTTTGCTCTTAGGTTTTCAGCTTAATTATACGAGGTAGGAAAATGTAATATATAAAATACCAGAAGCATCTGATTTATATGCATCTGTATTCTATTCGTCAGTATGACAAAGTTTCATTTTGGAAGCAAAAGACCAGAGAATTTGATGGGATGCAGGAAAAAATTCTGCCTTGATCGCGGAATCGATCCGGGTCTTTCAATTGCCGGAGGATATTTTACCACTGAACTATCGAAACAGACTATTTTTCTTGTTTTCGGAACGGGTATTAAGCATTATTTATTTGTTTTGCGCTGCTTTGTACAAAGGTTATATTTCGATATTTATTGGAATCGAGGAATTATTTCTTTGAAATGCTTAAAAAAATATCCTCTACGTAGTTGCATTAAAAAGATATCAAAGTTAAACGATTTTATGAAGCCCCATATTCTCGCCCTGGTAGGAACATGAGTTTTCACAAACAATTTTCTTCAATCAATCCCTTTGTAAGAATAATCTGATTTCCAATTCCGTTCGACTACTTCTGGAAATCGGTATCTCGAAAATATTACTGGCGGCGGCGAACAGCTGCTTCCTTGATCGACCTGCAGACAAAGCTTTGAAAGGGATGTAGCATGAAAAGTTTACCGTGGAATCTTAAGTAACGTTAGAATTCGCATAAGAATCCTGTCTTCTCTTCTGGAAAGAAGAAACTAGGTCAGACACATCGCCGGGTTTCCTCGGTTGTTCACGCAATATGTTCTCCTTGGTATCCGCCTTGCAACCCTCTGGAAGGATGCAAGAGTTGACCTGATTTCCTTTGATTTCTTTTGCGTGGGACAGTAGTTCAGTAAATTGAACGGGAATGATCATCTCCTTGCATGCGGAACGCGATAAGATGATGTTCTTGAACTCCCGCAGAATCTCTTCAAGCTTAAATTGAAAAATAAATAAACATGGAAGGCAATGAAAAAGAACTTTTTTCATTTACGTCGCTAAGATGAAAAAATTAGCCGTTTTACATTTTCCTTCTGCGTAAACCTGTGTCTTTAAGATAGAACGTAATAAATACCTTATTCATTTTATCATGTGACTTTTCAGTTTTGCTGTTTCAAGGATACCGTTAAAATAGTTATTTTCATGATCATTCGTCAACAATTGAGAGAGAAAAAATAAGAAATTCAGTATTTAAATATTCTAAATATGCTGCAATTCAATGTATACTGCTAAAAAAATGTTGGAGGAAACATTTTAAAGATTATCAAGCCACAGCATCATTTGTTGTTTTGAAAATTTAATGATGCGATCATTTATAATCTTTTATATAGCATAAAATTTACAATATGATTGAATGCTATATTATGTAACAGTAACAGCTGTAGCCATTTATGAGAATTAAAATATTAGAAAATTCTTCCCACATTTCTAAGCGATTTTGAATCGATAGTAATAGATAGATAGATAATAATATTTTCAGCGAATGGTGTGAGATATTATTTTACTTTATCACTGAGATGTATCGTTTAATTCAGCGTGTGCTTTTTCTGAGAGGGGGATAGAAAATCTTGCTCGATATTTTAAAGAAGTTTGATGCTTGATTACGAATTCATATGTACCGTTGGAGAGAGAGATACAAATGCTCTCCCAAATATTTTATGTGACGAATAATCTTTCTAGTATGGCATAAATTTTCCGGTGAATTTTGTATAACATTTGTAAGAGTTTTGTTTAGGAAAGCTAGTTTTCCGAATAAAAATTATTAATGAATTTTTGAAAAGGCCAAATTTTTAATTAAGCTGTCGTGAATTAGTCATTTTGATAAAATTCGAATTTCACAACTCTTGGACGAGTTATTTTAAAATTAAATTTTACGAGCAATACAAAGAAATATAATACAATCACTTCATATTACTTCAACATAGGCCTTGTTATAGAGTTTTCATGCTTTCTGAGCGCGAATAGTTATTTGATATCGAAGTTTATTTTTTCTTCTGAACTAAATTACTAGCAAGCAAGCATCTTAGTTTTTATGGAGTTAAACTGTTAATATCCAATCAATTGTAATTTCTCGATCTCGTTATTAAAAGAATTAAGAATTTGATGATATATTTGACTTATATTATGTCTGTTACTATAGTCTACTTTTTTAGGCGTCTCTTCGTAGAACTCATTCATTCATTTATACTTCGGTAAAAATAACTTAGTAGAGCCACATTAAATTTACAACCAATTTCGTTGCGTTACAACAATGGGGGCTAAATATTGTTAAACTATTGCTTATAGGGCGTTACTTTTTTAAACATCGGTAAATCAATATGCTATCTTGGAAGTTTGAGCGAGATGACGAATTCATTTTATACATATGGTTTATTGAAAGCGATTTAATTTATTGAAAGCTCTATATGCTTTATTAAAGAGTAAGATTGAATGACAAAGCAATTTTCTTTGAAATTGTTGAAAATTGTATATTTTTGTGTATTTTCTGTGAATTGTCGTGCCTTGCTAAAATAACTTCTGACCCCACCCTGTAGCATGTGTGCATTTGTTGTCTTTGTTGTCGAATGTAGAAAACGCAGAACTGCAAAAACCTCATATGCCTGCTTAAGAGAGCGGCCAAATCTTTTCTCTCCCACATCCGTAAAACTCAACGCGCCCGAACCTGATTGCGAATATGGATTGAAAAAGAAACCTACGACTTACTCGGTTTGCTACTTTGTCCTAGAAATAATTTTGATTGGTTACTGTAATATTTAACCAAGCTGTCAAGTTCTGCCCTTTTCCTAATAATAATAAACGCGCTGAATTCGGAATATTATCTTTCCTTCGCTTACAGATCTCCTCCACCGAGTGATCCTCCTGAGCGGATCCGCCCTCAGTCCCTGGGCGCTTCAGAGAGATCCGCTTTCCGTGAAGAGAAAAGTCGCCGAGCAGACGGGTTGTCATGGCGACCTACTAGAAGACGACATCGCGCCTTGCCTCAGGGATAAGACCCTGGAGGAACTCCTCGCCGTATCTCCTGATCCCCCAAGGTTCCTTCCCGGCTTCGCTCCATTTGTTGACGGGGCCGCCGTCCTATTGTCGACGGAGACGGCCGGTGACGTATTATCCGCGACAGCAGCTGCTGCGGCAGCGCCGCCACACAGCTCTTCCAGCAATCCCTCGGGATCTTCGGAATCCGAAGGTGAGGAAATATTGAAGGGATTTTCTTTTATATCTCGGTGGAATCGATATATCGGAAAGGGTTTTCGAATTAAGACTGGCGGTTTATTATTTCCCTTTTACATGGCTCCCTAAAAAACAACCCTTTGAATTAAGACGTGCGGGCTAATTCGTAATAGCTTTGGCGAGCACAGCTTGTTGCTTGATATGTTTCAAATGGGCAATGATTAATGTGGCCCTTAGTTATATGTGTAAGCATTTTTTTTCGAGTTTGCGTTGTCTCACCCCCTAAAATAGTTCAAGTTACTAAAAAAAATTATCTTGGAAAAATTTTAGTCAGATTGGACATGATTAACAGTTGCCACAAGAGCACTGCAGTTAGAAAATTGCAGATTTTTTGTATTTATAAACTTTTTAACCAGTTTCGGGAAATATCTGAAAAACGAAAGTTCTTATCGAAATTATGATAGAATTTCCTGAAAGAACGTTAAATTTCCTAAAATTTTTGTAAATAAAGCTTTTTTATGTACTGAAACGTTTTTGAGATAATCACGTTTTAATGCACAGAAATTAAAATACATAGTAAGTAAGAGAAGACATAAACAGGATAATTGGAAAATGCTACCAACAATATTATTTTAATAACATTTGTGCACATTAGATATTTGAAACATATTTAACCATCAGGATTAGCAGAAATACAAAATCATGGACAAAATAAACAAAAAAGATAATTGTATAGTATTTAATTGTGCAATATAGTTCCTTTTTTACTATCTGGATATTTTTTCCGATAATTAGTGGCAACTTGTAACAGAAATTACTTTTGACTTTTGTCTTTTGTTAGAATATTATTGTACTCTTGTATTAATTTAACTCCTCGTTCAGCCACATCATTTACTATAGGTAATTTTTTCAAGATTTGGAATCCTTTCTGGTAATCACCTCTTCCTTCCCATCCAACGAGGCCTCTCTCATAAAAATGTATTGAAATTTTCCTTCACTTCTCTTGGGCGGCACAAGATCTTTTTAACATTGATATCCTCTGATTCCTCAAGTGATTTTTTTGCCTCTACCATTATCAGTTTCGACTATTTTGGTGTCTAGAATTAAAAAACGCTAGAGAAACTTTCTCAGCAGCAAGGTACCATAAGTGTCCGCAAAAATTATTCAGGACTGCAGGAGAAATGTCAGAATCTGGATAATCTGCCATTTTTTAAAGCAAAAATCATTAAAAGGTGCTTCAATAGCAACATGGGCTCGAAACCAGGCTTTTACATAAGAATGGACCAAAAAAATTCATGTCTCGAAAAGCTCATTTTTCCGTTTCCTGAAGATGAAACTGATTTCAAAACATAAATATTTTAAAACCATATATTGCTATTAAAATCCATCTTGCGCGATGGAAAGCACCTGGATATCAAAAGGAAATGCCGCGAGGTGAAATAGCTCCCAGAAATAGAACTGTTAGTTCCAATAACTCCCTACAATCCTCTCTATACTGTTGGTCTTATAGGGAAGTCATACAAAATTCAGTACTCATTCCAGATAATTTCAACAGCAGATTTCAGGAATTTGTCCCTTATTCCGATTGAAAATTTTGTTTTGTCAATATTAAGCCACGTTTCATGAAATGTTTTGAAAATTGGTACGTTTGGACAAAATGTAGGTAATCTCAATTTTACAACAAACACAACCTTCAGCACTAGTTCCAAAATGTGGTGTCGACAGGGCAGATAAAGAAAATCACGTTCCATCATCTGCTCCAACACAACGCAAGCTCCATTTTGGCGACCAGTATTTGAATTTGTGGTGTCACAGCATATAGCTTGGACTTTATCTGCGACACCCCATTCTTCCAATGAACCAAAAAATGCTTCTGCCTGTTTTTTTTCAGTTCAAGCTTCGGTACACAGAGTAATTGTGACTTTTCCTCAAATAAAAGTATCATTGGCAATCGATCAACATTCCCCTTTCCACTTAATTCGGCTTTCCATCCCAGTGCACAACAAATGATTCCATTTTCAGTAAATAAAAATTTTGTTGAAGTTCCTTCGTCTTTTATTCCCGAAATTGTTTTCTTAAACGCTGTAAATAAGATCTGTTTATTATTAGTTTTGAAACATCACTACCTAAGGCTTCAGCTATTGATATTATTATGTGCACTGCGTCACGATCACTGATTTTGCATTTGTCTAATGCAGCTAGAAATTTTGTAGTCAAAAATTCTGATGAGCCTCTTCTCCTGACATAAAAATTTGCTGGACCAGAAAGATCCATTTCTTCTTCCATTGCTTCAAAAACATCTTCATTTGAACTCTAGGAACTTGAAAATTTGTATTCTTCAAATTTTCCTGAAAATGAAAGGAAATAAAGGTTATTTTAAATTTTGAATACAATTTAAAATAACCTTTATTATTAAATATTTCTATTTCTATATATCTTTTGATTTTTATTTCTTTGAAAATATTTAAGACGAATAAGCATAAAAGAGGCTTGGGGAATTGTCTAATCTAATGTGCTACCAATAAAATGTAGAGTGTCTTGACAGCATGATGAGTACAGATCCCTTCACATGGGACCTTCAGTCCCATACTTATAAAGATTATTTTTATGTACTCATTAAACTTTAGTTAAAAATACTTAAAGACACCACTTCGAAAACTATGGTCAACAGAATACTTCTAAATCAAACAAGACATTATGATATATATAATAAAATATAATACTTATTAAACCTACCTAATCGCCCCATTTTTGGATGCACTCTTTTCCCCCATTCTTCCAACCTCTGCAATTTTGTGTTCGCTCTCCTCTCTTGCATAGCCAACTTGTAATCATATACAATCATTCGACCCGGCCTTTCTTTCTGCCTTTGTGTTAACAGGAATTGCCTATCCTCTTCAAGATGGATCAAGTCTAAGGCGTTTGTGTGAGAGATATCAAACAGATCAGCCAATTTGTCAACAAAATCGTCCCCTTTTTCATTTTGTGTTACCGACGCTCTTTTCGACAGCTTTTGTAAGTCCCGCCATTTCTGGTCCAATGTGTCTAGTTTTGATATACAGTGTTGCTCATCTCTAATAGGAATTCGTGCTTTTGGCCAGAAAACTGCTGTTTCTCTAATTGCCAACTTCGCACTTGCACCTAAGTTCAGTTTCACATGTCGTAAATTGTAAAACAGTACACTAAGAACTTGTCTAAAGGATGGTAACCTACTGCCAACAATTTAATTTGTCACATGCCCTATTAAATATATTTCATCATGAACAACAAGTGTAACATGTGATGACGACGATGCAGCTATTTTGCAGCAAAACTACTTTGAGATTTACGAATGCAACACACATAAATACATTGGAACTAAAGCGTTCTCATATGTCTCGTTATCAGCACCACATTATTAACACAACCTCCGATGCATAAACCGGAGAGAACTTGTCAAATTGCAAGAACTTCTGTATATATGCACTCTCTTATAAAAAGTTTCCATTGGCTATACATACATACATTTAAAAATTATACATGTATGCAATGTTCCCTCTAATGTGGCTGACTATCTGAGAGGAAATGGAGGAGTCTGCGCGGCCTTTGTAAATTCACAGCATAAACTGTGCGGCCTTTTATGCAAGAACTTTTTACATTTTTATATGAAAATAAGGTAGAAATCAGAAATCTAAGATGTAATTTCATTTATAAAATTTACTATATGATTATTCTAAGATAGTTTTTTTACTTGGTTTAAAACATTTTATGAAAATTGAATTAAAATAGTGCAAAGGAACTGGAACTGGAACCATTTTTGGGGGTGAGACCGAAAAAATTTTAAAGTTGGCAATTAAGGGCCACCCCAGCAATGATGCATTACGGCAGACACGTCACAATTCTAAGCCAAAAACACAATGAAAATAATGTGAATATTTCATACTGAAATTTTACACTTCGAAGTATAATTGAAGACAGTGATTGGTAATTTTTTTCAATTCGAAATATTTCTCTGAAACTTTTCGAAATCTGAAACCGATACTAGAATTGTTTTAAATATGTGATTCAACGGATATCTTAACAGATTTATTCTTCGGATTCTGTCGATTTCTTTGGAAAATGTTGATTCTTTATGCAATCCATATACTTAAAGATTTTTTTGTTATTGCTCCGTCCTTGGAAAGTGAAAAGAAATGGAAGAATAAGAAATGCTTATATCTGTTTCCGATTAACACGTGTTATCTAAAATTATCCTAGGCTATTAACAAGAACATTTTAATAAGTTCGTCTTGTTACGTTATCGCTTTAATAATCGATGTATTTTAAATAAGGGGCAACAAAATCAAACTTTCAAATTCACCCAGAAAAAGTGTACAGTTTGTTAAAAAAAATCCTTAATTGATCTCAGTATGTAATATCTGCAGCCTTGGATAGTCACATCTGTTAAATGAGAAGGGATTCCAAAAATACGACTCGCGGGCCGCATTGGGTCAACGCGGTGATTTCATCCAGGCCTCCTTCATCAATTTCTTTAACGCATTCACATTTATTCATTTTACAGCAAGAGGTGTCATTCTATACGATTTACGAAATCCAACCGATATTTTTTCGGGTACGTGGACGCAACATTCTTTCAACGTAAGCGTATGACAAATTACACTATCAAAAAATTCTCAATTTTGAAATATACTCATCATTTCCGCACAGCAGTGCATGTGGCTCTATCGACACAAAGCGATTTCTAAGGTAGAGAATTTTTTTTTCTCAAATCGGCGCAGTAATATTTTCTTTTTTCATTCCATCCCGACTTTCTTTCCGGGGGCGAACAGGAGGCGGCGAGGTCGAAGGGGGCGACAGGGGGGAAGAGATCAATCAGCGTTTGAGACCCCAGCCTCGGCCGGCTTCCCGCAAGGATCTCCTCTTCACCCTGACATCAACCGAAAGCTACCCTGACCTCTCAGCTCAACAGCTCGAATTCGGTCTGGACGAAAGGACGAGGGATCGGCTGCTGCGCACCTTCGTCAGAAACGCTTTCCTTTTCCACCGTTCCGAGATATTTTCGACCCTCAGAAACGAGTATACGGACTGGGAAAGGAGAGGGTCTTCATCGGCCGGAGGTTGGTATCAATGGAACTCCCTGATACTGCAAGTTAAACGAGCGAGGAAATAATTGCAGAGAAAATTACATAATGCTCTTTTTTCTTGTATTGGGATTATGACGTCATCATGAGATAGCATCTTGGGTTGAGATCTATGGCCTCATAAAATAATCTTTAAATTGCCTTTAGAGCATTATATCAATTCCATGTTATAGTATGTTTCACATATAGAAACAGTTGACTTGTTCCTAAGGTTGTTCTATTTCCCGTTGTTAAAAACAGGAAAATTGTACATATCCTTTATATTAAAAGAAATTGTTCGCTCTTATTCTGCACGGATTTGAATTCTGTTTTTAAAGAATATAAACGGCAGTATTTAACTGTGAATCCGTTCATGTCCCAAGCTCGTGTATTAAATATAACTTATTTAAAAGGCAAATTTACAAATCCCTGCATTGATATAATACTTTTCTTATGGGGCAGGATTGACACTAATGCGTCGGAAAAAGACACCTATTACTCCGCACCAGTTACTTCTAGATCTACCAAATTTGCACCATGTCTATTCCATATGTAGACTGCCTATTCTGAAAATTTGGACACTTCAAGTTGCAGGATTTCAGAGATATTGCCCGAACAGACGGATAGACGGAAAGACAAACTGAATACATAGGGGATTTTTCCAGAAAGGAAGCTCGAAAAAAATAAGCAAGCCATTTTTTGGAAAAGAAACCAATGTGTACGCTTAGCTTTTATGTGTTTTGCACGAAGTGAACGCATATTCATGCGTATGTTTAAACTCGGTAACCGCAGGACGTATTTTGATTAAATTTAGTAATGGGGGTTTTGCCAAAATTAGACGACCTATTTCATTTTTGGTTAAAATCGGAGAACAATTACGACAACTTTACATGACCAATTTGTAGTTTACAATGTTCCTTTGTTTAAACTGGGGAACCGCTTTACGTATTCTGATGAAATTAGGTATTGAAGGCTTTTGCTAAAATCGGTCGACCGATTCCATTTTTGGTTAAAATTGGACAATATATACGACCACTATACAAGACGGCCTACGTGTAGTTTACAATGTTCCTTTGTTTCAACTCGGGAACCGCAGTAGGTCATTTGATTAAATTTGGTTTTTGTGAGATTTAGTAAAATTGGTCAAATAATTACAATTTAGGTTAAAATCAGACAACAATTACGATAACATTACATCAAAACCTACATGTAATTTACAATGTTCCTTTGTTTCAACTTGGGACCCGCAGGACGCATTTGGATGAAATTTGGTGTTTGGAAGTTTTGCTAAAATTGCTTTACCGATTCCAATTTTACTTAAAATCGGACAACAATTACGACTGCTTTACAGGAAGACCTACAAGTTTAAAATATTCAAATTCAACTCGGGAACCGTTGGACGTATTTTGATGAAATTTGGTATTTGGATATTTTACTAAAATTTGTCGATCGATTTCAACTTTGGTAAAATCGGATTACAATAACGACAACTTTACGTAAAAAGTTACATGTATTTAACAACGTACCTCAAAAGCTTCTCGTTAAATAATCATATGGGTGAAAAATATTGAGATTATTTTGAAATCTCATAGAACGCATTTGGAAACTGTGTACTCTGACATGGAGTACAACTTTTCATTCTTGCTCTTATTGTCTACAGTGGCACACGTGCCACTTTTGGCACTGGAGGGGATACTTTTTGGCACACAACTGAAAAAATGTTTATCTCTTTGATATTTTCCTTTTCTCAGATAAAATAAAACTTTTCAGCAAGATTGCAATTAGAGAAATTCCGATTATCCGATCTAATTGGTTCCATGGGCGGTTCGAATATTCGAAAATTCAGAAAATTGGAAAAAATAAAGACCAGCTGTGAGTTTAATAATACGATTTTAATTTTATAGTTAACACATAGTGCAATGGTTCATCTGTAATCCGAATAAGTGCAGTGGTAGGGTTAAATTTTCCCGCGTTATACCACGCATATTCATTTTGAGGAAAAAGTGCGTGAATTATTAAGGATGGGCTGTTCGAATATTCGAAAATTCAGAAAATTGGAAAAAATAAAGACCAGCTGTGAATTTAATAATACGATTTTAATTTTATAGTTAACACATAGCGCAGTGGTTCATCTGTAATCCGAATAAGTGCAGTGGTAGGGTTAAATTTTCCCGCGTTATACCACGCATATTCATTTTGAGGAAAAAGTGCGTGAATTATTCAAGGAAGTAAGTTATTATTATGCAAATAATTATCTTGTAATTAGCTAAGAACCCAAAAGATAACTGCTGGAAAGCGGATATGTATGAAAGATAAACTAAGGTGCAACGGAAATCTGGTAACCAAGAATTACGTCCAAAAATGTCCCGACAAATTCCTCAACAATGCCTTTCGATCCATCATCAGGCCCATATAAAATGTCATAATCTCTCTGAAAGATCAAAAAGTCTGCCAAAAATAGAGTATACAACCTTCGAACACATGTTCTTTCACTGAGGGAGGGTGATGCAAGTGGGGAACATTGTGTTGGTATTTACGGAAAAGAGCGCATTCTGATGGTTTCTGAATGCAGAAATATCGAAATAATGTTTTCTCTCAAGACGGTGGGGCAAATCTGAATGTCGCAGCGTAAGGGTTAAGTCACACGCAGAAATTTCAAATTTGGATCGGATAATTGAACATTCAGATTATCAGCGTTTGGATAATCGGCGTTCTATTGTATGTTGATAACATAATTCATATATAAAGAGATGCTTGTTGTTTCACAAAATTTTTCGGCCAAAGACGACCGAGGACGACGAATGTTTTAAAATGTTAAATTGTATTTTATATAGCAGAATTTTATCGCTTTCTAAGCTGAAAGTCTGAAAATAAATTATCACAGTTAAACCATGAAGTTAATACTTTTTAGGCGTGATTTATATTGGCATGTAAGTTAGAAAAATAATATTATGTAATTTGGCACGCTAGCGAAAAATGGCTTGCCATCCCTGTCCTATAAAGTGCGAGTACTTTGGAATGTAATCGTCAAACTCGTGGATTTTTTGCAATATAGTTTTATGGTTAAAAATTTGGTATTTTGGATTTTCCAGCGTTAAATTCACATCAAATACGACACCGGTTCTGGAAAGCAGCGAACAAAAATGGTAAGTTGGTGAAAATTGTATTTCATTAAATTCGTTACCTACAAATAGAGTATAATTTATTTCTGTTAGAAAACATGATCCTTTTTTCTCGAGTAAAGCCAAGACACTAAGCAAACCTAAGTCCGCGTTTGCGCTACACAGTTTTTCCTTAAAAGAATATCATTTTTATTTGTTTTAAGCGTTCATATTACTACATATTTGGGAATAATTTTGAAACAAAACATTCTGCTATGACAGAGATTCGAACCCGAGTCTTCCACTTGCCGGGCAAATATTCTACCGCTGAACTACCTTAGCAGATAGTTTCTCCTGTTTCAGAACGCGGGTGTTTGTCTTAGTTGGGTTGTATTTTATTTGTTTTAAATTTCTCAATATGTAATTATTTTTTGTCTGCATTAAACGACTGTCCAACTTCAAAATCGTGTGTGTTAAGAATATGGTGTCAACTACATTCTGGTCTTATCTATTGAAAACTTTGAAAAATACTTTTACGGTACGAAAACAGTATCGACTTCATAATTCATAAAATTAAGACAAGTTCGATCTGATTAAAAATTTTCCCGCGATTCTAAATTTTTAAACTTAAAAATTCGCATAAAATGAGCGACGACTACGCGCGTAAAGAGAGTTTATCGTAGGTAAAAGATAATGTAAATAAAAAAACGAACTCATACTATTAGATACGAGCGTGAGTTTAGTACCAGGTCCCTGGCGAGGAATAACATAACATTGTTGTCTTTGGCCCTTTTACCAAGTTTTTGTGACAATTTGCTACTATGATGCTTTCGCCTTCTTTTCCAAACCCTTCCTTTTCTTAACAGTTTATTCAATTACCTTCAATTCGTTTTCTTTGTAATCCCTCCTGTCTCCCTCTCCCCCCCTTATTTTACCCTATACATATGGAATGATTTTTATATTTTTACGATCGTAGTGAAACCGGTCGTTTAAAATTAAATTTGTGGAAGTAACTGTTCTTTTTTCATGATGAGAATTTTTATTTATATCTTTGTCTTTAAATGGCTCTTAAAATATCCTCTTTTGTGTACGAATTTTTATTCGCATTATTCCTTACCATCTCTTCTTCCCTCTTCTTTATGAATATTTGAATATTGTAATAAATGCTTAAGGAGGAAGTCTTTCCACCTTTAAACTTCGTCGTAGTCTACAAAATAGATATAAATTGATTATATATCCGCTAAAAGTTTCTTTTAAACTGCTTACATATATTACATTGCAATTCTACCTTCTAGTACTCACACTCTAGCACACCCTACTCAATTTGTACAACCAAATGCCTTTCTCTTCATGTTCTCATACGCAATCTTTCTGTCTGTTTCCTAAAATTATTCCCTCTATAACTTCTTTCAGTAGACCGTTTTCTTTCAAAATTTGACCAACCCATTTCTTCTGTCACTCCGTTATTATGCGTTCTTTACACGAGGTGAACGCATAAAGGGGAGGTCGTTTCCGTCAGTCCATCCTTCCGGCCGCATGTTAAAACTCGAGAACTGCTGGACGTATTTTGATGAAATTTGGTAATGGAGAGTTTTGGTAAAATTAGTGGATCGATTCCAATTTTGGTTAAAATCGGACAATAATTACGATCACTTTACATGAAAACCTACATGTAGTTTGCTACGTACCTCTGTTTCAACTTAGGCACTGCTTGACCTATTTTAAAGAAATTTGGTTTTGGAGAGTTTTACTACAATTTATCGTCAGATTCCAATTTTGCTTAAAATCAGACGATAATCACGACCACTTTACATGAAGACCTGCATGTAGTTTGCAACGTACCTCCGTTTCAACTCGGGAAACGCTTGAACAATTTTGATGAAATTTGGTTTTGGGGAGTTTTACTACAATTTATCCGCAGATTCCAATTTTGTTTAAAATCGGACGATAATTGCGGCTACTTTACATGATGACCTACATGTAGTTTAAAACGTACCTATTTCAACCCGGGGACTGCAGTACGTATTTTGATGAAATTTAGTTTTGGGCTGTTTTACAAATATTTATTGATCTCAAAGAATGCATTTGGAAAGTCTGTGAACTCCGACATGGAGTACACCTTTCCATACTCGTTTCCCTAATTAAGGCACTATCTTTCCAATACTATAATCAAAACATTCTCGTTCATTTTTCTCTCTATTCAACTAATTTTCTCTTGCCTACGTCATTTCCAAATCCCAAACGCCTCTAATCCGCTCACATCGTTTTTTTTTAATTGTCCCTGTCTCGCACCCATACAGTGCTGCACTACATATCCGAGTTTACACTAACCTCTTTTTAATATCTATATTCAAACTTATGGTGAACATCTCTCGCCGCATTGTAAATGCCTCCTACGCTCTTGCTATCCTTGTCCTGATCTCTTTCATACTTCTACCATCCTGTCACAGAATATAACCTAAATAAGTAAAAAATTACATGAAATCGACGGATAAAGCCGTTTCTTTGTGGAAATCCATCGCAAATAAAGCAAATAATCATAACTTTTTATAAAAGTCATACTTTTAAAATTATCAATGTTCCAGCCTTTCCCCATCCACTGTAACAATGAGTTGGATGTCCCCTAATTTAGTAAACCTCATAACTTTTGTTTTCTTCTTATTAACTCCTTAGTCAAGTCAAAATTTACTGCAGATATAAGAGCAACGTGATAAGAAGTATTACAGTGTACCTCTGCAAAAATAGTTTCTTTTTATAGTATGTGTGGGATGGAAATGTATGGATGCAAGGTCGGACTACATAAACCTGGTTTCCAAGGATATAAAAATCGTTTACTTCGACGATAGTGTTATGTTTTGGAGTGTACCGCTATTTCTGGAAGAACATTAGCTTTTCTGATAAAATTTGTCATTCCCAGTCTCAATAATGTGTATCGTATCTCTATTAAAAATAATTTCGTGTGCCATAAACCCAAGAGATTGATGATATGCATCATTAGCAAACGACGCCTTTATCTCCATGCATGGTTGTATGTGGATGCGAGTGGCCACTCAAGTTTTAGACATTAGTCGAATTTTGGATTTTCTGAATACTACACGTTTCGCAAACTCGTTTTACAAATTATAAGTGAATACCGTTCTCGTATTAAAAAACAGACCACTTTATTCAACTTCTTTGAGTTTGCAAAAATGATATCGACAACTATATATCCGTGGATAGATCGATTAATTTTCGTACTTACCAAAAACTTACAGACGATATTACTGAGGTATTATTATTACACTTTAAAATATGGATAGAGGCATTGATTTTGGTGGTTATTTTTGAGAAAATATTTGCTTAATCCTTTGAAAAAGATTCATCACAATTCATATTCAAGGAGGTCTCATTTCCTTTTCCGAAATTCCCGTTAGAATTTAACTGATTACTATGATTATAATTTTCCAGAAAAATATTTATGCGTAAACGTAAATATAATCGTAAACCTAATTTTTTGCTCTCTTTCCCAGTGAAGACTTGGAAGGATAAGCTCTAAATGCGTAGGTCATGTGTAACTAATTATCTCATATGAAACAATTAGTCCAAAGAGCCTCCGTGAAAAAGTATCTCCATGTGCTTAATTGAAAATTTCTCTCTGCCTTAGAAGTTTTTGAGTTCCTCATAAAATTCTGCTCCGGCACCTGCTTTATAAAACCGCAGTGGCAAGTTTAAAATTGAAATATTGACTCGGAGTGGCAAATGACTTAAACCATTTACACAGCGCACGCTTCCACTTCTTAAGATCCACAATTTGGCACTTACTTCTGAATCAAATTGTATTGAGCATTCGGCTTGAGATTTTTGGTAGACGAATTTAAAGAAATGCTACGGAGCTGAGATAAAGTAAACGAACGAACTGTGATGAACTGCGCCTGGGTTAAAAGATTTCCACGTTAGCTTTAGGCGCCCTAGAGTAAACATACTTTGAAAAAATCTGCTGTGAACGAACCTTTCTATGGCATGGGTATTATCTTTAATTTAATATCTTCGCGGAGATTCTGCAATGCGCAATTTTGTCATTCTCGGATAGTGGCGCATATGACTCACGGTATTTGAACCGCTGGTATGAATTTATTATCTATTCGAAAATCCTCATCTAGCGCAAAACTCCTTCGTATTGTAAGTGGTCAGAAGGTGCTTTGTAAACATTTTATAGCTTAGACGGCATGAATTTCCTCCACAAATTGTCATAATCTAGAAAAGGGAATTGAAAACTGTCGTTGTTACTACGACGATATTTTTTTCGATTTCCTCAGTATGACCTGATTCGTGTTTCTTGATTTTTTTACAATATTTGTCAGTTAAATTTAAATAATTATATATTGGTCACCTCTGTGTAAAAAGATTTCAACATCTCCGTATATAATGAGGGCTTATATATTTAGTTTAATGGCAACCGCTCTGTATTTCGTAAAATATATTTCTGTATTTATCGCTCTAATTGATTTACAGTAAACATTTTTCCAGCGCTGATATGTTTATACGTGGTTAAATTAATGTGACTATAATACATCAACCGTGTACTTAAGCTCACAGCGTACATGGAGCTACCATATTCTGGGCTGCAAAATGAGGACTCCTTTCTCTCTGACGAAGTTTATGGAAATATTTTGCAGGAATATTTGAGTGCATCATTTATATTAATAGACACCATGTGGAAACAATATATATGTCTCATATATGCTTTGAATTCTCGGAAAATTTCAATATTTTAAAATTCTTTCCTTATCGCTGAATGCAAAAGATGAAGCCATATCCAGATAAATTAAGACTTACAGTAACAAATTTTTCCCGTATGGTATTATCGTTACTTAACTCAGTTGTTTCCAAAGTGACCCTTTCCAAGGAAACAACTGCTGCGTTTCACTACGAAGTACTCCAGTAGTAAAACGGCGTCTATAATTCATTTGTATCCCTGTAACAAATTTTCTCCTACACCAACGGCGGATTCTAAATTTGAAAATTACCAGCTAAAGACAATTTTTAAAAAATTTTCTCTATTCTTCCCTGATTCTGTATTTTTAATCTTACCCGTCAAGGTTTATAATCTGAAGCTGTGATTTAATCTTAAAGTTTCGGATTAGAGAATAAATTTTCATTTTATCTGTGTCTAAAACCGATTCCTCTTATCCTTAACGATCCCCGCTGTAGTAGGTAAATGAAGATGACAACGGACACTTATTCACCTTTGGTGCCTGACACGGGTCCTTCATAGAGGAGTATCAACCTCCATTGCTTTCAATGTAAGAGACGCTAACGTAAGCCAACACGCCTCCTTTATACACTCTATGAGAAACTTTATCCCTCAGGCGGTGAAATCTTCACTTTGTTTACCAAGAGTCATCTATTCAGATGGCGTCGGCAAAAATAGAAGATAAAACTTCAAAGAGGAAGAGAGAAGTAGAGAGTCTCTTGACGTACGATGTCATCTAGCTGGTAAATTAGGGGTTTTGTCGTCGTTTAAACTACATCCGCGAGAAAGATTGTGAGAGCCACGAAGCTTAAAGAAGAGCGTAGTTCGTCCAGCTTAAATGATTGCAGCGGCGTCCTCAAAGTGGTGAGCTTTTTAATCAGTGCCAACAGAGCGGTATGGCTACCTCTTGGCAAGCGCATTTTGCCATCATAACAGTCAGTTAACTAAGCTCGTTTCAACTTAATTTTGCAAATTTCGTAAGATGGCTTCATTCTGTCAACGATGATTTACTTAGGGCAAATTCCTTATCCTTGACTGATGAATGACTCGTATACTTTTCATTATAAGATTTCGGATTCTTAAGAACGCGCCAAACTGTCAATGTGAAATTCGCTAATTTTTGTGTTTTAATTTCCGTTAACGGATTTTGTAAATGCTTCACAAATTTATTTTGTTCGAATCCCATTTTTTGGGATTTGCTCTACGAAGTGAGGTTATTTTTTTACTGTCAGAAGAAGTTGATGTTTCATTTATGTCCTTTTATAAAATAATTAGGTATGCCCGTTCTTTTCCAGTCTCATGGATGTAACATAATTTTATTTTAAACGTCATTATAAAAATTTATGCTAATTAGCGTTGGGTTCGACTTCCAATGCCGTTGTCCATTTGCCGAATTGGAAATTTGCAAATTCTTGTATTGCTTTCTCTTCCAAAGCTCTACAGATTATTATAATCTCCATATGCCCTCAGTACTGGAAATGTTGCTGTCCACCTCCAGGACATCTCAGTGAGTTTTTACGTGGGTAAGTTAAAAGCCTCCCGCACAAACCCCAACCTGGAGGACTAGGTCTTTGTTTTCAGAACAGATTTTCATCCACAATTTAACAAGATGTCTCCCTGTGATTGTGATATCGGAGTTATTCTTCCCCTAGATGAGCTGCTACCCTAGGAAGCGTGATAGAAAATGAAAGAGGGGTTGACACAGAGGTAACGAAAGGAGGGCCATGGGAGAAGAAGGATGTCTCAAGAGAATTTTATTAAATAGATGTGTGGATAATAAATCTAAAGTGGCCATTTATAAATAATATGTTAAACTGCTGTTGACATATGGAACTGAGAAATTACAATTAATAGGAGAGAATTAAAGCCGACGAAAGGTTGCGTAGATGAAGAAGAATCTTAGACACAAAGACGAGACTGGGAAGAATAATAAATGAGGATAATAGAAGAAAAGTGAATTAAGGCTCAATTACAACAGAAATCAAAAGGTAGGGGTTAAGTTTGTATGGAAAATTCATGAGAATAGATAACGGGAGATTATCAATAAAAGCAATGGAAAAGAAGGTCGATTCGAAAAGGCTCAGAAAGATATAAGCAACGATTGATGGAGTGAAGAGGATTATGGAAGAAAGCGGATTAGTTTGGAAGGTCAAGGAGGAGTACATAAAGAGAAGACAAAATGAAATGGGGATCCGACCTCCCGATAGAAGAATGATTATTAAAATAGATATATTTGACCTTTAATTTGAAATGTACGAAGCAAATAGTAGTTGTATGGTCATTAATTTAGTAAAGTCGCTACTCATCAAACGTTTAATTTGTCAAAAATTAAACCTGTTCGTGTGTATGACGTATTTACCCGACCATAAGACAAGGTTTTTTAATGAAATGTTGAGAGTCGCTTATATTCATGAGCAAAGAAATAAATATATAAAAGGCTGTGGCAGCAATTATGACTAGTCTTGAATGGTTTAAATCACGTATATCTTTGGACTGCACATTTTGATGACAATTTTTAGAGATTTAAATATTGAATAGCTCCAAAAATCTTGTTTGTTTGGTTCAGAATATCGTACAAAAATTTTTCTTTCCTTAAAAAAAAAAACATCCGCAAGGAGTAGTACTCTCATACTCGATATCGTCGTATAGTCGGGTAAATACGGTATATTTTTTAAAACAAGGTAAAATAAGCAATACATTTTTCGTTATATTCTGTGAATTTCACCTAGACTCGGCCCCGATCCCGGCATCTTCCGCCTCTTCCGCAACATCCTTCGCCACCGCCACTGCGTCCACGGAAGCGAGGATGGCAGCAAGGGATTCCGCGTTGGAGGTGCTAAGCGACGGACAAACCGCGGCCCCGTTGCTCCGAGTCGGTCATCTGCATGCGGTGGCCGGGGCGAGCGGAGGCGGTGGGGAGGGAGGGAAGGCCGCTAGGACCTACTTTGGCCACTTCGAACACCAGTCGACCCAACGGGACTACCCTCAGGTAAATGCGTGTAGGCAAATCAGAGCGAATATCATTCGTGCTTCATTGACGGAAGCATACGCTGCTGTGTACGTATGTTTCTAACAGTGAAAATATTGTTTTTAATCTGAAATCCGCAATCGTCACGTCTCTTACTAATTGCCTTAGTCTACTGGAATTAACGGTTTATGCCTGAAGCTGTTTCCACGAGCTGCATGCAAGGACATTAAAAAACGATCATCATAATACAAATTCGTCTCTCGATTTTCGTGGGTTTATACTCGCGCTTACGCTACTTGTTCGCAAAGAAATTAATGGGTCAATTTTCAATGTTAACGGTAGATAAATTTTGCTCATTCGCGCCCGCCTACTGCATCGCTCATGCGGCTCATTCGCTGAAGCCCACGAAACTGAGTGCGAATTTCTCTCGTGAACAAGTACAATATAACATGCGTACTATAAAAGTGATCCTATGTCACATGAGAAGAATGACTGGGGAAAGGTGTAGGGCAAGATGCACATGTGATCCTTTAACTATTAGTGTATTTGTCTTCCATTTATTCATAGGTGTTAAGATACATTATATTTATTTTTGTTAATTTTTGTATTGTTATATTTATCATTTATTTAGTCGTCGCAATTATTTTTAATGATCATAAATCCTACTACCCATTGAAGTGATCTGCAATAGCGATTTATTGTGTATTTTTTTTAATTATCGCTTTTTCACGACAAAGTTGTGTGTCCATAGTTTGTTTTAAATAGAGAAGTGTGTTATTTCATTTGATAACCGATTTAACAACTGTTAGTGCTGTACAATCTCTTTGAATTTATCTGCAACACTGATGAAACTATGGCCCCAAAACGCAAGGAAGTGAAGTGAGTGCTGATAAAAGTGTTGGAATCGAGAAAAAAGTTCAATCATCCTATCCCCTTTACCCCAGAAACTTGAATGATGTATAATCGCGGTTTCTACGTTCTCATCATTAATGTAACCTCAGCGAATGTGGAAGACATGCTGCATTCGATTATAATTAATCAGATATTTTCTTCATAATATTCAATCACTCAGCTAATTAATCGCCGATGATTTGGATTATTATATGAAAAAGTTCTGGATTAAGATAATTTTCAAGTTTAAATAATTGGTTATTCGCGAAAAGGTAGTCCATTAAATGTGAGTTTTCACGTTAACTTTATAATTTGAACGAAAGTGATTTCATAAAATATCAAGCATTATGAAGTATAGATACGTAAGAAAATAAATTGAAAATGATTATAAAATTATCCTCGAAGTCAGTTTGAGCAACAAAGTCACAAGTCGGCGACTTTTTCACAATTTGTTTGATATTTTATGGCCTTGAACGAAGCCATAGCATGCATGATATTAATGGCTGCAACGGCAGTCTTTTGGAAATTGAAAAGAATAAAATATTTCTGTATTTTTCCATAGCGGACGGGCAGCGTTCGCGGTGAAGATATCCCGTTTGTCCTCGGCCTCCCATTGGTCGGTGGTCAACCATTTTTCCCGCACAACTACACCCGCAGGGACAGGATGTTATCCCGACTCATCATCCACTACATAGGAAATTTCGCCAGAACTGGGTGAGTGGACGAAAAGCGTTTTTAATTTTGTCGAACTTTAAACGAGACTTGCAGTACGATCGAGATGGTGACATTTTCTGTTAGTATTTCTGGCGAGCTTTGGCAAATATTTTCATTCCAAGCATTGATCATATTTGACGGTTGCTTTGTTTTTTCGTGGTCATCATAAAGAACAGTCTCAGCTCTAACAACAAAATTTTCCAATGTTGATAGTTAAAATAAAGCGAGAATATTAATTAAAATCTGATAAAAAATTGAAATCGTCTGCTTAGATATTTTCTTAGCTTACGAATCCGTTTCCAACAGATATTTTATAACATTGCTTGGCTTTATTTAATTATGATATACTTAATTCAAGATATTTCAAAATAAAAGATCATATAATTCACTTGCAAACAAATTTATTTGCACGACCGGTTTCGCTTATTTTGTCACTTAGATTTTGATTTTCTTTGAAATATGATTAACACTTACAAGAAAGTTTAACCGAATTCATTAGATCATATCGTAATTAAAGATTTTGTATTTTTCTGGTTCTGTTCATTTTATTCTAAAACTACGCTTGGATATGAGGAACTTTTTATACGAAATGATAATCCAACGTTTCATGATAAAAAGAAAAAAACTCGCTTGATTTGGTTTTATTTACATTTACATTACTATCCTGCGAGCCGCCAGTGGCGTTTGGCAGGGGGTGTCAACGCACCATACAAACTTTAGCTAAAGCAAAATTCTGCCATAACCGGGAACCTTAGAAAGTGGGCGTGACACTTTCACCCCTTTTGTCGTCGGTCAAACTAAAAATAAATTAACCATTTTTTGCTCAGAATCTACCAAATCACGACCCCTTGAATTTCCTCTTAAGGCTTTTCAACTCGAAAGACGTTCAAGGGTATGAACGCCATTTTTTCCCTTTCTCCGCCGTCCACCAGGGACCCGAACATTGTCCCGACTTCCGGCGACGACGGCGGAGAGGAGGAGGAGGAGAGCGGCGAAGAGATGGACGAAGACGAGTGGGAGGATTACGGGGGAGGAGATGGCCAAGAGGGAGAGATAGACGACGGGAACTTCATCGCGCCCCATTGGGACACTTACGACGCCATCAATCAATGCTACCTACAGATCGGTAAGGGAGATGTGACCCCACTTTAGGAGATCCCGAGGTCGTCTCGAAGAATCGGAGGGGGGGGGGGTCCTTGATCTCCGCGTCCGTGGAGGCCCCCAAGGGGATATTCCGCGCTCGTATTATTTGAAAAAATCATTATCCGGAATCTAATTCAATTCGGCGAGAGGCCTGAATGCAAGTGTGTGCAGCACGCCGAAATACGCATGAGTTTCCTAATACGTTTTTGCTACTCAAGAACAAGCACTTCAAAATCAAAAGATTAAAAAAGTACTTATCTCAGACATTTTCAATGATCACAATAAGGCTATTAGAGAACAGATGCGCATTTCGTTGGCAATTCACAGATAGTAGATTCTAAAATTCTTGTTAATTTGGCATTAAATGTGCAATAATTGTCGCATATTGGATTGCAAGATTGAAACCTCACTCTATGGCATTAACTATTCTAATAATTTTGAGAAACACGATAATTCTTGTTTTTAAGAAAAAAAGATAATAGGTAATGTCCACTCAGCAACTACATAACCTATGATTGGTGCAGATAACTGTTAATTTAAGGCCAGATTTAATTTGCTAATTCAGAAA
Source organism: Tanypteryx hageni (assembly GCA_028673005.1). NCBI lineage: Eukaryota > Metazoa > Arthropoda > Insecta > Odonata > Petaluridae > Tanypteryx > Tanypteryx hageni. Next base: position 29,804,815 of record CM054114.1, read on the forward strand.
AAGAACTATTCTTGCGGATGTGGTCGGTACCAAAATTATTCAGTAAAAAATAGATTTTCTGGAAAAAACGGAATCTCGCAACTTATCCGTAAGATTTAATCTTAAATCCGCGTTAAAAGTTTATACCCCGAATAAGGATATAATATTGTTGATTGATTTAAGGACCATCAAGAGTTTCGTGGTGCACTGACAAGCACTTACCGTACTATAAACCATCTCACTCAGCGGTTTTCAACCGGTTTGTTACAAAGCGTCTGAAGGGATGTTGCCGAAAATTGTAATAACGGCTTGCAAAACGAAAGCAAATTTTTTAAGCAGAGCTTGCGTTCTTTTCAAAAACAATAAAAACAATATTTAGACTTAAATTCTTTATCTTTACTCACAACTCCCTATCTTTTCCTCATTCTATTAAAAGCGTTCCATTTAAAAGCTATTGTATTTTTTGATAACTAATAAAATACTATTACCAAAAGTACGAATATGGATTTCATCGTTAACATCAAGTTTTACTGAATTTACGCAAATAATTTCTACTATATTTCTAAGTCACTTTTAGAGATATACTCTTCAATTTACTTGAAGATTGAAATCATTGAGTTAGAACAAATGATTATACATTATTTCCGAGTAAAGTACACTAAACCATGCCATGAGGCGGGCACCCTGGAATGCAGATTCGCTTATGCGTTTATAGGATTTGACCAAATCATAATATCGCGGATGAGATTCTGTCATACACGGTTTGAATTTTCACTTTCCCGTTTAATCATCTAGTCCCATTGCGTCAATACTTGATACGAATGGCTTTCTGACGCACGCGTTATAATAGGAATAGTGCAAATATTTTATTACAATCCCCATGAGAACTAAAATACAATATTCTATGTATTCGAAGGGATCCGCCCGGAGCAGAAGGGCCACTATCGCGGCCACAAGATGTCTCTCTGGCTCAATCTCATCCCTCAGTTGCACCGTCCAGGAGGAGATGACGTCAGCATGAGGCATCATCACTTTCCCGAGGAAGGCGCAGCATATTATGACGGTATGCGATGCATCATACATCCGAAAACATCTAGCTTTTTTCAAGACTAGTATGGTATTTGTGACAGCAAACTAAATTTCGTAGTTGTGTGTTTGGTTTGACAGTTTTCCATTATATCGTCTGTTCTTTAAATTCCTAGGCAAGGGGAAAATATTTGTTAGCACTCAATTGAATCCACCTAAGAAGTTAACATTTGAACAAAAAAATAGCTGTACAAATCCATTCTGTAATTTTAAACTCTTTCGAAGTGATTACTCGTTAAGGTGAAACTTCCTATGATGTATTAATGTTGACACCCTAACACTGACTTGTAAGGCGCCATGATTAATTTAATCTCCAAATCAGATTAAGTTTCTAAATATAGGTACTTATATAGGCTTTTTCGTAAATTTTGATATTTATAACAAGACAATATAATTTCGTATTGCAGTTCTTCCATTGAACTGTCACATTATAGAGCCGAATTGTAGGGAAAAATTGATTGATTTACACGACTTTGATTTTGATTAAAGCTATTAAAGTTACTTAATTAACGTAATCTTTCGCTAATTTAATTTTATTATTCGTTATATCTAAAGAATAGCAAAGAAACTAAAATTTTCATTTCATTTATTCTTCTAATTTTCTACGACTTTCTTTGAATTTCAAAACGTTACTGCGAATGTGAAGATGGAGCATGACCTAGAATTAAACGAATTCGTTTTTGTCACACAAAGGATGTTCCTATTACGCAAATTTCTATACAGGGATCGTGAGGCCGCAAACCATGCAGCGTCCGGTGCTGGTATCTCAAGTGATTCCACACTCTGCACCGGCGCCGCCCCCTCCTCAAGCGCCCCCGCCTCACTTCCCGGGCAGTGAGGCAGCAGTGGGCGCCGATGCCGCGCCGGTCCTCGAACCAGGCACCACAGAGTGTCCTCAGAACTCGACCGAGGAGGTGGTAGTTCGCACTGGAGGAGCCATGTCCGACGGCGGTGCCATCTTGCTCCGGAAGCTGGCAAGCAGCCATTACCAAAGTTACACCGCCGCCCTCGCAGTCACCATAGGAGTCGGCTGCCTCCTCTTGGTCCTCAACGTCCTCATATTCGCCGGCATATACAGACAGAGGAGCGGGATGAGGAGGAGAGGTAGCGGGAGAGGGGGAGGCACGGGAGGACAAGGGGGCAGCGGCCAGGGAGAGGGACCGTCGGAAGAAGAGAAGAAGGCGGGTTGCTGTAGGGAGGAGGCGCCGGAATCCGTGTCCATCGAAGCGGGAAGCCTCTTGAAGAAGAAGAAAAAAAAGATCCAGGCGGAGGCGGGAGAGATACTCTCCGGAAAGGAGGCGGAATACAGGCAAGCCCTCGGCGGCGGTGGCGCCATCGTCGATGTGACCGCGCACTTCCACCCGGAGGACCTCTACCTCAAGGAGTACCAGCTTGCCGGAGTCGGCGGGGACAGCGGGCATTTCCGTGTGGGTTACGGTCCGGTGGGTTCCGTGGTGGGGGAGAAGGAGGCAGAATCCGCTTCTTCGGCTCCCGCCCCCACGCATTTCAGAGGCGAGGTTTACGTCAAAGGGGGTTACCACAGGCCGCCCCCGAGGTACGTCACGGTGCCTCCGGTCTGTTCCGCCGGATCCGTGGGTTCGGTGTGCGTGGCAGCAGAGGAAGAGGAAGACGAGGAGGGTGGCTGCGTGGTGAAGGTGGGAAGGGAAGGGGACGATTGCAGCCCTACCGAATCCATCCCCGCCCCTCCGCCGCCTCCGAAGAGCCTGCCCCCCACCCCGCTGCCACCGTCCCCGCCGACTTCTCCGCACCACTCGCGTCCCACGTCTCCTTACTACCACCAGAGGTCGGGGAGTACGGGAGGGATACTCAGGCAGCAGGGGAGCAGCAGTTCCGGCGGAGGTTCTGGCTCTGCTGTGGGTTCCTCCACGCCGGGGACTTCGAAAAAGAGGGTGCAGATACAGGAAATATCCGTCTGACGGTTGGACTACGGAGGAGAGAGCTCGGTAAACGGCGATAGAAATGTGAGACATACTTGTGTTCACAGAAGCGGTGCTTCTTAACAATGTGATGACGACTTACTCTCTTTGCCAGCACTCCCTTCTAGGTACATATATTGTCTTTTATATCATACAGAATGTCGAATTTAACCTGTGGAAACTGGAGTGAAAATGTTTTTTGCCAAGAAATTAACCATTTTTAAGCGCAAAATATTGGTGAAGGTAGGTTAAATTCGACACAAAGACTTATAAAATGGAGATGTAGGATTTTGTGAATATTTATTGACGCATTGGGATGGTGCGGAGTTCTGAGCTTGATGCGCGAGCAAGCGATGGTTCGCTCAAAAATAAAAAAAACAAGCAAGATATGTTTTGGTGGTTTATGTTAGTAGAAATATCCGTGACCTGCACAGCCCAAATTGAAATGAATGTGCATGTTTTCTCGACGTCTTCTCTACTGGATTCGGTGAAAGTGTTCGTTGTTGAGAACGTCCAAAACCTGCCTTCGTGAAGAAGTGTGAGGAGAAGCCGCATCGCGTTGCTCCGTGGTCGGTCAGATTACGAAGCTGGCGCGGTGACTGATGCGCATTAATGGATTACATTACTGGGTGCTCGTTTACTCAAAATGTTTTGGAAAAGAAACAAGTGTCAGTTCTGTGTGCATCCTTAGGTGTGTGAGTTGGCTGTGACCAACATTTTTACTAACAAAAAAATGGGGATTTTTTCGATGGTAGGATATTCCGTGTTCAAATACATTCGTGTTCTTCTGAGTGGCTTTCTGGCTTCTATTTAAATACGTGGAGAAAATGTCCGCCATTTAGAAATTTGAAGGAGCAATATCATCTCAAAAAAATTGAATTTGATTTTACCTGGTTTGCTTTAATGAGACTGAAGAAGAATTCCTTTTTGTTAATTTTTCCTTCGCGTACGTGTCGAAACGTCACGATTATACTTTTTTTCGAAGCAGTCGTTCATTTTTTCGATTGCGCAAAAAAGCTTAAGCCTTTTGAGTGCCATTTGTATTAATATTTTTTCGACGGGAGAATATTTTCCGAAAGGTTTAAGGTTTTCTTTTAAATCTTCGTATAAAGAACTTGCATTGCGTTTCAGTCAATGCAGCGTTTTATCCGTGATTAATGAGTGTTTCTGTTTGGATGTGAATTTCGTATGATTCGTGTGCTCACGCATTCATCCGTGAGGACGTGTGCGTGCGTTGAAAGCTTTGAGCGCGAATGCGAAATGTTTTGTTTTTCCTTTTCCGTGTCTCTGTGACGCGAGTGTGTGACTTGCGCGCGTGTGTGTGTGTGTGTGTGTGTGTGTGTGTGTGCGTGCGCGCGCGCGTGCCATACAAAAGGCCATTTACTTTTCGTGCGGGAGATTGAGAGGTGTCGGCGAATGTTAAAAAGTGGGCGCGATTTTAAGAGAAAGTTTGTTTTTAAACTTTTTAAGGAAATGTTGTATTGGAAGAGTCTTGACGTGTCCATTTTATTTATTGCCTCATGTGGATGGAAAACAGGATAAAATATCGCTTTCTGAGTACGATTGTTTTAAGATGTTGGAAGCAAGCGGGGTAATTCTGTTCATTAACAAAGAATGTTGACACCAGTCCATTAAAAAAAATTAGTATTCGTATCTTTTTAAACAATATCCTCTTGTTTAATAAGGAGCACTCTGCTATTTTCGTTCAACCTATCTGGGATTTTTGGGTATCGCGACACATCACATATTATTACCAAAGGCACCTTTTTTAAATGTCAGTATTTCAAATTCTCTTCAAATGTGAGAAGCGAAAATTATTTATTCCTAGTATTATCAAAGGGGAAGGTAATACCTGAGAAAATTATCAAAGAAAAGTTTCATTTTTAGATATGTTAAATCCAAAACTTAGAGTTTTCCTCCATATAAAATTTAAACAAAAATCAATTTTATTAGTTGAGTAATAGCTGTTACGTAAATGCCCCTAAAGTTTAAGTAGAATAATTTCGCAACTTTTATGAGAGGTATTTCTTGCATAAAATTAAAATTTTCTTGCAGGAAATCAGCACAATTTTCCAATTAAAACTCTTTATTTAATACAAAAATTGAAATATTAATGATTTTGCTGCAAAATCAAGCCATTTGAAGAATGACCTTGCTTAAAATGCGATGGATGTTGCCATTGTATAATTAAAGAGTTATTATTTAAATTATATTACGAATGGTGTAGCTCATGTACCGACAGCAGTCATTCGTATCGTTACCTTTCGACATTAATTTAACTAAATGGAAAAAATTATTCTTTATTAAAAACTGACTCGAGTGTATTGTCTGGACCGTTATGTGGTTATCCCTCAACTGTTTATTCGAGTTATTCGAGAAATTGTGTCAGCAAATAAATCATTCTCTGCACAAATTAGCCTCTTTTGAGAAAAAATAAATAGCAAATCTTATCGTAATTTCGGTAAACAGTCGGAAGGTTTCGGAATTTAAAGTTTGCTTAGGCACGTCTTGCTGGTCTGCCTGTGTGTGCGCGTGTGTGTGGTTTTTGCGTGGTGTGATTGCATTATTTTTTAAAAAATTCGTAAAACTACACTGAAAACGCAAGTTTTTCAGCAGGTAAAGAGTCATTCTAAATTTTCGAGTTTAAATTCCATGATCTAATTAAAAATGGAAGAAATTTAACAGTGGTTGAGTGTTATACATTTTAAACAAATGTATTAAGTATTCGGGGATTTTTAGGGAAATGAGCTATACATAAAGAGTATTATTGGGGTGGGAGGGGGATTGGAGGAATATGGCATTTGTGTTTTTTTTAGAATTGTTACTTTAGGAAAGGGGAAGATTGTTATAAGGGGAGGAGGGATTTATTAGGAATGAGTGGAAAACATAAAAGGTCTATACTTTTTTGGAAGAATCCTTATTGTGGTTAATCTTTTACAAATAACTGTGTGTCATTAAAGGAATTTCAATATATGCAGACGCTCCTCAAACGAAGAGCTCTGAAAAAAATGAATATGATAGTGTAGATAATCATGTGCATAAGAAAGAAAAGTTTTTGAAAGGTGCGGTTATAGTAAATTTGAAACAATTCGGTGGTGCTTTTCCCCTTAATATTAAGTAATGTAGGAAAAACATGAGAAAAAACTTTTGGAATTAACAAAAAATTCGCAAAAAAACTATGAGAGAAAGATATAGGAAAGTTTCCCAGAGTGAAAGTGGTTTTGTATCTGAAGATTTAAAAAAATATGCATGGTGAAAAAAAATAATTAATTACCCTTCAAAATTGTTCGTTCTCCTCGGATCCAAGTGTCAAAGTGTAGATTTCATCAAGAAAAGTAGAGGTGCATTGATTGTTCTTCAAGAGGATATGTTGAGGAAAAACCTCGTCGATCGATCCAACTTTCAATCGGAGCTCAACTCTATGTAAATAATATCGAAATCTTCTGTAAAAGCAGTGTAATTATTGTTTTATCTCATTATAGAAATATTTACCCTATTTGTATGTATGGAACGAAAAAATTCAGTTCACATTATTTTTCACTTGTTAATGTCTTGACGCCGCGATGGAAAACACTGAGGCATTTCCTGTGGTCTGTGGTACGGTATTGGTTTTTCTTTCGTTTATTTCTTCCAGCCACCATTCACAAAAAGTCATTCATAGGTGGTTTTCTTCCATCTACATATTTTTTCCAATCGCATAAATGCGATTGCCAGACTTGATTGATTGATATGCGAGATGGGTCTTCTCTATTGTGGCTGTCGCCAATAACGCTCAGAATATTGTCTTTTCCTTAACGTTTCAACGAGTGCGAGATAAACGTTCCACTTCCTCACTGCCCATCGCATCTCGTGTGTTAGCACCAAATATAAATTTCTGAAATAGCTTCAGTCGACCAATCGGCAGAAACAAGGCAATCAGGAAGTGTTTAAATTTGTGTCGTTTACAAGACAATGGATAAACCGTGTGATTGCCCGCTGACGTTAACGTTTTAGTACCCTTGGATGTCCAGTAGAATTCATTTATTTATTTTTTAAAATAATATGAGCTGGACTCAATAGTGTCTCGCTCATTGCCCCCTAAAGTTATTAATATTTGCTTTAAAAAATCGATGTTTCTTTTTTGGATCGCAGAAGACGTAAAATTCACATATGTTAATTTCTATTCTTCGATCTTTGAAATCAATGTGTTTTTCCCGATTTTCAAATCCGGTGTTACCTTATACTTAGTCTATCCCAAGTCATTTCACCCCAACTATTTTAAAGAATAGATACCGTCTTCAAATAGTTACCCGGTTTTGCGAGGAAAAATGATCCCCAAAGGATTAATCCACCTGTGACATGTATGACTCATGTCGCCATCTCCCGTGTATTTGTTGAGTGTCGTCCCCTTCAAAAGGTGATAATTTGATTGCTGGAGAATCCCTGGTCTTTTTTCTTTACACCACGATTTACCTAGAAGATTGATAATTAGATTATCCGACCTGCGAAAATTTTTCCTTATTTCGTTGAAGACCACCGCTTCCATTTCTCCTGATCTGTCGTACGTCCCCAGAAAATATGGTTCGTCATAGATGTTGACTTCGGTTCCTGCCAGCACGTCTTGCCAGAATATACAACATTTTTGTCGATTTGTTTTGTACATATTTTTTCGATGATCATGGTAAATCCTCCGACTGCCATTGTAAATTTATACGCAGAAGATGGCCATTAAAAAATACAATGTTGGAGGGGAAGAAATAAACCATAAAAATGTCTACCTAGTTTTTTCTTTCACTTCGAAACGACCTTATGCAATTTAATGACGTCCACGTGATGTCTTGCGTCTACAAATAACATCTGGTACATATATTTATCGTTGCGTAATCGATCAGTGGATTCCTGATTCATAGAAGAGAGACATGAATATATGTGTTCCTCATAAGTAATGAATCCTTAATCCTAGGGAATGAAACCTCGTTAGTCATATTACTCAGAGCGCGATTTCTAAGCTATCTTATCAATTTATTGATAGTAGTAAAACTAATGTCGTTCCCAAAGCTGAAGAATGCCTTTGTTTTATTAAACCGCAATAATATTTTTGTAATAAAATTAAATCCCATGCAAGAATATTCGCTTTTGCAGTATTTGTCTTTATTTTCATGACGAATATTTTTCCAAAATGTCAATGAATAATTCGTAACTGATTTCTCTATGTTGGATCAATTGAGGCAAATATTTATACTGAATAAAGCCATTAATATTTTTGCATTTTCATAAGATTACAGTATTACCTCCCCTGCTGTGTCATCCAAGATGGCATTGATGCGAATAATGCCAGAAAAAAATAAACAACTTCGTACAAGATGGTAAACACTTTCGCGGAATAGGGCGGAGAGAATCTTTATTTGTGCTTCTCTCGCACCTTCTTCCCTTTTCCATATTTCAGGGACCCCTCTTCCTCCCTCTTCCCATCTCGCATTCACCTGCCTATAACTGAGCGAGAGAGAGAGAGAGAGGAGGGCATTCTACATCACCAACCGCTCTGATTTTCCATCTCTTGACACCAACCGATCTCCCGTCAACCCGAACCCCTCAGCTCCTCTGCGCAGTACTTAATTCATGCTCAAACCACCTTCCTATCCTGGATTGGAAAAAAATGGAAACCAAGAGTCCCTCCATAACCCACGGGACCACAAACCACCGTCCCACACGCACACACCCCCTCGAGATCAAAAGCTCCCAACTCTTTCAATGGATCCATTCTCACCTTCCACTTCTCCACCCCCTCAATCCCTCCTCTATCAACGCAATCTTTGCATTTCCATCCCTCTTATATTTTCCTCCATATAACACCCATTTCTATTCGTCTTCGCGTTCCTTTCTGGCTTAACTTTGCCCCCTTTTCTGATCTTCCTTCCTCTGCCATATCTCCCTCTCTCCCCCCTTTATCCCCCTTCTCTCTCCCTCTCTCAAAGACATTTTCTTCGTAGACCTTCTTTCCGATCATAGTATAAAGGTTTTAGTGTTATTTCATTTGCCTAGGGGCAGCTCCATAACGTGGCAATCTCGCTTTGCATGTTTGTAAATTTCATCACGAAGTACCACCCTGGATATTTTTGTTTCCTCCCTCGTGATGAACAAAAACTAGTGGAGCAGATTTACGGCTCATATATATTCATTGAATATCGTTTTTATATTTGCTTGGTATAAATGCATGTACCGTATTTGGCCCATTATAAGACGATGTTTCTTTTTCTAAAACGCAAGCCGAAAAATTCATACTCGCCTCATAATCGCTACCAAAGATGTCTTATATTCCTCCTTTCCCTTTCATTCCCACTAAAATTCAATCCTCTATGTTTTATTGTCTATTCCACTCTTAAAAGACAGTATTACGCATATGGCGCGCGCAGAAGCCAAATTTCTTCTGCTTATGTAGTTTTCCCGTATTAAGCGTTTAAGAAATACAACTAATAATTTAATACATCCATGAAAGTCAATAAATGTACATGTTTTATTATTTATTATTCGTTAAACGTATCGCATAAATATATATTGACCTCAAATTAAAAGTAACCGAGCAGGTACTTTTAAATAAAAATTTTATATTAATACTCAAATTGTTTTCTTACGCGTGGCTTCTGAAATAGGAGAGCGCGTTATATTCGAGGCCGGCCTATAATCGGGTAAATACCGTATTTTAAATTTAATGATTAACTAATATACATCTTGAGAATGTAAATTTCAGAACCAAAATGTTAAAGTTTTATATAGAGAAAATAGTCCAGTCATCGATGCATTAAGTCATATTCACATAGATTAATATGAGAAAAGCAAAATCTCTCCTTTGAAAGTGGTTTACCCGCAACATTATCCAGATTGATAGCGAATAACTTCAAATTATAATAATGAGGGTCCTGGAAAAGTTTATTTTGATCAAATTATCACAACCATTCTCGTTTATTATGACGGTAAACTAATGGAATACGGTAGATGAATGCTTATCTTGCATGCAGTAGTGCTCCGATCATGTGATTATAATCCGATGTGTAGTTTCGGTTCTGAACAATATCACTAGCTATGCGAATGTGGTCAGAAGTATCGTTGAAGACCTTTCAATTTGTTAGAACTTGTGAGAATTTTCTCGTTGTGTTTGCGCCGCAATAATTGCCGTTAGCGCACCTCTGTGCCATTTGCGATTCGTGTCTATTCCTCTATCGCCTTCGCAGCTTTCTCTTATTCGTAGGACTTGATATTTCCCGAATTACAGCAAACTTGGAAAGCATAAAATTCGCATTCCCCCTAACAGACGAGCCATTAAGAAGATTTCACACCATATAAAAATTCATTCTTAACGGTGTCGTCATAAATTCACTATCTCTGCAAAGGAAATATTTTTCTCTGGAACTTTATCAAGTATTTTACTCTTAAATCATGGAAAATGTATGAAAACTAGAGCACGAGTTCAACAAAGAGTCCAATTTTCTAAAGAAAAAGTGAATGTGCGTAAGAAATATAAAAGCTCTGTTAGAAATTTAGAAAGAAAATCACATTACTAAATGATTAAGAAGTATGTTCCGGCTTCATCGATTGTTTTGACAACGATTCGATATTTCTGCTTGAGCAACTCACTTCGCGTCGGTACTCTAATTTCCTGATTCAGCTGTGAGCGTGGAAGTTGGTATTCGTTTCCTTAAGATCGAGGAATTCGTAGGGAGTGAAATTTTTCAAAGAATAAGTACACATACTCTTACCGAAAGAGAATATATACGAGCCGAGCGGCCCTAAGTATATGCAATGTCAAACAATATTGTTTCAGGTTCTGTTGCGTGTAAGTACAGCGTTACATTTTGATTGATTATTTGCGTAGAATATACTCATCTATGTTTGCATAGTATGATGACTAATCCTTGTTCACTAAAGAAAGATGGCTATTATCAAAACTTCTTATATGTTTCATTTATTGATTGATAAAATATTTGCAATAATTATCTACAATATGAAACCTCCTCATTTTTTATGATTAGCTATTTACTTGGCATGTATGAGTGGTACTGGTGCTCTTGAGTGGAAGTAGAGGCGTGTTCACCCGGAAATTCGCCAAAACTTTCTGTTTTTGACTTTTATAAAAATCTTCATCTACAAAATCTCGTATTCGAATTTCTTAAGTTGTGATAGCATATATTGTGCAATATTTTTAGCAGTGGATTGATAATATGGAAATTTATTTTTTTTTGCAATTTAATGAGGAAATTAGAATTACCAGGAAAATTTAACTGTCTTAAATATTTATTTTATTTTTGTAAGGAGAATTTGGAAACAAAAATACATAACAGATCCAATGAAGAGAGGAAGTGTTGGCTGGGGATTGAAATCGATCAATTAACTCGCCGATCGAATATTCTTACCGCTGAGCTATTTCTCTCCAGTGTTTAGCGGAAGAGTAAATAGCCCATTTCGTCTCCTAGGACCGACTTGACGCATCGAAACCATTCGGGCGAGAGATGCTTATAGGATTTATTTTCAGTTGCATCGCAGGAAAATCGCTTCGTTTTTTAGTCCGCTCTCGACGTTTTTCGTTTACGGGCCTAGAATTTAAGGTATTCTTGACGAGGAAATTAAGTGTGTTTACAAAAACTTGAGAAAACGGGGTACTTCAAGGTGGCGGCGTTACGCCATAAATGCGTCACGGCACGAAAAGTGAAACGACTTGTGGCAGCGTACAGGTGGCGAGAAAAGGTCTTGAGCCTTTATTGGCCTATTCTTTTCGCAGGTGTCTACCCATAGGGGTGGCATCCTCACAGAGCAGTGAAGCAATCACTTTCAAAGCGAATTTATTGCTAGAATTGAATGCCAGGAGTGGCGGAATTGTAATACTGCAGAGACGGCGACCGCGGGGGGGAAACAAAAGATTTAGAGGACCCTGCAAGACCATCTGTATTTATATATTAAAATTAAACGTTTAAAATTTCTACTTGGTAGAATTCGACGTTTATTATTTTGAAAACCGAAGTATATTTTCCCGAGATATTTTCGACGTACTTCGACTCTTAAAATTACTACTTACATACATGGCTGGCAGTTTTCGGCCTTTCAATTCGATGATTTAAACATACTTTATATTTCGAAAATCTTGAATTTTTAAATGTTAACATTAAAAATACACTCAAGAACGAGTTTATTAAAATATTGTTTTATCTTTTACTTACAGTAAAAAAGTATACAAAGTAAGAAGTATATTTAAATTGTTAATTTGATCTTTTAATAATTAAATCGTGACTTATAACCAAGAAAATCACCACATTTGAGCCATGCACGAGATTTTGTGCGCTTTTTTGGATTTATGAGATAATGTCCAGAAACTGAGTGTATTACGGAAATCTAAATTCAGTACTCAACGTGTTAACGCAACGTATGCACAGCGTACAGTCATATGCGAAGGTCCAAGGCATTGCTTCACGCAGTTGGTAAACAAGCTAACAAGGGTGTAAAATATTTTCGATGTTTTTCTTAAGGCCGTACAAACCATGCATATGCCCTGAGATCATTCCAGGTTTAAGTGACCATGCGGCAGTGCTTATAGAATTAAAATGGCTTACGACCAAAGCAACTAAATCAAGCATTTTATCTGGCATTATGAAAGAGGAAATAGTCAAGGTTTTAGAAAACGGACCATTTCCCTACGCTGGCGAGAAATGTTGGGAGTTCAAATGATGTATGGAATGCATTTAAAGATAATATTCATGAATGGCTATTGAAGTATTTTCCTAAAAAAATACTTTAAAATATTACAATTTAATCATAAGGAGACTAAAGAGAAAAGTTAGAAAAACGTATAAATATAAATATTTAGCACCTGGATATTTGTGGAATAATATGATCCGAAGATTCTATGCAGACAGGCATAAGCTGTAAAGGTGGGAATAATTTCGAAACGAGAAAAAAGTCTGCTAATTTGATCTTCGGATCATATTATTCCATCAATTTCTTACTTGGCAATCTCACCATTTGAGAGGGAGGGGTTTTCTTTGATGTATCTCTTAGAGGACATCTGTTGGGGCAGTTTGATACTAGCTTGGCTAGTTCCGTCCCAACCAAGGAAACATCCGTGCTCAGAAACGAGAAGAAGTGTCCTGCTACGATAGTTCAGAGGTAGAATATCCGCCCGGCAAGTGGAAGACCCGGGTTCGATTCCCGGTCATAGCAGACTTTTTCTCGTTTCAAAATTATTCTCACCTGGATATTTGTAAAATTACAAAACACTATTTCGTAATTTAAACTGAAAAGGCGAAAGCTAGGGAAGATTATTTATCGGGTATATTAGATAAGAAAAATACAAATAAATTTTTTAAATGTATTAGAAGAAAAATGTCAATCGCAAAGATAGAGCCGTGATTGAAACCGGCAAGGGCAGTGTGATCCTGGACAACGTTGGCAATGTAAGCGAACAGAAAAAGCGGTTTGCTAGTGTATTCAAGAAAAGTGATGGTACTAGCAGAAACTGGGATACGTCAAGCAATAGTAGGAATTCACTATCGAAAGACTCGGGAGTAGGTGTAAATAAAATGGACTACATAAAGGTCGTGAAATATTAAAACTTATTAGTGAGCAACAAAAAAAAACAAATTTATGGGACCAGATAACATACCGATTGATGAATTGAAGCTGGGTGCAGAAGCAATAGTTCCATATATAAGAACATTTTGCTACATAACTCTGAATAACCAAGACTTATCTTCTGATTAGAAAAAAGCCAAGATATTCCTATATAGAAGGGTGGGAAAAACCAAGGTTAAGAACTATAGGCCAGTAAGTTTAACGTCGATCGTGCGCAAGTTGAAGGAAAAAATATTAGTCAAATATGTTCGCAAATTTTGGGATGAAAAGAAGTCTCTTTATAAATCAACATGTGTTTGGAAAAGGATAATCGCGTGAGATACAGTTATTAGGGCTCTGTCAAGCTATTCCTGGCACTTAGGTAAAGGGGAGGAAATTTATGCAGTAGTCATATACTTTAAAAAAGCATTGGACAGGGTACCCCACGACCGTTTACACGAGAAAGTAGGGAAGTTAAGTATAGATAAATGGGTAATAAGTTGGGTAATAGAATTTATTGCTTGGAGGGCACAAAGGGTCAGAGTAGAAGAAGTGTACTCAGATGAAACACCTGTCACTTCGAAGGTCCCTCAAGGGAGTGTCTTTGGCCCCTTATTGTTCTTCATTTACATTAATAATCTCCACGAAAAAATAAATTCAGATATATGTCATTTTGCTGATGACTGCATAATATATAGGAGAATACAAAATCATAATGATAGGAGCAGCTAACAAGAGGACTTAGAGAAAGTGGCTATCTGGATATCAATTAATAAAATGGATATAAACATCCGGAAAAGCAAACTTATAACCCATACTAAAAGAAGAGTTAAGGAATTTAGGCAATATGAGCTAATGGGTGACGACATTCCCAAATGTGAATACTGTAAATATTTAGGAATAAATATCTCAGCTAATTCTGAATGGGGACAGCACATCGATAATGTTTTGGGAAAGGAATTTAAATCCTTACATTGGATGAAGAGGAACCCGTAGGGTATCGGCGAGTCCACTAAGGAATTAGCCTGTAAATTCATTGTTAGACAAATACTGGACTATTATATTAATGTATGGGATCCGTATGAAGTGGGGCAGGTAAAAAAGTTAGAAAAAGTGCAATGGAAGACTGCCAGATATGTGATGAGAAAGCGAAAGAAGACAGAAAGTGTAACAGAAATGATAAATTCGCTAGGTTGTAAATCATTGCAAATTAGAAAGAAAATAAATAAGCAATGTGGGATATATAAAATATTTAATAAAAAATGGGCATGGGAAAAGTTATTCAAAAGGATAGATAAACCTTACTACATTGTAAAAAATTACCACAGTTACAAAATTAAATATAGGCTGCGTAGAAAAGATGTCGCCAAGATGTCATTCCTAAATCGAGAAATTCGTGAGTGGAATGAGTTACCTGAAGAAATCTTTAAGTCTCTCCTAAATCGGTTAAACAATTCAGAAAAAATGAAAATGTTTTTTGGAAAGTGACGAAGCATAGTGAATGCTTGGTAGGGTGAAGTACTGTGGGGACTTCGTGAGCCCCGGGAGCGCTACGGTGGCCGTGAAGGCCTACCATGAACCTCGAAAACTTTGGCTCTGAGGGTACAGGATATTTTACAGGGTATTATATAGATAATTAATGTGTTGGATAATATGCTGTTTTGTAATTTTGTGTGACTATATTTCCAAGCGCCTCGGTTGTGCATTTATTTACGTTGCCACCTATCCGATCAACTTGCAACTTCTTTATTAAATTATATATATATATATATATATATATATATATATATATATATATATATATATATATATATATATATATAAGGACATTTTGACTTGAAAGCTTACCTCTTTAAATAACAAAAAATAGTGCTGAAAAAAGTTCATTGTATGAACACGAAACGATATTTCTTGTTCTTGTATTTTTACTTCTTTCATTACAAATTTTGTCATGCGTGATGATTTCGACAACCAACCTATATGAAAAAACATATTAATAGCTGAATCACGGCTTTTACTAACTGAATCTTTATTATTGAACCAAATCAGCACCTTGCATATCATTCACGAGAATATTATTGTTGTTCTACCACATTGAAACTTAGTATATTTTTAATCTCAAATATCGTTAGCTGGTATTTTCAAATCTAGATATTTTTTATTTCGTACAGTAATTCTTATACTCGCGTCATTGAAAAATATTATTTTGCGAATGTAGACAGCAAATTATGCTTTACCTCTTGAAATACGAACATTATGCTATTGCTTTTGCCGAGAAACATTCTTTAAAAAACGAATTTGCGAGTTCAGCTTAAAGGCTTTTAGGCATTCGTTATGACATTTATGGGAAAATATTAATGGTATAATTATCGAAATAATATTTTAGCTGCCAAAAATCTTTCCAATACTTTGCAACATTTGATATATATTTATCACTGTACTAAATATACTCTTTATTTAACAAAAATATATAGAGTAAAAAATTAGACTTTATTATTCAGCGATCGATGAAGAGTCTTACGAAAATCATGATTTAAAAACATGACTTTTGAGTCGACAAAATATTTTACAACAAATTGGAAATAAATATTAATCCTTAATCCTTCTTCTATTTTAGGTAACGATTGCTAATTTATGTGCACTTTTTTAAAACATTATATATAAATTAAAATTTACTAACCTGTAGCAATGGATGAAGAAGTCAAAAGCAAGAAAGCAGAACTATCCTTCCTTGATAACATTTAGAGAAAGACTGCCGAAAGTGTAGATTCATTGTATATGAAAAAGGGGTGAAAGTGCATACAACAACGTCCATCTATAGGACAAACCCTAGCAAGCAATAGAGAAACATTAGTTTCACGAGGTAAATGCGTAGAGTGGGTAGCAAAACGTTTTCTCAAAACTAGCCTAGGGCCTTGCGGTTACCTGATTGTTCAGAGTATATGCGTGAGCTTTTCAAAAGACGCATATTTCGGTGTAAGGAAATACACTTCTTTCAGTCTCACTGTTAATGCAAGCTCAGAAAAGGAACGAAATCGTAGGTAGAAAATAATATTGCGAAAAAATAAACAGAAACGACTTTATTATTATAATTCAAAATAAAATTGGTTTTTCAAAGTATTATTTTCCATCTCGTTGGAAAATTGACGCTTATCGACGACAATTTATTTTCGTCGACTTTGAGAATTTAAAAAATTTACGTTTTCGATTTAAATCGATTCCTACCAAACCTATTTATATATTTTAAAATGTTATTCGGATAGAGAACAACATTTGCTAGAAAACAGTCCTCGAGACCACATAATTACGACTTTTAGTTTTAGGTATAAAAATTCAATAACGGCGCAATCTTTCGATACAATTGCATACGTATTTCCCACAAAGAACGCCTCTGAAACCGCTATGTATTCCATTTATGGTGCATATTTTTCCATCTTGTTATCTCACTATTCCTGGGGTGCCCAAACTTCGGCCCACGAAGGGTATTTGTGCCGCCCGCGAAGCTATGGTGAAAAAGAAATTCGAAAATTTTAACACACAAATTCATGGAATAAAGCGATCCGAAGATCCTATGCAGACAGGCATAAGCTGTAAAGTTGCGAATAATTTTGAAAGGAGAAAAAAGTCTGCTATGACCGAAAATCCGCGTTCAGAAACGATAAAATTGATCTGCTACGATCGTTCAGTGCTAGAATAGCCGCCCGGCAAGTGGAAGAGCCGGGTTCGATTCCCGGTCCTAGCAGATTTTTTTCTCGTTTCAAAATTATTCTCACACAAATTCATACATTTTGTTTTAATTCTGATAATAAAACTTTAAATATTGAAATGCTAGCCATGAAACCCTTATTTAGACTTGATTTTCACTTATATGACACCTCAGGTTTTAAAGAAAACTTAAGATTTAAACTCTAATCCTGCCCGCCGAGGATTTGGCAACTTCCAATGCGGCCCACCAAGGGATTCGCAACCACCGATGCGGCCCGCCACTAGAAAAGTTTGGGCAGTACTGCACTATCCAAATACTAGGGGAAACGTTAATTATATTTCTTTATTTTGGCGGCCACACTGCGCGCAATCAAACCATTTAGTTTCTACAGGAAGGATATAGTCTCTGTACAAAGTTGTTTATACGATTTTGATTGGTGGACATTCATACATCTTATATTGCTTCTTTATTTATAATTTATAAGAACAAAGAGTGTTATTGTTTTAAGGCGCTGATTTTGTGGGTGCTAGACCCCTAAGCGGTAGTGGATTAAATAACCTACGCCTCACTAATTGTAAAAAAGTAGTTAAATTCTGTGGAAGAAGACAGGATATCAAGTTCTTAATAATTCATTTGTATGCATATTTACAATGTCATAGTTACAGGAAGGTATGCTCCTGAGGTCGATATCGTTAGATTAAAGTCTTCGAATGGCTCCCTTAGAATTAATTAATTTCTCAACAATATCCGCTAGGTAAGACTGGTCTTCGCCAAATTTACTTTGCGTTGATCTTCATCATTATTTGGGACACATGACCGCATCTTTGTGTTGAGACTTTTCACACTCAATGTGTACATTTTTTTCCCGTCTCTCACTAAGCTCTTGGATCTGTTAACACTAACTCTCTATCGCAGTGGTTCCCAAACGTTGCATAGGCTCGGCACTCTCTCAAAGGGAAACAGAATTTCGCGGCACCCCACTCTTCAAATAAAGTTTTCACACTTTTTCGTAAGTGTATTACAACCTTTAGAAGTATTCATTTTTTAGTACTATGCAATAATCGATATATCTGAGGCAAAATCATTGCTCTATTTACCTATAAACACATTCAAATCGTCTATTTATTTATTAAAGGTTTCGCGCATCCCTGAATGAAAATCACCTAAGGCACCCAGGCTGGGAATCACTACTCCAGAAGCTCTAGTCACAGAGGCGCGAGACTCTAGTTGGTCGCCTAGATCGTCCGGTTCTATATCTGCATCTAATCGTTTGTTTTATAAATATATAAATTTCCCCTTCCCCTAATTTTGAAGGGGATATATATTTTATTCTTAAGGTTTTGTTTAACCTACAATGGGCGAGAAGCTAGACATTCTCAGAGAGACACCTTTACCTCGCAAGAATAGCTCATATCTTCGAAACCATAAGTTGCCAAAATCTGGGACCGAACCAAGTAATTTTAACATATTTTGCCTATGGTTTAGGAATATGAATGGAAGGATACTTGCGTGCGATTTTTGTTTCGTCGTTTCCCAATTTGCTCTCAAATTCCTAACATACAAGCATTTGGGCCCATCCAACCAAAATTTTGCGGTGATGCAGAGAGTCGGAAAAGTAAACGTATCCACGTTTTATTTATTTTTCTCGATTTTTTCAGTGAGGGATTCTGTTCAATAATTCTGCCGCCTCCTCTTTTCCGAGTTTTTTTCCGGTTTCCTTCCTCTCCTTTCTCTCCTCCCTCCCATTTCTTCGCTCCAGCATTTCCTTCCTCTTTCCGTTCTTTACCGAGCCTTTCTCACTTTTCCTACCCAATGGGTTTATCCCGCTGGGATATTATAAGTTTTTTTCTGCTCCTCCCGTTCCCTTTCGCATTCCGGGAGAAAATCTTTCCCATCTCAGGCTGTCTACTCCCCTTTCCTTCGCCACTCCTCCCTTTCCGCCCTCTTCTCGATACCCTTTCCTCTCTCTCCCATTTCAACTCGTCGAACCATCCTTCTTCCAGCGACAAGTGACTTCTGCCACACCTGATAAGAGAGACGAGAGAGAGAAGATGGAAAAGAGGTTGAGAAACATGCATAGAAAAAGATATTGAGGCAGGGATTGGTGCGCAGAAAAGAAAAGTGGAAGAAGGAACGGAGACAGAGTAAAGAGCAGAAAACAAGTAAGTCACCCTTGCTAAAAGAAAGAGTTGGAAGCACGTTTCTTAAAAAAATTAAAGGTTCTGGTTTGCCTCCCCATTTGAAGAGAGAACACTCGCATCGTTGGAATTTATGCTGATCCTTACTAGAGCTTCCCATCCGTGAAAACGTCAATCCTCTAGCTTTAGTGGTTGGGCAACATTTAAAACTCTTGAATTTTTCGTATTCAAAGCCATCCAGGGGAAAATCTACGAATTACTGGGAAAAATCCAATCTGTGGAAAATTCATAGAGTGATAAGAACCATCTAATTCAAAAAAAGTATTCCAAATACCTCATAAAGCATATAAGTTGATAGATGGAATGAATCTTACGCTGCAATGCTGCAAGCATAATCTGTAAAGTTGGGAAATTTTGAAACAGGAGAAAAACTCAGCTATGATTGGGAATCACACCCGGATCTTCCACATGCCGAGCAGATATTCTATTCAGTTTATAATTAGGCAATCTCACCAATTGAGAGGATAGGGTTTTTTGATGTATCTCTTTGAGGACATTCGTTGTGGCTGATTGATACAAACTTGACTAGACTGGTCCTAACCTAAGAAAACATTCTCCTTCTTAAACAAGAATATCATTCTGCTGCGATAGTACAGTGGTAAAATATCCGCCCGACAAATGGAAGACCTAGGTTCAATTCCCGGTAATAGTTTATTTCTTTTCCTGCTTTCAAACTTCTCATAAAAGTTAATGGTCAACACACGGAAAGACAGAGTGATCACATGAATATCCAAATAAACCCACTAATATAAAGGAAGGTATAAGTAAAGATGGAAAGGAAGACGAAACAGAGGAGGAGAGATAGAGGATTGACAAATAAGGCGGAGATAAAGATAATGGAGGAATAGAAGGGAAGTGTGAGAGAGGAGGAAATAGGATGTGGGAAGGAAGACTGTGAGGAAGAAAGAAGAAACAGGTGGGTGGGAGGGAGGAGGAAGCCGGAGGTTAATCGAGGAGAGAAGGATATGTGAGGGAAATAGAGTAGGAGTGTGAGTAGGATATAGGATGAGAGGTGAAGAAAGAGAAAGAGGATAAAAGAGCTGGAATACCAGGAAAAAACATTGGGAAAGGAAAAATGGATAATGTAAGTAGGAGAAGAAGGAAGAAGTGAGACAGAAGGAAAAGGTGGACGGTATCTATGGTACGTGCAGGGAGTAGGAGCGGGATAAACAAAAGAGAAATAGTGATGGGAAGGAAAGGACGGGAGGTTTTGGGAAAAGGGAATGTGGCATATAATAAGGTTTGTTTGTGCGTGCGTGTGGAGAGAGCCTGAGGAAAGAGGAAATGTTGAGGATGGAGCAGCGGACCTTGGAGGGTGGTTGGCGGTGGGTGTCCCAAGAAGGTCGAATGACTCTCGCCTGCTGGGTGACAGGAAAAAAAGTGAAGATGATGGGAGAAAAATACGGTGGAATAGGGGGTTAGGGGAGAAGAGGGGAGAGGGGGTTAGGGGAGAGGGAGGAAAGAGAGAGAGAAATAGAGGTAAGGAGAAAGGGAGAGTAAGGGATAGGTGATGGTAACGACAGCAGATGGGAGCTTCCTGGTAGGCGCAGAAAATTCGAAAGTGGAAAATTGAGATGGATTCATGTTTCGTCGCCTCTGAAGCGTCGACAGTATGACGGGCGTTTTGAAATGCGCGATACACGCTGATCTGATATCGTTCCACGCCAAAGACCTTGTCTCTGTTTTGACGCGTTACAAATTAAGGAAGCTTTTCAACGCAGAATGGCGAATCATATATTCCCCACCTCGGAGAGAATCGAAATTGAAGGGAATTCTATGAAGAAAATTGAACACATTAGCATCGATTTAAATACTTTTGTGTGATTAAATGCGTTAATTGAGCAGAATCTTTTTAACCGATATACAAGCTACAAAGCACCGGATATGGAGTAACTGGTGAAAGGAAGCAATAATCAGAATTTAATTAATTTAAGCGTTGCGGTTTATCAATATGCCGTTTTTTATTTATTTCGTTTTAGGCAAATGTTCCGTTAAAGCAGGGTCATCGAACACGATTCACAAGAGGGCCAAGTAAATAATTTCGAAACACGTGCTTTGATTACTATTAACGAACGGTTGTGTTAAAGTATTATGTATGTGGATCATTACATTATTATTTCTAGTTTATAATTATGAAATCGTTCCATAAAGTATTGCTTAATACTATTAATTTCATAGCTTTTATTATACGATGGGCTGTATGGCATAGTAATGACATTAAACATTTTGTTTAAATTTGAAAATGCAAGATTCAAAATATTATGTTTTATTAAAAACAAATAATCATACATTTTCAAATTAAAAATAACATTTTCGTCTCACGTTTCTTTGTAACTTGGTAATTATCTCTTCCCCGGGAGGGGCGCACTTATCCAACTGGTGGGTAGCATGTGGCCCGAGGGCCTCGTGTTTGAGACCAATGCGTTGCTGTTATTTTGAAAATATACTCCTTGACTCAATACGCTCTAAAGGACTTTATTATAATGATATGTAAAGTCCTCAGGTCCTTTTAACTTTATTTTAATGTGGCCAAAATAAGATTCCTCGATTAAAACTACAGTGGGTATTTTCATTAAAATTTAATTTTCTATGATCTTTCTAAGATAGAATCCATGACAGGTTATACTATTTTGTATTGGGTTCTGAAAATCTTAAAAACTATAATCCTCGGACACAGATAAGTTTAACATATGAAATCCTTACTCATCTAACAATAATAAAAGGCTACTTCTGTCACTTTGTCCCCCTTTGTGGCGCCCTGCGTCAAGCTATAAAAATGCAAATAACTCAGTAATGGAACAAGATTCATTTACGATATATGGCAGGAATGATCGACTCACATATTGAAAGATGATGATGAAAATAATTCTCGGAAAAAGTCTTAGGTTCGGCTCCAAGGTAGGCAATTCCATTTCCTATATGATAACATATAAAAATCGACTTTTTGACTTGCAGACTTTTATTCGTTTTGAGGTCTAAATTAAAAAGAAATAACCTAAGATCTTCTAATCTAGCTCATTTTAAAGAAAAGCTATGAAGGTTTTTATTCTGTTCATGTTTTTGAGCCTATAGTTCGAAATTTCTCATGTTAAGCATTTAGTTCACATATTTTGGGGAAACCTTGGCATTTAATTGGCATGTTGCCATTGTTAAACCTCCAAATCCTATTGTTATTTCAATCCTTATGGGTGAAAGCGTGTTTTGAACGCCCTTACAATTAGTATGACAGAGAGAGAGAGAGAAATTCTTTTCATAGCATCCAAAGTAAACAACATTCCTTACGTTATATACGAGTAGGAAACAATTTGAATGTACAACATTAATCATTCGCATATTAAAATTAGGTACCTTGAATCATCGTAGGAGCTCGAAACTTGAATCAACGAACGCCTAAAAGAACGAAAGTTTGCTTTCTTGCCATCCAAAGAAAATCAAGGCATATTTATGTTCATTTTTTCTTTAACAAAAAACCTTCCCGTTGAATTTCAACGGGCATCTCCCTAGTCTAACAATAATAAAAGACTACTTCCGTCCCTTGGTCCCTTTGTGGTTCCCTCTGTCACGCTATAAAAAAGCGAATAACTCCATAATGGAACGAGATACATTTTAATATTTGGCATGAATGATCGATTCCCATATTGTATGATGATAACGAAAATAAATCTCGAAAAAAGTCCTAGGTTCGACTCCGAGGTAGGCATCTCTAATTCCCATATGATAACAAGCAAAAATCGACTTTTTGACTTGCAAGCTTTTATTCTTTTTCAGGTATAAATTGGAATGCATTAACGTATGGTCTTCGGATTTAATTCATTTTAATGAAAAAACTAGAAAGTTTATTATTCTGTTCATCTTTTTTCGCCTACAGTTCGAAATTTCTCATGTTAAACACTTATTTCACATATTTTGGGGAAATTTTGGCATTTAATTGGGATATTGTCTTGCCAACCAATTACATTGCTAAACCTCAAAATCCTATTGTTATTTCAATCCTTATGGGTGAAAGCGTGCTTTGAATGCTCTTACAATTAGTACGATAGAGAGAGAGAGAAGTTATTTTCATATCAACCAAAGTAAACAACATTCGTAGCGTTATTTACGACAAGGAATACAGGTTCTTTTCGTACAATAGCCCCGCCACTCTCAAAACCCAGCAAAAGTAAACAGCAAATCAACATATTTCTGTGTTCACAACGGTGATAAACAAATTAAGAGTTTATTGATTGATCCTTTTATCGAATGATGTGAATTTTGTAAGATAGTATAGTGGGATTAATAATGAACGAGCTGCACTGAAATTCTTAAAAGATAAAGGAATTGGTACTTAGGTATTCTCCGCAGGTTATGGTTGTTTTTTATTTTTCAAACGGGTTGGTTTGGGTAAAGGTGGTTTGCTTGGTTTCCATTAAAACGTTTTGATATAGGAAAAACGATAAGCGACGGGTTGGGTGAAGGTGGTTATGCTTTGTTTCCATATCAAAACTTTTTTATGGAAATTCAACGAAGAAACCTAACCACCTTCGCCAAACCCAGTTGGAAAATAACTGTTTTCGAGATATATATTGGTTGAGCCTCCATTTTGTTCCAAAGTATATCTCGATAACACTTATTTTTCAGTCGGGTTGGGTGAAGGTGGTAAGGTTTCTTCGTTAAATTTCCATAAAAACGTTTTGATATAAGCAACAACACTTTATTATAGGGTAAGCGACGGGTTGGGTGAAGGTTGGTTATGGTTTGTTTCCATAAGAAAACGTTTGATATAAGGGTACATACGTATTCTCTTATAATAATGGAGTGTTATTCATTTAAAAAGATATTTTATGGAAACAAATCTAACCACCTTCACCCAACCCGTCCTTTTTCCTATAATAAAGTGTTGCTGCTTATATCAAAACTTTTTAACGAAGAAACTTAACAAACCTTCACCCTACCCGGTTGGAAAACAACTGTTTTTGGTTGAGCCTCCATTTTGTTTCAAAACAACAAAATCTCATTATTGAATCGTTTGTTCCTGGGAGACACTTTTGCTGGGGTTTTGAGAGTGGCGGGGCTATTGTATAAAAGAACCAGAATACATTTGAATGTTGGACATTAATCATTCGCATATTAAAATTAGGTACTTAGAATCATCGTAGGAGTTCGAGACCTAAAACAAAAGAACGAAAGTTTGTTTTCTTGCCATAGTCAAGATATATTTATTTGTTCATTTTTTATTTCACAAAAAACTTTCCCGTTGAATTTCAACGGGCATCTTCCTGGTATTTGTAATATTTTCTTTAATATATATTGTTTTAATTTGCATCCGACTTGAAGTAGGCTTCAAACAATTTGTCATGGAATAATTGTCTTGCATTCTTGACAGATACATTATATTTCTCAGATTAACTCCTAGTCGTGATATTATTGGTGTTTTAAGATAGTAAAGCTTCAGTATTTTAGATAAAAGCGCAGTTTCATTCGGAGATAAATCTTTATATATCATGTGACACAGTTAACCCTCGATTAAGTCTGAAACAAACTATAAAAATAATACAATTCTCGTGGGCCCTTGTATGAATCTCTTACCGTAGACTTTCTCCAGCACGAAAATGAGAAATATCGTGGAAATGAGAAACATACGGCAAGTGTAAGACGACGTTTTTTCGCGAGATTTACGTAGCTACGCGATGTATGTTCTATGGGGACTAACATTTATAAGAACATGCACTTTTATGCGAGAAGGAAAAAGTTCAGTAAAAATGACAAATTGGTCCGAATTGTTATTTCCTGCGAGACGTCGAAAGATATGGCCGAAACCTTCTCGCACGGGATCTGCGTTTTTTCAACTAGCCCCTTGCACGAAAAAAATAATGCTAACAGAAAGGCACACATAAGGAAAAACAAATTCACGCCGTCGTGCGAATTAAAAAAAAATTGAGTCGCATGACTTTTTTAGGGCAGTAAAGGGAAGTCTATTTTTATATGAATACATGGATATAAATGGGGAGGAGAGGGAGTTTATCTGTCGTGGAAGGAAACGGATAGGTGTAGGACGGCGAATACTAGGTAATGTGTATTGTAAAAATAAAATAATCGTGTGTGGTTTATTAAACTAGTGACTAGTAACATTTTCATAAACCAATCTAATATAGATCCTTTATTTATTTGTTTGTTTATCATTTGTTCACATTAATGCTTATTTATTTATATCCAAGTATTTATTGATTTGTCAGATATGAAGTTCGATAAATGACATACGCAAAACAATTATCTTGGCTGAAATAAAGTTTCAAAATTAGCACTTACCTGAAGAATGAAATACTTAGGTTTCTCCAACGAACATTTTATAGCCCTGTTATGGATATTAGAAATAACTAAACAAGTGATTGATTTTTCAATCTTTTTAGTATTTAAGTGCTTATTCTGGAATGAATGGTGTGATTGCCACCATGTATTACGAAAATACCATCGCCTTAAACCAACCGAGTCCGCCACTCTATATTTTTGTAAGTTCACGGCAAATGGAAAAACTGAAATAATTCTTACAATATGTGTAATCTCTATGCCTAAACATGCTCCTTAAAGATACTATCTTTATAGAGCTCTTGGTTAGGTCATAATTCCAGTCCAAGTAAATTTGTAATGGGTGGGCGATGTCACAGCGAAAGCGCTGTAGTAAAAAGATTTAACATCCAAAAATGGTCGTTTGCGTGGGTGAGAGCGATATGCAAGGTGTTAGAAACGCCGATATTATGGCGGAGAAAAACGAGATGAAGAATGAAAATTACGACTTTTGGCAGCTGTCAAAAAAAATGCAAAAAGTACCGAAAATAGAAGCACGAAAGTGGTCGAGCTGGGTATTATCTAACACATCTCGAGAGCGAAATGGTGAAAAAAAAATAACTGAATGAAAGGACTCGTCCTAAAGAGAAGCATTTGGTATTACGTCTCTCTATTTTGGGAAGCGCGAAAAAGAGAGAAAAATGAAAAGAGCTACTTCATTTGGTTTCATATTCCATTGAATGCCTTGCAAATGCGAGTTATATTAAGAGATATATGAATTAATTAGCTCCAAACAGCATAGAAGTGGTTGGAAATAAAATCTTGATTTTGGTTACGAAATGTCCTTCCTTGGCGGAAATTGACCGTTATTAGTCTACACCAGGTTTCCTCAAACTACGGCCCTCGGGCAACATCCAGCACGCACAGTGATTTTATCCGACACGCCTTATCAGCAAGAGTATTCATTAGATATCATTTATGATATCTGACTGACATTTACCGAGTACTTGGATTATATCAACTTTAATATAACCGAATTATATATTACAGAATCGAAAATAAATCTCAAAACTGGCTTTTTGAAATTTTCACACTTCCCGATCAGTCATTTTAAATGCCGTATGTGGCCCGCACAGTGGATTACGAAGCCTCGTGGCCCTTTCAGTGAAAGGTTTGGTGATCCCTAGTCTACACTATAAAAGAAAATTTTTCAAAATTTCTCATCCCCAAACCCATTCTCAAACTCATTTAGGCCCTCAATTATTTATAATAACCATAAGTGCATGAAAACAATTGAAAAAGGTAATGTCGATTTTTTTTAAAATTCCAATTGGTACTCCGAAACATTCTATTCGATCCACCCCGTAAATTCATGAATGAGGCTCCTGGTATAAATCCACGTCGACAGTTCCTGTTTTGGTTGAAGGGGCATTTTCTGTTACCGTATTATTGTTCATTCGTGCAATAACCGATAGAAAAACACAAAAACACCTGCGCAATCATAAACGAATGAGTCTCTGTCATACTTGATTCCATGGTTCATCCAACTTTTTACTGTAATTGACATTTATATACCGCCTTGCAGGTCACATACGATTTTTAAAATGAGTGATCAGTCCATGTGTAAATTTCAAAGATCTGGTTTTGATAATTTATTGATTGTGTAATGTGTCATTACCATGTATCAAAAGAATATTGCGTTTAAGTACTCGAAATATATCGTTCAAATTTCATTAATGGTATCTAATGATAATCCTGCTTACAAATAGGTATATGAATATGCATGTCTTAAAAGATGACGTAAGGATAAAAACACTGCGGTGGCAGGATGTGGCTTCGAGGCCGTAGTTTGAGTATCCAGCTTTAGTCAAAGCGATTTTAACATTTGCTTAAATAGCTTTGAAAATTTTTGGTCAGCAAGCTACATGCGAGAAGCGGTCAGGGTACCTCATCCGATTGTCATCTTGGGATACTAAAAAAAGTCCCATCATTCAGACAAAAGAGCAGCGAATGGCGAAAAAAAATAAAAAGGCTTTTAACTTTCGAATGAATATTCTCAATATGCTCAGCGAGGTCGATCTACTTCGTTCCCCTCATTCACATTACAAGTGTTCAAAAAAGAAACTTTTGAAAACTATGGGCGACATTCTAAATGACGTCCAAACGAGAATCTGAGACGAAAGAGCTTTCGAAAAACTCAAGAGAGAGAGAGAGAGAGAGAAAAGAAAGCGTCGAAGAGGAAATATATTATTAAAATCCCAAATAAAACAGGATGAGTTTATTATGGAACAGTATGTGAATAGGGACGGAGAACGGCGGAGGCTTAAAAACTTCTTGGATCTTCGTGGAAGGGGCGAGAGGGGGAGGAGAGAGAGAGAGAGAAGAAAAAACGACTATCGCTGGGCGCATTTTTCGGGGTTTCGCTTCTCCTGTTTTTTTAATTCCGTTCCCATTCTCCTGCGGTGGGTGCGCTCGGTGATTAGTGAAAGGGATGAAAAAACGGGCGATGAAAAGAGACAAATGAAGGAGGATAAGAAAAAAACAAATAAAAGAATGAGTAAATGACTGGATGGAGGAATAAGGGGAGGACATATAAGAGGGGAGGAGGAGAGAGATATATGATAGAGAGATAACGAAGGGAGAGAAGAGAAACGGAGAATAGTTCTTTTTTAAGAAGGGAGAGAGAAAACGTCCGAGGCAGAGAGGTATATAAGGGGTTAAAAGGAAGAGAAAGGGGGTAGTGATAAGAAGGGAGACGAGGAAAGTCAAGGAAACGAGCTGAGGATAGATGAAGAAGAGGTCAATAAAAAAGAAAATAGGAAAAATAAGGGAGAAATATGGAATGGGAATGAAGAGAGAGAGAGAGAGAGATAGAAATAATAATACATTGAATAAGAGAAATACTAGAGACTTTGGTTAGAATAGGGAGATATATGATAGAGTTAAGTGGGGGATTAGAAGGGTACGAAAACAAAAGAGAAATGAAAGTGAAAAACGAGAGCATTTGCTGAAGCAATATGAAATATGAAATTTATTGAAGGTTATTTAGGATTATATTAAAAATTCCTTATAAACTTAGTAAAATAATTATACGACAAGGTAATTTATTCAACAATTAATTTAAATTTTTTAACTTTTTATCTAAAACAATTTGATTCAAGAACATGCATTTTTTTAAGTTAAGTTAAGTTGTAAAAATACCTGAGATAAGGTTTTTTTAATGCTTGTTGTTGAATTATTTCAGCCATAAGACGACTTCAATAGTTCCCTTAACCAATTGCTCATAATTTAAATTAGAAATGTTTGAACACATCCCCGGCCACCACCTAATTTTTATTAATATTCTGCTGCGGTGTTAAAGGTGGCATTAACGGTCACAAAAATAGTTAACATATTTAGCTCTCTAGCCATAAGTATATGCATTGAATCTCAATTTGAAAACTTTGAAGGCAAACCCTGCCGCTCACTGTTCTCTCCAAAAACAATTCTTTGGCAGCGTCACAAATGGGATAGATCACATATACCCTACAAATTTCAGTCACAAAATGTCGGTACTATTCGTTTATCTCGAGCCCCTATTAAAAAAACTATAATATTTTCATTGTACTCTAGTATCCGAATTCAAGTTAAGTTATTGGGGGTTGGATTCGTTCAATTTTCCTTCCCAGAGTTCGGTTAAGTGGTTAGGGGTTGGATTCGTTCCATTTTCTTCCCCCGGGTAGGGTTAAGTGGTTGGAGGTTGGATTCTTTCTATTTCCTCCCAGGTTTGGTTAAGTGGTTTTGGGTTGGATTCGTTCCATTTCCCTCCCCCGAGTTTGACTAAGTGGTTATGGGTTGGATTCGTTCCATTTTCTTCCTCTGGGTTGGGTTAAGTGGTTGGGGATTGAATTCGTTCTTTTCCTCTCACCGGGTTGGATTAAGTGGTTAAGAGTTGGATTCGTTCCATTTTCTTCCTCCGGGTTGGGTTATGTCATTGGGGGTTGGATTCGTTCTGTTTTCTCCCACCGGGTTGGGTTAAGTAGTTATGGGTTGAATTCGTTCAATTTTCTTCCCCCAGGTTGGATTAAGTGGTTGGGGGTTGATTTTATTCCATTTACTCCCTCCTGGTTGGGTTAAGTTGTTTGGGGCTGGATTTCTTCCATTTTATTCCCCAAGTTGGGTTAGGTGGTTGGTGTTGGATTCGTTTTATTTCCTCCCACCGGGTTTGGTTAAGTGTGAATGGGTTGGATTTGTTCAATTTTCCTCCCGCCGGGTGGGGTAAGTGGTTGGGGTTTGGATTAGTTCTATTTCCCACCCTATCGGGTTAGATTTAGTGGTTACGGGTTGGATTCTTTCCATTTTCTCCCCCGAGTTGGGTTAAGTGGTTTGGGGTTTGATTCGTTTTATTTCCTCCCTCTGGGTTGGGTTAAGTGGTTAGGGGCTGGATTCGTTTCATTTTCTCCCTCCGGGTTGTATTAAGTGGTTGGGGTTGGGTTCGTTCTATTTCCTACCACCGGGCTGGGTTAAGCGGTTGGGGATCGGATTCGTCTACTAAGCTGCAATGAAAATATTATAGAATTTTTAATAGAGCTCCGGGATGACCGAATAGTATCTAATTCTCTTGCCATTTATATGCTATTTTAATTTACTTATTTGCACAGACAGATTGACAGAGCGAGAAAATAAGCTCATTTATAAAACAAAACGCGCTAAAAAGTGAATTGAAATTGAAGAGAAATAATAGTGAGAGCAAAAGGAGGGAAGCGTGGTACAAATCGGAGAATTAGTGGTTATTAGAGGTAGAAAAGAAGGGCAAAATTAGTGAGGAATAGATTGATAGATAAACGTCTATGTTAGAGCAAGATTGAGACTAGCAAATGTCAATTTTGCTCTTACATGGACGTTTATCTGCCCATAAAGACTCTTCTTCCGTATTACACTTCGCGTGAAAAAACCACGAAAAATTCAACATACGTAACATAATAAAGTTGAAAATGAAAGAGTATTTGTATGGAAAAACTACAGAAACAGAATATATACAACTTAGAAAAAATCCCGCTTCAGGAAGCAGACCCACGCAAGAAGTGTGAAGTGTGAATAATCTGGGTAACCTATTATATCATTACAGAATAAGTGCTTAAGCATTACAGATTGAAAAACTCAGTATGTACTCGTCTTAACAGCCATAAATAAGGTTATTATTACCTTTTTATGGCCATTATAGAATCCTAAGGCAAATACTTGCTCAACTTTTCAATTGTTGATATTTAAGATCTTTCTCTGAATTTAATTTTCTGCCACAAGACGATCTCGGTAGTTCTCCAGTGAACTAATGATAGCATGATGAAAAATTTGAGAGTAATACGAGAATATAGAGAATGCATTCACGTGGATATACAACGCAGGCATTTATATATTTAAATCCTACTGCAAGCGTTATTATAAGCATAATAAATAAAAAAGACAGAAAAAACACCGCATCCTAGTTACAACATACACTAAAGAGAAATGTCTCGACTCACGTGCATGGCGGGATGAGAAAGAAGAAATAAGGAGAAAACAGAACGAGGGAGATAGAGACAGGTGAGACAAATGGATAGGAGAAAGAGGAACGGATGGAGGCAGAAACAGGGAGAATATTGGATCAGAAGGGAATTAAAAAGCTATTATGGGTGGTCAGAGTACCACGGGGCATGCCGGGAAATGTGAATAATGGCGCGAGAGAGTGTCGCTGCTAGGGAGAATAGGAGATGGAAAGAGAGAAGGAAGGGAGAGAGATAGAGGAAGAGAAAAATAATATACTTAGACGTTGGTTGCCGAGTGTCAACTCGCGAATTGTTGAAGACTCACAGACGGACGGCAAGGGAGAAGAAGAAAAAAAAATTGCGGTTTCAGCGGAACGAGAAAAAAATGAGGTGGGGGAATAGAAACGTTCCTTCCAGCCGGTCCGACAGTTGAATAATAAAACAAAGGAGTGTCTTTCCCTCGTTTAGACTTTAGTTTGCGACGCGGGAAGCTTTCGCGGCCGAGGATAAAAATAGCATACTAGCAAAGAGCTGGGTTTTTTTTGGAGTGGTTGGTGGAGAATGTCTTTTTATGTCGCCAGCAAAAGACGAAAGAAAGGGATTTTTAGTCGGTCTAAATAAATACTTATGAGGAGGCATTTTTCTTGGTGGTGGGAAGAAGGGAGGAAGTTACGGAAATATAAGAGGAAGGAGAGAAAAGGAGTTTTCTCTGGTAGGACTTGTGTCATTATTTTTCCCCTTCTTTCTTCGCCATGATTCGAAGATGAAACAGAAGCGCCGTCGCCCATTCGGGCGAATTCCGTTTTAAAAAGACTTATTTAAACGAAGGATGCTTATTTGAGCTAACGTTTCACTTCATGGCGTCCAAGAATTTTTTAGCATGGGAGACTCGTTATTTTTCGTAAAAGTCCAATCGCTCGGAAAATCCGCACGAAGGAAATGAAGTATTATTTATTTATTTGTAATCTTAACGCATTTTTATATCCTATCCTACATCAGTTGCGCTTGAAAATTTAATCTCCTGAAAGAAATAAGCTTTCGTAAGGGTATGTGTTTTCTGTCCCTATACCAACAATAAGAAGTTTTAAAATTTTCAAGGCGTCCGAAACCTCACTTTTTAGGCGCGTTGTTTTCCAGCGTAAGCACATATCTACTAACTTTATGTTGCCTCCCGTACCCAAATTTGTTCTCAGCTTCTACCGAAAGAATTTTTAATTAATCTGGCATTAAGAACTCGTGGCCAAAGAAAATTATAAAATGGCAGAAATGGTTTACATAACCCAATCAGGGGTACCACTTTACTGAAAGCTAAATAAACTTTTTCTCATATCTAGTAAAATTTTAGACACCGAAAAAAATCTTCAAACAAAATTTCTAGTACTAATTAAACAATATATTTCTTGCAAAATACATTTTTATCGTTGGAATAGCCGTTATCAAATAAGTCAAACGAGAAAGTTTTTGCTTCTATTGATCTTAGAAAAATTATTGTGTGGATGCCTCATTGTTGTAGCTAAGCAAATCTTCGTTGAAATTGAAATAAATAAAATCTGCTATAATTACCAAAATACATTTAATTTCCTTACATACCTATGCAGCATTGCAGCAGGCGGATGCAAACGGATTATCTACCACGAAGAAGAAATTGATGGAATAATATGATCCGAAGATCCTATGCAGACAGACATAAGCTGTAAAGGTGGGAATAATTTTTCAAAATTATTCCTACCACGAAGAAAATAGTATAAAAGTAAATATCAAAACTATTAAACTCAAGTGAGGCACTCTTAAAATGATTTTCGATTGTTTGGCTTATTACATCTGAAAAGACAATAAATCAGTAAATTAAAATTGTTTCCCTAGCATCATTTCTGAAATCTCGTTTTGCAGTAAATACGTTTATTAATGCACCTACTAGGTTTGAAAGGAATGCTTTGACAGATAGAGAGACACATAGGGTTGCACTGGTGTTTAGCTGTTTTAACGCTTGCATTCGTTCAAATTACATCGTTTACATTCAAATACTCCATCGCACGAAACGTTCATATTTGTACTGTACAATTTCCTAAATTGCTTACTTTCTCGTATACATCGTGTAGTATAAGTTTTGATGAAAATTCTCATTTTAACTGTCGTAAAACTTTGTTTTCGCCGTGCCGTTTGCTTGTGTGTGGTTCTAAGGACTAAGCAGTTGAACGAAATCAAACGGAATATGTTATTTATGCAATCATCCAGAATAGACCTTCTGATGAGGCGAACGATACAGTGCAACAGTAAAGGGTAATTTGTTCTTGTTGGTTTTCACAAAATATAGATTTATTCAAAAGAAGACGGGTTTGATTAAAAATTTACTCAGTTATAGAGCTTGGCGCAATAAAAAATACTATATGGGCCATGTTTCTAAAAAGAATAACTATATAGTGTCCAGAAACTTTATGATTGATCAAATTTTACTCCGAGCTACCGTGCAGCTCTCCCCGTTCTTATGACGTCATGCGACAATCGTAGTCCAGTAATAATGCGTTAGCGCCTATAAGGCCTCGTCCACACTATGTAACAAATGTTACGTAACATAGCGTTACCTGTTATACTAACAACTTACTGTAACCTTGTTGCCTAACAATATGTTACGTAACTCTTCTAGTCCACACTAGTAACTGCATTTATTTGTTGTTACGACTTGTGTGGATACACTCATATTTAGGTGAAGTTTTTAATTTTTTTGGCTTATTAATATGTCTGACGAAGAATTTATTCTTGCAAGTGCTTGCTATCGTTAATAACAACATTATTGCTACGATAAATTATCATCTAATGCTTAAACGATGAACAATAAGCTGGCATTAAGATAAATATTTATTCGCGTTAGTGTAAATGGTCTAGTACAGACTTTTGCATTTTCTTGTGGGAGCTACAGAAAAAAGGAAGGTAATAAGGAGGAAGCGATTTATTCGTGACCGGTAAAAACGCATTCCATTATTTGTCTGAAAATGATTTTCTTTTAATATTTATGATTAATTAAGAAGCTGCAATTATGTTTGCAATATGTTAAGGCCTCAAATAAAAGCTACGAGGAAATTATCGCTGTCCGTAGAACTAAAAGTAAATAGATATAGAGGTTATTGATAATATTCGTGGTTATAAAGCATATTCTTAATAACGGGTTAATATGACTTGCAATTTAAACATTTTTAATTTTAATAATAACTAATTAACCAAATATATAAACAGGACAGCATTTAGTGGATTCAACAATTTAATTGGTCTTAAGTATTTGTTTTCTCTGAATAGACT
Organism: Tanypteryx hageni; assembly: GCA_028673005.1. Classification (NCBI taxonomy): domain Eukaryota; kingdom Metazoa; phylum Arthropoda; class Insecta; order Odonata; family Petaluridae; genus Tanypteryx; species Tanypteryx hageni. The sequence continues at coordinate 29,839,355 of CM054114.1, forward strand.
CAGTTGGAATAAATTGAGCTACTGCGCATGTTACGTGTTATCACTAACCCAGCGATATTCAGGGGCATGGTTACGGAGCACAAGAATGGTTACAGTAACACTCAGAATGTTACGTAATTAGAAGTAACATGTTACCTAACAAGATGTAACATGTTGCTGTAACACGGTTACGTAACATTTGTTGCATATTGTGCACGCACCTCAAGCCTTCATCAATCCACATAATATATTTTATTTATGTATGGTAAAACTATTTTTCAAGTTTGATTATCACAAGCATGATTTTATCGATAAATATTTATACCATTTGTGCGCAGAAAACTTTTTCCGCGGTTTTTTTATCAATAGAAATTCCAGGCAGGAATGAGTGTAGTGTGATCGGAGGCATATGTATATGAGAAAGTTTGTGCATTTCTCTAAAAGTTTCTGCAACGTATAATGTACCGATTTTTTAAAAGAAATATAATATGGCTTTTATCCAATGACCGTGATCATTTATGGAATTAAATACTTGGTTTTACTGTCATTATAATAAACAAAATAATCTCTTTTTTCTCAAGATTTTGTTATATGTTTTTCCAATATATGTAAATGATTATATACAAAATATTCTTATGATCTGCATAGGCAGGTATTAATTCGCCATTTTTTCTACACCAATATAATCGAATGCATTTTAATACGAACAAGGATATTTGTCAAAATTTTAAGAAAGGACTCAATTTCGGCTAGTGTTATAGCTACGAAATATATCATGTGATTACGAATAATCTCAACTGAATAATAAACATGCCCACTTTAGTTTGCCTACATTATACGTAACGAAATTCGAGTTTCCGTAGCCCACAGATTAATATTTGACAGAAATTTAAGACCACATTTTATGGCAGATAATTCACGTAAATTATGTTCATTTCACATGGACTATTCTCAGGAGTCTTCTTGAAATTTCTTACAATAAATGGAGTAGAAAGGCTTTTTATTGAGTTAAAAAATATTTTAAAAATTGAATTTATCAAAACTAATTGATGCTGCAGTTTAAAAATATTTCAACCGTATTGGTTCCAGCTTTATCACTTTTAACATTCTTCTCATAATAACAGTAATTTATTTCTCAAAGAAATAAATAAACAGAAGCATTCAAACTGATCCAAAAGTTTCCCAAGTGGTTCATCAATTAATTTCGTTTTTGTGATCGTGTTTTTTTTCATATACGATATATTTGGAGATTCGTTATTTCTGAACTTTTTTCTATCTTACACTTTCAAAATTCATGCCCATGCCTTAGTATTTACTTAAGTCGGACTGTCTCCAACACATAGAACTTTATATCGTAACATATATTCGAGACGTAATTATTTAAGTCCGGGCCTCTAAAAAGTTTCACGTTATACAACTTATGCCCCTCAAGGTATCGAATAGCCAGCGGGCTCCAACTTCCGGAGGCCATTTGTTAGTCAAATAATAAAAACCGAAAAACCAGGAAAGAAAACCGTATTTCAATAAATATTAAAACAAGATCCGAGCAAGAAGATAATTTTTTAAATGGCGAGATCAACGTGTTGAAAGCGAAAAAAATCTCAGCGGATGGAAGTTAGAAGAAGTGGAGAAGGATACTCCATAAAGACGCGAAATGGGGCTAGATAAATAGCGGAAGAAAGGTAAATAAAAGCGATGGCGAATGGAAGAGAAAGGGTGAGCGGGGGGAAAGGGAATATTGGAAAAAAGTTTTGTAATTAAAGTAGAGAAAGTCTTGGCAAATCCTTGGAATAAAAGGAACGGGTCCCCTTCTGGAGTAAGTTAGAATTTTAGAATGTGAGACGCTATGGAGATGCGAGGGAAAAACTGCTTCATAGAAGGAGATAAAATATATGCAACCTTTACTGCAAAAAAATAATCATTTACACAACTTAAAGCAAATCAAACAAAATTATTTGCAATGCAATAACGTTTTACTCATGTTGTACAATTACGCGCCTTACTTCACTCTCAAATTACATTCAGTTAGTATATTTCCCCATTCATCGCTTTCGCGTTCCGGGACATTTTTTATAAAACACACACACACATATATATATATATATAATTTTTCATTGAATTTTATACATTAAAACAGGTGTGGGGCAAATACGCTGTTTTCCCCTTATTGTAAGAAAGTAGTCTTTTATAAAGAAATGTATCAATATTTAAATTTAAAACATTTACAGGTATTTTTCCCGGCACAAAATGTCTTATAAGAGGACTATTTTATTTTAATCACACTTGGCAAAGACTTCAAGAGAGTCACATAACATAAGCAATAACAACCATATTGTCAAATTAAAGGAGAGAAACGTTATTAATAAATGGTTTAAATTCTCTTACTTCGTAGAAAAAGGAAAGGTTACCGTTTTGAGAGTTGTTTAAATGAGGTAAACATTCGACATTTTTGCGTATGACTGACGGACCCTCCATATTGCGGGCCTCAAAGCAATGCAAAATATGAATACGGACCCCAAGTAAGAAAATTTTACCTAGTAGTTTGAAGTTTCAAAAGCACCCATGGTATATTTAACATACTATGTACAGCCAAAGCAAACATCTTGTCAAAGTAAAGAGGAGTAAATTAGGCCGAGCAAAAAATATTTAATTGCCTCCTCATAATTCGAGTGGGGAAAATAGGCGAAGGAGAGATATCTGAAAATAGTATTTAGTATAGAAATTTAACGAATGAGACAATGCGCCATGCAAGCAATCTCTTTATTCTGGCGGGATTGATACTGCGAAACCTCTTCCTGACTTTAAAGAAAATAGTGAAGTGAGAGTTGGGGACACAATAATAGAAATCTCGAGAGGTTGGGAGAGGAGATAATTAGGATAAATTAATAAATCAGGTCTCTTCGTTTTTTACCAATGTATCCCTTTGAGATTTCTTTAGTGATGGCGAACACATTAATACAGTGGTGAGGAAGCTTTTCTATGTGTTGGGCCGCATTAGCGGTTGAGAATTATGCGGAAGTTGCCAATTCATAAGCGGGTCTGATTAGAATTTAAATAGGAGGTTACCTAGAGATTCTGAGGTTCCATATAAGGGAAAATGTAATGTAAATAAGGTATCTAGAGTAAAAATTTAATCATTATAGGTTTAATATAGTCACAATAAAAATATTTGAAACATTATGTTGAATTTATGGACTACTTTTACGACATAGCATCGCGAGCCTCATTAAACGTGGTCAGGAGCCGCATACGGCCTGCGGACCGCAGATTCCTCGCTCCCTTCTCATTACATTTTAAATCGATAACCAAATTAATATCACTTCCATTAAGATTGTTAATACAAGTTTATTCCGTTACAAGTTCACAATTTTCCGAGAACAATACGAGACCATAACCGGAAAGACAAATCTGCGAGTAATAACTCTTAGGTAGGCCTCGGAGCTTTGCATCCCACTGCCACCCACCAGATTGGTGAATTGCAGGGCAACATTTAGATGTGGAATTGTTTTGTTATTGCTTTTTCCTCAGTCGTAGCATCACACCTTTTGGTTTCGAAGTCATGCATGACAGGCAAAGTGAGAAGAAAATTATAATCTTCAATAACAATCGCTTACCATTTGAACTACCGCTAGGAATAAGTTAGTTGTGAATCTTTGGAATTGACGAATTTTGAGGAAGAATGAGAGGAATGTGGATTTTACTGGGCGATGAGAGAACCGGGCTGGGTTTGGCTAGAAAGGCAGAGGGAAAAAGGTACGGTCGGTTCCACTTTCCGAGATTCGGTATCCTCACCCCTCTCTCTCTCTCTCTCACTTTCTCCCAAGAGAGAGGAGGAGAGGGAACGAATGGAGGGGGTGTGTGTGTGGTCTGAGTGAGGTGGGAGGAGAGGGAGGAGTTTTTGGGGCTCGCAAGCCTTGGCAGGATGATGGAATATTTGGCTCCCTTATACACCAGCCAACCTCACCGCAGGGAAGGGAGGGAGGTGGACTGGAAGGATGTAATGGTGAGGTGAATTGTGGGGAGGAGTACTTTCCTTGATGGGAGAAAAATGAATGGAAAGAATCGTGAATGGAGATTATATATATATATATATATATATATATATATATATATATATATATATATATATATATATATATACACACATATATACGTAATAAGCGTGAGTTAACGCCCATCCCAGGGCCATTTTCATGTCTATTATTTTTCTCTTCTTCCATTTGATAGTATTTTATACCTTTCTCTTTTTTCGCATCATCTGCGTCTCTTGCCTTTTTCGTAACTATTCTGTTTCCTTTCCCCTCGCATTTATTTCATCATTTTTCTCTCTCTCCTTTTCCATTTTTCATTCCTTCTATTTTTTCCTTATTCCCAGTTTCTATGCACTTGATTTTCATTACTTCTTTTTGTCCATCATTCTCTTTTTTCTAAATATTCCCTCCGTAGCACTTCTCTCATTCCTCCTCCCCCTGCTTGTATCTTTTTTCATCTCTTGCTAGTTTTTTTTTTCAATGAATACTTCCCTTGATATTTGGGAGTGCGACGCTAAAATATTATAAACTAATTCGATTGGACAAGAACATGTGGTGCAGCTTTTAGAATATTATATCTTTTTTTTATTTTACCCGTAGAGGATATTATATTTTACGTTGCTCAATGAAAAATACATCTTCATACTTTCAAAGTCGTAAATTACCTAAATATTTAATTTTGTCTCTTCGCAAATTCTTATTAAACTCATTTTCGGATATTGCTTGATATGATTACCACGACATTTCACGAATTGCAAATACATTGTTATCATTAAAATCTTATATTTATTAAATACCCTTTGTACGTCATTCTGTAACGTTGCTGTCGTTAAGGGAAACCGCCTTGTTGATATTTCCATGAGGTTAGGCCTATTAAATTTGATTTATATATCTCCCAATATATATGTCTCCCAAAATAACAAATGTGTAGGATAGCGTGCTGTTTCTTGAGTTTCTCAGATTAAGTTTGGCGTTATGAGTGAAAATTTGCATTGTTTCTCAGTATAATTACAACATTTAGTTGAGATGAAAGAAAGGGTCGATGTATTCGAATAAAAAAACATTTTCTAAGTGTCATATTAGAATATTTTACTCAAATATATAAGAAATTAATATTTTTTTTAATTGGAAATATTCATTTCGTTTCCGTATTTTATTTGTAGTACACGATTTAGTGTATTTTACACACAACCAATGCGTTGCTGATTTTATTTTTACCCAAATATCTATAATCGTACCAATTTTGAAGTCACCATGTCATCTGGAAGGGCCAAAACATTAGTATCCTCCTATATACATATATGACTTATCATAAGTAAGAAACGTCTACATAGTATAGATATTAAGTAAAAACATCGGAATTACTTCCAACAGTCGAGGGAAAATATGCTGCTATTAAATCATCAATAATTTACTGAGATTTTTGACAGTTTAACGGCGAAATAGTCAAATACAAGTAACCATAGCAGATGTCAAACATTACCGTTTTTATGTTATTTTAACCGATTTATTCGTCAGATTTTAAAAGTAAAATGGGACGTCATCATATTTGTTGCTAAAAAAAATTCTTGCTTTAATTTTACCAAATCTCTTTCTGGATAATTAGAGTTTAATTTCTGGCCGTTGGCTATTCAACTATCTTTAAATATTTCGGAACAAATTAAACCACAAACTATATAAAAATTCCATTATATTACTCAAAATTAGAATTTTTACAGTATATTTTATTTTTTCCAAAGTGTGGAATTCAACATCTTGATCAGCGGTTTGTAGCAATAGATTTAGTTTTTTTGGCAGCGAACATAAAAGTATGCAAAATAAAATCTGAGTCCATTAGTACCATTAACCTAAGTAAGTGTAAAGGGTTTTCTCCAGCAAACATTTTACGGATCCAGCGTTTCATTAAAACCCTCCCAGCTCATCCTATAAACCAGTCCCCGTTTTTACTTTCCAGTTCCAGGAATAGTTCTCCCTTTCTTTGATTAATCCCTAGTGTTCCAGCGTGTCCCCTAGCAGCGAAACATTTTTATTTTCCAGACACTCTTCAGGATGGGTGAGTTTTGCAGGCGACGTAGGAATCTGAGGGAAGGAGCCATTACCGTAGTGGGCGGGAATGGTGGATAGAGAGAGAGAAATGGAGGAGGGAAGCTAGGTTTCTGGGAGGTAGGCTGGCCGGAAAATCGGGGAGGGGTATGAGCAAGCTTAGATTCCCCGAGGGGGTGTGGGGTGCTGTGGGAGGTTGATACGAAGGGAAAGGGTTCCTCGGCTAGGTTTTTTGGATGCGGCAAGAGGAAGGGGTGGAGGTGGTCCCTCAGCGGGCGGGAGGTGGGCCCTAGGAGGGTGGAAAAGGAAAAAGAGTGGTGAGGGAGGTGGCGTGAGATGGCGTTCTCCACTCACGATGCCCAGAGGGAGTGGCAATCTTCTGCCCCCTGACTTCGGGAGGGACACGCCGCTCCCCTAAGCAGGGGAGAGGTGTGTGCGGGGTTGGCGGTTGGAGGCCTTGTCCCTTTTGTAACGGCCAGAACCCTTCTTCTTCCTCCTCCCCCCCCCCCCCGTCTCTCTCTCTCTCTCTCTACGCCACTTTCTGGCTACCGTTCTCCATTTCTCCATACCGTTATTTCTCTCTCCCTCTCTCTTTTTCTCTCCCCTGCTCTCCCCATCTCTCCTCCCTTTCTCCTACACTTAAACCATGTCCATTTTCTCCACTCACTTTCCTTTACTTATGATCCCATCCTATCCTCGAGGAGGCCTTAATATACTTTCTCTACGTTCATTAGTACTTCCATTTATCTTTCGCCGCCGTCACCTCTGCGAGGTTCTAGCTCCGCAAAACTCCCCCTTTCTCATTTTCGTCTTCTCCTCTGCGTCTTATTTTCACCTTTTACCCGGTCTTTATCTATTTATTTCCGCAGTCCAGGCATTCCCTATAAGTAAAAGTTCTCATGACGTGTTTAGAAGATTTGCGTACAATTTATTAATGCTTAGCGAATATTTTTTGTGAATTTTGTGGACAGATTTCTGTACAAAGTACTTCTCTTACTTAGTTTCATTATTTCACATTAATTTCTAAGGTCCCAATAACGTATTTTTACTTTAAAACCTTTTCATTAGCAGTGGATTACATTATTCATTGAATAATTGATTGCTGTTGTTTGCTGAGATGCCTTCAGCGAAAAACGAAAGCCTTAGGGATTTTTCAAACTATATTCCTGGGTAAAAAGAAGCCATTTGTAAAGCAATTCTATTAAAAAATAAAAAAACTATAATAGTGTTGTAATAAGTAGAGAGTGGTAGCACCGTATGATGAATTTTTTCATTTTCTATCACGTTGTGTATCAAGCAACTGTTCCTGCATAACGTAAAAGAATATACCTATCTTGCGTGTGCATACTTATGCTTTATCATTTACATGCAACCCTTGCAATTAACTAAGGTGGTAGATGGCAGGGGGTTCAAAGCACCAAAAATAATTTCTGATTTCACATTTGAATCACTGATTATGATCTCTGACACTGCTAGGAAAAAAATGAGCATCGATATTGCTCTGTCATTGATCTTGCCTGTTTTATCATCGTGATCTTGTTACCTTATATTCTTGGATATTTCCATTGCTCCTATAATTTCCTTAGCTAATATTTTATAAAAGCCTTTCGCAACATTCTAATAAGAGTTATGGCATAAAAACTTCTTGCGGAATTGCTCATATGCGACATTTATCGTAGGCCGGATTACATATTTTCTAGGGTGCCAGGTTAAAGCATACAAATTGGTGTAATGGAAAAATCAATTTCATACAAATCTGATGCAATTAAATGCTCATGCAACTTTTGTGTAAAAATTTCAATTTAGTTAAATCTTGATGTTATCATTGTATATGTTACTGGATATTTACGCCTCTGTCAGCTTTCAAATCATCCAAAATTAACTTTCTACAAAAAATGTAAAGATACGTTTAGCATTAAAAGTGTATTCATATTACTTATCTCGTTTTGAAAAAGTTACTCCGTTCCACTAATTTTCCCCCTCTTTTAATTAAGTGATAGTGAGATTTTTTTCCTATTCCACCTTTTTTGTTACTTTTTTCTGCCGAACTCGTTACCTTTCAGTTTTCCAGTCCTCTTTCTTCGCCTATACCCTCCGCCAATACGCCTTTCTCTCCGCTCTGTATTCATATCTCTCCGTTCCACTTTGGTCTTTCTAGTACTCGTTCGGAAAAAACTCCCTCGAATCCACTAATTTCACCCCTATTAATTATCCCATCCGCGTGGACACCATTCATTACCTTTATTTCCATTTCCCTCTTTTCTTCGCTCGTTTTGAAAGGATACTCTCCCCATACCTTTAACTCGGCTCTCAAATTTATGGCGGCTCTCTATACTCATCCCTTTTAAATTGTCTTGGTATTTATTTAGAAATGTTGACATTTTTAATGGTAATATGAAATGTTTTGAGCATTTGAAATACGAATAAAAAACTAAATAAATAACAGCTTAGTGTAGCATCTCACAGAATAAATTTTAACTATTGCTTTTCAGAAACTCTCTAGTTAGTAAGAAAGAAACAATCATCGGAATAATACATAATTAATCGTATTTCCGGTAATGTTTACAATGAATCTCTAATACATATTGCGTTTACATCTCGATTGTAAATCATATTAATGTAACAATGCAAAATTATTCATGTATTGAATAATTTTCACGTTTTTCTGCAAAGGGATATAATTGTCTGAACTCAACTGGATCTAATATTTAAGACGAATACCTGAAAAATTCCTTCACTTATTAAAAATTGCAAAACTAGTGAGACTCCAAAAACATAATGGCTTCAATCGTGCAAAGATTGATTGTGACGGTGGAATTAATATATAGATCTGTAAAGGTCGTGAATTGATAAGTTGCAAGAATTGAGGTAGGTAAATGAGGTGGCAGACAATAAAGAGTAGACAAATGTAATACAAGTGGAAACTATTCAAAAATTTTTAATATCACGGCATATCTGTACTCACCGGCAATAGTGAGCGGAGAGCTAGATGGGAGCGTACCACAAAATAGTCCAAATAATTCGGATAGATCTTATAGATCATTTTTACTGGCGACATAAGTCAGGCAAACTGAAGCGTTTTCTTCAGCGCAAGGATGCTATAATGGCATAACTTGGCCAACGCTAATGGCGACATACAGGGCGATAACGTAAATTTTTAAAAAAATGTGTTGCCAATAAATAACAAAGAAATAACAATATGTACTAGTTTTTAACACCGTAATATTCCGTGTATAATGAGCGATTTTTTGAGAAAAATTGACCATGAGGTCAGAGGACGAATTATACGCGATAATAAAGGATAATATTTTTTCGGCCAGTGGGTAATAGTTATTTTCGAACATACTGTCACCTATAAAGCATATAGTTTTTATTAATATTGCGTTTCAATGGAATTTATATTTAAATTTTGAATAGAAAAGCTATTTAATACAAATAGGCTTTTCCAATGACGTGATATAATTGATTTATGACAAACACATAAGGCAATGCCCTCGACTAGATTCGAACCTGCAATCCTTGAATTAGGAGCTAGAAACGCTAACTACCCCTATATTAAGATAAATCGTTTGGATTTTTAATAGTTATTATACTTACATATATAACGATCACATTTCTGGAAATTTCGTGAACTTACACTTTATATTATTCTAAAAGTTCGCAATCATCTTCACTTATACCTGCACAGGAAAAATTGATCTCATTACTGCAATTTACTAGTGCCTGTTATATTATACATGATGATAACTCAAATTTGACATTTCACTGATGAGAAACTGGGTATTTTAATCGAAACATTACGGTAATTACGATAGATCCGCCTACATGCAGATTAATGGCATATTATTTGCAACTCCGTGAGTATTCGCGGATGATGACAGCACTAGTACTAGAATATACAAATTTAATCCGAGGTTTTAAATTTTTTTATCTCATATTTAGGAAAAATGCATCTCCAATTTTATTTGTAGTTCTTGCTCGCTTAACCGTTCACGGTAATGGAGAATTTGGAAAACTCGCGTCATTTCAGAATTATGTGACAACTTCCGAGTCGAGTGGAGGAAACAAAACAAGAGAGTTTGCCCAGAAATTTCGCTTTGGATGCTGTGTCCATCTTAACCTTGGAACTTATATCCACCCCTCACTTTCACTCTCCCTGCCCTCTCTCTCCCCCTCTGCCCGTCTCAAACACACTCACCTGGAAGTTAGACTGAGGGACTCAGATGGGTTGGAGATGTCCAAAACTGTTTTTCCCATTCGGCCGCAAAAGAGAGGAGTGGGACCCGGGGTGTAGGCTGTCTCATCACACCTGTAGACCTGTCTTTCGCAAGCCATCCGCTTTAAAGTTTGCGCACTTAGTTGAGACGGGAAGGGAAATGGGAGTGCTAGAAGCGAGATGGAACCAAGTGGGGAAGACGATGGATAAGGAAAGCTGTGTTTGTCAGAGAGAGAGAGAAGGACGAGGAGAGAAAGAGGGGGAGAGAGGAGGTGTGGAGGGGATGAAGATGAGTTCCTTTAAATAGAAAAGAGGAAGAATGGAAGAGGAAATGAGACAAGGGAATCGAGAGATAGAGGGTAGCGAACAGATGGAAGAAGAGAAGAGACGGAAGAAGAAAAGAGGTGGAAGAAGAGAAGAAAAGGGAAGGTAAAAGAAGGTGGTACTAAAAGGAGTATGAAGAGAAAAAGGGAATGATGGGTGGTGGATATAGGGCGAGAGAAGAATGGCAGGAGAGAGAGAAGAGAAAGAAAGAACGGAAAGGGAAAAGACAGAGGGAGAGAGAAGTGAGAGGGATTCATTTGGAGGAGAGAGGAAGGAAAGAGAATATTGGCAGAGAAAGAGAGAAACAAGATGGAGAGAGGGTAGAGGAAAATGGGGAATAACAATGAGTAGGAGACGTTAAGCCGATATTCATCGGCAGAGAGTTCGAGGCCAATGACAGCTGCTTGTTCAACCTAAAATAAAGTAACAGAAATATGACAAAACAGAACATAAAAACATAGCAGTAACAATATCGAATAATGCGACCACATTAGCAACAATAACACTAATGATGACGAAAACAAACAATAAAAACCTGCACAGAACAAATGTACATCGAAGCTGAAAAATAATCAGTTAGGAAGAATAGAACGTAGAAATAGTGTTTTAAATCGGTGATGTTAATATTAAAAAGATTACTCAGAGATAGATAAGAGAGGGCTTCATTATTGTGCGTGGAAAGGATATTCTGCTGAATAAATGTGAACGTTTAATGATAGATTGAAGCCGAATACTAAAAGAGATGGGGATGGCGTATTCGAAATTTTCCAGAAGGAACTCGGACGTTGATGAAAGTAAAAGATGACAACCAATTTTATAATTCGGGAGTTTGTGGAGGAAAATATCAGAAAATGTTATGAGGACGGAGATGATGATATGGTAATATTTGCGATTTAGTGACATTCTGAATAGATAGGACTCGAAGGCTAACAATTTTTTTGAAAAATATGAGGATATATTCGAGAACAGGCTATAAATTTGCAAAGTCATGGGTTGAGTCGATGCGTTCCAATGTTGCACAATCATCCGCGAAGGGCAATCATTGGGAGGAACTTCAGAAAGATCGTACGTAAAACGGGTGAACGGATATGGACCAAAAATATTACGCTGCGGTATACCAGAAAGAACAGAGGGGGACGGACCAGATAATACAACAGCATGGAAATTATTTCAGTGAAACTCTTCAGGAGGAAAAAAACATAACCGTAGAGCCCGTTCCATTTATGCTGTTTATGAACTATAGAATTCTGTGATGAAGGGAATCGAAATATATGTGCATATATGAAAAATAAATCAAGTTGAGAATAACTCATTTTGGGTCTATAACATTGTGGTGGGGGGATGATAGACATGTGATGTACGAGCAACGAAGAAGGAAACCGTGCTCTGTCAAAAGCGTTGGTAAATCCTGACAGACTTTTTAAAACCAAGGTGAAAACTAACACATTATCCATACAACCACCATCACTAAATGTTATATATATATATAAAATCATAGGTAGTCTGTCCGTAGACAGGTCAGTGATTATTTTTGGTTAACCTGGTTCTCCATATACACCTATTTTCCGCTGTCCTCTACATATTTTGATAACTCTCTTTCCCTTTCAAATCGTCTATCAGCTGAAACCTTTTCCTACCTCTTTCCTTTTCCCATCTAGTTTTCCTTCTAACACCTCTTTAATCATACTCTCTCTCCTCAAGTAATGTCCAGCCCAGTTTGCCTTCCTCTTTCTGATAGTCTGTATAATCATTCGCTTCTCTCCTACTCTTCGTAGCACTTCATCATTTTTCATCCTATCTGTTCAATTAATCTTCAACATTCTCCTCCAAGTCCACATTTCAAAGCTTTCCAAATATTTGATGTCATTTTTCCTTAGCGTCCTTGTTTTTGCCCCATACAATGCTTAACTCCATACGTAGCATTTTATCAACTTCTTGCGAATATCTTCCCTTATATTCCCGGTAAGTAGTTGTTTCTTTCTCCTGAAAGCCGCTTTTGCTTTTCCTATTCTAGTTCTGATCTCATCCGAACATTTTGCTTCTCGTGTTATGATGCTTCCAAGATATTTATATCCTGAAACTTGTTCTAAAGGCTTTCCCCCAATAGTTATGTTCAGATTCTCTTCTTTACCCGATATTCGAATGACCTTGGATTTTTCTGTATTTATTTCCATACCGTATTTTCTTTTTGTTATCACTAGTCTATTTATCATTTTGTAGCTCCTCTTCCTTTCTTGCTAGAAGTAATTGATCAACTGCGTATTCTACTGTTCTTGTAATCCTTCCTCCAATTTTGAAATCTCCTGTGCCTTCTAAAGCTTCTTGCATTAGACTTTCTCCATATATATTGAATAGGATTGGCGATAGGCAGCAGCCTTGTCTTACTCCTCTACCGATATGAATTCCGCAGGTGTCCACATTCTCAAACCTGACCTTCACAATTTGATTCTCATATAGATTCCTAATCAATCTCCTGTCTTTCCAGTCTACACCTATATCCTTTAATATCTTCATCAACTTTAACCAATTTACTCTATCAAAGTCCATCTGCCAGTCTACGAAACATGCGCAGATATCTTGACTGTACTCTATTGCCATTTCTTATATGATTCTAACTACTCCTATAGCGTCTCTAGTTCCTCGTCCTATTCTGAGTCCGAATTTATCTTCCCCTGGTATTTATTCTGCCTTTTTCTCCAGCCTTTTATTAAGAATCCTCGTGATGATCTTCGATGAGTGTGACAGAAGGCTTATCGTTCTGTAATTTTTACACCGCATTGCATTTGAAGTACGATCTTTAGACGAAAACAATTTTAAAGATAACTAAATATAAATTCTTATTCTTATCGTCAACCTTTGCCTTCGGATCGATATCGCTCAAGTTATACGTTTAAATCGCGTTTTTTGGAAAATATTATGCTTTTTAAAGATATGTTGTCTTGCTGACCGTGTCATTATTAAACCTCGAGATCGAATTGTCTTCCTTATACTATATGCGTAAGGAAAGTGTGCTTTGAATGCTGTAATACGAGAGAGAAAAGGCGCCCGAATTATTTGTAATTAATATCTTGTTATTCATTAATTTCTTTTCAGTTAACTTCCTAATGAAATTTTTGGTAATTAACTATTTTTATAGTTATTTTCATAGTTTTTACTTTCTCCATGCGTAGTATAGGGACAAGTATTGATGTGTGTGTGTGTGTGCGTGCGTGCGGGTGTGTGTGTGAGACTGTTTTTTGTCAGTGCTCTAACTCAAAAACTGTTAATCAGGTCAATGCAAAATTTTATATTTAACATTTTTATGAGAGTTTCAAGAACTAATTAGTTTTTGGCAAAAATCGGTCAACCGAAAGTGGGTGTTTACTCTTCTCACATCTGTTATTTTGAAATATTTGCTTTAATATTTGACATATGTAAATATGTACTATATTGGAATAAAAATTGTAGAAAATTACATTTCTACAACCTTTTTTTGAAACATTTTCCCATATAATGCATTTTTAAGAGATATCATATATATTTAGCTACCACCACCACCACCACGCCCCCTACCGACGACTATTGTTAACAATTGACTCTTAGTTATCTCTTAGTAACGCTCTTTTTTCTTTTCTTAATTGTTGGAGCTTTGTGGCTATATCCAATATCAGAAGGCTATGGTTTGAGTTTATTTCTGTTCTTCGTGAAGTCCAAAATTTTCTCGCAGTTTTTTAAAAGATTCATTTTTATGTAACCTATTTGAAAATTTTAGAAATATTACAGGTATGGAGAAAGTCATGTGGTGGCCATATCATGTTTTTTATATTGGGCTACTGTTGTCCCAATTGTTGAATTCTACTCTTGGCCTCATATTAAAAGCACCAATTTAGTGCTTTAACACGGGTCATACTTTTATGCATGGGTATAACGTATTTACTGAATCTATTAAGTAATTAGAGGGAGAAAGGAAAAGAGATTGGGAATGAGCAGAAACAGAGGAAGAGGACGTAGCATTTGTATAGGATTGAAAAGAGCTGCAGTACAAAAATAACGATAATAAATTATTATTGATTATGAAAACTACTATACCTTCTATTGAATCATGCCCTATTGCCATAAGGTGAGAATTCATGAAACTAAATATTGGTCATATAATTTTAATGGATTTTTTAAATGACATTACAGCAAATAATTCTAACCGAATTTCATATAAGATTGAAAAAATATCATTTTATGACATTTATTTAAAATTATTTAACTAAATAGATTTTTCTGGAAAATTTTCTATAGATAAAGAAAAGTGCGGCCTTAACATATAATTAAAACTCATTGCGGTTTATGCAAGTATTTAGTTCCATTGATGGTAAATTGAGAGTTCGTTCACATTTTATCCTTATTTACGAGTTAATAAGAGTAAAATAATTCATTTTTAAGTTGAATTCTATACACTTTAAATAACTTATAATTTTCACAAATATTTAAAGTAGATTTCAGGTACTTCTTTATGCATTATATCTTATCATTTCGATTTTCCTCTTATTTTCAGCAAATATTTGGATACTCATTTGACCTCTCTACTAATAATTACTTAAAAAGTATTAAACAAATATAACTTTCAAAAACACTGATTTGATTGTGCATGAAAGCCAAACCAGATCAGAGCATATCTTCATGATTTTTCATATCGAAATCATTATGTTTGGAATTCTTTTATGATAATCCCGTCACATTTGACGGGCAATTACGCTAGTAATAGAATGAATAGGATAACTTATCCCTCGGTTTAATCCGTATTCATTAACTCAAATTATTTAATAATGCAATAGATAGCAATTTCCTCTCTGGCGTAATTAATTTAACGTTTCCTTTTTGAATCGTTTGGCGGAGATATAACGGTCGGTTGAGGGGGAGGGAGTGAGTCCGCGGAAGAGGCGGTGTTTAACGGATGAAAGATTAGTCGCTGGATGCGAATAAGAAGAGGCGAAGGCAGAGGAAATGAAAAGGCCGAAGAGGCAGCGGCAGTTAATGGAAATAGTGCGAGGGAAGTGAAAGGAAAATGGGAGTCTGAATTTTCCCTAGAGCTTTGGGGAAATGAATCTATTACGCATCTCTTTCACCTGTTATGTTGAATAAATGTTAAATATTCATTGAGGTTTGTCGTTAAGGAACCTTTACTGGGAAATATTTTTTTTCTTCGGGGCGCCGTATATTTTCCTACGTATTCTTTTGATAACATGCTGGTTTGTTTATTATTTTGTTTACGGAAATTTACGGAATTTAATACACCGACACTTTGCAAGTTTTATGCTATATGATTATAGTTCATTTACCCGTACTTATTGAACATGTATGCACGTTTATTTATCGGAACTTCAGTACAAAATCATTAAGCATTACAATCGAGAAATTTCAAGTCCTTGAGTTTATAAATTTATTTTTGTGCCACAAAGCGAATTTGGAATTTTTAAAACTCAAATAATTTGGACAGCCGAAGAGGAAGGTTTAATGGCTTTATTTTCAGAATTTGTGCTAAACTACAATATCCGCGGAAATTTTCTGTGAAATCACGCCGTCTTTTATATATTAAGCTTAATGAATCCATCTAAAACAATGAAATTTCTTCTCGTCTACAGTACCTAAACCATTATAAAAACATAACTCTAATAATATTATTTGTACTCGAAAAAAAATTCTCTTCCGCAAAGACGACGTGGAAATTTATCTTTTAAAAGGTTACCCTAATCTCATTTTTTGGAGAAGCTTTTAAGTGAGACTTTCTCTTATAAGGCACGATAAATTTCGTCTCCAAATTGAATTTTCCACTTCCTCTCTTTTATGTAGAAAATGCCAAATAACGGCGTTTTGTTTTTCTCTTTAGCGATCAATTTATCTTCCTCTTGATCTTATTTTTACCGTCCTCGAGACTTCTTTTGTCTACGTTTATAAGATTTCAATCCCTCCATCCTTACCTCCCTCCCCCCGCCCCCCCACCACACCCAACGCCGTTCTCCCTCTCTTTAGAATGCCGATTGCCGCTCTTTTTTTCCTCTTTTAATCCTTTTGCTTCCACGAGGTTTGTTTGCAATCCAATCGCTCGTCCCTCTGTCCTCATCAGTCTCAATCTCCTCGCCTCATCACATCTTTTCCTGGCCACCTAGCAGATGGTACTTGAATTTCATACTTGGCTCCCGTGATACGATATAAAAATCAACAAAGTATGTATAATGAACAATGACAGCGTGGCATAAATTTAACTGGTTTCTATCTGATTTAACATCTTATTAAGTTCAGTTTTTGTTTCCAGCCTTAAGAGAGAGTGAGAGAGAGAGAGAGAGAGAGAGAGAGAGAGAGATTATTAGAACACGCTTTTGTACCAACGATTTTTCATGCTAATACTCGAAGCCTTCAGAAAAAAGTTAAAATTTCATAAACGTTTCATTATTTAATCTTTATATATATATATATATATATATATATATATATATATATATATATATATATATATATATTCGTTCACATAATCTTTTGAAAAATTCCTGTCAGTAACCTCAAGAAGCACTTGCTATCTCCAAGGGAAGAATATGCATTTCACTGTGGTCGATGAAGACGATTCTATTCAAAAAGTGTACACACTTTTTCTCGTATTACAGTTTTATCGGATATTAGGATTGGAAATCTCGTTTTGACTTAAATTTTTTAAACTTTATTATATGATTTAATTGAATTGACACCACGTTTTTTTATTAAAATGATATATATATATATATATATATATATATATATATATATATAATGGCAAGTACGTAGTTTAAATCTTTCCTTTTGCGTTCAATTTAAATTTTAGGAAATAAAATTCGTGAAGTCCGGAATAGTTGCGTCGCCTAGGTTTCAGGATTTTTGTCGCTCTTAATTAATGAATACACGCCCACGCATAAATCTCTTTTTATGACTCCAATCTGCCTTATCTATCTTTCAAGGGACACTCCTCCCATAGATACCCTCATGTTTTCGCTGCGCAATCCTTCATTCCTCTATTCTGAATTCCTCCAACCTCTTTCACACACTCATTTCTTTTAAAATATCGTTCTTTATTTCGTGCTTTCAAGCTATTCCTAGTGGCGCTGGCATCGTTCAGTCTTTCCTCTTTTTTATTTGTCTCGCAATTTGCCCCTGGCAGATATTATGCCTCTATCCCTCTCTATGTCCCGCATTATTCCCCGTCACATTCTTCCCACTCCCTTTTCTTCTCTCTCTCTCTCTCATCCTTCCCTCTCTCCTCTCACCATTCCCTCTCTCTCTCTCTATCTCCCCCTCTCTTCCTCTAGTTCCTTCTCTCTTCCTGTAGTTCCCTCTCTCAGCTCTCTTTCTTTTCATTCTACAATCCCTTAATATTACAATTCCAGCCGCTTTTATACATGCCAATCTTGTCTTCTCAATATGCACCTTCTCCTCATTTCCAATGCCATAGATTTTGGAACTCGTCCTGAAGTACGTTTAACAAGGAAAATCATTCTTGACTGCTCTGCTTTAGAAATATGGTGTAATATAATTCCAGGAAACAATTGGAGCAAACCTGAAATAATAATGCCGTGCCTTAATTATGATAGTTATTCAACTATCGATAATTTTGCTATGAATGGATAAGCATTTGGATTTTTTTACTTTCTCCATATACGTAGTATGAGACAGTATCGTTTTCACGAAAAAAATCGAACTCGAGACTTCAACGGTAATACATGTTTTAAGGTTCCCTGAACACGTTCTAACTAGTTTCGCGATGATGTCTGTCTGTCTGTCGGTCTGTTTGTGATAGATATTTGTGGGCGCTCTAACGCAAAAACTATTAATCAGGTCAACGCGAAATTCTTTATTTAACATTTTCATAAAAGTTAGAAGAACTGATTAGTTTTTGGTAAAAATCGGTCTACCGGAGGTACCGGAGTTATTTTGAAATATTTGCTTTAATATATGATAAAGGTAAAAATGTACTTGAATAAAAGTTGTAGAAAATTTTATTTTCTACTACCTTTGTTTGATACATTTTTTCATATAATACATTGTTTAAGAGATATCTTATATTTTTAGCTACTACCCACCGAAGACTATTGTTAACAATTGACGCTTAGTTACGTCTTAGAAACGCTCCTTTTTCGTTTCTTAATTGTCAACCGGAAGTAAATATTGACAACGATCCCCGAGCTAACATCATGTAATTTTCCATATAAATATGGAGTAATTCATGTGTTGCCCACATCAGTTTATTTTATAGTGGTATCCCCTTTAGGCACTAATCCACTGTTTATTTTCATTACTTAACATAAGTAATAACGAGCTCACAACAAAACAACGGCTGAGGCCTACACGTCAGGTATGTCAACTTTTGATATGTCAGTTAGGTTGCTCTAATGGACAAATGTGCTAAGTTTCAAAATTTATGCGTTATTTTCCCTAAAATGTCTAATTTGACTGGTCTATTATGTCCAAGTTTACAGTTGATCTTTATTTTAGGTGCTGAACGATTTGTCATCATTTAAAAAAATCGATGAATACATTTCTCTTATTTTTTTAATTGATTTAAGTTGAAATCACTCCTGTAACGCATCAGTCACTTTCAAATCTTTTAATTCAATACGGCCTTAAGAAGGTACTTCGACGAACGAGCCGATGGGTATTAAACCTAATAAAAACTTCAATTCAGGTTCTATCCTTTAAACATGAACCGAATCACGACCGTGGAATTACGAAAGGAAAATTTTGCTCGAATTTAATTCTCTGATTGCGACCCACATCAGCTAACACCGATTTCGATTTAGCGTCCTCGGACACTTTCAGAACCAACATTGTTTCGCGCGCCGTCTGTGATTCGTGGCGCGAGGCACTCTGGCGAATCAAATCCTAACTTTAGCAGATCGCCGATTGAGCGAACAGAGGCGAAGGGAGAGACGTCGAGGGGTTTCGCCGCTCCTTTCGTCAGGAGCGGAGGCGGAGTAGTGGGAGGCAGAGTGTTGGGTGAGGAAAGGGGAAGGGGGTAGGTGTTTTAATTCGAACCCCGCCGCTCATTTGGCACGCGATCTCTAAATTACCGCTGTCTCGGTGACCTTGGGTCCCTTGAATGCCCCTCCTCTCTCTCTGAGCAGTTGACCCTTGTTGCCAGCCTCCTCCCGTGGAAGTTTCATCATCTATTCGAACACGCATCCGGGAGCAAGAGAAAGGCTTTCCCGGTCGCGACTCGCCCCCCCCCCCCACCCTCCCATCCGCCAAAAGGGAGCACTCCTTCTAACGATGCTCTGAAGTTTTGAGTGGAATTGTTAACTTCGTTTGTTTGTCCTTTCACGTAAACTCCGCGGAGGGTTGTATTATATTTCCCCCCCCCCCCCCGGCATCGTTAAAAAAAATAGTTTCTGTGCGGAATGAGCAAGGCGCAGTGAGATTGTCCAAAAATCAGCTGGAGATTACATGCGCGAGAAATTAAAAATATGTTAACATCTTTTCTTTTGTTTTTTTTTTCTCTGTTTAATATCATGTTTTAATCGGTTTCGTGTGTGTGTATATTTTTGGCTAATCAACCTCTTGGATAATTATAGCCATAATTCCTTCCACACCGAACACAATCACAAGGGAGGAGGGAAACCCGGTGCCGGCATTAGCCTACTCTTATCGAAGTGCACCAAGGGGGCCAACGGCTTGACGTCTCTTACGAAGGACTGAACACGGAATTTGCGCGGTCTCCTCAAACCGCACAAACAGGGGGCCGGGCGGGAGAGAACTAGTCAAATCGCCTATGTTTTGTTCAATACATTCTTATCGAAGGAATAGCCGATTTCGAGAAATTCAAACGAGAATGTCGTAAATCACTCTGAACTTAGAAATTTTTTCCGTGATTTAAAATGTTGTCAACGAAAAACAATCTTCGTGGCAACTGAAGTAAACATCTGCTGAAAATACATAATTACGTTTAATTTTTTTTCGTGCGCAAGTAACATTTGGCAAATGAAGATAAATGGATTATCTACGACGACGAAATGAACGTAAATACGTCTATATTCTTTACTTAAACACATCGTGAAAAGAAAGGGGTAATTTTCGACGAAGGAATAAACGTGAACATAAAGATTGTATTACTACTATTCGAGTGAGGCATATTTTAAATAATTGTCGATTGTTTTATTAAATATAACTGATTGGAAAATAAATCGGCGAATCAAATATTCGATATTTCCTTGGCATCAATGCTGGTATATGACTTTTCAGTTCTTAGACATTATATTAAGCCGTTAATTTTGACATGGTTGCACAAATCGTAAAGAATGCCTTTGCCTACGTGTGTGCACGCATGATGGATGCATCTTTCCTCTCTTGTTTTTTTTTTTAATCGCTTATGTATTCGGTTTGTCTGTCCGCCTTCTTTTCGGGCAGTAATGTCTCTGAAATCCTGTAAACTGGAGACGCCAAATTTCACGAAAGATTGGTCCATATGAGAGCTATAATAGGTGGATCAATGGATCAGCTGGTGGAGAGTAATCGGTGTCGTTTTTCGACACCTATGTTTCATTTCTGCCCCCTTAATAAGAAAAGCATGATGTCGGTGCAAGGAATTGAAAATTTGCATTTTAAAATTAGTTAAAATCAAGATATGATTTTGGGTCATAAACTGTTATTTAGGTGAAAGATAGGAGAATATATTTTTGAAAACAGAATTCATATTCGTCGAATGAGAGCAAACGATTGTTTTAATTAGTAAAGATGGAAAATTTTCCCGTTTTTTAAAATGGGAAATATCAACTGCAACAGCGAAGAGCTCACTGTTTTTAAATGGGATACATTACATAGCATTGATATAATGCTTCTAAATTTTATTAATAGACTACCTATATTATGAGACCGCATATTTATATCATAGATTTAATCTTATTACGATGTTATAATCCTAGTACAAGAAAAAACCAACTTAAGTTTTTTTCTCTGAAACTCTTCCCTCAATTGTTTGTGGTTTCAATACTAAAGTCCATTAATTTCTCGTGTTATCATTTCCTTGAAAAGGTGGTGGATAATAAACAAACCGACATGAATCTATCGTTGACGTCTTAAACCTTTAATCAGCCACGATAATCGTGGTCGGGAAACGTGGAGCGAATTTGGTAATAAAAATTAATGCAAAGCGATAAATTATTCAATGGATTTGTAATCAATTGCATTATATGAAATTCGTGCATTATCAAGCATGTGAACCAATATTTCAATATTTTTTTCTGTTAATGTTACATAATTTATTCTTTATTCAAAAGTTTTTAGAATATAATCAAACCCATATGAATAAGCATAATGCAGGTTACTTCTCTCTGCGTCATTCTGTGTAAATTTTAATATACTCTCTGTCATGAATATGGTATCAATTGGACAAGACACTAAACTGCTTTTCTACATCCAGAGTATTCGTGGTGGTATGGTAAAATTTTTGAAGATCAATAAAGAATGTTTTATCTAGCTGCCCAAGTAACTTGAATACAATTGATATAATTAGGGTATTTCCAGTTGTCAGGAAAGTAGTCGTAGTCATTTTATCGTTATTGGACCAGCGTGAATTGAAAAAATCAAAACAAACGACGCATTAAATAATGACAGAATACTGAACTTTAAAAAATACTACCAGCTTTGCTGGAAATTGAAACTAAACTGATTTCTGATTTCGGCTCCATGTAATACGGTATAGGTTTCAGGACTGTTAGAAATTAAATCCCCGAAATCCGGGAGTTTGAATGTCTCCGAAAGTGTTCCATTCAGAATTTATGAAATATAGATGAAAATTTGTGGAGTATTTTTAAATTTCTCCATCGTTCACCTTTTATCAGTTTGTATACATTTAATCTCGTATCCAAGGATGGAACAAGAGGGGAAAGTATACTCCATAAATGGAATACACAGAGATTTCGAAGGCGGACTTAATGGGAAATACGTATGAAACTGTATAGAATTGTTGTTTGCTGAGAGAACCAACAGTCTTAGCGACCGATTTAAACAAAACATTCGATGTTTTGCTCGGGATGTTCTTGAATTTTTGTCTCCGAAGTCATAACTCGTAATTATGTGGTCTCGGGGATTATTTTGTAGTAAATGTTGCCCTCAATCCGAATAAATTTTCTAAACTATAACTCACAGAACATAAATAGGCGTGGGATAGAAAAACATGGATTGTAATTCCTGTTTGCCGAGAGAACTTCCTTAGAGATTGTTGTACAAAAATTATGCTCGAGATATTCTTGAATTTTTATCTCCGAAACCATAAATCGTAATTATGTGGCCTAGATGGCTTTCTTGTAGTTAATGTTGTTCTCAATCTGAATAATTTTTTTAATCTATACCTTACAGATCATATGAGAGCTAGGGAGGGTAAAGTTTGGTATTTCATTGCTGCTTGACGGATGCTATTTAGCGAAATACGAGTATAAGTTTATTAAAGTAACTAGCGTAATTGCCCGTCAAATATAAGGGGTATGTATTAAAATTAAGGTACTTCCCATTCTTCCTCCCTTTCTCTCTGGGTACCTTCCACTCTCTTCCCTTCCTCCTCCCCTATTCTCTCTCCCTCCTCCTTTTCTCTCTCCCTCGTATTTTCCCTCTTTCTTCTCCTTCTTCATCCCTCACTCCCTTTTATTCTTCACCTTCCTCTTTTCTTTCCATCCTCCATCTTCCTCCCACCCATTCTCCTCACATTCTTCTAAAATTTAATTAGTTTTATTCGGAGGAAGTGCAATATATCCCTCCCAAAATAGCAGCGCCACAAACGGACAGTAATTTCTTTAATTACCATGCCAACCATAAATAAAAAATTCTGATTTACTCATTATATAAATTTCTGTAAAATTTCAATTTTCTATCTACATAATTGATCGAGTTATTCGCGTTTTAATAGCTTGTCACTCAGACCAACGGACTGAAAACAGCCTTTTATAATTATTTTTGTGATTCATTGATTCTTTTAAAACTCTATTTCTCTCCCTATTTCCAAAACCGTCCTCAAGTCCTGCATTCTTCTACCTAACTCCCGTAACCTATCGCACAATCCTTTACTTTATAAACATTTTACATGGTCGGTTTGTTTATTAAAGCGTTCAGCAAATACCTCCGATTTTTACTCCGTTTCTATTTCAATGATATTCAATTAAGCTCATCATAACGATTTTAATCTATTTTTAAATAGTATTTCAGATTTTTAGGTATACCATCTCGTAAATTACGTAACGAATGTTGTTTATATTGATTGCTATGAAAATATTTTCTCCCTCCTTTCGTCTTTCTCTCCTTCTCATATTAAAAGCATTCAATGCACGTTTAGACCTATAGGGATTGAAATAACAATAGAATTTCGAGTTTTAACAATGTAATTGTTAGACATGGCAACATCCCGTTAAAATGGCAAGATTTCCTCAAAATATGCGAATTAAACGTTTAACATGAGAAATTTCTAAGTGTAGACAAAAAACGAGGAACAGAATATGAAAACTTGTAATCTTTTCTTTAAATATTTTTTATCTAAAGCTCGTGAGTCAATGTTTTCTAATTTTAATGTCAAAAAGAAGATAAGCCTGCACGTTAAAAAGACGATTATCACCTGTTATCTTATGAAGAATGTATATCATCCCTTGGAGTCGATTCAAGTTTATATATGCATATTTGATCGAGTTATTCGCGTTTTCACAGTTTTCCATGGATTAACCATTTCCGCCTGCAGACATCCCCAGCGAGCTGTCGCGCAGACAAATTTATCAAGCGTTTAATATTAGGTAATTATGTAAAGTGGAAGTTCTAATCGATGTATTAATTTGAAAATCATAATTGGGCGATAAATTTTATTAAGTATCACTCCTACTTAATTAAATTAAAATCCGTCCAGAGGTTTAGGAGATGAAAATTACAACGGACGGACGGACGGACCAGATGTTCCCATAAGGCGTCCATCTATTACCACTTTGCTGGTAAAAACCGCCTAAAAAACGATTTATTGTTATCGCTTTGTCGTCCGCACACTCATTTGTAGACGTACGTTTTTGTTCCAAGAGATAGACGAAAAATTGTTTTTTAGTTGGATAGGTATACAACTATAATATTACGATTCGAATTTTACGAGTTCTCCATTAGGTTGAATTTCCACCGTTAGAGGCCACTGAATTTACAAAATGAGTAAATTTAAACCTAATATTCTAAACAGTTTATTTATGCTATAAATTTAATATATCGGTGTTAGGATGAGGTGTTAATTTATTGAGTGATACTCTGAAATTTACGGAATAAAGTATATCCCTGGAAAGCTTTATAGAAATTATATAAGAATTTGGAATTTGAGTATGATCATAAAAAACAGATGTCTTTTCTTCTGTGGTGTTGTGTTATGCTTCCAGTAGTAATTGATAATCATTCGAAGCACTAACAGACATTGCATATTTGTTCTTAATAAATGTATATTTGAACAAAGAACTTTATTTTCTATGGTATTGAACATTCCATATTCGCCAGTTGTCGATTGGATATTCTTGTTTTAGCAAATTCCATGCTTTGGCCTTATGGATAAATATATACATCTGTTCTTTGAAATTTTTTTATTATTTTTAGACCGATATAATTGAAATATTTGTCATAATATTGTGCATTGTAGAACTCGGGTTAAGTGAAGAATTTATAAGAGATGCGCGAATTATATTGAAGCAATAATCCAAAATTAACAGTACTAAAATATTTATTTAATTTTGGCTAATTACACAAAAATGTGGATGAAATTAGCCAAAGTTATTAAAAAAATGTTTTGTACTGTTTATAAGAAGTCACGGCCTAATCCATTAACTTCACATTAAAGGTAGTCGTATTTTCTTATATTCATAATTAATTTACGACTTCTGAAACAATGCCTGTGAAGTTAAAACTACGAAAGGTTATATAAAACTGAATAATGTGAGTTGAGTGAAAAACATCCTGGGTATTTTTAAAACAGTGCGTTATTCATATAATTTAACCCTTGAGAGATACCGTGGGCTTTTTGCCCTCAAGAGAGGATAAGAGAAGATAAGGAAATACGTATGATACACTTGCTAAAGCACGTTTTCTTAATCATTTCCATGGTTCTGGTTTACTTCACCCTTTAGGGAGGGAACAGTCCGCATTGTTAGAATGTATATCCTTACTAGACCTACCTACGATATCTTTCAAAACTTGACTCCTCTAGCTTCAGTAGTTTGATTACAGCACCTCTTCAAATTAATAATTTTCAGAATTTGTAGCCACCTAACGAAAAATCAATGAATTACATGGAAAATTCATATATCGGTAATAGCTATCCAATTCAAAAATAATATTCCAATTGTCTTCAGTAGTTAGGTTACAATGTTGAATTTTCTGATTTTGAAGCCATCCAGCGGGAAATAAATGCACTACATGGAAAATTCATAGATCATTTATACGGATCTAATGTTTGTTTGTTTGTTGCTCTTAAAGCAAAAGACTTGAGTCGACAGTCGGACAGACATATGAATGGAAACAGAAGCACGTTTTTTTGTTTTGTAAACGAGCTAAGGCAGTCATTTTTTATTAATTGTCAAAGGAAACATAAGTTTTTTTGATACATGTTCATTTCACCATTTTATACCAGTGCAAAATAAAAACATAACAATGGGAAAGGGAAAAATTCTCAAAGGTGAACATGAAATAAAAAAACATTGATAGGAATAGAATATTTGAGGAATCTAATCTTACATCGCAAAAACCTTCAAACCCGCGTTGTTCCTTTAATTTATTTGCATTATTCAAATACGCGTATAAAACATGAATAAAATCACGACCTTTACATTTAGCACCACATAATTTCCTCTGGGTCGAACATCACGAGACGAAAAAAAATTAGTCACCCAGAGAGAAATCTCGCCCTAGGTTTTGTACCTGGTTCGCCATTTATCAACCGGAATATTTTCGTGCCGAAAACTAATTTCCAGCCTGCGAAAATTGGATTCTATTCTGAGAATGCGCATTCGTTTCAAAAGGACGTCCTCTCTATGCCGCTCTCTCTCTCTCTCAATCTCTCTACATATGTCTCATCCCTTTCTCTCTTCTCCTTTCTCTCTTCTCCTCACTCTTTCTCCCTCCCTATGTCGCTCTCCCTCTCTACGACTAACTCCTTTACTCCAATTCTATACTAAAAGTTTCCTGATTCTTTTTATTCTCCCTCTCTCTGAAGAATATATATAACAAAAACGACAACTCCGCCGAAATCCGATTCTTCTATTTTTTCATCCTTTCCACAATCTCAGCGATACGGGTTGAAAAAAATGTTCCATCTGAAACTTTTCTTTCTTCCTTAAACCATAAAAAAGACTTCCCTCTCTATTCCTCTCCTTTTCTTTCATATCAATCTCATGTACCTTCTCTCAGCCTTTCTCTCTCTCTCCTTTCGTTCTATCCGCTTGTATTCTCTAGCTCTTCAATCCTCTAATGTAACTCCTTCCTTATCTCTACCCCTCTCTTTAATTGTTCCACCACCTCCGAGTTTTTATTTTTCTCCTCGTTCCTCTTTCTATGCCCATTTCGTCATATTATTCCGCCTCTCTCGCAGTGCAATCTGCCGAAACATCTGTTTCATCTTCGACGCTTTCCATCTCAATAACTTTGGAATTTCCCTGTTTGTGCATGTCTCTTTACTTCCACTTCCTTTCTTCTGATTTCATTCCTCTGCTATCTATCTATATATTCTGCTATCTATCTCTCCATCTATATATTATGCTATCTATCTATATATATATATATATATATATATATATAATAACTAAAGGAAAAGAAAAGGTAGTGATGAGGGTGGCAACAAGGTGTTGAGGGAAGCCCAGCGGACACTCACCAAGTTGAGGACCAAGCTGGCAGGCTACTGGGGGCGTCGAAGAGACACGTAAAACACACGCAAGCTTATCGGGCCTAAGCCCTTCTTCAGCGAAAGAGTAACGTAAAGTGATATATATATATATATATATATATATATATATATATATATATATATATATATATATATATATACAGTATTCCCTCGCCAACCGCGAGAGTTATGTTCCTGGAAAACAAAGTGGTTAGCAAAACTGACAATGAGATACCAAAGCCTTATGGTAAATATGGGTTATGGTAATCCACATCAAAGGATAGTATAGGGGAAATTCAAAAGATTAAAAATGAAAATCCGTATCTTCCATAAATACGATAAATAATAAAACGAAGATTAAAAAAACTTCAAATAAGATATAACAATTAGCTTCAATGCTAGGACCGCGTACGGGCTAGAGATGGAGATGAGACAAAATGCTTCCTGTGTAAATTAATATAAATAGGAGTGGATCACTGTGTAACTACACAGATGCCTAAAATACCCGATCTATTAAGCAATGCTGTCGAAGGAGAAAATTAAAAGTCTTGATGGAGATACACTCGTTGCAAGTGGTTCTTTCTGTATAGAGGTTGCGTAACCAGTAATGACTCCATAAACTTCGCGTACCATTAATTTCACTTCTCAGTTTTTTCGTGCTGAAATAAAGTTCTTGCGTCTTGGTATCGGTTTTATAAGCTCACAATTACGCAACTTGTCCTGAATAAATAAAATATTCCATAATGGAAAAACTAACGCAATATACCTGTATGTTATAAATAAATAAATAAATTTGCTGAATTAAATAGACACTGGGATGTCCGTTGCAGCTTCGCCTGCAAAGAAATCAATAAAAATTAATTATACAGGGTGTGGGAAAAATTTCGCACACTAAAAATCGGGAAGGGTAGAAAGCCTCATAACAAAGCAAAATGTATAAGGAACAAATTCTCTAGAATGGATAGATATCGAGATATGGCAGGACGTTGCCAGTCTCTTTCATTCGCTAGTCCAGCAAGCAAAACACATTTTTGGATGGATATCGGCGTGCCGGATAACTTTCTGTATAAACCCTGGGTGCAGCGTAGGCCCGGTTACCAAACGCACCAAGGATCATGTACATATGATTATATTCGTGTAACGTATAGTGCATATTATTTACCCTTCCGTGTTGACAGCGTACTGCTATGGAATGACTGCGCAGTATGACAGTAGGCCTGCATACTGCGTGCTGAGTTTTAATCACTGCCGTTCGTGGCATTGCAGTAAGATATCTTTGTCTTTTCTGTGCCATACGAGACGTTTTGTGATATTTGGTCCTCTCACACCTACCTACTGGGAATATAAGGGAAGATATCCGAAAGAAGTTCATAAAATTCTTTGTATGGTGTCTAGCTTTTTGCGAGGCAGAAACATGGACGCTAAGGAAAATGACATCAAATACTTGGAAAGCTTTGAAATGTGGACTTGGAAGAATATGCTGAAGATAAAATGGACAGATAGTATGAAAAATGAATAAGTGCTACGAAGAGTAGGAGAGAAGCGAATGATTATATAGACTATTAGAATGAGGAAGGCTAACTCGGTTGGACATTACCTCAGGAGTGAGAGTATGATTAAAGTAGTTTTAAAAGGAAAACTAAATGGGAAAAGGAAAAGAGGTAGGAAAAGATTTCAGCTGATGGACGATTTGAAAGAGATTGTTTTATCAAGATATGAAGAAGACAGCGGAAAATAGGAGTACATGGAGAGCAAGGTTTAACCATGAACTCTCACGAACCTGGAGAGCCAGGTTTAACCATGAACTCTCACGAACCTGTCTACGGACAGACTACATATGTTGTTGATGATGGCATATATTAGGGTTGGTCAAAAAGATTTTTTTCGAAATGTGATACTATATTCCTCTCAAAAGTTGTGTTTTGGTACACATAATAAGTGATTAAAATTACAGCCATATGTGATAAGGTCTTCAGATTCCGCAACGGCCTTGAATTTTCGGAATATTATTAAAAAAATTCCAAGATTTTGAAACCGCATACTAGGTCCTACCCAAAAGTTCCGGGACTTGGTGCATAAAAAAAATTACTTGCGCTAAGTCCTAATTTCTATCGTCCCCTTGGGCTTTTATACAGCGTTCCCAGCTTTTTTTCCATGATGCGAAGCATCCTTGAAAATCCGCAGGTGAGAGCGTGTTAATCACCTCTTGCGATTCTGCTCGGATACCCTCAATCGTGTAAAACGTCACCCTTTCAGTCGGAGTTTCGTTTTGGGGAACAGGAAAAAGTCGAAGGGGGCAAAGACAGGAGAGTAGAGGGGGTGGGGATGACTGTCATGTTTTTGGATGCCAGAAATTACCTTATAATCAGTGAAGTGTAGGCAGGCGCATTGTCATGATGAAGCACCCAGTCATTGTTGCGCCAGTTGTCTGGGCGTTTTTGTCGGACGCTCTCCCTTAGCCGCTTCAAATAATCGTAGTAAAACTTTCCATTGACAGTTTGACCGGGTGGGAGAAATTCTTTGTGGACGATCCCCTAAACGTCAAAAAAAGGATCAGCATGGATTTGACATTGCTGCGAACTTGACGCGCTTTTTTCGGTTTGTAGTGAATTTTGCGACTTTCACTTTGACGACTGCTGCATTGTCTCAGGGTCATAAACATAAACCCAAGATTCATCACCAGGTATGAACTTGGAGATGAAGTTGGGGTCATCTCTAACTTCATTTTGAAGCTCCCTGCAGACAGCAACGCGATGGTCTTTCTGGTCGTTGCTCAGCAGTCTCATAACAAATTTTGCAGCAATGCGTCTCATGTTCAAATCCTCCGAAAAAATGCGTTGACACGCCCCGTACTACAATCCGACGATGTCACAAACGTCATGGATTGTTCGCCTTTGGTCTGCCCGGATAGTCTCATGCACTTTGGCGAAGTTTTCCGGAGTTGTGCTTGTCGACCGTCGACCAGAACGCTCATCGTCGTCGACAGACGTCCGTCCGTCCTTGAAACGTTTGTACCTAAGGAACGTTTTGCATTGGCTTAAAATATAATCAACAAATGCTTTTTTATGCATTCTGCGTGTTTCTGCTGCTGGTTTGCCAAGTTTGAAGTAGAATTTGATGCAAATTTTTTGCTACTTAACATCAGCCATTTCAGTTGGAAACGAATTCGCAGAACTACTCCAACGACGTTACAAAAACGCACAGAACATGCAAACACATGCACTCAGCTAGCCATCACGTTGCACACTTATTCAAAAACGATACTGCTAGCACTACCTAGTGGCGAGTGACCGTACTACAAGCGGTTCGCGTGCACTATTCAAGTTCTTGAACTTTTGGATAGCAACTCGTATTTATTTCATTTCGGACTTTTTATGCAAAAATAAGTCAAATCGTTTTTCCGATGTCCTCTTGGCCAGAAAGTTTATGGCATCGCACAAAAGTGTCGTGAATGGACGGGACGGAATTGTCGGGGACGCAAAAATCCATTAATTTCATCACGGTTGTAGATGACTAGAAATATTTTGCTAAGGCGCAGATCTTTGCTAGTTTGATACAACCCAAAACACACCACGAGGGTGTGGCTGCTCATGGAGTCCTACCCGTGTCCACTCAACCGTGCAGCATCACACAGCATCGAGAGAAGTACGTTCTCAAGATTTGCAAAATATACATTTTATTGAATGAATTTCTGCATGGCTTCCCGGAGATCATTTTCCAGATATCTTGAAGGAAATACGCCAGAAGTGTTTGGGAGCGTCGTTGTATTTTTGGTGGCATGTAATTTTAAACCACATGGGAGCGTAGACACGCCTTATGAATGAAGTTAATTCTGTTTGCAGTTGTTATCGAACGACAATATACCAAGTTTCCAGGATCTCGGTTCGCTAGGCTCTGAGGAAAAATACCAGAGGAGACAGTGAAAATTTTTCAATAAGTATTTTTGACCTGTACTTAATTTTGCCATATAAACTGAGGGAAAGTCACATTCAACTGCCTCAAATTAAACGGGTGAGGAGTATTCGTAAGTGCGTAAGCTCTTTCGATTTGGGCCAGAGAACCCGTCAGACTCTGAAGTCTTGCCATCCAATTTATGTAGCATATGACGGTTAGGCAATTTATTGAATTGCAACATGCATATAAGCCACTGAAGAGGTTTTCGGATTTTCTTCCCTAGAAGTAGGTATAGATGCTCTATTCCAAATTTTTCAATTTTGGAAGCAACGACATTTACAATTTAATCAACCTAGGGTTTCTTTCACTTGCTATTTTCCATCTTATTATTCCTTACATAATAGAAGTGACGAATGACGTCTTGGTAAGTTGGCAGCGTATTCACATTCATCTGCTATTAACTCCCTAATGTTAGACAGTCGATCTGCTTTCGTGCTTGTGCAATTTACAAACTAAATACAACTGAAAACTGTAGCACAACCTATTCCTATATGCTGGGTTAACTTGCTCACGTAGACTAGCGCGAGCAACTGCAGTAATCAGGCAGCAACGTGATAGACGGTTGGAGAGGAATCGAGGGAGGATGTGCAAGGCCAAACAATGTTGCCATGATGACTCTTCCTGTAATGTCTAGACCGTTTAGTGTAAGGAGAGAATGCGTTCGATGCAAAAACTACCAATTACTATCATCATTATTTTTATTTTACGTGAACAATGGACGTATCATTGCAATGCTTCCAACACTGAAAACTCAGATATATTTAATGGATTTAGGAGCCTTCGATGCACCCTTCTCCGTTCCCCTTAGGCCAATATTCTTCAACTCCATAGTTTTATGTGTCAAAGGGTGAACAGGAGAAACAATTCAACCCATTCTGATATCAAAACTTGTAATAGAAAATTATCCAAGTTTTTTTTATATAATATTTCGAAACTACAATGCCGTTGCAGAACCTGAAGACGTCACATATTACTTTAACCACGTACTATGTGCACCAAAACTCAACTATTGAGGGGGATAGCATTTCACATTTCGGAAAAGAAAACGTTTTACGACCCATATTAATATATATATATATATAATTAATTAATTAATTGGTAGGACCTGTCGTAAGACAGAACACGAATGAATGAATGAATATATATATATATATATATATATATATATATATATATATATATATATATATATATGACTGTGTGTGTTACAGTTGTGGTACATAATCAGGAAAAATGTACATTTATTGGTAATAAATATATATATATATATATATATATATATATATATATATATATATATAAACTAAAGGAAAAGAAAAGGTAGTGATGAGGGTGGCAACAAGGTGTTGATGGAAGCCCAGCGGACACTCACCAAGTTGAGGACCAAGCTGGCAGGCTCCTGGGGGCGTCGAAGAGACACGTAAAACACACGAACACAAAAACACACGCAAGCTTATCGGGCCTAAGCCCTTCTTCAGCGAAAGAGTAACGTAAAGTGACACACTGGGCGGGGAATGACAGGGTGATGTGGGAAGGTTGATGATTGGAGGAGGTGGGGAGTAGGAGGGGTGGATAGCCAATAAAGAGGGAGTGTGATGGGGTAGAGTCCGAATAGTTACAAAGTAACAAGGAAACATTGTAAGGGGGCTAATAGGGTTAGCGGAGGTTGAGGCCAGGCGGAGAGAAAGATTCGAGAAGATGGATATGTGCTAGTTCCCAGTGTCGGAGAAGGGGGGCAGGAGTGTCATAGGGTAAAGCGCGAATAATCCTAACATTGTAGCAACTATTGAAGGGGACATTGTGGGTATTAGCATGTAATGCAACTGGGAGGTGGCGTCTGAGAGAAACGCTATTCCGGTGACCGTTCATTCGGATGTTTAACGGATTGCTGGTGAGGCCTACATAAAACGCGGGACAAAGGGTGCAGGTAAGGAGGTAAATGACGTTACGGGTGGTGCAGTTGCTTCTGGAGGTGATGGGGTAGGTGATGTTGGTGGAGGGACTCGAGAAAGAAGATGATGGTAGGTGGATAGGGCAAGTGAGGCAGCGAGGTTTTCCGCAGGGGTGGGAACCTATTGCAAGAAGCCTGGTAGAAGTGGGAAGATACTTCCTCCACAAGATATTTCCCAAATTTGGGGGCCGGCGGAAGGAGAGGATCGGAGGATTGGCAAAAAGGTTGATAAAGAGGGACTGATGGGAGGAAGAGGTAAGAATTGGGTGTGCAGCATGAAGGATTGTTTTGAGAGCTTCGTGGGTACCAGGATGGAAAAGTGTCGTAAGAGTGAGTGGAGGGGTAGATGCAGGAATAGTGGGTGTGTGAGGATGAGATCCAATGTGGGTAGGCGTCATCGCCCTATGGATCTGTTCGCGGACCAAGACTGGAGGGTAACCACGTTTGAGAAGAGCATCCTCGAGGACAGAGTAATACTCTAGAAGGGATGCTCTATCGGAACAAAGCCTCCATCCTCGACGAGCAACGGCATAGGGGATAGATGTTTTGGTATGAAGGGGATGGCAGCTATCAAAGTGGAGGTATTGGAGGCTGTTGGTGGGTTTGATGTGAACACAGGTGCGGATTTGGCTGTCTTGAAGGTAAAGATCGACATCCAGGAATGTGATGTGGGAGGTAGAAGATTGGTGGGTGAAGGACAGTGAAGGATGAGAGGAGAGACGCGAGAGAAAGGAAAGGAGAGAGTCAGGTCCATGCGTCCAAATGAGGAAGACATCGTCGATGTATCTCAGCCACAAAAGTGGTCTGAGTGGAACGTTGAGGAAGAGTCTTTCCCATTCTCCAAGGTAGCAATTGGCGTATGAAGGCGCCATTCGGGTGCCCATTGCAGTGCCTCTAATTTGAAGGTAGTGACGACCATCGAAAGAGAAGTTGTTCAATTTGAGCACCATTGCTGCCAAGTCTAATAAGAAATGGGAGGAAGGTCTTGCGTCGGGTGGTCTTGAGTCCAGGAGTTTACTAAGGGCAGAGAGTCCATCATCGTGGGGGATGTTTGTGTAGAGGGAACAGACATCGATAGTGGCCAAAATGGTATTGGGTGGGAGAGGAAAGGGGAGGTGTTTGAGACGTTTGAGAAAGTGGTTAGTGTCTTGGATGAAGGAAGGGAATTGACGAATGAGAGGTTGTAGGTGGGAGTCAACGAAGGCGGAGATGCGTTCTGTAGGGGAATTAAAGCTGGCAACAATGGGGCGGCCGGGGATGTTGGGTTTATGGATTTTAGGGAGAAGGTAGAATGTGGGTGTGCGGGGTTTGTTGGGGATCATTAGAGCAATGGCGGAATCGGAAAGGCCTTCCTGTTTGCCTGAGGAATGAAGATAGGACGAAATTTGGTAGGAGTGGTGGTCTGTGGGGTTGGAAGTAAGGTGATGGTAAGAGGTTTCGTCAGAAAGTTGGCGCTCGGCTTCCTCGTTATATTTGGCGCGATGCATCACAACCGTGGTGGTGCCCTTGTCGGCAGGGAGGATGATGATATGGTCAAGATGTTTGAGTGTGGAAATGGCATGCCTTTCACGTCTGGTAAGATTATCTGTATGGTCGATAAGATCGGAAAAGTTAGGTTGGGAGATACTGGAAAGGATATAATTGAGGTATTGTTCGACCGGGTGTAGGGAAGGAAGGGTGGGTGGAATGTATTGGGAAGGAGGTTTGAAGATGGAAAAGGTAGGTGGGAGGCCGGGAGGGAGTTTTGCGTTGGCAGAGGTGAGAGAGTCTTCTTTGGGAGGGTTAGTTTTTAGACGTAGTGTGCGGGCAAAGGACTGGACGTCGGCAAGGAGGCGAAAATGTTCAAATTTGGTGGTGGGACAAAA
The DNA here is from genome assembly GCA_028673005.1 of Tanypteryx hageni. Lineage (NCBI taxonomy): Eukaryota > Metazoa > Arthropoda > Insecta > Odonata > Petaluridae > Tanypteryx > Tanypteryx hageni. The sequence goes on from CM054114.1 coordinate 29,874,582, forward strand.
GGAAAGGCCGCGTGAGAGGAGTTCATTCTCGGCAGGGGTAAGTACGTGGGAGGAAAGGTTCAAGACTTCATCTGGTTGGCAAGATGAAGAGGTGGTGGCAGGAGTGTGCGAAAAATATGAGCGCTTCAAAGGTTTGCGGGTTAGGAAAGTGTGGGTCTTTTTCAGGATATGAAGTGATGGTGGCGTTGGGAATCCCAGGAGGTCCGCAAGACAGGGAGTTTGACCGATGAGTGGCGGGGAAGGAGGTGGTTTGTTGACCTCGCGAGCTGTTATGAACGGAAGGGGAAGACCAAGTTTGAGGTGCCGGACGCAAAGCAGAGAGAGTTTACGGGGAAGTCTGTTGCGATGTGCGGTGATATCATTAGCCGCTTGAAGGAAAGCGGCACGAAGGTCGGATATGGATTGCGAAGAATGACGAAGATAAAGAACGAGAGATTTACAATTAGCGAAGTGGGAGTTAGAGAGGGTGGTATAATGGTGTATGGTGGAACGGATAATGTGGATAGAGGCGAGGTGAAACGTGAGGGCTAGGGAAGCGCGTATAGGGGGAGGAAGACCTGAAAGAGCAATTCTGATGGTGAGGCATTTGGGGGTGAGTCCAAGTGCAAGGCAGGAGTTGAGGAATTCAATCTGGCAGTTGAGGGTAATGTGTCTACGGAGATGATAACGGAGACGGGTCAGTTCCATGGTGGAAGAGAAACATAAGAGGAAAAGACGACAGGAAAGAAACGTAAAGATACAGACAAAAAAGGAGAAAAAAGGACGGTATATATATTAACTAAAGGAAAAGAAAAGGTAGTGATGAGGGTGGCAACAAGGTGTTGATGGAAGCCCAGCGTACACTCACCAAGTTGAGGACCAAGCTAGCAGGCTGCTGGGGGCGTCGAAGAGACACGTAAAACACACGAACACAAAAACACACGCAAGCTTATATATATATATATATATATATATATAACAACTTACGGAAAAGGAAAGGTAAAATAGACATATGGATGTCAACAAGGTGATCCCAACACCAACAAGGTGATCCCAACACCTTGTTGACATCCATATATATATATATATATATATATATATATATATATATATATATATATATATATATATATAAATGACTGTGTGTGTTACAGTTGTGGTACATAATCAGGAAAAATGTAAATTTATCGGTAAATACGCATATTTAGCAACAAGCTTGTTAAATGTATGTTTAAGTTTCCTTAAATATGTATTATCCGTACATTTCCCGGTAAATGTGCACTTCTTCATAATTACGTTAATTTATAACAAAAATCATCGAGGGTTCGGCTCCGAGGTAAATATTAAGATTAACGCTTCCCAACCCGGGGGGTGAACACAGTGAACGTGAGAAGGAACCAAAAACACATCGAATAACTTACCCAACCCGGTGGAGCCTTGTAAAATTTTCCTTAATGTTCAAATTTCGTTTAGTTAGTTAAGCTAGTTGTGCACATTTGCCAGGAAATTTACACATTTACCGGACAACGCACATTTACCGTACTTCTAAACTGCAACATATGTTTGTGACGCCGCCATGTTGCGGCCTTTGACGTGACGTTTATCCACATTTACCAGTTTCTCTAGGTAAATGTGCACATATCCCGAAGCCAATCAGTAAAAGTATGTTATACTTACATTTACCGAACTTGGTGGAAAATGTGCACATTAACCGGGAAATATACTACACATTTACCGTATTTCTAAACTGCGACAGATGTTCGTGACGCCGCCTTGTTGTGGCCTGTGTTGCGACGTTTATCCACATTTACCAGTGTCTCTAAGTTAATGTGCACATTAACCGGGAAGTGTACACATTTACCGGACTAGGCACATTTTTCCTGACACACACAAATTGCAGAGCAGGTGTTAGAGAAAGGTAATGGCCCTTTCCCCATTCCAGGCTGCTAGCTAAGCTATAAGCCTGCAAGGTTTTGTTAAGGTTTCTGCAGGTTGTGACGTTACGGGATATGTTGTGGCGGCAGGAAATGCTTCCGCCTCAGCTGCTTGGGCAGTGGAGAGAATTCTGCCCCTATCTACGCTATCGGGCGCCTGAACCAGTCCCAGGGCATCACGCGGATTCCTGAGAGCTGCCGTATGAGGGCATACTGTGAACCAGCAGTCTTCCTGTAGAATACCCTGGCCTTCTTTTCCAGAACACGTTCCACAGGCTCAACCCCTGTTGTGTGTTGGAGCTCCGTCACTCGGACGAAGCTCCTCCAACTCACCCCTAAGATCATCCGTAGCGCATTGTTTTGCACTACGACGATCTTCTTAATGTGGGTGGCTGCCGCACCGGACCATATCGGCGAGGCATAGGTAAGGATCGGCAGTACGCAGGTCCTAAATAGCCTAACCTTGGTTTCCAGTGTGACTTCCCTGCAGCCAGAGATAGGGCCAAGTCTGCGTACTGCACCAGTTGCAGCCCCTCTCGCGCCGGAGATGTGGAGACGCCAGACTAGCTCTCTATCCGTGGTCACTCCGAGGTATTTATTCTCAGATGACCATGGGATAACGTGCCCCTGCAGGGTGAGCGTGGCTGCCGGATGCACTCGAGGAAGGGCACGAAACATTATGGCGACGGTTTTCGATGGATTTACTGCAACTCTCCACTTGCAGTACCAGGCGTTGACCTTATCCAGAGCTCGCTGCTGGTATTTGACTGCTTGTGCCTCGTTCCTAGATCTAGCGAGAATGCCTGTATCGTCGGCATAAAGGCCAACTATGATCTGAGGCCCGTGGTCCCTAGGGAAGTCATGGGTGAAGGTGTTGAATAACACTGGACCTAGGACGGATCCCTGGGGGACACCCGCTTGAATCAGGAGAGTCCCGGATCTCTCTTCCTCTCAGCACACCCAGAATTTTCTGTTTCCCAGGTAGGACCTCAGGAGAAGAATTAGGGGCCGAGGCATGCCAGCCCAGAGCATTTTGGCCATCAGCGCCTCCTGCCAGACTCGGTCAAACGCCTGGCTAATGTCGAGGAAAACCGCTGCCGTCCAGTGCCGGACATTGAAACCGTCAGTGATGAAGCCGACGACCCTGGAAAGCTGATGCGTGCTGAAATGCTGATGGCGGAAGCCGAACTTCTCTCCAGGGATGACAGTCCTATTGGAGAGGTGCCTCCGCAGGGTTGGGAGGATCAGCCTCTCAAACATATTCCCAAAGTTATTGAGGAGGGAAATGGAGTGATAATTCTCGGCAACACCCGCAGCCTTGTTAGCTTTGGGGATCCCAATTATCTTCGCCCTTTTCCACTCCTCAAGGAAGTGCCGGATGCTCAAGTAGCCATTGTACAGCGCTGTAAGGAACTGTACAGCTGCTACAGAGAGCTGCTTAATCACCAACACGCTGATTTTTAGTTTAATATTAACGCCTGAAAACCTTTTCCAATGATGTTAAGAAGATAACATGTTATTGATTTTCACTAACAGGATCTCTAGCATTATGTCAAATAACTTCCGATGTGAACGTGGCCCGCCGAAGCATTTAGAGCTGTTAATGCGGCCCACCTAAGAAGCTGCAACTGTTAATTCGGCCCGCCATGCAAAAAAGTTTGCCCACCCCTGATCAAAGATGATGAGAATGATATACACACCACGCACATAAAAATGTCCGTATATGTGTATCTTCAAGATATACCGTATGTAGCGGCGTAACTATATATTTTATCACCAGAGGCAAACTGTACCCCCTCCTAAAAAATTCTCTAATACCTATTTTTTTACTATATGGATTTTAGGTGAACAAATATTAAATAAAAATAAACTATAAATTATATAATTTCTAACTATGAATGCAAAATTTAAATATATAATTATAAATATAGTGATCACAGGTAGAAAATACGGTATGGAAATAAATACAGAAAAATCCAAGGTCATTCGAATAGACGGCCTATATTTGTGGTAAAACTACTTACCAAGCCAACGAAGAGAGAGAGAGAGACTTTAGAACAAGTTTCAGAATATAAATACCTTGAAAGCATCATAACACGAGAAGCAAAATGTTCGGATGAGATCAGAACTAGAATAGGAAAAGCAAAAGCGGCTTTCAGGAGAAAGAAACAACTACTTACAGGGAATATAAGGGAAGATATCCGCAAGAAGTTGATAAAATGCTGCGTATGGAGTATAGCATTGTATGGACGCTAAGGAAAAATGACATCAAATATTTGGAAAGCTTTGAAATGTGGACTTGGAGGAGAATGTTGAAGATTAATTGAACAGATAGGATGAAAAATGATGAAGTGCTACGAAGAGTAGGAGAGAAGCGAATGATTATACAGACTATCAGAAAGAGGAAGGCAAACTGGGTTGGACATTACTTGAGGAGAGAGAGTATGATTAAAGAGGTGTTAGAAGGAAAACTAGATGGGAAAAGGGAAAGAGGTAGGAAAAGGTTTCAGCTGATAGACGACTTGAAAGGGAAATAGAGTTATCAAGATATGAATATGAAGAGGACAGCGGAAAATAGGAGTATATGGAGAACCAGGTTTAACCATGAATAATCACGGACCTGTCTACGGACAGACTACCTATGATGATGAGATATAATCACATACATACATAATTTAAACAGAAAGTATAAATATTTTAATATGAAAGAGTTATTCTACGAGATTTTAATGCAACAAACTTATCAAAAACATCATCGAAATGTATAGTTTCTGCTATGCGTAATTTCTGGAACAACTATACTAGTGAAATCGCCCTTGCCCTTGTGCCATGAACCTTCTCACAACTTACCATTAACAATTTCTGCGCCCCTTCTTTAGTAGCGCCCGTGGCAGATGCCCCGCTTGCCCCGCTCTAGTTATGGCACTGACCGTAGGTACTCAATGGGCTTCTCTGTGATTCTTTTTTAATCCAGGTCCTTCTTTCTGCTCCATTCAAATATTGCTATATTTTTTATCCCCATCCGCTTTCCTCTTATGAGTTTCGCCATTTTTTTTGCACCTCAACAGTACGTAATCATCTTACAATCTATTTTTTCGACCTGATTAGCTGATTTAATCTTTTTCGAAGACTTCGTAATTGCACTTTTGTTCCACCCGCCGCCGTCTTCCTCTGTTGCAAAAGATCGTCCACGATTTCCTTCTCCCTCTCCTAATTCCTCCCGTTTTGTATAAATTCACCAGTTCTCTCCTTTGTTGAAAATGATATTCGGAGACTACGGTGTACAGAATGGAAATAAATAAAAACTCCTGAACCGTAAAATAGTCTAAGTGAGCAATCACAAGTTAATAAGAGAAAAATAGAAGGAAAAATTAAATTTATACTTAGGAGTATAAATACACAAGACAAAACCAAAACAATCCATACGCCTTCAGCTACTGAAGATGAGAGCTTAGCTCTCGATATACGAATTTATTGACTTTTTCCAGAGTGATTGTGCATTTGTGTGTGCTTCTCTTTTCTATTTATGCTAGTTTCCGACATCAGGTCCCTGTAGGCCATTGTCCTGAAAACTTGTAAGTATAAATTAAATTGTTTTTCCCCATATATTTTTCTCTTATTCGACGTGTGATTGCTCACTTTGATTATTTTACTGTTCAGGAGTTTCATTTATTTCCAGTTCTCTCCAAGTTAAAAACATTTGCTTTCATTACACGGCGCCTTTTAAATCTTTTATTTTTTTATCTCATTCAGGTAGATTAGCACACATGTGGGCCGTAGGTTGAGCTACATATAAATAAAACAATTTAAGCTATAAAGGGAAGCTAGGATTAAATGTGATTGGCAATTTCATTTTCAAGTCTTTTGAGCAGCTCAAAATGGAAAAGGCGTATTTTTTGTAACGCTTTTTGTTATTGGGTATCTTTTTAAACAAATTTAAAATGGCACAAAACCCTTGCCTCTGTGACGAGAAAAACGAACTTTTCCACTTAAGTCGTTTATTGCCTATTTTCCTCATTTTAAACCTCTTATCTTCGTCGTCTTTCATCTTCCTCCCTCCATTCATAACTCCCTGTTTCGTGTATTGTGCCACTTCACTCTCTTATCTTCTGCCTTCTCTCTTCGAGTTTCCTCTCCCTTAACTTCCGTCTCCTATTGTTTTTCTTCCTCCTCTTCTCTCCCACATTTTCCTAATCCAAAGCACGCTCCACATTTTCTCCTTTGGCCTCCTGTTCCCGAATCTTTTTCCCGTCTTGTCATTTGCGTCTCTCTGCCTTTCCTTATCCTAACGCGAAATAAAAAATATAGCCGTAAGAAAAAGTACAGAAAAAATAGATAAAATAAGTCAAGGTCTTCCGATCGATCTGAACAATTTTTTGGGAAGACTCCAAAGAGGATGAAGAGGAGGTCGAAGCGGGTTGAGGGAGGAAAAATTGAGCTGGAGGAGAAGGTAGGAGAGAGAGAGGTATCTGGAGATGTTAGCCGGCGAAAAATTAAATAAGTCAAGTTCTGTGCTATGTTTATTTTTCCCTATTCAATCTTTCCGTCCTTCTCAACGAAATCAAATGAAGTCAATCGATTTTAAGGCATTGTCTGTTTTCGTTTTAAAAAGTAAATTACGCTTATGCTTTAAATATGTATATTCCTCCGACAAGGAAAATATCAACTAGAATATACGGAGGAAAGAATAAGAAAATAGTTCTCCGAGACCTGTCGTAACACTCACGGCTATGCCATTTTGTTTCTCTTCTCGGGATCGTTTCTCGGGACGACGTATATGTACGCCCTCATGGGATTTGGAGGATAAGACAACAGATCTGGAGGGGAACGAGGTGTGTGGGTTTGGATGTGGCAGTCGTCAGAATGTGAGCGAAAAAGGTTAGAGATAGTTTCTAGAGCGAGGAAGGGTCCACGAAATACCGGAAGCAAGGGACAGGTTTGCAAAGGTACTGGAAGATTTTTTGAACTTTTAGAAGTCCCGTTCTTTAGAAAGTTTATGCTTTTACATATCGATATTTGGTGGCTGAGTGTCCATGACAGGACATATAAGGAGAAAAGGGAGGCACTTATTTTTAGGTTCACAACTTTTTACTTCTATATATGATTTACTTTCAGATTGCGACGAAGGTATGTGAGAAAAAATCTGCCTTTAAATGTAAAAACTAAATCAGAGTATTTGCTACTACAGTCGACATATGGGTAGTCGAATTTTAGGAGGCAACTGATTAATTCTAGGAGTGATTTGTTTACATTTATGATTCGCCTCGATTTAAAATTTAAGGAAAATATTTTATGCTTTGAAACTAATGAAAGAGACCATGCAGCTCTATTACATACTTCAATAGAAACGTATAAAATTTATTATTGTAGGCAAATATCTTTATTATCACCGATATTTTCAAAATTTATTACAGAGTTATATATTTCTTTATATGGTAAATACTGCGAGATTCTCTTAGCGAATGTGCATATTTAACGACTAACACTCTAAAAACCTTTTACTCTCAAAAAGGACTTCCACGGAAAATGGGTATTTTTGCCCTTATTCAACGAATATCCTTATGTGAAGCATTTTTTCATATCAGTCGCTGGTCGCTAAATGAAATTCCTACTAATTTCTTTCATAAATAAATTGTAAGAACAACTATAAAACGTACGAGAAGTGTATTTTTCAGCACTAGAGCACTAGATCTTATGGGATATTTGAGTTGTTTTATTGATATTTCATAGTAATACAAACTATTTTGTATTGTAAACATATCAACGTTTTAATAAAAATAGTAAAAAATTAAAGATGGAAGAAATATTGCTTGTGTCAATGGAATTTCTAGGTAATCGACCTCTTTGATTATTATAGTCATTACTCCATTCACACCAGACACACTCCCAATAGAGGAGGGAAACACGGTGCCAGGCATTAGCCTGCTATTAACGAAGAGCACCAAGGGGACCAATTGCTTAACTTCCCTTCCAAAGGACGGAGCACTGACTTGCGCGGTCTCATCAAATCACACAAGTAGGGGACGGGACGATCCTAGATTGAAAAATCCAACTTCCGCCGGATTCGAGCCTGGGACGTTTGCGTGGAAGGTCAACGCTCTAACCACACCTCCTCCCCCGATGGAAGAAATATGTTGAAAAATAAATTCAAGAGAGATGAACAATATAGTAAAAGTATTTTGCACTATCAACCTATATATATATATATATACAATAAAACGCGTAGATAAAAAGATAAGAGATGGTTTCCGCTTTTCTCATCGATAATTTTACTTTTCACCGAGCATCTAGTCAATTAGTGGAAACTGGGAGGACACAAATTCGCGGGCGAGAGTGGAACCGAATTATCGACGTGTACCAACATCTGCAAACCCTTAGCATCCACGCAGGCTTCTATCGAATGCCATCTGTGCATATGGCAAATTGGATTGTAACATTTTAAACGCTTTCAAAGCCCTTTTGCTATCCGGAGTGTAATCCGGTCGAAAGTATTCACCCTTGAAATAAGTCCCTTTCTCTCAATCGTTATTTTGGTGTTTACCTCCCCTTTGCGTTTATCCTACCCTGTTCCCACCTCTACCGTTCCGTTTGTGTCAATGTCTCTCTCTCTCTCTCCTTATCTCCACCTCCCTCCCTCTTGTTCACAGCGGTGCAGATTCCGAGCATCGACGTACAATTCCCTTTGGGCTCGACCGCTCCCCGTAACAGCATCCGACGACCTTCTTGCGTCGATCAATTCATGCGCGTAACAAGTGACAATCCGTTTCTCGCCATCATTAAATCAGATACTGTCTAGAATAGTGGTTTTCTACATGACGGGCCGTGTCGGAGATTTCGAATTCCTCTGCGTGCCGCATAGCAAGTTGTCTAGAACAGGGGTCGGCAATCTATGCCACGGGTGCTAAAAGATTGTACGATGAGAGATTTGTACATCGCACGATATTTCAAAGAATAACTACAAAAATATGTATTTAAAGGAATTTTACTTTTATTTCACTTGCATTTCGTATTGTAATGATGCCGCATTATGTTATTATAAATATAAGAGTCGCCTTTTTCTAAGCGTTATGGACAAAATTATTTGAAGAGCTACATATAGTGAATGTTGGTAAAGAGTGGCACTAAACGGAAAAACTTTGCCGACACTTTCGAAATGCAGAGAACACTCCGAGAGAAAACCCAGGATGGTTTACGAGATATGGACAGCAGAGCTAGAATCTAAATAATTCGGTGTTGAGTTTAGTTTACAGGTGTTTCGCATTATCTTTGCAAGTTGAAAATCGTTCAAAAGTTTTCTTTTTTGCATTCATCTTTTTCAGTAGTACGTAAGAATTATAATAACCTATGATTTATTTATTTATTTTCTAAAAACTGTTGCAGTTAGACTACATGCCAGGTGGCAACGTTACATTAATTGCTGTCAGTAAATTACAATGAACTTAAACATAATAGAACTTACAGCGTGGTCAAAATCGCTTGTCCAATATTTAAAAGAATAAAATTATTAGTGTTATAAAAATGAAACAATTTATTATGAAATTACATTTCCCTTGGCTTTAATTGGAGCCGAAGTTTTCAAGGTTCATGGTAGACCTTCACGGTTTTCCTTCGCTCTATAAAGAATTCCTTCTTCATTAAATACGTCCCTTCGATTTTTTTCCTCACCTTTCACGTCTTTCTTACGAAACACATTTTCCCTCCAAAAAATATGAGAATTGTACAATTTTTACAAATTACAGAAATCAACAGTAATTTTAAGAACGAAAGAAATAACCGAGTAATTGTCGTTGTTCTTCGTTCATTTTAGCTTCTTTACTTTTTTGAATATCCGTGTTTTTTTCCTCTTCATTCATTGGGTCCACGAATTAATGAGACGATTGATGAGATTGTTTCTCAACTCGTATTCAAAGAGCAAAAGAACAAGTCTCAGTAATTACTCAAATTAAGTTTAACGGTCATGGTTCTTCGAGATAAGAGTTTTCGTCTTTAATTATAAAAAAGCAATTGGGTGAATTGAGTGTCAAAATTAATTTACAGCGATTCATTAATACATAGAAAACAAAGACACTAAATCAAACAAATACGAATATATTATTGCCACTTCCACTTTTGAAAAAGCAATGAATGAAGGAAATAGCCCAGGAGAGGATCGAACAGACAAAATTATGTTAGTGAATTCTCGGACAGATAATTGACGGTAAATTATTATATAATGGTTATTTCGTTCGTTTTTGCGGCAAATGTAGTGTTTTTAAGAGTACAAACTATAATACAGGTTTTAGGTGGCAATTTTATTAATTTCACCGATATTTTCGTGCATAGGGATTTAAATTGTTCATTTACATTTATTGATTGACCAAATCGCTGCAGTAAATAAAACTATTCCCCTTTTGAGCAATTAGAATTAAAGGAATTTTGTGACAAACGTATGTTATGCGATTGGGTGACGCTCAAAGGACGTTGTTTTGCGTGAAAATACTCGCTATTTTTTCAAAATAAAAATAAATTCGAATAGCTATATTGGAAAATAGGTATGTGAAAACGATTAGGATGTGGCTTCTTCCTAACCTATATGTTTCTGAAATCTTTCCACTTTTCTTCGAAATAGGTAATGGACTGTCGATTGATGTTCAAATAAAACATTCAAGTAAATATGAGAGCGTGAAATAATTTCATGGTTGCGTTTAAAAACGTCTCTGCGAATAATTTTTAGGGACAGAAAGATCATTTTTATATATTTAATTCAGACATATAACAGCAACATTGAAGCGCCTTATGGACTTTTTCGTTTTTTTTTCTGGAGAATTTAGGAGAAATTTCTTAGGGCAGCCTTATTCTAGTTTGTCTTGATAACATTTTAACGGAAACATTTTGCTGATATTGAAATGTGTATCATTTCATCACTTTAGTTTCACTGATTTTGAAATAGATAAGATTATAGTTCTCTACTACGAGTTTCAAATATAATGAATATGTTGTGAATATGTGAAGAACAATAAGAGCCTCAATGAATTCCGTAAGCAAAATTGTGGATTATGTATAAGTGCGTAATTTCATTATTTCAGGAAAACATTTATTATTATCATTCATTTTATATTCTCGATTATTTTAAATGTTCTACATTTTCATACCAGTTAAAACATCCAAAAGCGCTTTATGGAGACATGGTACGCAGAGACAAATCCCACTACCTAGATACTGTATTCGTAACTATGGGATCTGCCCTTTGCCTCTTACGGTAGGGTGACCAGACGTATCGGATATTCCGGGATTGTCCCGAATTTTGACTTGATGTCCCGTTGTCCCGATAAAGTACTTCGGGACACCCATTTGTCCCGGATTTTTTGTTTCTGCCTTACAAAATCTCCTCGACATAGAAATGTCTTAAATGTGATTAATCGGAATAACATTATATTAAAAAAATACAAAAATTGCTTATTAAATATTGTTACGATCGGTGACATTCCTATTTTTTGGTATTGAAATTCAAGAGCAGACCACAGAGATTCAGAAATTGTGTGGCGTTTGTGTTGTGTTTCAGGCACATAATACACATGTAGAAAGAATATTTCGAAAAGAACTTTTGTATGATCTGACAAACAAAACAGCATTGACGTGAAAAGAAACAATATCATTATATTATGTGTGTTGAAATTAAATATGAATTTTCAAGGTTATGTTCCCGATGAATAAAAATAATAAAAATTTGAATGATATAGGCAGGCGTAGTTAAAAAAATTAATGAAAAATTATATAAATTTATATAAAATGAAATATAAACCATATAGAGTTATTTTATCATCTATGCTATTTATATGTTTAACTTTATTATTTGTTCTTAAAGTAATTATTACCTTTAAATCGTGATATCGTATCGTAAAGCGTATTGTATTGTTAGATTTCACTTATTCATTAGGTATATTGAATTTATTTGTTAATACATTGAACAAAATTGTGCTCTGTATTGTCGAAGCTTATTTACTTTTAATTTAAGTACGATAGAACCTGGATTGTCCATCCTAAACGGGACAGAAGAATGGTCGTATAACGGAAATGTCGGATAATACGGAATACAATTTAAAAAACAGATACAAATATCTATAACCCCGGTATATTACTAATTCCAACGAAAACAGAATATGATCATAACATAAACAATTACATCACAAACATAAATAATATTTATAATAATTTTGCGAAAAAAAAAGTTCTTTTAAAAAAGTGAGTGAATGGTATTTATTGCTTTGCTAAAAAACCAGCATATCTGTGCATACTTTTGGTTGAAATATCTAACTGACAGTGCTGTAGGGGCTCTATTTTTGAAGTCCAGTAGTTTTTTGAGTATTGATTCTGAAAAATTCTTATATTCCGCCTGTCAGATAAATCGGAATGCCGGATAATCGAAGGTCGGATAACCGGGGTTCCACTGTAAAATTCATACTCACCTTATAATCAGGACCAAAGATATCTTCTACTCCACTTCCTCTCGCCCTCAAGAAAATTCAATCCTCTATGGTTTTATTCCATTCTTAGAGGACACTATTACGCTTATAGCACGCGCAGCTTCCAAATTTCTCCTGCCTTTGTCTTCGTCCCGTATTAAACGTTCTAAGAAATTAAACTAAAATATAACATCCAATGGAATACGATAACTGTACGTTTTATCGCAGCTATTGTTTTATCTTATCGCATAATTATATTTACACCGGAAATTATATGTATCCGATTAGGAATTTTTTAATTAAAATTTAGTATCAATACCCTAAATAATGTTTCATCCGATGTAGTGTGTCGCCTTGTATTCAAGCAAATTCGATAATTAACCAATTATTTGTGAAATAGCGTAATTGCCCGGGCTTTGCCGTGGGTTTAGAGTTTAGAATTTTTCATGCACATATCACTCGGTAATATTTTCATCCAAACTCAAGGTACTCTCAAGGTAAGTGACCAATATTCCCCTTTAATTGATGTGAACAAATTAATTAAAGACTAAAATTTTATACCTCCCCCACAAGAAACAAAAGTTCTGAAATAGAGGTGCATATCCTCAACGTCTCTTTAGTATGTATATGAGGTTTTAAGTATATGTTTCTTGGTTCAACATTGATATTGCTGAGATCTCTTCAAACAGAAGGCTTTTCGACAAATTCGCCATAGTATAATAGAATATTAATCTATTTCCATTGAAATCAGAAACTTATTTTTCCTTATAATGTGGTAGCTCTGCTTTTTAAATCTGTTCTAAACATTTTAATTTTGTTTTTCGATTCTATATCCGTCCTACTAACAGAATTTCTTATTGATATCGGTTCAGCCAATACCTTCAAAATTCATAGTTACAGAAAAATTCTAATCTTAATATTGTAGTAGCCCTGTTTAGTCGACCCGGTTGAAATATACTATTTGGGTTATTTATATATATAAATATATATACCATAATGTCCAATTTCTTCCAAAAACATAACTACCGAAAAGTTTATTTCGCAATTGTGGTACCCCTGCTTAGTCGATCCAGTCCAATATGTCATTTTGGTCATGAATTTATGTGAAGATTCTATGTACCTACCAAATTTGGTTGAAATCAGTTCAGCCAGTTCTTCCCTGATTTATGCATACTGGCGGACGGATATCGCCGAAATTTGGACCGGCGCTTACATTGCAATCCTTGACCCCGTAGACCGATTTTATCCATCTTAGGTTCGAAAATGTCTCATCAAAACATTTATATTATTAGAGAAGTGGTCAAACTCGGTCAATTGGTTGCTGAGATACCTTAAAAAAACCGAGATTTGGACCAACTATGGGGACCCTCGGGCCCCCGTTGGCCGATTTGAATTATTTTAGGCACTGCAACTCAGGATTAACCTAAAGCTTCTGCCAAATTTTGAAGCTCCAACGTTAGATTTCTGTAGAGTTATTACTGCCACAGACACGCAGACAGCTTCTTTAATTATTAAGATTTAATAAATAGTTGAAATATAAAAATATATTTTCATAACTTCATTTATGTTAGTCCCAATATTTAAAGGGAGTAATGTTGTTTTTAAAATAAATAGGGCATTTCGCGTGTTGGAATTATGACGTCATCATATGTTTTCGTCGTTGGTTGAAATGAACAGTACCATAATTTCGTCCTTTAATTCCCCTTTAATGCATGAAATCAATGTTGTTACAATAGATTACTAGTCTGGCCGTTGCAGCGCTGCTTGAAAAGTTTTAATATAGCTTGTAAAATTTTCTTAACATTCTAACTCACAAAAATAACATAATCAGTGACCAATTTGAGAAACAGATGCGTCTCGACCTACGGAGCATGTGTGGACAAATGTTTAAATGGTAGGGCACATTACCGGATAGAAATGCATCGGTGGGCTGCAGTTACAGTTAACATAGGAAGGTATTTGAGATGATACGAAGATCCCTATTAGTGAAAATCAATACTAATTAATAATATGTTATCCTCATAAGATCACTGGAAATATAAATTATTATTATAATCGTGAGAAACTGTACATCATCGGAGATTATTTATGAAGAACTTTGAAGTATTAATTTGATTAGAGAAGCAGATCCTTACCGCTTTTGTGCCATGGACCCCTTTGATTGTCCAGTGAAGGCTAAGGACCCCTTCTTATAAAAAATTAACATAAACGCATAATTAAAAATTTTACATAAAAATAATACATTTTATTACAAAGAAAAATCGTTAATCTTACATATTGTCATACTAAATTATAAAAACAATTTACTTCTTTAAATGCGAAAATATATGATAATTCCCCGAATAAAATTAAATATTTAAAAATCATAAATTAAAAATAAAGTATTAATTCCATTTATAAGGACCTTTTAGTGAGAAGACTGTTGCTGTTTGTCTTTAATAAGAAGATCAAATTGCGGAGAGCTCTTTGACAAGGCAACACGCATGTGATGTTAAACATCCAAGCGATTTCGATTTCTTTGTCTTGATTGTTACAAGTGTTGAAAATCCTGACTCGGAAAGATATGTGGTTGCAAATGGAATTATAGCCTACATAGCTCGCTTTACTAGACAAAGGTAGGCCTTTGCCAAGGAACACCAAAACTCTCCAATACTTATTGAGTTAAATTCAAGTCGCAACAAATTCTTTGTCCTTAGGTCAATAAGGTCATCTTTTGCGAGGTCTATATCATCAATACCGTTTAGCACGGCAAGAAAGGGATTGCGAATCCACGGTTCAATTTTAATGTTGCCTAAGCAGAAGTACCCTTTGAAAGAGTTCTTCAGTGTTTTCAGGAGTCCGCACATTCCTGCCTTCAAAGAAATTGACAGATTTTTCTCTCTCAACTCCATCTTGAAGAACTCTTCCTCCAGCATTGCATAGTTAGCATAGTTGTCGAACTCCAACCTCCTCTTCCATCGCGCCATCTTTGACAAATAAGCCTGTAGTTTTTCACTGGCATCCATAATGGTCACTTTGGGACCTTGAATTGAAAGTTTCATATGTCCAAAAATACCTGCCAGGTAAGCCATTTCATGGATGAACTCCTCCCTGCTAAACTGCTCTAAAAAAGAGCTTTCCATATCTTTCAAAAATGTGAATCTTCTGTCCTAAGTTCTATCAAGCGCTTCAGAACTTGTCCTCTGGACAGCCAGCGAACTTCTGTGTGGTAGAGAAGGATTTCATGTTCTGCTACCATTTCTTGACAAACCCTTTTAAAAAGGCGGTGATTCAACCTCACCCTGATGAAGTTGACGATTTTTATGGCAGATGACAAAATTTCCTTTAGGAATATTGACAGTCTTTGATGCCAGTGCATGGTGATGAAGGAAACAATGATTTACAATGACGTGCGGAGCTTCTCTTTTTACTAAAGCAGCAAAACCAGATGTGTTGCCAAGCATCGCAGGTGCTCCATCTGTGCAAAGAGTACCAAGAATTTTTTTCCAGTCAAAGTTTTGTTTGGCAAAGAAATTTTTTATCTTTTTAAAGATATCGATTGCCTTTGTAGTTTCAAAAAGGGATCTACAAAATAGAAATTCTTCTTTAATGACATCAGCGTGTACATAACGGACGAAAACAAGAAGCTGGCTACATTGGGAAATGTCAGGAGATTCATCCAGCTGCATAGTAGAGGAAAATGGTCTAGCTGCCAATTCCTTCATCGCCTGCTACGACATATTAAAAGTCAACTATTCTGAAATGTATGACACCATTCGACAAAGGCACGGCTTCGATTTGTTTTCTCTGCTCCAATCCACAAACCAGCTAAACCATTTCCGAAGCACACAGTTTTACTAATGTCTCTCCAATTGTGCGTGGTTTCTTTTGTTTGGCAATAAGGTAAGCAACTTTATAATATGCTTCGAGAAAAGAAGGCTTCTGTGTTAAGGCAAATCCCAGTTTTGACAAAGTCCTTGTCTTTTCAAACAGCTTTTTTCTTGCAAAAATATTCAATATATTTAGATGTTTGTGCAGGATGGACAGAGGTGAGATGCTCCTTTACCTTTGCTGGCTTCATACTGTCATTGGCAAGAACTTTGCTGCACAAAAAACACTGAGGCTTTTGTGTCCCATCACGCTCAGTAATTCAGGTAAAACAAAATGATTCGTAGGATTCGTCATACTTCCATTTCTTTGGCATTTCCAACTTAAAAATGGTATGCAAAAAATTAATAAAATAAAGTAATATATGATAATTAGAAAATAATATTTTTATTAATATTCTATTGTAGTTGCATTTTGAAATAAAATAAAGATATAACTTACAAATTGATTCAGGTTCAGTGATCGTTTTTGATGAGAGAGGGGAAAGATTCTTCTTCTGCATAAGACTTCGAGAAGATACGCACTCTATTATTCGCACTCTTTCGAATATATAATTCTCGCTAAGATTCTTGTAAAAGTTGTTACAAAGGACAACCGAAGTATTTAACGAGTTCACATCAAGTAGAGACAAATGACTGAAAAACATTAGGAAGCGCTACTTCGAAGTTTTAGCGATCGAGTGTAGATGTCACCTTATTAATGCGACTGCAGCGATCATAGTGCTCCTTGGTTACCCATTCCACTACCTATCCTACATTTACCGCTCATATAACCATTGACTACAATGTATACATTTTTCTGGAAGGACATTCTTGGAAACAACGCGCTGGGAAATTTTTGAAATAGTACTTGGCATTTCAGTTCGAGATTTTGAGGGCCGTGTATGCCGAAGATGCCTACAAAATTTTACTGCGGTGCCTTTTGTTGCAATAATGTTATCAATTGTAGAAGAAAAATATATCCTTAATTTTTTTTCCAAAGGAGCCATCAATGTAAGTTAGAGGCATGACATCTGCACAAAGGGTGTTAGAAAGTTAACGTTCTACCTGTGAATATTCGTTAAGTATTGTGTCGATTTTTGTAAATGAGAAAGTTTTCCAAGGAATTTAATTTGTGTTGTGGAGATTTGATCAGTTTTAGATTCTGCAAAATGATGGGGTGGCTAGTGAATTGAATGTGTTTCGCTACACTTGATTTTTCGAATCTTCTGTGTTTAAAGTGCGCTAGGAGTTCATTGAATCTAGTTTTATTGTTTCTTTTGGTTTGGCCGATGTATTTAGTGTTGCACTCTTTGCAGTTTATTTCGTATATCCCTGACTTGTCTAAGGACGGAGTTGCGTCTTTGGTGGTTCCAAGAAGATTTTTGATATTGTTTTGGCTAGTGTAGGCAATAGTGCGGCTTGTTTCCTTGACTTTTTGGAGACCTTTGGTGAGTATCATCCACAACAACAAAATATTTTTAGTGAATAATTTCACTAAACATTTTAGTGAAAATAAACTTCGAATTATTAGTTTATGTACACGGACTACCTAGAATCCAATCACGGACCCATAAGGGGTCCGTTAAAAAGCCCCTGGATTAAAGGAAGCTGAGTAATGAATATATTATAAATTTTCATTTTACGGGTCACTTCATTGCGAGAATCGAGGGCAATTAACAGCAATGTCAAGGACATTGACTGAATCGGGTAAAAGTGGAACGAAATAAAATAATTCACTTGACATCAATTTTCGTAGTTCGCAAAAGCAGTCGGGAGAAGAGAAAGTATTTGCCGAATATTGTTTGCCGTGAAGGTGCAGGTGTTGAAAGGGTCAAAATAATTTGTAAGGAATCCGTCCCAATAACTTTTGATGCGCATTCAAGTTCTAGAAACGTGGGTTATTTGTTGTAATAGCTCGGCTATATCTAGCGTAGGATTCCTCTCCCCGATTTTACTATCCACCCATTCAACTAACCTCTCTCTCTCTCTCTTTCCTCTCCCCCCTAACTCTCTTTCTCTCTCTACCCTCAGGTATTAACTCCCTCCCTTTCTTCACAAATATCAGATCCAATTTTCCTTTGAAGATGCCCTTTGAAATCTCAGCATCCATACTCCTATCTCTCTTGCTCTATAACCCTTTTAAGCAGCGCAGGTGCTATGAATGGTAGGAATGGTGTTTGGGGCTGATTTGCTTTTGAGAAGGGTTAGTCACAGAATTGCGTGGGAAGATCATAATGAAATGGAAGGCAGGCTAAGAGAGACGGAGAGAGAGAGAGAGAGAGGGAGTTGCAGAGGGAGATAGAGAGAGGAGGAGAATGGAGGGATAGGAGGTCAAGAAGGGATTTGACAATAAGGGACCTCAGGTTTTGTCCCTGCGCGGCCCTTTATACAGGAGAATATGAAAGCCAAGGGTCTGATCGAATTAAACTGTATTCACTTAGGTAATCCTTGAACAAAGATACTGATTCGTGCGAGAGGGATGAGATTCTTCTTCCTTAGGTGGGTTTTAATATGATGGAACGGCAATTGCAGTATAGATAGTATATCAAGTTATTGAATCAATATATGGTACTTTTTCAAAAATATTTGCTGCACTTGACAAGTAAATTAATATCCAATGTTTTGCTGAAATGTATTGATTTATATTGTAGGCTACGGTTTTCGTAAAGACTGTTTACTGTAGCGTGATAACTAAAAATTTTCTTCCACAAATTAATTCCAAAAGTTTTTGTGTATCGACACAGTTTTATGTAAATCTTTCACATTGATCTATTACAGTCAATGGAGAAAAATTTATAAATCGAATAAACTTAAAGATATCTACTTAGGATCCTGAGATAAAATCCATCTTGTATTGGAACATTATAAGTAAAGATTGATGAATAAAATATAATTCATTTTGCAATAATAGTAAGCTTATTAAATACTGAGTTAATAGTGTGTACTTGACGTTCTACATTAAACTTTCCCGAATAGCCTAAGTCAACCTTTTTTGAAGCACACCCAGATAATATCGTATAACGAGTGCCGAATCAGTACAATTGCGAAACATTGGTTATACAGCTTTTATTTATGATATATTTTTGATAAATCAAATAAAACCATTCAGAATACGTCATTGAAAATCCATCTGGAACCTGGATTTTCAAACTTTTATTGCTAACCTACCCCTTAGAGTATTTCGTTAACGATCGCGTATCCCTTATAGCATATTTTTAAATAGTCCCGTACCCCCAAATACATTTAAAGTGATATTGAATTCAAGAGCAAATGTGTTAACGTGTATAATGTATAACGTGAAAGGTCACGGTTTCGACGTTTTTTTTCTGATTTGTAGCATTATTCTTAGTCGTAACATCGCAATGATTTATTCAGAAGTCATTCACGAAAGACAAAGCAAGAAGAAAATTTAAAATCTTTAACACTTTCGCGTATTCTTTCAAAGCTCTTGATACGCGTACCATCAGTTGAAAACGCCTTATCTAGGGTATTACCATTTCTTTTGAGAAATTAAAATCGGAAGAAAATTTCTGCTCTTTGGGAATCGAACCCGAGTCTTTCACTTGCCAGGAGAATATTCTCCCACTGAAATATCGTGGCAGACTAATTCTCCTCTTTCAGAATGTTGCATATTCTCAGTGAGAAGGGTTACAGGATTTCTTTGATAAATATAATAGAGGATATATTTTGGAAAAGGCAAATACTAGCTTAGCTTGCCTGGTCCCAACAACGAAAATTCCATATTCAGAATCAGAATTAGTCTGTCGCGTGAGTTCAGAGTTAAAATATCAGCTCGGCAAGTGGAAGACAGGAGTTCGATCCCCGGTCAAGGCAGAATTTTTCTACCCGCATCTAATTTTACTCAATACTCTCCATTATAAACTATTATGGTAAAGTTAATGGACGATGACCTCATTAGACAATTTTTAAACCCGACAGAATCGATCTGTCCGCTTTAAGTCTTTGTAGGGAGTTTCCATCCTTTTGATTTAACACCCGAAGAAATAGATCAATAAATTCGTTAAAATCTCAATTAGCATTCTAATAATAAGTATTTTCATTATGTAAAATTCTCCAAAATTGTAATCCTAAATGAGAATTATTTAAAATTTCGGATTACATTATTAAACAATATTACATCCATTATATTGCATTTCGATTTTTCATGACGAAGACAATACATCATAGACATTATGTCAAGAAGATTAAGTTTTATGACTTTTATTTGGTTGCCTTTACTTATAAAAATAGGTAATAATGTAAATGTAAGGTATTCTTTTAAAATGATTTTTGCACTAATCCTTTCCGTTTGGATATAAAAACAGACCCCATAAATTTGCGGAAAATATCCAAAGTGATAATTAAAAATTCATTTACAACCTACCATCATCGTCAGCGTCCGCAAAAAAGTGAGAAGGCTGGTTTTTTCTCCATTCCCGCGATCCGCGCATTATTCAACGAGATGCCGAGTATCTCCAACAGGTGTCGCGGCAATCGATCCCAAAGCTGCCACCTACCGGTGAAAAAAGAAAGGAGGTTAAGATGACCAACAGAGACGTTTCTCAGCGTGCGACGCAAAAAAATACCGTATAACTCCTCAGTCTCACGGGCAAACAGCATATATAAATCGAGATTTTCGTAATCAATATCATCATCATCATGCTTCTGTCCGAAGACAGGTTTTAACTGAATCGCTGCCTCCATTTCCCTCTCTCCCTAGAAGCCTCTTTTATATCTCTATAAGTATTATATCCCTGCTTTATATTATCTAATATTCCTATTCTTTTTCTCCCTCTTCCTCTTCTTCCACTAATTTTTCCTTCTAAGATCGTCCTTTGTAAGCACTGTCTTCTTAATATGTGCCCTATCCAATTTGATTTTCTTTTCCTGTTTGTTTTTATAAGAATCCTTTCTTCTACCACCATTTCTAATACTTCTTCATTTCTCTTCCTCTCTGTCCATTTCACTTTCATCATTCTCCTCCATACCCACATCTCAAAACTTTCTAAATATTTTTCCTCCTTTCTCCTTACCATCCACGTCTCTGCACCATAAAGAGCTATGTTCCATATGTAGCATTTTGCTAATTTCTTCCTTGTTTCTAAATTTATTTTCTTGCTTGTGAGAAGCTCCTTCTTCTCGTTAAATGCTGCTTTTGCCATTGCAATCCTACTTCTGATGTCCTGTGTACTACTTCCATCCTGCGCTAAAATACTGCCGAGATATTTGAAACTACTTACTTGTTCCAATTTTTTGCCATTTAACATTATATTTAATTCTTTGTTCCTTTGAAACCACCATGACTTTCGTTTTTTCTGCATTGATCTTCATTGCATATTGTTGGCCAACCTCTCCTAGTCTGTCTGTCATCCTCTGAAGCTCTTTCTCGCCTTCTGCTATTAAGCCCTGATCATCTGCGTATTCATTGGTGGTAATACATTCACCTCCTATCTTAAATCCTTTCTCTTCCATAAACGCTTCTTTTGTTATTGTTTCTGCATGAATATTAAATTTGCTGGTGAAATAGGACATCCCTGCCTCACTCCGCCCCCTATTGAGGTACTTTCTGTTTCTTCTCCTTCAACCCTGACTCTAATCTTTTGATCAAAGTAAAGGTTTTTAAGTAGTAGTTTTTCTTTCCAATCTATTCTAATTTTGTTTAAAATATCCAGCATTTTATCCCATTTCACTCGGTCAAAAGCTTTCTGCCAATCTACAAAACAAAAATACATATCTTTATTGACTTCTAGCGCTCTTTCTATCATTATCCTCGTACATCCTATAGCATCTCTAGTCCTCCTTCCTCTTCTGAAACCAAACTGATTATCTTGCAGCTCCTTTTCTATTTTACATTAAATTCTTTTGGTTATTATTCTGGTTAGAACTTTAGCTGTATGATAAATTAAACTAATAGTCCTGTAATCCTTACAACATTCTGCATAGTTCTTTTTCTCCAGTGTCATCTAAAAAATTTTAAAGCCATATAGCAGTATCATATACTTGGTTAAAAAATTTCGTTAGTTGCTTAACTGCTCTAGACCCCAAAACCTTAAGAACGTCCACGGGTATATCATCACTCCCAACAGCCTTCCTTCTTTTCATGTCATCAATTGCTCTTTTAACTTCAGACTCGAGAATACTTGGTCCTAGCTGATTTTTTTCCACATCCTCTTTTTCATTTAATTCAATATTTCTTGGCTTTCCTTCTTTGTCATACAGCACCTCAATGTATTCTTTCCAGATATTTTTTACATTGTCTGGCTCCGATACTCTTTTACCACTTTTGTTCATGATTCCTTTACGTCCTATCTTTCTTGTCTTTTTCTTGAATTGTTCCCTTGCTTCGCTATACATGAGGTCAGTTCAACACATCCTTTCACACTCGATAATTTCCTCGCATCTCTCATTTATACACTGTTCTCTGGCTTTATCTGTTTCCCTTCTTAAAGCATTATTTAACTCCTTGTACTTTCTTTGGCCTTCTTCAGTGTTTATGTTCTTCCACTTTCTCCGCTCTTCCATTTTTTGCAGCATGGCTGCTGTGAATCAAGGTTTTTTGTTTCTTTGACCCGTTATCTTTCCTACCTTCTTTTCCATTACATCTTTAATGTTGCTATGGATGACAACATCTGTTGGGGCAGTTTGATTCTAGCTTGGCTAGTTCCCGTCCCACCAAGGGAAACATCCGTGTTCAGAAACGAGAGTAAATGTTCTGCTACGATAGTTCAGAGGTAGAATATCCGCCCGGCAAGTGGAAGACCCGGGTTCAATTCCCGGTCATAGCAGACTTTTTTCTCGTTTCAAAAATTGTTCCATCTTTCACAGCTTATGCCTGTCTGCATAGGATCTTCGGATCATATCATTCCATCAATTAAATGTAGTAGAGGTCAATAGGATTTCTTTTCTGTCATTGTGAATCAACTAGCAGAAGTACCCGGTGTTGTTTAGGTTTCAGATGAAGTACAAATAATAAAAAAAAAATATTTTTTCTTTATCTTATTATGTTAAATTCTTAATTTACAGGTAGACATGAAATGTACAAATTATGCACAGTTACGCTTATTATATATTTTTCAATCATTGTTTGCTTGCTTAGGTATTATACATGACTTCAGTAATTATTAAATCACATACATGCTTACTCATTAAAAGTTTTCAATTTTCTGAGATAGGGGAATTTTTCATAGTTGAATTTTTAATATAATAGCTCAAATTTTAGATACATAACGTTCTATTCATGCTTACAACCTCGCTGAAAAATATCTAAACCCTGACGGCGGAGGGCAAACAATCCGTTTTCTAGTAACGAGATAGGCAAGTTTTAACATTATGTCGTCGTGAATATTATTATTATATTTTTTTTAAATGTATACATGTAGTTCAAAGGTCAAGAAAATCTGTTTAAAATCCTTATCACCCTAAAGTACTCTCCATTGCGGTTAAAATGAAACATTGTTCTGTAGCTATTGAGTTATAACAGAGATCGGCGAAATTTACAGCATGGAGGTCCACATTCGTTTCGGAGGGCCGCATAAAAAGTCACGAGATCTTTGGCAGCCCGGGTGGGCGCTTACATCATAAGTTATCTAGAAATTTTGGAACCTCAGAGTAATGAAGATCATGTCTAAATCGTTAGCATCCTACGTAAAGAGGTTTTGAGATCATAATTTTACTAAAAAATATGAAATTGTCTATGTTAATTTTACCGATCCCATTTAAAAAATGCCTTCGCGAGCCTGATATAACGCCTTCGGGGGCAGCATGTAGCCTGCGGGCCACAGTCTGCCGCCTCCAGAGTTATATTTTTGTACATCTCGGTAGAAGGGTAAAAACAGCCATTTTTTACAGCCTCTTGTGAACTCGGACGATCTCGGAGGTCAACAAAACATACCTTATACCTCCTTCCTGACACTTCCATGGCAAACTTCAGTCCATTCGATCCATTATTTTCGGCATGAAAACGAAGCATACAAACCATTCAGTCCGCACCAACCTCCTTTAAAACAACAAAACCATTTTGTTTAAACTCCGTTAAAACTATTTGTTTAGTACTGAGAACGTAGCCACCTCACTGGTTTAACGCCAGGTATTTAAATTATGCCTCCAATTTGCTACCACGTGGTTTCGGAAAAATATTTTACTTTAATTGAACTTTATGCGAATGGTTATCTTTGAATTATTCCATTTACTGTCACCGTTCCAAATAAAAACATTATCGTAATTTATATTACTTTAATTAATTATGGAGAGTTTCATTCACTATGTCTTTTGTCAAAAAAATATTACCTCATTTTGTGGTTTTTTTAGGGAGATAGCATGGATGCAGTAAAATAAAAAACTTTTCTCTCTTAGCTACGAGGAAAAATTAATTCTTCGTATTCATTTACATTTCTGCTGAACGATAGAAAAGAGGGAGACATTTTCCCTATTTTTCGTCCCCGCGGTCTTTATAATAAGCTCCTTTTATTTTTCTTTGGTACAGCAAGAAACATAGGACAAAGTTTTACTTTAATTATTTTCGTTACAAAAACATAAATATATTATCAAGCGCGTCGCATAATAACGTATCCGTTTTCATCGGGGTCGTGCATAAAGGTGCATTGCGGTATTCAGGACCAGGAAAAATGATTGTTCGTGTAAACCGAGTGTTCGTGTTAATGAGGGATTACTGGGTATACAATGGATTTTTATATACATTGACAAAAAACTAATTGAGATGATTCTATGCAACGGAATGGGGTTGCTAATCAACTTGAACGCCCTCAGACAAATACATGTAGAATTTCTTGCTTCAGGTACGAACTACTTCAAGAATTTCTTTTTAACCCCTCAAGCCCGGAAGAGATTTATTAAATCCCACCCGTACGGCCGGATGAGGTTTTTAAATTTTCACGATTGCGTTGCAAAAACGCTCGAAAATATTAAAATAATCATAACATTAGAAGTTTTCTCTTGATTTTTCTGAATTTTTTTGTGGATTTATGAAAGACATGAAATTTGTAAATATCTATTTTGCCTAAAATATTTTACATGCAAAGATTGTTGGAGTAGAAGAGAATGTAAACCAATCGCAAATTTTCCGGCCTGCATTCGCGCTTTATATATAATATTCAGCACCGGAAAATCTATAGAAGATATTGATGTGCAATCTTAATAAAAAGTAGCATAAATTAGTAACTATTTCATTCTGTAAGTCTACCCATCTAAACCAATTAGGTGAAAAGTTTTACGCATATCAACTTTTTCATGTCTTGACTGGAAATATTTAAGTAAATGTAGTATTATTGATTTATTTATAATATAAACGTTTTAGTTATACAGTCATCATTCTTAGTCATTACAGAAGTCACATAGAAGAAATTGTTGCATTTCGTTCATTGGAAAGGGAGATATGACGTTGTATAAAACACGGAAAACTTTAGCTTATAGGTCCTTCCCAAATATTTTCAGAAAATTTACACATGCGTAATTGGATTCAGCAAGAAATGCCTTATAGCTTAGTAAACACTTCTAGTAATCTATTGTATAAATATATGGAAGAGCTTTTCGTGATTTTTGCTGGCGTGTCCTCTTCTTGCCTACTCGCTTCATCGCTACTATGGCCCTGCTAGCACAACTGCGAAGCACTTATCTGAAGTGGAAAACAGACCTCGTCTTCTTTCAAGTGTCAAAGAAAAGGAACCCAATTTTGTGGGTTCCCTTTCCTCAGGTATTTATGGGTCAACTTTAGAAACCGAAAATCCG
This sequence comes from Tanypteryx hageni, assembly GCA_028673005.1. Taxonomy (NCBI): domain Eukaryota; kingdom Metazoa; phylum Arthropoda; class Insecta; order Odonata; family Petaluridae; genus Tanypteryx; species Tanypteryx hageni. Next base: position 29,900,529 of record CM054114.1, read on the forward strand.
TAGGTCCGTGGTAAAAACTAAAATTCGATCACAAAACTAAACGTATATTATATGCAAACAACTACAAATAGATATATTCAATTCCCCGCAATTTTCGTCGAGATTAAAATAAAATTCTAAAGGTCTTGAAAATTATATGATAGATATTATCCTTCTCACAAAATGCCTCTCTTTGAGGCGTGGCACTAAATTATCGGAAGAATGTCGGCCTTGGATTTTGAAATCAGCTGTTGTGACTTTGACGCTCTCCTATGAAGCGATGAACTAAGGATCGCGCGGTAATGGAAGGGAATGTTTACAGAAATGTTTTTACTCGACCTAATTCCATTCTTCATCAATTGCATTGTAAACATTTGTAATAAGCTGTGCATAGACAGACATAAGATGTTTTCCTTTCTTTACATACCGACGAAGACCTTTGTCGCATGACATAAGCCAAATATCTCCACCAGGAAAAAAGACGAGAAAAAACGTGCTCTCCTTTGAAATGATACACAGTTCCTACATTGCATTTCAAACACCAAGGAAAGGTTCCTTGCTACATTGAAAAGCGACTTGTATACGGAGGAACACCATCATAATATAGCAAAATTGAAAATTTTATCGCAAAATTCAACGTTGATTATATATTTTTTAAAAGAGAAAAAAAATACAGAACAAACATAGATAGAAAGTACAAAGCTTCCTCTTTTGAAATATATATATATAGGTTATTTAGATTTAAAGAAGTCTCTAGCGTCAAAAGATAAAATAAATCAGGGCTGCCGCAGGACGTAATAGTACGCCTGACGGCCGATTAGACAGTTTTTGCAGGACGTAATAGTACGCCTGACGGCGTTGAGGGGTTAAAATCAATACGGAAGGTTTATTATCTGCTGCGAGTGGGTAGTTTAAGGTTTCTAGGACATAAACAGAGTTTTTACAGGATATTCTGTATTGCCGAACATATTTATGTGGACTTTTCATCAGAAAAGTATTTCGTAGAAATGGAATTTGCTGTATTAAAGTATATTAGAAAAGATTAATAACTAAGCTGAGCGTTATTTAATTTTATTTAGTTATTTCATAAACAGTCGTTTCCGGACTTTTAAAATGGGCACTAAAACGAAAGCAGAGACATACTCATACAACCATGCCCTCGATAGGATTAAAACTCGACAGACTGGCATTGGCTGCCAGAAGCGATAACCACCCTACGTTCACTGTATTCTTCGATATTTTCTTGTAATTATCTCAATATCATCATCATCATGCTGCTGTCCGAAGACAGGTTTCAGCTGAATTGCTGCCTCCATCTCTCTCTCTCTCTCTCCCTGGAATCCTCTATTATACCTCTATAAGTACTATATTCCTGGTTTAAATTCTCTAATACAGGGCACGACAAATCCCGGGCGCTAGGTCGCCATGGCGCCTAAGATTTTCATGCTGGCGCCTAGATATTGTATATGCCTGCTGTAGTTATGTTATTGTTATACTGTAGTCACGTGCTGTAGTCATATTGTATAATAGGGCTTAGCAGCAGGAGCAGCAAAATAGAATATATCTATCGGAAGCATTAAAGTTCCTGAAAATAAGAGCAAATTTTTATTCTTGTTCGTAACCACATGGCTTAATTATTGAAGCAAATTCGAGCCTGATTTATTTTACATTTATTTTTTTGACGATGATAAAAAAATCTATCAAAATTATGTAACGTCTGCGCTGACTCCAAGATTTTGGAGGTGGCGCACAGATTTTTAGAAAATTTGTGGAGACCTGCTATAATATTCCTATTCTTTTTCTCCCTCTTCCTAATGTTCCACTAATTTTGCAAACATTGTCTTCTCTATATGTGCCCTATCCAATTTGCTTTTCTTTTCCTGATTGTTTTCATTAGCATCTTTTCTTCTCCAACCATTTCTAATACTTCTTCGTTTCTCTTCCTCTCTGTCCATTTCACTTTCATCATTCTCCTCCATACCCATATGTCAAAACTTTCTAAATATTTTTCCTCCTTACCGTTCGCGTCTCTGCACAATAAAGAGCTATGTTCCATATGTAGCATTTCGCTAGTCTCTTCCTTGTTTCTAAATTTGTTTTCTTACTTGTGAGAAGCTCCTTCCTCTCGTTAAATACTGCTTTTTGCCATGCAATCCTACTTCTGATGTCCTGTGTTCTACTTCCATCCTGAGCTAAGATACTGCTAAGATATTTTAATCTATTTACTTGTTCCATTTTTGGCCATTTACCATTATATTTAATGCTTTATATTTCTTAGAAACCACCATGACTTCCGTTTTTTCGGCAATTATCTTCATTCCGTATTGTTTGCCTGCCATCCTCTGAAATCCTTTCTCGTCTCCTGCTATGGATCCCTGATTATCTGCATATTTAATGGTGGTAATACATTCACCTCCTATCATAAATCTCTTCTCTTCCACCAAAGCTTCTTTTGATATTGTTTCTGCATAAATATTAAATATCGCATGTGAAATAGGACATCCCTGCCTCACTTCCTTCCCTATTGAAGTACTTTCTGTTTCTTCTCCTTCAACACTGACTCTAATCTTTTGATCAAAATAAAGGTCTTCTGGACTTCTCCGTGTGTAAAGTCTCCGCTGGTGGCACTTTAACCATTTATTAGTCACAATCAATCTATTTCTATGGCAGAATTCCAAAAATTCCTCCCCTCTTTCATTTCTCTTCCCTAGTGCATATTTTCCAACTATGTTATCTTCCTGTCCCTCTGCGACTACACTGTTCCAGTCTCCTATTATTATGGTGGTGATCCTTACTTTTTCCTCCTCCTCAAATATCTCCGTAAGTTGTTCATGCATTTCATCTACTTCTTCATTACCAGCATAAGTTGTTGGCATATACATTTGAATTATAAGCATTTTCAATGGCTCCATCTGAAATATTACGGCTGTTAATCTATCATTAACTGTCACTACCTTGCTAATTCCTTCAGCTCTCTTCTCATCATAATCCCTGGTACTCTTTACATTTTATTTCCTCCCAATTAAATAATCTTAATTTCGTCTGAAATTATCTCGCCTTTCATTGAATAGTATGTAATCCATCTGGTATCGTCTCTGGTCTCCTGGGCTTCTCCATGTGTAAAGTCTCCGCTGGTGATGCTTAAACCATGTATTAGTTACAATCAATCTATTTCTATGGCAGAATTCCACAAGTTTATCCCCTCTTTCATTTCTCTTCCCTAGTCCATATTTTCCAACTAAGTTATCTTCCTGTCCCTCTCCGACTACACTGTTCCAATCTCCCATTATTAAGGTGGTGATCCTTCCTTTTACCTCCTCCTCTAATATCTCCATAATCTGTTCATAGATTTCATCTACTTCGTCATCGCCAGCATCAGTTGTTGTCATATACACTTGAAATATAAGCATTTCCACTGGCTCCATCTGAAGTTTTACGGCTATTAATCTATCATTAACTGTCACTACCTTGCTAATTCTTTTAGCTATCTCTTTTCTCATTATAATTCCCACTCCCCTTTCCTTTTTTTCTCCTCCCGAGTAAATAATCTTAAATTCGTCTGAATCTATCTCGCCTTCTCCTTCCCACCGAACTTCACTAAGACCTACTATACCTACATTATTCCTTCTCATTTCCCTTTTTAAGTTCTTTGGTTTACCCCATTAATTCATAGTCCTAAAATTCCATGTGCCTATTCTAAATTTCTCACTACTTGTTTTCTTCTTATTAATGTTACATTTCCTTTGTGCGTCCCCTAGGTTAGTCCCGACCCGGAGATCCGATTGGGGGACTATTTTACCTCCGGAATATTTTATCCCAGAGAGATCCATAGTGGTATTTGCAGCTTCTCACCCTATCCTGGGAAATATAATAAGGTAGTTACCTCTTGCTTTCCTCATCGCAGTTTCACAATAGTCATTACCCACCTTCAGCTGTTCAGATTCACATGATCACCACCTACTGAGATACTGTGCAAGCTGCCGGCCTTGCACCGGAGGATGTAAAACCACCAAAACTGCATCTTAGTCTGACTCTTTCCCTTAGATCATTCCGGCTTGGATGGTTCTACCAGGAGAATTATCTCCCGCGGGCATAGCACTTTGGCTAATAAGAGTACACATACCATCCCACCTGTGTAAAGTTATGCAGTCCTTAGGGAGTGTATCACAATAAATATCCATATAAGATCAATTAACACATCATTTTTAAATTTCCACATTTGGTTCTCCATAATTAGTTTATTACTGAAATTGGTAGTTTTAGACGTTTATTCTTCCTAAAAATCGACAACGGAATTCGACATTACATTGATTACATTTTTCGACCTTCATATTTTTTTATAGTGACTCCCTAAAATCGGCGTTTATGTTCCATAAATATCAAGGTATATTTTAATTCATTTTAGTGGTTTATATCTAAAAAAAACTTTCATAAATTTAATTCCTTCTAAGTAAAATTTACTAAAATCTAAATAAATATATAAATGACACTTCTTGTATGTTGGATCGTTCGTTTTTCTTAGAATTTACGTAAATATGTTGTTGTTGACATCGTTCAATAACCCGGAACAGCTACATTTTCGTATTAAATCAGCAAATATATTTTACAAGTAGAATTATGTCTCTTGATCACGAAATCGTAGTCATTCAAGTACGAATTTATTGTGACGTGAATATAATTTACAAACAAATGTGTATACGAATATCTTGACGGAAAACTTATCTTTGAGCCACAAACTACGAAGGATGTATAAAAGAGCTTCGAATGCAAACGACCCTTTGAGAGCAAGGCAAATGAAACTTTATATGGGACATTCTCACTCGGAGGATGAACTCTTGGTATTACTCCCAAAAATATAAATTTCATGAGTTTATGTTTCGAAAATATTATAGGGACATCTGACGACGGGTACCCATTTTTCATTTTGCGAAAATCTTGCCTTTTGCATCTTGGAGGAAATCGGCAGATCTAACTGCATATATGATACTAGAAATGTCTTCCGACTTTTCGGTAAATGTTTATAGCGGCAGATCATATCGTAAAAACGACTCAAAGTGCGTATGGGTTATCGGATCTGGTTGAGGGTAAAGATAGAGTGCAAAAACCGATAATATTATTTTGTCATTTTGGATCTCGCCGCAATACGGTGTGTCTTTAAGACAACGGCATAATATACCTTAAAAGCCAAAGTAGGGGATTCCGAATGAAGTGTGGCCTTCTCTATGATAAATACTGATTTTCTCTTCCGCGAATATTGGGTACTAATATGTACTTAGTTTGAGTTAATCAAACCTAATTTAATAATAATAACGCATAATTTCGTACAAAATGCATTGGTGAAAAATAGACAGGTATCGACGACAATTCATTTTCGTCGAATTGATTTTTTTACGAATTCGAAGTTTATCGACATTTATCGATTTAAATCGAATCCTACCAAGCCTACTTATTACGTATGTCTTATGACCGAAGAAAAGGGGTAAGTATCGACGCATCCAGTTATTCAAGTTGGCAGACGAATCCTATCAGCAACCTCTGAAGCCTTCACATTCACATCTAAATATAAAAGCGCTACTGGTTCCGGACGTCCAGCCATTTCGCATTTATTTCACCTCGGCAGAAGAAAAAACAAAGCACGAAAGATAAACAAGAAAGAAGCGGAAAACGCTCTCTCATTGGGGAAGCGAGACGAATAAACGTACTCATCTTTTGAAACGTATATTCCTCTACCGGGAGTAATTTATCGCTTCATCGCCTTGGAAAAAAAGAGCGAATCGCTCGAAGTATAAAAATAAGAAGAAGTTCGGGATCCGAAACAGTAAATTTGCTAGGTTTACGGCCGTCTACGGGTCCGAGGACGGAACTCTGTTCATCCGGCAACATTTTAAAATGCCTCCAAGGACGAGGAGAATGATGACATCCTAGCGGGGAATCGAAGGGAGAATACGAGGCTGATACGATAGTAATGAAGACGTGAAGCTAGGTAAACGACGGATTGAGAGAGAGAGCGTGTCGCCGTCTCGCCCTTTCCCAAGACGGAGATACGCTTGTCGCAAAACGAACCCGCAAAATACGATCGGTCGTTGCATTTCCCGAAATTGGTACGGTTTTTTAAACGATCTCGCATTCAGGGATTGGTTATTGAATGAGAGAGATACTGAGAGTGAAAGAGAGAGAGAGAGAGAGAAAGCTCATTTATCGGAGAGATAAGACGCGGTTTTTTTAACAAGTTCCTTTCCAAAGTGATTCCCGTCGCTTTGTTTGCGTTTTGCTGAAAGCCTGGCGGATCGAATGGACTTCAATGAATGACGTGCAGTTATGTTGAAAAGGGTGCAGACTACCAGTGATTTAAGTACTCGAGCATTTGTTTATATAATGCGGCGCCTTTTCCAACGTTAGTGGATTTTTAATCGTTTTCAATAGCAGGCAAATCATGGCATTAGTCTTTATATTGCATACGCAGATACTGGCTGGACCATTTACTTGTTCGTTTTCAGGATTAAAAACTTCTTATAAAGTACCTAATTCCGAGCCGATCAGTGAAAAATATTTAGTATTTTTTATCGAATATATGTGAGTGAATGAGAAATACGGAAAAAATATTTCATTATATATATATACTAGTAGAAGGTGCTTGCATACTGCAAGCATTTCATCTCACCTTGAAAAAATATTTACTTTTTAGACAGATATTTCATCATTAAAAATATTCTATTAATTCTAAAGATTTCACCTACGCAGCGATTTTCGTTTTTCCCACATGTAAAAATAATAGTTTAAAACAACCCCCAAATGTTGCAATTTTAAAAATTTTACATTTTCTCCATTATGGGGTACTAATGCTACACATTTGAGCCAAATTTTAAAGTTGTAGCACTTCTAGAAGTGAAGTAATATTTTTCTAATTGTTTAAAATTTTAACATTTTTAACGGCCGCCGCAATATATATATGGAAAGATTGAAATTTTTATTTGTGCAAATGCACTGTTCTGTAAATAATTTGAAAATTTCAGCTTCCTAGCTCATCCCGTAGAACCTAAAAAAATATTAAACTTTAATGTTCAAATGGGGTTAAAACAACCCCTAAAAATTAAACATTTTAAAATTTTCCATTTTCATAGTTGGTTATGAGAAAAGTTCTATAATCTTGCTAAATTTCAGCTTCCTAAACTTATTATATTGGTTTGCACACTGGATTACGTTTTCCCATGCTAACTTATGGGAGATATTCCGGGGTCTCTGGAGTCGAACCCAAGACACTGTATGCAAAAGTGACAATAATTCCTTATAGATATTGTGGCCGTCTAGCAACACTGAAAATTTCTTTTTTCTAGCTTAGCGGCAGGTGTCCATAATTAATTTACAAAAATGGCGCAATGCTTTTCTTATGGGAAAAAACGAAACTTTCGGAATTTCTGGAGTCGAACTCATGTCACTTAGGTAAGAAGTCTCTTTTATCTATAAGTTTCTCGATAATATCTACAAAAACTAAAACTTTCAGCTCTCTATCTCTTGTTGGGTTTCTTCATCCCAACACCTTGTTGACATCCATTTATCCATTTTACCTTTCCTTTTCCGTAAGCTGTTTTATAAGCATTTCATCTCACCCTGATAAACATTAATTTTCCAGAGAGATTTATCATTATTAGAAATATTTATTTTAATTCAAATGATTTCACCCTTGCACGCATTTTCGTTCTTTCCTAATGGAACAATATTTGATTAAAACAATACCTAAAATTTGAAATTTTAACAATATTATATTTTATCCATTGTGAGGTATTAATTCCTCACTTTTTCTGCCATATTTTAACTTTGCAACTCATCTAAAAGGGAAATCATTTTTATCTAATTGTTAAAATTTAATGATTTTTAATGGCCGCAATAACAATTTTAAGGAAATATTCAAATGTTGATTTGTGCATTTGCACTAACCTCTAAACAACTCTAAAATTTCTGCTTCGTAGCTCGCCCCGTAGTAGCCAAACATTTACCTATATTTTTAAATTTTAAGAATTTTTAAAAGCCAAACAAATTAAAATATCAAAATTTCTATAAACAAATTTTTGAGGTTTATATATTTCCGAATGTGCTAAAAAGCTGAAATACTTTTCAAGCAAAATTTATATAAAAAAAACGAAATTTTATTTATAGAAATTATATTTATTTTTATGTTAAAAATTCTTAAAATTTAAACAAATAGATAAATATATAGGTACTTAGAGGTAAGCTAGGTTACTGAAATATTTTAGTTATTTAGAGATTAGATCAAATGCACAAATAAACATTTTAAAATATCCATGAAGATGTTATTTCGGCAGTTAGCATTTTTTTTAATTTAAACAATTAGATAAATATTATTTCATTTCTAGATATGCCACAACTTAAAAAATTGGCGGAAATGCGTGGAATTAGTAGCCCAAAATATAAAACTCACAATATTCTTAAATTGCAAATTTTAGGGATTGCTTTTATTATATTACTGACGTATAAAAAAAGAACGAAATCTGTGCAGAGGTGCAAACCTTTGAATTAAAGAATATTTCTAATAATGAAATGTCATTCTGAGAAATTAATGTATTTTTCAAGGTGGTATGCAATGCTTTCAGAATGCAAGCACCAAATATATATATATATATATATATATATATATATATATATATATATATATATATATATACACACACACACACAGCGCCGTAACTAGTTATTTTAGCACCCGGGGCAAACTACCAAATATGCGCCCGTTAAAAGAATTTTAAACCCTAAATGGATTTAGGGCGAACAATCAATAAATAAAAGTAAACTATAAATAATATAATATCTTAATATAAATGTTCATAATTTAAATACATAATTATAAATTACACACAATTACACACATAAATAATTAAAATACAGAATGTATAAATATTTTAAATTAAAGAGTTATTCTGTGATTTTAATGCAGCAAACTCATCAATAGTATCATCGAAATTTATAGTCTCTTTTATGCATAATGTCTGGAACAAGTATAGTAGTGAAATCTCCTCTGTCCTTGTCACATGCACAATTTGCCTATAACGATATTTGCGTCCCTTCTTTAGTTACGCCAGGGGCAGATGCCCCGATTGTCCCGCCCTTGTTTCGGCGCTGAATATATAGATAAATTCAGTTTTTGTCAATTTATTCCTGACCGACATATAGTAAATTTTATCCCTAGAGATAACATGCAGATAAGGAGTGAAATAAGCAAGCGATTCATATTAAGATATTCAACGAATGAGGAAACTAGGATTGATAATGATCGGCTCTAAGGAAATTATAACGGCTAATTTCGCGCTGAAAGTATTTTTTTACCAATGTTCAAAACGGAATTCTCAAACTATTCATCGGGTAATTATCGGAGTAATTATCATCTTCCTAACAACTCTTCTTCGATTCGACCGGATTCTTTCGTCACCACTAATTTCATAAATAATCAATTTGCGATTTTTTGCTAACATTCATTAATCACTCGCCCATTTGCGATTTTATTCTTTCAACCAGGTGATCCCTAAAAAAACCATATTCGTTCGATAGATGCGTGAAAAGATGCAAGGATTGGAGCGAAAACCGTTCCAAGTTTTTTGTGATTAAAAAAACTTGAAAAATGAAAGAAAGCGTTCTCTTTTTGCTCGCCTTCCTCCTATCCGCATTTCTCACAATAGTCAATAACTTTTGATTAATCTTCCCCAATAGATTATTTTTTTATGATGATGAAAAAGTCGAGAACAACCTTCGTAATATACGTGTATACACACACACACAGGAGCCTCATTGGCCATTTCTTTCGCATTTTTCATCTGCGGCGTATTACGGCGTTATCTAAACTCTGCGTGAACCATCTCTATTGTCCTTCCATTCCATCCGCATTGCTCCAGAAGAAGCTCAGGCTTCCAAAGCCGTCAATGGTCAGCGGAAATGATTGATCACCGCGGGGGAGAGGGGAAAATAGAGGAGAGGAGGGGGAGTAGATCGGAGAAGAGAATGAGAGGGGAGGGGCAGAATGGGCTGCATATTCGAAGGGAGCGTGTGATGATCGCCAACCGAAAGATGAAAGAAAAAATAACGATTCCGTTATTGCCCGCGGTGAGATCTTTTGTGCGTAATTTTTTCGCCGGGCTAATGGTTTCTCCCGCAAACAATGAATGAATAGATAGCGGAAATTAAAGGTGGGAAAATCCGATGGGGTGATTTATGGATTTTGGAATTTTTTTCTCGGTCATTACCTTCCGCGGCTGGAATACTCATCGATTTTCAATTGAACCGAAGATTGGAAGGGAAGTTTTGAATCTCCCGGAGGAGAGCACATAACAACTTCGTGAGAGAGATGCAAGGTGAGCGGGAAAAAGAGAGTCCGTTGTTCGCTCGGCTGGATAATCTGCGCGGAGCATTATCGGTTCAATCCAGGAGTTTCTGGTGAAGTTTTGGGGGATCTTAATGATAATTACGTTACGTTAAGCAGATTTTGCCAGCATATTTCCTTCTTCATTCCGAACTTTGTCTTTATCAATTTGATTGTTTTATTCTTTCGCTTCAAACTTCGGCTTTGGTATTTCAAAGTGATAATATTTTCTTATTAGAACGATGAATAAGCATATTTTTCGAAGGTTCGTTAGTCAAACCTACGTAACATTAATGGAAAAAAGATCTAAAAATTATGCTTAAATATTGTGTTCAAATATATTTTGGACATAATCGAATCGAACAAGTTATAACTCTTGCTCTTGAAGATTTTGAAAGCCTAATTCGTATAACAGATAACGACACAATTGCATCAAAAGAAAGTTTTCTTAGGTCACTAAAGATGTTGTTTTATCTCCATTATCCTTAACACGTGCGCGTAACAGAAGATACGGAACCAAGTGACGGAAACGTGGAGAGAGATTACACAAGATGACGCAGGTGATTTATTTGAGATGCTCAGAGATAGATAAATAGATGGATACATGTCTTTATTCGGGCGAAATTTAGACCATAAGGTCCACTCTTACATTTAGAGAGAAAAGGTTCCAGAAAGAAATGCTAATAGGATTAATTAAGAATAATTTCTCGTTACTATTGTAGGTAATAAAATATGAAGAGAATGCAGGGGTAACATGATTGCCAAAAATAAGATAAGGAGAATGTTTGTTCGTGCAATCGTATATTTATTCTACTCCAATTGATCTACGATAATGTGAACTAGTTGAGGCAGTATCTAATTCGCGTAATCAATAATGTAAACGAAGGATATAATTCTATCGCCTTTTTTGACGCAAACGCACATATACGTGAAATTCATCAAAAAAGAATGAACATTTTTGTAACATTTGGTTCGAAGTGAAAATATATTTTACGTTGAACTTGGCCAGTAGTTTATAAATATAAATCTTCTTGTATCAATATTGAACATTGGACTATATATTTTGACTGTTCTTTGAAATACATCACTCATTAAAAATATTTTAGACGTGATGTTCTTAAGATGATTGACATTTATCATAAGTAGCATTTACTTTTTAGATATCATTGAATTTTATCAGTACATAAGGAAGGAGGAAAAAAGAGTATTTAAAAACATCAAATCGGTGGTTCAGTATCCTGGGTTAATTCTCGTTAAAATGAAGTTGCTCAAACTAAGCGCTTATATTGCATTGCATGAAAAGGCATTCAAGATTCAAATGACATCTAATATGAACTATACACCCCAATAACTCTTCAGTCCTCTTCTAAGGGTTATAATGACCTAATGGTACACACCGACAACATGTGTTTATTTTTTTAATTCTGAAAACATCGTCACACAATCTAAAATGAAACCAGGGATAAATTTTACATAATTAACGACAGAGTGATTTTGGTCATCTTTTTCTGTCGAATGATTTTTTTAAAAAGTACGAATTGTGAATACAAAAATCGCTCGACTAAAAATCAGACAGTTACAAGATCACTTACTTGAATGTATGTAAATCGGCACGAAAATGCTAAGCCGATTGAGACGTGAAAGTCTTCCTTTTAGACGCCTGAAACATGATTGCTTTTGAGTCGATCATAGAACTAAAGCAGCTAAAAGGAAACACTCGGTATACTGCGTATTTGAAAACCATTTGCACTCCATGGAGTAGAAATAAGGGCAAAAACTTGAGTTGGAAGAGAGAGAAGGGCATAGGAGATGGAATTCCCCAGAGGCATCGAGAAGAAATGCCTTAAAGAGTATGTGAGTGGCAAGGGATGAACAAATTAGAGGAGGAGAAGGAGAGAGAGATAGGGTTGGGAGAAATAAGTTTTCAGGAGGTGGAAGCGAAAAAGGTCTCGTCTATGAACATGTTAACAAAATGGACGGGGAAGGCGAAAAGCTCTCGAGAATGCTAATGGAAATGGAAATTGGAGAGGAGTGACTTGGCGTGAGAAGAAAGCCATGGATGAGGGAATCAGATAAGAAGGGATGCCGGGAATCGCGGAGTGGAGCCGACCGAATGGTTTTTTTGACTCTGGGAGGAAAAAGGGACGACGTTTTCCGTAACCGAATCGAGTTTTGAAAAAAAAAGAAATACGGGGAGGGGTTGAGAGCGTAAAAATTAAAAAAGAATGCGGCTCTGAAGACTTCGCAAAAAAAACGAAACGGAACAGGTTTTCCGAATTTTTAGCGCTGCTTAAAAATGTATTCTTGCAAAATCACGATTGAATTGCGTTGGTTCGGTTGCGGAAGATAAAACGCTAAGGAGAGACGTTTTGACGTCGCACATAAACTAATACAACATCATTGTGCCATTTACGCGAATGATAAATACAGTTCACGTATACTTAGTATATTTCCGCGTAAGTGAGTGACTCTTGAATTCGCTTTGCTTTAAATTGGCGATTCAGTGGAATGGAAAAATAACGTTCGTTTCGAGAGTTGAATCGTGGAATTTGAGCTGCTTTAGTTCAACTTTCATGCAACGACCCTTTAACTAAATTATTAGAATTATCTACCTTCTATCCATATAAATAACATTCATGTATTTTAATTCTACCGCGATCTATTAGAATTAATATTTTAGAAATATTTTTCGCTCATCTAGTCCTGTGAATATGTCTATTAGTATATTTATTAACTCCAGCAGGTTATATATGTTATTTTTTAGTTATAAAATCGTATCTATTTAATATTGATACTGCCGCCTACAAGAAATTTTTGCAGATAAAAATTAGAGATTGACGTAAAGAACGTTACTGTTTCATCGCCTCCACTTTTAATTTACTCTCACCGGTTTTATTTTCAAGCATTGAATTTGTGATTCGTCAAGTGTTTTGCCATTCAACCGTGAGTTTCAATGGGAAATATAAACCCTCAGCAAAGTTTACTTTTCTGTTGATTAAATCATTAATCTGAATGAATATAATACATTTATTGGGGGTGCACGTTTTTCTCCAACGCATCAATGTAAACAATGCTCACGAAGCAAGTGTCCATTTCATTTAAACACACATTTTGCCAAAAAAATTGCTAAGCTTCGCATCGGGATAGTACGTTTAATGTAGGGATGACATTTCTATTTATTTATACATTTTTAACCGTCTCATAAAGAGCACTTTGCGATCTTTTACGGTGAGTACATCAATGGTGACAAATACGAAAACATACGACCATGCCCTCCGCAGGATTGGAACCCTCAACCCTGACATCGGGAGCAAGACACGCCAATAATCACTTTACCAATGTTTTATTGTCATAATTTTAATAATAAATATTTATTTCTGTGTTAAATTTTACGCATCTCGTTTTCAACATGAATTCGCGGGCCGCATAAATGCTCTCGGATGCCGTATCCGGCCGGGGATTGACCATTCCTTGTTTAATGCATTCTTCCAGCCGAAAGCGCTACGCTATACCTTCCAGTTGCTTCGTCATTGCCACCTAAGTTAAATCGATGGGTGCTCGAGGGCATTGGGGTGGGGCAAAGCGCTATGAATCAGTCCCCGGCGAAGTGTAATCCAACTGATTGATGTTCTTTACTCTTTTCACTCAAGCGCTTCGCTGGAAGCACACTTCCTCTACACTTCCATCCGCATAAAAAAACGCCCTCCAAACCTCTTCATCCCACACCGTTCAAAGGCAATCGCCCTGGAAGGTCTACATTTCCGGGGCAGGTATTTTTTTATTCTCCATCTCAAAGTAACCACCATCGTTTTCTCAAATCGGTTGACCCTTCGTTCGTTTTTCCCGTGATAACTGTGCAGCGTATATCTAATACGTTCCGATTTCTCCCGTTATCGTCGCACGTAAATTTAAATGGGCCGCGGTTTGGCCACCCCTCCCATATAATGACGCTGTTGTTACTGTAACGCTACCTAAGCAATGACTTTTTCTTAATCGCTAGTACAGACCCTCTCCTAGTTACGTAATACTCGACTTGCGCAAATTCTACTTTCCGTAAAAATCTCCGCTATGTGGAAATTTATTTTAGCACTTAATCGGACTACTTTACGTGTCGTAGTACCTACACGTGGGTGCGGTCGCCTTCCTTGCATAGCGGCGGTGTGTTCTGCAGCGTCTTCATCTCTTGTTGTTTTGATTGTGCGTACCTCTTGTTTTATAACAAAAGATGTAACCTTTGCCCCCTCAACTGTGGCTGATAAGTGTAACAAATTCTAAAGATGTTAGTGCTACGAATAAGAGGCTTACGATTACGTTTTTGGAAAAACTCGACATTGTGAAGCGATATGAAAACGGCCAAACAAAGTATATATTATATAAAAAGCGCAAATATTTATGGTCATTTTTTATATAAATAAAATTCGACTTACGTAAGGGTTAGCGGAACCGATCCGTTATGTAAGTTGGGAACTGACTGTATATGAATAAATAAAGCTTGGAAAGACAAAAGAATCCAAAAAACGAATGTATTTGCATGAGGTCTCTCAAACGAAGAGTTTGGCTCTCTCGACCCGGGTAGGTTCAGAGAGAAAATGGACATTTTTTCGTTTTATAGAGGTTTTCAAGATTTTAAAAAAATTCCTATCTTAAACTGTGAATATAAAACAAATATATTTAACAGAAATGTATGTACGATGACGTTTGGTGTTAATGGTATGCCTTTGCGGACTTCCCCCACCCTCCTTCAGTTTAACGAGCATTTCTCTACTTCTCCCACACCCAGCTGACTTGCCCGCACAAAAGACAGGATTACAGTTTCAGTATATATGAACACAGTCATGCCATTATTTCTACGTTTTAAATCAAGTTTTGTATCTTACCTATTATCTCAAACAATACTACTTATCTTTAATTTTTGAAAAATCGTTTTCTACTTTCAAACAATCAAAAACTTTCGAAAGGGAACTATCGAGCTCTCCTTATGGATGAAAATTTCAAGAACAAGCAATTTAAAAATATAATACTTGCCTCAAGCATTTCCAATAGACCCAGTTAGGTTTAAAAAACCATATTGGATTAGTTTATATATGGCTTTTTAAACCTTGTAATGGCTATTGGAGATACCTGAGGCAAGCATTATATTTTTTAAATTGCTTGTTCTTGAACACAGAAGATCTTTTTTATTCCTACCTTTACGCCCTTTCGAAACAGATTCTTTTGCCTTCTAGCAATTTTACCAAGTCACTTTATTTTTGAATTATTGATTTCTACAATGTAAAGGCCGAAACATGTTGACTACATGTTCCTTTGACTTAATCCAGCAGCACATTTAAAATCTAGCCCAAGTCTGTTTCCGTTTCTCTCTACTCACTCTCTTCCGCCTATATTTATCAGTTCCTTGTTTTCTTTCTATGCAGTTGAACGTGTTTGTGATTGGTGAAAGGAAATTTTGAGAGGACAAGCCGACATTTGCTTCTTTCCCAAGCCCAGCAAAATCCAAGAGGCGAGCAAGAAAAATCTACTGCGTTCTTCGTCAAATTTTCCTATCGACCAATCCCGTTCAAATCAACGGGATCGAGATGTTCAAACAGGTACGTACTGATATTTTTTTATAAAGCCGAATTTCTACAGTTCGACAATAACTGCTGTTTTACGCGTTTATGAAATCTTAGATCACGTTCATACCAGTAAATTTATGAATATAGATAAATTTTATAATTTTTAGCAACGGAAATATATACAGAACTTTACAGTTTGTTTCGATCCTAATCTATAAATAAATATTAATATAAAAATCCTACATTAGTCATGTAAACTGATATAATTTTACTGTCGCTACTCACCTTTCGAAATTTTAATGTTAATTCACCATCCTTGGCAATTATGTGTATTTTAAGGTCGAGGAAAATGTAAGTATAGGTTTCGAATATTTAGGTTTGAGTAAAGATAAGTCTGGGTGCGTACCACTGCCAAGTCAGGGTTACCAAAAATCGAAAGGGCTGGAGTTTAAATTTGGTAGAGGGAAACTTCTTTCCGCATTAAGCGGATTACTTGTATATGAACTGTAGTTATCCATTCGTTGATGAAAGCTTTTCTATCGGAATTAATTTCGTTCATGTTAATTCATTTCTGATTCCTGGGATTCTCTTATTTAATGTTCATTTAATTCATTGTCTTAATATCTTATATGATTGGATTTATCTATTTTATTGTGATGATTTTGATAATTCCGATTGTCATATTGCCAAAGTTATAATGAGCAGACTGGATATTTGGATTTTTTTAAATTTCCTTGAAAAAATGGTCACTGATTTGTCAATCACAGGAGAAGAGGTAAATACCCATTCACAGTCATGATAGCATTTGCTATATATATATATATATATATATATATATATATATGCATTTTTCATTTTCTACGGATGAATGCGTTCCAAACAATTAGGCGTAATGTTTGAGGTAAATTTTTCGGAATTCCAAAATTATACTTTTATGACCGAGTCTTTGCTCTTTGTTCCATTATTTCCCTTATCCCAGAAAGGATTACATTGATTTAGTATTTAAATAAACCAATAACGATTATTGTTAAATACCTATAAAATATAATTTCGGGGACTATAACATATTGTCAATTGTATTAGGTATGCTGTAGAAATTTGAACAGAAATAATTCTATTAATTTTCAATACAATAACTCGTTTAAATTTTTTTATTTCTATAAACAGACTATTCTATTCTATCAAAATAAAAAATTACGTTTTTTATTGGTGTACTTTATAACTACATCTATGCATTTGAATCGGCAAAAATGCATGATATCCAACCAAAGAGAGAAAAATTGGAACAAAATTATTGACGGTGATTTTTAAGGAGCGTTCATGTGGCATCCGAAAATATATTCCAAATTAACGACCGATTAAGGTTTATAGCGTGGAATTTTTCTGCTTCACAGATTGTATTCCGTGTCTTCGTAGGAATATCCGCTCTAATTCCAGCGCTCACGCGATGCATTTTTAATTTTTTTTGCGATTGCCGAAAACGATTAATTTAAGTTATTATTAGAAAACTAAAAAATCTTCGTCGATTCTGAAATCAATTTCAACCTAGTCAGAAACCGCAATATACTTTTTTCTTCCTCTTCCACGTATTTCTCATTGGTTGAAGCCGTTCGACTTAAAAAACAAACGATTAAAAAATTCCATTCTTGTACGATCCGAAGAATTTCACCCACGAAAAATATACGAGGGATGCAAGGAATTTATGCCGTAAATGCGGGGAGCGGGTGTCGTATTTTTTCATCAGCGGTTGCGCGAAGCGCTTCGAGTAAATCCGTGACTTATTTGAATGGTAATTGGATTTTGTTTCCGAAAAAATAAACTTAAACTCACCGTTTAAATTTTTGTTTCCGGCTTTACCGCGATAGGTTCTCCCAATAGAAACTAATCGTATTTTTTCTGATTGGATTTTGAGAATGAAGAAATCCGGGAATTTATTTCCCGGAAGCAGCGCGTGTTTTAAAACTCGTTTAGGAACAGAATGATTGGCATGCGTGGAATTTTATTTTTCGAAATTTATATTCGACATGGAGGTTTTCGATTATGTATTTTTTATTTAGGCTGAGAAGTCTGTTTCATTTGAGAGAATTTGTTTTGCAATCAGCAACTATAACTTGCAATATGGAGTAATATCTGTTTCAGTTGTCGCTAATGAGTCTATTTGCCAAGTAGAGTATATTTTCCGTAGCGTCAATGAGGTAATATGTTTTTAAACAATGATTTGTGCTTTTGAAAGTATGTATTCGTTGATGAGACATGTTTGTATCATTTATGATACCTATAAGCCTTGCTTATCATCTCTTTCTATGCTTACAGAGTAATGGCCATCGACATTGATAGTACCTCTCATTCAGATTAATGCGTCCATTAAGTTATTGCGTTCCAAACTAGGAATCATTGACAGAAGCTCAAGTAACGCATCCGTTTCATTACACAATAGCGCCATGAGTCACACCACTCACTAAAATACATCGGCTAGCTAAAACGAACTCAAATTTTTATATGCGAAATGAAATTTCGTGAATGAACAGATAATGGTATTACTTTATATCGGGAAAAAAACACTATGCAAAAATCAATTTTCCCGTCAAATACGTTGGTTATTTGTTTGGCACTTATCTATCTTATTAACTTTTGTATCCATAAAATGGTCGAATTGCGACATGCGTATATGATTCTACGACGTATACGCCTCGATTGTCACTTCTTTAATAGTAGATTTTAACGAGAAATCCTCTGCCAAATGCGTGTTTGCGATGAAAACCAGAGTAAAATTTTTGGGATAATTGAATGCTACGAAAGGATATTTTAAAAGGTAGAGAGGGAAGGTATTGAACGGCGTGGCTTGTTAAGGGACCAATTATTACAGGAGGAAAAGCAAATGACATACGATATTCTGTGCTGACTGTTTTATTCGAGCTGAAGCTTATTTACTACCGATACTACTTATAAATGGACGAAAACGTTTAATATCAGTTAAATTTAAATAAATTTCGCATTACTATTTTTAAAAAACCCGTATATAGCGTCGTCAACCATAAAGACGGTGGATATCCCTTGGGAATGATGTGGCCCTCAGCTGTAATTAACCGTCTTATTTGCTCGCGAAATTTACCTAGGACAATTATCGTACGTGAGTCATGCGGTTTGTTCGACCATTCAGATTTTTCTTTCTTTTTTTCATATTTCGGTCATTATGGAAATTATTTATACGCATATGAGCGTATAAATAAAAAATAAATGTATGCTCATGTAAGCAAGCCGCAAGTAAGCACGATAACACATAGATATAAATAGATAAGTACATATACGGAAATAACATATATCGTAAGAGTTACTAGAGTATAGCGTAAATTATTCTAGCGTCATTGTGCCTGAACATTTTTCGATATTTAGCATGAGAAACGGCGGTCAGTTTTAGTACGATATAATATTAATTTTTGAATTTGAATAAAAATTCACAAACTTTACATGCTCTTATTTTCCGCAACATATGTTTGTAAACTGCCGAAAAATCCAAACAATTATGTACTCATATCTAGTAGACCTCTTCTTTGATTCCGTCATCGTTCGATTGTCCGAACGCATGGATAATCCTCACCAGGTCCGGCCCCGATCTGTTCGGACAATGGACGCTTTGCAGTAAATAATGGATCGGTGGCGGCTTAAGGAGACATTCGAAAGAGAGAGACGTAGTTCTCGTGGAGAAACTACGCGTGCCGGAAGGAAAGCGGTAGATATGGGGTTCGGAGACCGCCTACAGCTTTCGACGCATCATATTTGGAAGACAAAAGGCGGTGTCACAGTCCACATTTCCACACCGCACACCACCTCCGATACGTACTGTCAACCTGGATGTCGCCAAGCTCTCACATTCTTCTTCCGTTTCTCTTTCGAGGAGGTCTGCTAAAAGGAGTGTCTTCCTTCTCCCATCATCCGCCCTGCTCGTGGAGGTTTGTTTGGGAGTTCGGGCTCGAAGGTAAGGAGGTCCCCCTTCGTTGATATTTGCTTGTCATCGATACGGTGCCTACTCGTTGTCTTGGGGCAGGCCGCTTATCGCGGCGTGCACTTTTAACGTTCTTGCCTTGCGGGATCGCCATCTTGCGTTGCGCCACGGTCGCCTCTGCGCGTTTCGGGTTGCTTATCGTCGCCCAGCTCCTTCCATTTCAGGTTCTAATTTCCCGTTTCCATGGATTTTTTGTCGCCGCATTCGGAAAGCTCACCAATCGGAATGATCTTCATCGACTTTACCCTTTACATCAGGGGTCGGCAACATACGGCCCGCGGGCCACATCCGGCCCCCGAGAGCGCTTCATGCGGCCCGCGAAGATATGAGGAAATAGTTGTCGGTAAAATTTAAAATCGAAAATTTTGTATTTTTCAATGAAATTATAGTAACAAAACGGTCCCTGGTGTAGTTTTAACGCTAGCAAATCATTTGGACATGATTTTCAATAATATGAGACCACAGAATCTCTAGGTAACGCCTGATATCAACGGTCATCTGGCACGCCGAAGCTCTTGTGACTTCCAATGCGGCCCTCCGAAGCATTCACAACAACGTATGTGGCCCACCATGCATAAAAGGTTGCCGATCCCTGCTTTACATGGATATATTGACACAGGGTGTCCCAAACTGAATGTGTATAATAAATTTGAATAATTATTGTATTACTTGAGATAAGAGCGCAGTTCATTAGCAAGTTAAAATGTCTATTTGAGTTACTTAATAAACTTCTACATGCGTTGCAACAGCGGCTGTTATCAAAATAATTCTTAAATAGCAGCCCTTTGGATGGATAACACAACATCATTAATGAGAAGCTCGGTAATTAGAAAATTAATGTTAGCTGGATTATAAACTGAAACTAAACTTTCAATCCATCAGAGGTTAATTTATTTTGTATTTGCATTTTGTTGCTGCCTCAAATAATGAAAACATTATTAAAATTTTTTTGGTATATTGATTTTGGGGATTCCTGTATGAATATATGTATGTATAAATCATATACATACATACCTTCCCTCAACACCTAGTTGCTATATAAATATATATATTACGATAAAGGTACGTAATCGGGAAATGTTTGCATTTGCCGGTAAATGTGCACATTTACCACCAAGCCCGGTAAATGTAAGTTTAAGTTTCCAGAAATACGTATTATTCGTACATTTCCCGGTAAATGTACACTTTTATCGATGTGCCTTGGTAAATGCGAAAATAAGTAAGAATGAGAAATACTACACTTTAATAATTACGTTAAATTATAACAAAAATCAATGAGAATTCGGCTCCACAGGTATATACGAAGATGAACGCTTCCCAACCCGAGGGGGGAACACAGTGAACGTGAGAAGGAACTAGAAACACTTCGACTAACTTACCCAACCCCGTGGGGCCGAGTAAAATTTTCCTTAATGTTCAAATTTAGTTTAGTTAGTTGTGCACATTTACCGGACAATGCACATTTACCGTACATCTAAACTGCAACATATGTTTGCGACGCCGCCATGTTGTGGTCTATGTTGCGACGTTTATCCACATTTACCAGTGTCTCTATGTAAATGTGTACATTTCCCCATTCCGATCGGTAAAAGTGTGTTATACTTACATTTACAGAACTTGGTGGTAAATGTGCACATTAACCGGGAAATGTACACATTTGCCGTGATATATATATATATATATATATATATATATATATATATATATATATATATATATATATATGGTGTAGTGGTTAGGACGCTGGCTGCTACTCGCCCGATGCTTGAAAAAGTCATCGGGTACGAATCCTGAGCGAGTAGGATTTTTCTCAAGGTCACCCGACCTCCTGTTTGCGTGGTTTGAGGTGACCGCGCAAATTCAGCTGTTCCGTCCTTCGGAAGGGACGTTAAGCCGTTGGCCCCCCTGGTGTTCTTCGTAAGAGCAGGCAAATGCCGGCACCGGGTTTCCCTCCTCCCTTCTGTGTGTGAGTCCGGTGTGGAAGGCAACGGGAAACCACCACACCGTGTATGTATATTCCCTAGTCAAAACCAATTAATTAATTAATTGGTAGGACCTGTCGCAAGACAGAACACGAATGAATATATATATATATATATATATATATATATATATATATATATATATACACATATACATACATACAGCGCCGTATCTAGCGATTTTTGCACCCGGGGCAAACTGCCAAATATCAATAAAAAATTCTCTAATACCTATATTTCTTACAATATAGATTTTAGGTGAACAATTAGTAAATAAAAATAAACTATAAATGATGTAATTTTACGTTATAAATGTACATAATTAAAATACAGAAAGTATAAATATTTTAATATTAAAGAGTTATTTTACGTGATTTTAGTGCAGCAAACTCAACAATGACATCATTGAAATTTATAATTTCTGCTATGCGTAAAGTCTGGAACAAGTATAGTTGTGAAATCGTGACTGTCGTTATGCCATGCAACCTCGCGCTACTTTTAATCAACAATTTTTGAGCCCGGGGCAGATTCTCCGCCCTAGTTACGGCATTATATATATATATATATATATATATATATATATATATATATATATATATATATATATATATATATATATATATACAATGCCGTACAGGACTCTCTGCCCTTAGTAAACTCCTGGACTCAAGACCACCCAACGCAAGACCTTCCTCCCATTTCTTATTAGACTTGGCAGCAATGATGCTCAAATTGAACAACTTCTATTCGATGGTCGTCACTACCTTCAAATTAGAGGCACTGCGATGGGCACCCGAATGGCGCCTTCATACGCCAATTGCTAACTTGTAGAATGGGAAAGACTCTCTTCCTCCCATCAGTCCCTCTTTATCAACCTTTTTGCCAATCCTCCGCTCCTCTCCTTCCGCCGGCCCCCAAATTTGGGAAATATCTTGTGGAGGAAGGAACTTCCCACTTCTACCACGCTTCTTGCAATAGGCTCCCACCCCTGCGGAAAACCTCGCTGCCTCACTTGCCCTACCCGCCTACCCTCATCTTCTTTCTCGAGTCCCTCCACCAACATCACCTACCCCATCACCTCCAGAAGCAACTGCACCACCCGTAACGTCATTTACCTCCTTACCTGCACCCTTTGTCCCGCGTTTTATGTAGGCCTCACCAGCAATCCGTTAAACATCCGAATGAACGGTCACTGGAATAGCGTTTCTCTCAGGACGTCCCCTCCCAGTTGCATTACACGCCAATACCCACAATGTCCCCTTCAATAGTTGCTACAATGTTAGGATTATTCGAGCTTTACCCTATGACACTCCTGCCCCCCTTCTCAGACACTGGGAACTAGCACATATCCATCTTCTCGACTCTTTCTCTCCGCCTGGCCTCAACCTCCGCTAACCATATTAGCCCCCTTACAATGTCTCCTTGTTACATTGTAGTTATTCGCACTTTCCCTTACCGCACTCCCTCTTTATTGGCTATCCACCCCTCCTACTCCCCACCTCCTCCAATCATCAACCTTCCCACATCACCCTGTCATTCCCCGCCCAGTGTGTCACTTTACTTTACTCTTTCGCTGAAGAAGGGCATAGGCCCGATAAGCTTGCGTGTTTTTTGTCTTTTTGTGCTCGTGTGTTTCACGTGTCTCTTCGACGCCCCCAGCAGCCTGCCAGCTTGGTCCTCAACTTGGTAAGTGTCCGCTGGGCTTCAGGTTGGCGAGGCCACGGGGATGTCGAAGAGACACGTAAAAGAACACTAAAACACAGAAACATCACAAACGTAGAAGCTTTCGGAACTACTCCTTCATCAGCTACAGAGCTTCGACACTACTTCTTTCCCGCTTAAAAAAAAGAGAACCCGAATTCGTCCCTGAATTATAAAGAAGAAGGAATCCAACGACGTTTTTATGAAAAAAATACCTACCTAACGCTTGATGATGATGATTTATTGCGCGATTGGATCCGTATTTGGTATACCTCTTCCCGATTCGGATATTATATCATGAGGTGTCCTTCTGGTATCTAACGCTAACTTCATTAAAAATGAATCACCTAGGCAGCGGACCTTAATGCTTGTGGGTGAAACGAGATCGTTAGACGATTTTTTTTGGCGTATTTTTTTACACTCAATCTAAAATGCCATCGATTTCGGTTGATTTTCGAACTACTTCTCCTTCGCACTACCCTACGTGGATCTCTTCTTGATTAGGCTCTTAAAAAGGAATGCACTTCTCAAAAGAGTTCGTTTGCCAACTCTGTACTGCGAATCGTTTCATTCGGACCTCGTGTTTTACGGAAGATAGGCGTTGGGAGTTAATTGAACGGCTCGTTTCGCGCGGAGAAAGTGCTTTGCTTTTATGGCAGCAGTGTTTGGTTTAAGGCGCCGTTTGTTACGGAGTCCGCCTTCCCCCTGTTAGAAACGAGGATGGACAGAGGAATGTGTCGATGTTTTTTTTTAATCGACCCGTTTTTTCTGGATTAAATTGCTGACGATAGTACGTGCTCGAAACGAGCCAAGGGGTTCTCATAGACAATGTTCCAGAATCCATTTTCGGTGAATTGCCTCTCAAGACGGTTGATTTGTTATCGTAATGTGCATGTTTTTTATAACCTTGTTAAGGCTATTGGCGATACCTGAGACAAGTATGTTTTTAAGTCCTTTGTTCTTCTATTTTTTCAGTTATAAGACAAGCTCGCTAATTCTTGTTCAAATTGTTGTGACCATTGGAGATACTCGAGGCAAGTATTTTTTAAGTGCTTTTACTCGAACGTTCCTCTGGTTATTTCTTTCTGTCATTCTCTTTTTGGAATCGCGCTGGAGCGAGGATAAAGGATGAAAGATAAAAACCGAAATTATTAAGATGTAAATTAACCTATTAATGGATTTATTAATCAAAAAACGCCTCCACATCTTGGAGGGAAAATCAGAGAGAATGAATTGTGTTTGCTAAATCGGATTTCCATTTTTGCAATAATCCTACGTCATAGGATAGGATGATATTCGAAATTTAACGTTTATTTAAAGCAACTTATGATTCCGTAATTACCAACAACTAAAAAAACTTTTATATAAAATATAATTTGTCAATAAAATTTTCCGCAATTTGTCACAGCCTTTAAACAGTTAAAAATAATTTAACTTACGGCAGAATTTATCAAAAGAGCGAGCAAGACTTTTAAACCGATTATCAGTTCAATTAATAGCTACGTATTTATGCTGTCAATATCGGAAAATTTACGGCGCGCGATTAACGAAAGCGGCAAATATTTACGTTGTTAATTGAGAACAATTATTTCCTCCGCGAGGCAAATGCAATTTATTTAATGTGTTTTCGATTTGATGAAACAAATGAACATCACTCTCGATCGTGATAAATGGAAAAAAATTTTGCGATTTGGGTGAAATTCACGCCCATAGAAATAAAACATTTGGTGCTAAAATTTAGAAACTATAAAATTCATTAAATAACTGTGGGTAATTCGCGAGCATTTTGATCGATCTTTTGGAATTTACACTGCATATCTTTCTCTCAAATGGCGCAATTCTCAGCTCTATGATATAATTTAAAATCTAAATGGCATTTCACCCCTTTGAAATTTTCCTAATGAAATACAAAACATTGCGCTAAGACTTCATGTAAAGCGATAGTGACGATGAAATAAACCAACAATATAACTGTATTTACGCCCATTTTTACTTTCTCCATATTTAGTATTGTGTTCATGAAAAAAATCTATTTCGAGATTTCAACGGAAATAAACGTTTTCAGGCCACCTGAACACATTTTGACAATTTTCTCAATAATGTCTGTGTGTGTGATAAGATTTTTGTGGAGGCTCCAACTCAAAAATTATTTCTCCGATTAACGCAAAATTTTATTATTGACATTTTTATTAAAGGGACAAGAGTTGCTTAGTTTTTGGTAAAACTCGGTCAACCGAAAGTGTTTACTGCTATCACATCCGTTTTTTTAATATTTGCTTTTATATGTGATCAATGTAAAAACATCAGAATAAAAGTTGTAGGCTTTTAATTTTCTAAAACTGTTGTTGAAAACATTTTCCGATACATAGAATTGTTTCAGAGATATTTAAAATAATAAATTTTTCAGCTGCCACCAGCACACCATCTGTAAGCATTCGGAAGGAGGTTAAGCCGCTGGCCCCCTTGGTGCTCTTCGTTAAGAGTAGACTACTCCCGGCACCGGGTTTCCCTTCTCACTTGTGAGTGTGTTCGGTGTGGAAGGAGCTATGGCTATAATAATCCAAGAGGTTGATTAACAAAAAATACACACACACATACACACCACCTGGAGTCAACTTTTGTAAACACTGTACGCTTGGTTACATGTTACTAACGCTCCTTTTTATTTTGTTAATTGTTGGTACTTCGTGGCTATATCCAATATCAGAAGACTACGGTATGAGTTCATTTCTGTTTTTTGTAGTCTGAATTTTTCTCGCAAGTTTTCTACCAAATAGTAATTTGAAGTGTCGATATTGGTCGAAAATATCTCGGGAAAATAAACATCGATTTTAATCGTCAATATAAAAAATAATCGAATCCTAACAAGCCTATATATATATATATTTCCGAATGAGACATTTCTTCCACGCTCTTCATATCTGTGTGCATAATCTGAAGCATTGTAGGACTACAAAATTTGTTTTTCAAAATTTCGCATAGCCTCCAAACTATGTTGCATTCCTAGGCATCACTTCTGAATCATCTTGTTAATAAAAGTTAAGGTATATATTGTTTCTAGTGGGAGACAGTAAACCATTGTATTTCTTTCTACCAGACTTTTACAAACGACTTCTCTTCCTCCTAAGGTAGAGTGACCAACCGTCCAAATTTGGAGGAACAGTCCCTCTTTACCATCGTTTGTCCCTCTTCGTCACTTGTCCCAAATTTTGTCCCTCTTTTTCATAAATTCTTTATTGAAATGCGGAATCATTAAAAATGTAGCATTTTTTTGCATTCTCGTATAGAAAAGTGAGAGATGGAGTTTTCCTAAACGGTCACGTCATAAAGACGCGGCCGTTTAGCAGCTGAACTTCAGCTGAGACAACAACAATGTAAACGAATATGTTGGCGCCCATCAGAATTATGACATTTTAGCCACTAGTCCCTCCCTAAGGACTGCATAAGAGGTGGGAGGGTTTGTGTACTCTTATGAACCAAAGAGCTATGCCGGCGGGAGATAATTCTCCAGGTAGGACCATCCAAGCCGGAAAGATCTGAGGGGAAGAGTCAGACTTAGAAGCAGTCTTGGGGGTTTTACATCCCCCTGTGCAAGGGCAGCAGCTTGCACAGTATCATGTGGATCTGAACAGCTACAGATTGGTAATCACTCTGTGAAACTGCGATAAGGAAAGCAAGGGGAAACTACCTCATTATATTTCCCATGATAGGCTGAAAAGCTGAAAATACTTCTATGGATCTTTCTAGGGTAAAATATTCCGGAGGTAAAATAGTCCCCCAGTCGGACCACCGGGTGGGGACTACCCTACGGGATGTGCACAGAGGAAATATAACCTTAATAAGAAAGCAAGTAGTGAGAAATTAAGAATCGGCACATGGAATGATAGGACCATGAATTCAGGGGGTAGACCAAAGAACTTAAAAATTGAAATGAGAAGGAATAATGTAGGTATAGTAGGTCTTAGTGAAGTTCGGTGGGAAGGAGAAGGCGAGATAGATTCAGACGAATTTAAGATTATTTACTCGGGAGGAGAAAAAAAGGAAAGGGGAGTGGGGATTATAATGAGAAAAGAGATAGTTGAAAGAATTAGCAAGGTAGTGACAGTTAATGATAGATTAATAGCCGTAAAACTTCAGATGGAGCCAGTGGAAATGCTTATATTTCAAGTGTATATGACAACAACTGATGCTGGCGATGACGAAGTAGATGAAATCTATTAACAGATTATGGAGATATTGGAGCAGGAGGTAAAAGGAAGGATCACCGCCTTAATAATGGGAGATTGGAACAATGTAGTCGGAGAGGGACAGAGAAATAACATAGTTGGAAAATATGGACTAGGGAAGAGAAATGAAAGAGGGGATAAACTTGTGGAATTCTGCCATAGAAATAGATTGATTGTAACTAATACATGGTTTAAGCATCACCAGCGGAGACTTTACACATGGAGAAGCCCAGGAGACCAGAGACGATACCAGATGGATTACATACTATTCAATGAAAGATTTAGAAATAGCATTAAAAATGTGAAAATACTACCAGGGGCAGATATCGATTCTGACCACAACCTTTTGGTGGAAAATACACAATGTAGACTGAAGAGCGTTAAGAGAAACATAAGAGTTAACAAGAAATGGAACTTAGAGGAACTCCTTAAAAACAAGGAGGCTATCATGACTGAGCTGGAGGAAAGGTTGGGGGAGAGAGCTGAAGAAAATAGGAAAAATGTAGATGAGGAGTGGAAATACATCCATTGCAACATTAAAGATGTAATGGAAAAGAAGGTAGGAAAGATAACGGGTCAAAGAAACAAAATACCTTGGATCACAGCAGCCATGCTGCAAAAAATGGAAGAGTGGAGAAAGTGGAAGAACATAAACACTGAAGAAGGCCAAAGAAAGTACAAGGAGTTAAATAATGCTTTAAGAAGAGAAACAGATAAAGCCAGAGAACAGTGGATAAATGAGAGATGCGAGGAAATTATTGAGTGTTAAAGGATGTGTTGAACTGACCTCATGTATAGCGAAGCAAGGGAACTATTGAAGAAAAAGGCAAGAAACATAGGACGTAAAGGAATCATGAACAAAAGTGGTAAAATAGTCTCGGAGCCAGACAATGTAAAAAATGTCTGGAAAGAATACATTGAGGTGCTGTATGACAAAGAAGGAAAGCCAAGAAATATTGAATTAAATGAAAAAGAGGATGTGGAAAAAGATCAGCTAGGACCAAGTATTCTCGAGTCTGAAGTTAAAAGAGCAATTGATGACATGAAAAGAAGGAAGGCTGTTGGGAGTGATGATATACCCGTGGACGTTCTTAAGGTTTTGGGGTCTAGAGCAGTTAAGCAACTAACGAAATTTTTTAACCAAGTATATGATACTGGCATATGGCCTGAAGATTTTTTAGATGTTGTTATGGTACCACTGGAGAAAAAGAACAATGCAAAATGTTGTAAGGATTACAGAACAATTAGTTTAATTTCTTATACAGCTAAAGTTCTAACTAGAATAGTAACCAATAGAATTGAATGTAAAATAGAAAAGGAGCTGCAAGATACACAGTTTGGTTTCAGAAGAGGAAGGAGGACTAGAGATGCTATAGGATGTATGAGGATGATGATAGAAAGAGCGCTAGAAGTCAATAAAGATATGTATTTTTGTTTTGTAGATTGGGAGAAAGCTTTTGACCGAGTGAAATGGGATAAAATGCTGGGTATTTTAAACAAAATTGGAATAGATTGGAAAGATAAAAGACTACTTAAAAACCTTTATTTTGATCAAAAGATTAGAGTCAGGGTTGAAGGAGAAGAAACAGAAAGTACTTCAATAGGGAGGGGAGTGAGGCAGGGATGTCCTATTTCATCAGCAATATTTAATATTCATGCAGAAACAATAACAAAAGAATCGTTGATGGAAGAAAAAGGATTTATGATAGGATGTGAATGTACTACCACTAATAAATACGCAGATGATCAGGGATTAATAGCAGAAGATGAGAAAAAACTTTAGAGAATGACAGACAGACTAGTGGAGGTTGGCCTACAATATGGAATGAAGATCCATGCTGAAAAATCGAAAGTCATGGTGGTTTCAAAGGAACATAAAGAATTAAATATAATGGTAAATGGACAAAAATTGGAACAAGTAAGTAGTTTCAAATATCTTGGCAGTATTTTAGGGCAGGATGGAAGTAGTACACAGGATATCAGAAGTAGGATCGCAATGGCAAAAGCAGCATTTAACGAGAAGAAGGAGCTTCTCACAAGCAAGAAAATAAATTTAGAAACAAGGAATAAATTAGCAAAATGCTACATATGGAGCATAGCTCTTTATGGTGCAGAGACTTGGACGATAAGGAGAAAGGAGGTAAAATATTTAAAAAGTTTTGAGATGTGGGTATGGAGGAGAATGATGAAAGTGAAATGGACAGAGAGGAAGAGAAATGAAGAAGTATTAGAAATGGTGGGAGAAGATAGGATGCTAATAAAAACAATCAGGAAAAGAAAAGCAAATTGTATAGGGCACATATTGAGAAGACAGTGTTTACAAAGGAAGATCTTAGAAGGAAAAATTAGTGGAAGAAGAGGAAGAGGGAGAAAAAGAATAGGAATATTAGATAATATAAAGCAGGGATATAATACTTATAGAGATATAAAAGAGGCTTCTAGGGAGAGAGAGAAATGGAGGCAGCGATTCAGTTAAAACCTGTCTTCGGACAGAAGCATGATGATGATGATGATGAGCCACTAGTACAATCCCACACAATGGACAAACTCCTGGGTTGATGGCTCCCTGTCCAAGAAGACAAGAAACTGCTCTAAATAATTATTGCCAAGTCACCAGTCTTCTCTTGTTCATAGAAGAAAGAACGTTAGCATTGAGTTTCGGAAGTACCCTGCATTGCAAGGTTCGTAGTTCTTTTGCAAATATCAATACAATATTTATTGCAAACTAGTCACAATTCGGATCAAATGCTAATGTTTTTTATTTATTTAAAAAATTTTAGCCGATATGGAAAGCGGACTGCAGCCAAGTTGAGATAAACGTCATTTAGTCAGAAGTCTCATTTTAATATAAATTTTACCCAATATTTATATCATTATAATTGAAGGCAGAAATTTAGTCCTTTTACTATAGTGCAATGACACTAGTATCTCCATAAACTTTAATAGGTGCTTCATAGAATAATTTTACCATAATTCCACTATTATTTCATCGTGATTTTTTAACTAGATAAATAAATGGGATGCCTCAAACATATCTAAAAATTCCGAAAATGTGGGTTTTCTATTCTATTTTGTCTTCCATTTGAATAATACAGGAATAAACTTTTTAATTTTTATCCGTTTTTTAAACATAAACAACGGCCGTTTTGTCCGCTGCAGAAATTATCACTTTAAAGCTAATACAAATAATATTTATTCTAATATTTATTTTAAATATTACAGCCCTGAGTTGTAAATAATGGAGCCAGGAAAGAAGAGAGGAAAAAGAAAATGCACATTCAATGACAAGTTGAAAAAAGAATTTCCATTCTTAAAATTAGTTCTCCCGAATTCCAAATCAGATTTAAAGTGTGAAATTTGTTTAGGACACTTTTTAATTGGTGGAAGTGGAAGATATGACATTTCAAAACATTTAACCTCAGCAAAGCATAGGAAAGTTTTAGATGTTGCCTGTTCTTCTTCTAAATTGACAAGTTTCTTTAAAAACGAAACATTTGGAGATGAAGAAAAAAATTAGCAGCTATAGAAGGAACTTTTGCCTATCATAATGTATTTCATAATCATGGTTTCAGATCAATGGATTGCACTTCAAAAATTATACGGACATTTTTTGACAAGAAGTTTTCTGCTGGTAGGACGAAAACTGAAGCAATTATTACCAATGTGCTTTTTTCTCTTGCCAAAAATAATTTAAAGGATGAAATCGCAAAATGTAACTTTATCTGTGTTTTCTCTGATACTACCAATCACAGGAACTTAATTACCTATTTTACTTCGATATTTCGATTTTGAGAAAGGAGTGCATGTAAAACTTCTTACATTTTCTTCAATTCTTGGAGAAACTGCAGAATTATTGTCTAACAAAATAATAGATTATTTAAATGAAGTAAATGTTCTCCATAAAGTTATTGCACTCTTAGCAGACAATACAAACACCAATTTTGGAGGTAGAGAACGAAAAGGCCAGAATAACGTTTTCAAATGGTCATGGGTTATCTGGGTAAGAACATTTATGGAGCTGGTTGCTGTGGACATATATTAAATAATACAATTCAAATTGGAGCAGATACTTTACCCATTTCTGTCAAACTTATGTTGATAAAAATTTATAGCCATTTTCATATTTTTACAGTTAGATCCACTGAACTTAAAGAAATATGTGACAATGCAGAAATCGAATACAAGGAAATATTAGGACATGCAAAAACACGCTGGTTGACACTAATGCCTGCCCTCCAAAGAGTCTTATCATTATTTAGTGCTTTAAAATGTTATTTTTTTGTAAGAAAAAGATTGTTGTCCAGTATTTCTTTTAGATTTTTTTTGAAAATCCTATGGCAGAAATATGGTTGCATTTTATCTACAGAGAATCTGCTGTTTTTCATAAAGCAATACTGTTATTAGAGAGAACAGATATAACCATTATGGAAACAAAATAATCCATGATTTAAGTGAAAGCCTAAGTATCGGTTGGATAAGTCTTTCATACCATTAAATATTCAATCCCATCTCAAGAAGTTAAGTGTTAATAAACAGTTGTTATATAGGAACC
Source organism: Tanypteryx hageni (assembly GCA_028673005.1). NCBI lineage: Eukaryota > Metazoa > Arthropoda > Insecta > Odonata > Petaluridae > Tanypteryx > Tanypteryx hageni. The sequence continues at coordinate 29,932,893 of CM054114.1, forward strand.
ATGTAAAAAAAAATTACAATGTTTGTGTAAATTATTTAAAAGAATGGACTAGTCATTTGTCTATGGTCAGATCATTTGCTTGGGCTTCATTGGTGAGAAAAATAGATTGAAACGGTGTTCAAGATACTATTCTGATGCTTCAAAAATACTATCCATTTATTACAATTGACGATAACCTTCTCATTGATGAAATAAGGAGAATTAACATGTTTCTTACCGAGGAAAACATTGCAGAAATGGAGGGAAAACAGAATTAGAATAGATAAAATTTGGGTTGAAATATTTGAGCATTTTCTGGATCAACATCTTGATGTTAGTAATGTAAAAAATCGTGGAATCCTGCTTGAGTCTTCCAGGGACGAATGCTTGTGTGGAACAGTTATTTTCATTAATGAATCGGTTGTGGACACCAGAGAAAACACAATTTAAAGTGGAAACTTTGCGAGCTATGCTGACAGTGAAATTCAATTTTGAATATAGTTGTGAAGAGTTTTATAAATATCTGTTAAAAAGTCCTGATGTAATAAAGAAAATACATTCTGTAGAAAAGTACGACTTTAAAAAATAAATAAATTTTATTTTATAAAACTAAATATTTTTTCTTTTGAAAATATCTCCTTTTAGCTTCTTCAGAATTTAGCTGATAACAGAAGAATTGAGCTAAAATAATGTCTCAACCAAAAACGCCACTATAAATTGTCCCCCCTTACAGTTATGCAGTCCCTCCTAACATTTGAAAATGTCCCTCCTTAGCTTCATGAAAAGTTGGTCACTAAATCCTAAGGTGGATATATCTGTACTGCGCATAATACGAGACGTCCGGCAGTTCAAACAAAGTATTTCAATACTCTGACGTTGAATAGCTGTAAGGCTGATCTTACGGATATCTGCGTAATAAAATTTAATATTTCGAAAAATAGTCTCGTATCGAATTTGTGTTTATGGCAACAAATTATATATAATATTTTTTACCACGCAATTTAAATCGTGCAAAAACTATGAGATTTTAATCACACATTGTATTTAAATTATTCATTTAACATATAATGTATTTCATTTATTTATTCTGCCTCACATCCATATCAATTATATAGGAAAAAACCATGCACCAAATGAGAGTGTATATCATTGATAACTTCATTTTTCGCGCCAAGTTCAGGAGTTTTGAAAGTAATGGGATTAATTATTTCTGCCGAAAATGAAATCGCTCAATCTTATGGTTCTCGTTTGATAAATATCCGTCTCCCTCAAGATCTAAAGCGGGAGTAAGCTTTGACGCAATAATTGAAGAAGACGATGCCCTCTGGTGGCCGTGGACGGAAATTAAGCGTAGAGAGGCGGCATTGAGCCGTCGCGAACGAGAGCGCCTCAGATTTTCACCTCAATCCCCCCACCATCTCCACGATAGTTTGGTCTTGTGATTAGCCTTTGCTGCATTTATTCGTATACTGATCTCCTTATTTAGAAGACACATAGATGGGAGATGCCCCGTAAGCTTGGATTTTAGCCGAAGAATTCCTTATTGTATGGAGCCTGATGATCGAATCCTATTCTTATAGGTATATGTATGTAAGTGTAAATTTTTTGACGTAATAATGATGATTTCAAACTTTCTCTGTAGTTACTTACATATTATTCTAGACGGTTTATCTTGCATAACAAAGCACGTTTGAAAATAAAATACAAAACTTATTTGTTGCTATGTAAAAAAATGGGATTATGCATCCAATATTGTAATCTTTGGGAAATGTTTAATGAAATTCCATTGGAATCGTATCAAATATTTCTTTCGTTACACCTCAAGAAAATCACTATACCGTTGGCGCGCGCCCACGCAAATCAAAATACACTCGTTACAACTTAACTCGAAGAATGAAACACGTTTCAATCCTTGCTCTTACTGAGCCATACCGCTCTCGCGATATGACGTCACGTCTCCAAAAATCCTCTTTCTAGGTGATCTTGCACAACACACTCACGGTTGGCGCTCTGCGCGCAGAGAGATTGCGTTCCAAGCGACACTTAATCATTCTCGGGACGTCACTTTGGAAAACACGCGTAAACGGCGCTTTCTTTGCCAGAACACAGTTGTTTTCGTTGCTGCGAACTGCATCGCATTTCGAAACTTTGAGGGGGTTGTGTGCGCAAACATTCAAGCAGTTTTTTATGATTAAAACAAGTACAAATAATGCAAGTAAGGGGCTTTCATTAGGCGCCTTTCTTACAGGCATTAAGAATTTAGATTTCTGTTCCCACTACGTTGTTAGCCCTAACAGCTACATGTTTTAAATACGGTCGTGTCTTAATGTATTTTAAAATTACTTTACTAAGTAAATCCTATGAAGTACTGGTAACGAAGTTGAAATGTATATTTTTACATCTGGAAGTATTGTAATCTTATACAATATTCCGTAATTTACCTCTTTATTTCCATAGTTAATGCATCGATACTTAATCCCTCAATTTTTGTTGACTTGATATATATTTATTATTTTTTTAATTTATCTGAATAGAGAAAAATAAAATTTTAACAAAGCTTCGATGGGCCGAATTTGCACACACTTTGAGGCAAAAATATCAAAATTCAAAATCGGTTATGCAAAATATTAATGAATGCTTCTTGTTTAAACAGTAACTTAAAATCAGACTTGGAAAGAATCATATGAATTATTTTTGAACTGCGTAAACACGATAAATCAAGAAAATCAATCTTCCCAATCTATTTCAAGGTAGAACTTTGTTAATTAATTGGGGAATTATCGAGCTCGTCGTGTGGCTTTAAACAAATTCAAGAATAGGCGCAGGAAAAAAATAGACATCTCAAATAGCCATAACGAGATTATGAAAACCATATGCGTGTTTCGGCTACAATGCAGCCGTTTTCAGTGGCGATTCACCGATAGCAAATTCTAAGCACGTAAAATATCCTTGCTGAAGCAAGATGTGTAAATAGATACATTTTCGGAGTTAATGTTTTAGGATTTTGATCTGCTCCCTCCTTTGAGGAAACCGCTTTCCTCACCACTGGAATTTATATACTTACTTGGCCATCCGTGAAAACTCCACTTCTCTCGCTTCAGTATTTTGGCGACAGTGCCATTTAAAAGTTTTGAATTATCCGAATTTCTAGCCACCTAGTGAAAAATCCTAGAACTACTCTAAAAATAAAGTCGCTAGAAAATGTGTAGATTGATGAGAGATATCTAATTCAGAAAGAATTTCCCAAATATCTGTGCAACAAAACAGCGGGTTGTCCACAGACGGAAAGAGGGAGTGCTTAAATTAGCACGTTTTTCTTCTTTTAAGAAAACGAGATAAAAACAAGTATGGGAACATTTTTGTTGTTATTATGAATGTGCAGTAGAAAGAAAAATTGAATAATGGGCGAATCACCAATAAAGACGGCTGCAATGTAGCAGAAATGAGCACGTAGTTTTCATAACTTTTTTATGGCTGCCGGAGATAACGAAAGATAAGTGCTTACTCTTGAATTTTATCTTTGTTATTAAATAAATTGCGTGCGTCGCTCGATTGTCCTCATATTGTTGATCGTCGTTACTATTTATTTTTTTCTGTACATATTAAAATAAACAGAAGAAATATAAAGTGCTCGCAGCCAATATTTTTTACATAAAGAAAGATCTGAGAGATCAAACCGCGGTCTTCCTCTTTCAGAACATACATTCTGGAGAGGTGCATTGTATTTTATTTTACATTTTGTAGTTTATTGCTTGAACGATTTATTTCATGAACAAGAGGCATCCAAATTTCACATCACATATAGTTTTTTTTTAATCTCAGCTTACGTGTCAATAACACCCTGTCGTAAATATCCGAGTCACCACTAAGGTATTAATTCGGTTGGCTGATTTGCAGCTCATTTGCACCTAAAGACATGTATTTTTCATATGATTGATGTTGATACGCACGTTCCTCTAATCAATTTCAAGTTATGATACATTTGTCTATAAAGATTATATGCGTCCGGTTGAAATGTTTGTAGTGGAATTATATGTTTTGCTGATAATGAAAGACATGAGGTAAAATTACGATCAAATTATTCATCTGTCCTTCAGGAAATCTTTCTTTAAAGGTAAGTATTTTGCCAAATCGTTTAATTTATCAGGTCAGCACTTTGGCTTTCTTCGCTTTGCAGGTCATTTACATATTATTTCGACAAAAAAAACTAAACAGAAAGACGATCTAAGTAACTCATGTATCCCTAGAGGTATTAACTTATTGTAGATTCTTTTTTTTTTAATTTCTGTCGTTAGATGTATTTGTTTACATACACAAAGCAAATATTACATTATTATGAGAACATATTTCTCAATAAAAAAATTCGTGATATTTAGTATAAATCATTTCTATTATATTCTGAATAATTATGCGAAATCTTATTTCTAATCAAATTTCTTCCCAAATATTTGAATCAATTTTCGGCAATAGAATTATTTTGGTTAAATTTCAGATCGAATCTGAATTACTTATTTGAGTTAAAACTGTGCCATAGAATGTTTTATGAACAAATTTTCGATTAAAATTTTAAAATTGTTCATACAAGATTGTATGGATCTAGATCTCGAGTAAAGGCGAAGATTTTTGAGAAAATATGGGGATTTAGACTTAACACGCCTGCCGTGGAAATGTCAATAAACGCAAACGCGATTTTCGGGGTACAAAAAAATACCGTAGCATTCATTGCTAATTACTGTGACATGACCTCATCCCTCACAGACCATTCTCAGCAATAACTCTTTAGGGGGTTACGTTATAGTGTGACTGTGCCAGTTAAAACATTGCAGCTGGTTCGCGTCTGTAGAAAAGATTTGATAAACGTACATGAATTGAGGAAAAAGAAATGGACTGAAAGTGGGAGAGATTGGATAGTGAGGAGATAGAGATGGAAAAAATGATAGTGATGAAGGGATACAGAGAGGGAGACTTTCAGATTGGAAGAGAAAGGGAGAATTAGTTCGGACAAGTTATGATTTAATCGCCCTTGGGCAGTAGCGTAGAACAGCCTGATCTGCCACACCAATCCCAGGTCTTCTCCTCTATCTATTTTCCAGCCATTATTTCCACTAGTTTCCATTTTTTCGCTCCGATTTCACTATGTACGTTGAAAATCGCCGGGAATATATTTCCATAATGGAAAACGTCGTGATCAGATTTCAACGCATGGAGACATATATTTTTTTCATATTGGATAAAATTGTTCCAGGAAATTGCGTGGGCAAAAATGTTCGCGAAAACCAAACGATAAAAGGGGAAAACTTTTTATTGCCCAGATAATCTCGTTCTCCTTTTTCTTTCGAATCGATTCGGAGAAATTTGATTTTTTTCGCGATGGATGTATTTGCGGATTGTATCGGTACTAAGCCTTTGGTTGCGGATGGGTAAATTTTCATTCATGGAGTTCCCTTTTTTTGCCGGTGATGTTGCGATTTGATGGGTTTCAACTCATTTTACCTCACTGGAGCATGAAAAACTGATCCGTTTAACTCCGTCGCCATCCAATTTATATGTATTTCCGCGATTTTCAGCAATGGAAATGACGTAATTATTCGCCTAGCTGCTCATACCAAGAACTTAAGTTAATTAATGAAATGCCTTATAGTAAACAAAGTTTAGAGCAGTTTAATGCTTCCAAGTATAACAAGCGGAATATTCTTTTAAAATGTTAGCTTTTCAACTAAAGAATTAATAGCAAACTAAGCCGTAGGTAGATAATTATGAATAGATAATTAATGTATCATTCTTCTCTCACATTTAAAATTTAAGAGGAGTTATAAGAAAATTAGAATTTCGCGTAACGTTATTATATGAATAATTTATTGCTGTAATTTTGAAAATTTTGTGGGGGATATATAATTTATCTTATATTGATTATTTTTGCAAAGGGTTCCATCGGTATTTAACTTTGAATATTTGCGTATTGTTAAAAGATTAACCAAAATTTCATTACATTTACATCTTCTATTTAAAGAACGCAACTGGAGTTTAGATGTGAAATTGTCACATCATGCAGCATTTTTAAAAACAGTTAGGCCATCATCATTATGTAAAAAACACCGCAAAAGTCCTAAATCTGTTTTAAATTAAGGATAATGGAGAATAGATATTCCAAAAAATCTCCATCGACCAACTTCGAAAATTATGCTCAGATGATGTGGATGGATGCCCACCCCTGCTTTTGTCCACTACGCTCATCCATTTTTGAACTCGCAACACCACTTCCGCATATGATGTACTGACGTTACACCGGGACCATAAGCTCACAGTGGATTTCTACGGGTTGGGTGTGTTTTTCCCAAAGAAAATGAATTACATATCGAACCTCATCCTTTGTCCACTCATTCACTACAATCTCCATATTCCAACTGATCCTGCGCCGGTGCAGCATTGTCTGCACTGGTGGAGTTGCCTGCGGCCTAGTGGCGGAACCACGTACCAACGTATGACAGAGTTAAAACTCACTGTGATCGTTTGTTTCATGAGAATAAAATAGGGAACCTAAGTTTCTGACTTACCATTCGTATGTATGCTTAATTATAAGTTATATTTTGAACCATATAGGAAAATATTAACAAATACTTGATGTGACAGATAAATCAGCATTGCAATTCTTATGTTCATGCTTAGAGTGCTATTATTTCACCGCGATAAGCATGATTCTTTTAGCAGGCCATTTGAATGGGTTTCCAGCTAGATGTTTTGCTGGAGTTTTCAAAGTAACTTCAAATGTTGTCATTTACAAGTGATTCCCCGTATTTTAAGAGGGTTTTTCCGAATTTAACTGCGTTTAACGCAAATTTCGCCTTCCAATAAACGCTTATCTAGGTATATCTCCTAAAATTTAAATGTTACAATTCTTCTTTCAGCCATCAGTAAACATAGAGGTAAGTATATTGTCAAAATGATGGATAAACTTGTCCACCAGAACTAATCATAGCATATAGTTAATCTACACAGTTATTTTCGTGGATTTAATTGGAAGTTCGTTTTACTCAAGTACCTAGCCAGTTTATAAAATTAACAAGTACACATTAGGAACTTTGAAAGCAGGAAAAAAAATCGTCCATGATCGGGAATCGAACCCGGGTATTTCACTTGCCGGCGTATATTCTACCACTGAACTACCGTAGCAGGTTAATTTTACTGATTCATAACGGTAACTCCGTGCTAGAATATCCGCCCTGCAAGTGGAAGACCCGGGCTCGGTTCCGATCATGGCAAATTTTTTTCTCCTGCTTTCAAATTTTCCAACATTCCAGCTTATGTCTAAGCATAAGAATCATATGATCCATTAATTCCACCTAAACACACATCAGTTCATTTTAACGAGGATTATAGTACTTCTGGCTTTGTAAGCTCAATGCCATTACCAAACTGTAGCAGGTATTTAAAGCCGTCATGATAAATATACGAATCGTTGCCGAAACGGTTGACGTATTTCGTTAGAAACTGTGTCTTAAGTCATTTTAATAAATTTAATCATGTCTCGTAACTAAAAATTTAGAAATAAATAATGTTTCATAAAATATTGTCTGTCGGCGCGTTTAATTTTTATAATTTCCAGCTACGTTAGCAAAGTAAATAGAGGTAATAAATAACAGTAAAAATATATTAAAGCGTCAATCCTACATTAAATGCAATACACAATATGTGGCTGTTATAATGTGCTTGCAACACCAGTGTTTCCTGAGAGACTTTTACTCATGCCCTCATTAAGGAACTCATATAATTTAATTATTCATTTTAAAAAAGCGTATCACCTACGACTTTTTGCGTTTCCTCAGTCTTTCACGCAACTTTTACACCTTCTTTTAGAATTGGCATCCATACCTTCAAAGGTGCGCCCTAGAGGCAAACCTCGAGCAGCGAAGGAACTGATTTCCACGCACGCACACGAGCGAACGGTCAGAGAGACTATATCTCTTTAATTATTCCCCGATTGTCCGAGGCTTCCTCTCGCCTCCTTTTTTCCCAATCGATTTATCTCAATTTCATTCATTCGTTTGTTTTGACCGGATGTGAGGAGGCAAATTGGCCGCGATTGCACGTTTGGTTCTCGTCGTCCCCAATCAAAAAAAAAGAAGTCCGAAAAGGGAGATAGGGGAAATGATTGATGCAATAAATCGTCCGGGGTGGTAGAAATGACCGCCGCTTTCTATAATTCGATTATTACATCCTCCTCGTCCTGCTACTTCTCCCTCTTGCCTTTGTCGGCGAGAAAACGCTCCAAAAACGGAAGGCGGGATGACGGTTAGATGCGTCAGAACTCCGTTTGCTCTCTTTATTTTTTGTTTGTTTTGGTTTACTGTTATATTGAGGTCCCGCGACAGATATAAAAATGGTATTTTTTTCTAAGGGAAAATAAATTGTTTTGACAGTGCGTATATATACGTACGTATTTTCTTTTGGCATAAGTAGCAACTTCATTATAGGGGGAGGGATGTTTACAGCAACTCGATTTATCTATTAAATAAATAAATAATGGCTAGATATAGATCTGCCAAACTACTGATCACATACATACCTACATACATTTATAATTCAATGCCTTTATTCAAATGTTTAAATTCACGAACAAAAATTAATCCAGACTCGGAAATAATTCGTTATATTTATAGGAATCACGAGTCATGTTATTTCATAGGTTCAAACACATAAACACAAATACATTTTCCATAATAAACGGGAGTAATCCGGAAGATTTTACTATTTAATTTATGATAAACGATTTCAATCGCGGTTTAGTTGATCAAATAATGAAGATTCAAAGTTTAAACATTCATCTTCTCCTACTCATTCATGCCAAATTGAAGTTATATATAAACCAATTCGCATTTTCAATTTAAACTTTTAAAACTGGAAATGGGCCATGAAAGCATAAGCCACTATTAAGTAGTTAATATAGTTTCCGCGACCTGTCTCTCTGATATAACTGTGTGTTACGCTCCCACTATAAAAATGCGAATAACTCGATAAAGGATCGAGAGACATGTTCGAAATTTGGCAGTAATCCTCAATTCACATATTTAAAGGTGATGTCGATAAAAATCTCGAAGGATCCGACTCCAGGGAAGATATTTTCATTTCCCATACAATAACACGTAAAAATAGACTTTTCGACGTGCAGGCTTTTATTATTTTAGAAATTAAAATCAGAAGATGCTGACCTCGATCATCCGATTTCAAATATTTTTAAGAAAATTTAATCAAGTTTCTTACACTATTCGTCTTTTTTTGCCTACAGCTTGTAATATTAAACGTTTAAATCACAGTTTTGGCAGAATATTGCCATTTCAACGATAACTGCCTTGACGATAATGTAATTGACAAAACTCGAGCTCATGCTGTTTTCCCAAGGATAAACAATCGACTGCTGCGACAAATAAGGTCAATATAAATGGTGATAGTTGCAATAATATATTATCACATAAAAACTTGAATTAAGATTTTTATTAATTTGAACCCGACATTTATGACGGGCAATATACTATTTAATTATACTATTATACTTTACTTTAAATGTGTTAAAACTTGGAAAAATGTCCATTTCATGCTAATGAATGGTTTTATTAATTTAATTTATTATTTAATTCTGCCATAGCTTATTTTGGCGCAAAAAAGTGAGGTACGGTTGTAGTTTTCGTTTCATAATAATTATTTTTTTGGAGAACATGGAGAAGAGAGCGGCAATATATTGATAGAAATAAGTGGTGCAATCAGAGGGGGGAGAAACGGGCTATTGCCCCCCTCCCTCTTCCAGCCCTCAAGGTCGGAGAAAACAAAAGCATAAAGTAGGCGAGCGTCAGTTTTAAATAAGGTGGATCTATGGTGTTCAAATTGGAATCAGTACCTTTATTCATGAGCTTCTATCATTACACAATGGTTCTTGCAGTTAAATCAATAAACAAGAGCTCAGAAAATAATGTGTTGAGATATCCCCCCTTCCCTTCCCAAACTAAATTTCTGGATGCGCCGCTTCGAGAAACGTTTTATATTTTCATCTTATTTCATAACCAAAAGGTCATGCAAACAATCTCTGCTGATATCGGGACAAATACGTTGCAACTATCGAATATTCCCGCCAATTATTTTGGAAACTGTGAACGGAAGAACAAATGGAGACAACGGACCATTAGGGTGCTTATTACCGTATCTTTACACGCAGCAGTTTGACATTGGTCAATGGTCCCCTTTTATAGAGAGAATACAAATATGAATATTGATTTTAGGCGCACGTTATAAACTGAATGAAAATATAATTTAGTTATCTCGGATATTGGTCACAGTCAAGGCAAACGATACCGTTTTGTCCATATGGAACTTAGTTGCACTTTGTTATTTTCGTATGTTTACTGTTTGAAAGATTAAAATTTGTGCGAAATGTTTCAAATTAACAATTCCGTTTAAACTCTTCATACATTAAGGAAAATTAAGCACAATCTTTATCAACGGGAAATATGTTCACAAACTGCCGAACGTTGATTGAATTTTAAAAACCTGACAGGAAAAGGTGTTTACTTATTTGAGTTTATTCAACAGTTATATTTAAATCATTACGTTGAATTGACAGACCGTTGGAATAAATTCCACATCATGCATTCTAAACAAATTCACAAACCTCATCATATGGAAAGCGTGAATTTTTTTACCGTCTTCCAAATCATCCCACTGATGTAACAATTTGCATTAAGGGCTCTGTTTTGATACCAGAATGGCCTCTCTTCTTTATATGTAGTCAGAGATAAATGACGTTTTGTTATTGTTATATTTTTCAAAGTTTTGAAATTGAGATAAGAACTTTGAGATAAATTACATTGGGATATATTGTAGTTTAATTTCGCGGATGAGGAATTTATTCTCGTTAAGATATCAATAAGGAGGCATATTTCAAGATTCCTAATAATATTAAACTCATTATTCATTAAGAGATCGATTCCAAGAAAACATTCATATCCTGAAACGGGAGAATTAGTCTGCCACGATAGTTCAGTGGTGGAATATTGGCCTAAAAAGTGGAAAGTTTGAGTTCGATTTTCGGTCTTGTCAGAATCCTTTTTTTTATTTCAACCCTCTCCCATATCAATACAATGAGCAATTAATGCATAGAACACAGCAATTAAATTATTGAATGCCGGTATTATATTTCTCATCGCGCTCTCATTAGGATATATCGATATCATGACTTTAATTGGGGATATCGCAATAGTTAATTATTTAGTGGTAATTTAGTGAAGTTTACATATGTTAAATTTTGGTAGAAAATGTAGTGAACAACTCATTAAAAATTACTGATGTAAGTTTGAGATTGTTACTGCTGAATATGGCTACGTCAAATTATATTATTAAAATATATCGATATTTGAGGTTTTTGCTATGAAAAATAAAAATTCCCCCTTCCCTCATCAAGTCTGTTGATGTATCCATAGCAGCTGTGTCAACTTCTCTCCTATAAATAGCATTCTATGCGTATGATGGGTGCAGTGTTACGCCATCCCGCCTCGTTACCGCAAGTGTGTGCTCGTGTTTGTATGCGGTGAATTGTCCATTAATTTCCGTTTGCTTTGCCGAAGCCTCGTAGTCAGTGAGTGGAAGGGAAAAAGGGCAAAAAAGGTGGATGAAAGCTTTATGACGGGCAGCTTCCCTTCCTACGTCACATGTTCAGAGTGTTCCCTTTAGCGTTGACCAACCGTGTCCGATTCCCTCGCGTCTGAGCCTGTGTGTTCTTCAACAGCCGACTTTAACCTCGGGGTGCGCTATCATACCTTACTTGCGTGTTTAATACGCATACTGCTCCCCTACCCTCAACTCCGCACAGCCCCCTAAGCTCCCAGTGCCTCCAGCACCTCTACCTATGCCCATCCCATCGCTCTATTCCCGCTAATTCTTCTGCTCCCTGGCTCCCTACCACGCTCTCTCCGCATTAATTCTCCCACCCTATATCCCGCTACATTCTCTCCCTTCTGCTCTTTCTGTTCCTTTATTGCCACAAGGTACTTCTATCTCCAACGCTTATATAGCCCCCTTATCCTACCCCACTTCCCTCATCCCCTACAGCCCTTAAATTCTTTCAGCCCAACTCTCCTTTTTCCCAACCTTCCTTTTTGTTGTATCATGCTCATCCTCCATCATCCCTCCCCATTCATTTCATCTCTCCCGCCGGCATCTATCTCTCTCTCCACCCATTTTCCCCGTCTATTTCTTCCCTTTCTCTATTCCCCTCTCCCTCACCCCCCCTCTCCCTACCCCCTCTCCCCTCTCCAGTCCTCTCTCTGCCTCCCATTTTGTCCTCTTTCCATCTCCCTCCGTATTTTTTCTTCCTTTCTACTCCATTTCTCTCCTTTTCGTTTTCCCTCTTCCTCTCTCCATCTCCCTTTTTCCAATATTTCTTCCTTCTCCTCTCTCTCCCAGTCACATTTCATTTTTTATATTCCTCTGCCTCCCTCCTCTTTCCATCTCCCTTTCACTTTCTCCCACCTCCCTACCTCTCCCTCTTTCTCCTCCGTTTTTCTCCCTCTTTCTCCTCCGTTTTTCTCCCTCTTTCTCCCTCATCCTCCCTACCTATCCCTCTTTCCACTCTCTCTTTCTCCCTCATCCTCCCTACCTATCCCTCTTTCCCCTCTCTCTTTCTCCCTTCTCCCTACCTAACACTTTCTCCCTCCTCTCTACCTCTTTCATTCTCCCTCTTTCTCCCCCTCTCTCTTTCTCATTCCTTCTCCCTACCTCTCCCTCATTCTCTCTCCTGTCTCTTTTTCCCTATAGCCTCCCCATTCTCCCTCTCTATTTAACCCTCCTCCCTACCTAACACTCTTTCTCCTTCCTCCTCCCTACCTAACTCACTTTCTCCCTCCTTCTCCCTACTTTACACTCTTTCTTCCTCCTCCTCCCTACCTAACTCTCTCTCTCCCTACCTAACACTATTTCTCACTCCTTCTCCCTACCTAACAGTCTTTCTCTCTCTTCCCTACCACTCTTTCATTCTTCCTCTATCTTCCCCTCTATCTTTCTCACTCCTTTTCCCTACCTCACCGTCTTTCTCTCTAGCCTACCTCACCCTATGTATCCCTCCCTTTTTTTCTATCCTCCATACCTGTCCCTCTTTCTCTCTCCTCCCTTTTCTCTCTCCTTCTCCTTATCTCTCCCTCATCTCATTTTCTCCCTCCTACCTACCTCACCTTCCTCTCTTCTCCCTTTTTCTCTCTCCTCCCTATCCCTCCCACCTCCCGCTTTCTCCCTACCTTTCCACGTCTTCTCGCCTTCTCTCTCCCATTTTCTTCTATTTCTCTCTTATCCCGCATCTCTCTTCTCTTTCCCCTCCCAATCAACCTCATTCCTTTTTTCCCAGTTTCATCTCATTTATGGCATACCCTTCTAATCTTCTTCCTTTCATTCCTTTTTACTCTGAACCTAAATGTCTAAACACCATGATCCTTGCCCCCCTATCCCTCCTCAGCCCACTGAATTCCCCTGAAGACAACTCACCCCCACCCTATTCCTTTCTTCCAGCCAACTTCCCACTTCCCTCCATCCACGTCCAATCTCACTTCAACCGGTCCCACCGAACCTCTCTCCCCCCCTTGCCCCTCCTCCACCTCCTATCTCGCATTCCTCTCCCCTCCACGTCCTTTACTCCGCGGTTTTGATTGGCTCGTAAACGATTTATGGTGCGCTTATCTGTTAGCAGTTTTTTCTTCTGCGTCCTTTCCCTCCCACATGCACACACACGTCCACACACACGCACACGATATGTTAAACTTCGATTTTTTGCCGATGATTCGTTACCTTCTTTTTATTCAACGTAGCCTACGACTCCGAACAACGACACGCAACACGTAATTTGTCTCGGGTCGATCCTCATTCCTTTCCCTCTCTCATACTCGAATCGCTTTGGGGAATCCTAGAAGAAAAAAATTCAGATAAAGGTAGAATAATTTGTTGGTAGCGTCCGCGAAAGGTACCAGGGGCAGAGATAACAAAATTCCCACTCGGGAAGGTATAATACCCTCGTGAAAATACTGCCGTTAAAACGAAAGCAGGAAATTGCTTTTTCGAGCGGTATTAATCTGAAGATTTGGATGCAATTACGTTTCAATCCTGCGCCTCTATGTATATTTATATGCGTGGAATTCGTTCCCTATCTCGGCATATCTGTAAGTGCAGGGCAAAGAAAACAGTGTTTCGTTTCAATCAGTGTGTTAAATTCCCATCAATGTGTTTCGTTATGTATCATGGTATGTTTTTATAATCCAACATATTTCCATTACCGCGGATAACTTTTATATTATCCCTTTCAGGCATTTTTATGTAAATTTTTATGAACATTCGATTAAACAATTTTAATTTCTGACGCATATATTACCTCATTTTAATTATTTCTGATGTATATTAAGGACAGCAGAAGAAAAGATATTGTTAACTGTATAGTCAATGATCTGAACATTCCGTAGAATTACTGAAGTATCAAGAATTAAGTTACATCGCAACAAAAGCATTCATTTCACTAATGTAATTCATGACTGAAACTGAAATTCTTTTCACTGCATTAAACAAGTTCATTTTGCTCTCCTTAAAATAACTCTGAGCAAGTGTATAAAAATAATTTTCGGTAAAGTCATATTTTTTAAAGTATCATTTGCGGCTAATTTTGCTTTTTCGATCTTTTATTTAGAAATTATCGAATTTCAAGCTTGTAATTATTTTTAAGCTTTTCCTTTTGATTGCCTGAGACAAATATCGCGGACGGTAGCCTATCTCGCTTGCATTAAATTTTCCTCAGATTTCATCCGAGAAGGTAATTACGCCGTAATCCGATCAAGGGATTCTCAGAATCCTTCAAAATGTCCGAGAAAGATGCCACAAAGTCTAACCAGGTGCTGCTTAATCTCAGCGGTGCCATCTTCAGGGGCTCGCGTACATGGTAATGTCATATACGCCCATAGATTAGGAGCTCCGTCTAATCCATTTGCGCATTAATCTTGTGGTTGTGTTTGCAACCAGCTGTCGGAACTTTATTAGCTTTCGGATGTTTATTTAGTAGAGCGTATGCATTGAAGAGAGAGAAGTGAAAAGATAAAATGAAATGAATGCGCATCTGGCAGATAAATATCCAGTAATGCAATTTTTTAATTTGATATTAAAGTTGCTCTAAATTGTGATTATTTTTTCACATTAATTTTATTGTACTATATTAATAATTACGACTGGATCGTTTTATGCTCCGCAGTTAATGAAATGTCTGGTATATTTCACCGCAGCGATACGGAACTATTTTTCATGTAAACCGAGTTGTAGTTTGTCAAGAAAGGAATGCGTTTCTCTTTAGAAACTGACATAATCACATATATATATAACTGCGCGTTAAAAAACAAATAAAAAGACATTTTCGACATCTCGGAACCAAAAGTTCTCTACGTTTTCTGTGTTCTTTTCTTGGCGAGCTTCAACGCTAGCATTAATCCTCTTAGCTATTCTTATTCTTGAAAATTACTTCTTTTTCGGCCATAACTGTAACTTTATTTTCCAATGATTATATGCATGTATATTCTAGAACCGTGCGAATAACAAAATGATTTTCATCAAACTACGAATCGAATCAGTTAAGTAAAAAGACGAAAGATGTTATTTTTCTAACTGTTCACTTTTTATGGCTGGCCGTTCATGAAACGAATCCAAGTTCATTTCTCCATGTTATGCCAAAAAATTTGGAAATAATTTTATTATTTTGAAATAAATATGAACTATAAACAAAAATCATTGTGCATGTAATATTGAGAGACTTGGATTTTATAACGACAAGTGGTCGAATTCAATCTTTTGCTAATTTAAAATCCAAACCTAAACATATTTATATTAGCAATAGAAACTCAATTTGTAGAAACACATAGAATTTAGAGTTTAGTAAATATGTTAGGGTTAAGATTTTTAATAAACAACCTCTGGAAAAAGAACTCTCAGATAACTAAACAACAATGTGTAGTTTTTCAACACACATTGATTAAACACGTAGCATTGTCTACAGCAGATAATATATTTAGACTAATTTCTAGCTGATTTAGATCGTGGTTCGTTTACACTAAATCTGCTTACTGTTTTGCTATATGTTCCTCAGCACTAGGCCAACATAATCAATACTATATGCGAGCATTTGCCTCAACGTAGAAGCTACATAACAGATCTCAACGTTATATGTTCAAACCTAGCTGCCTAACCTAGTCGCCTATAATTACAATTAAGTATATCAATACCACCAAACATTCAAGAACGTGCAATATCGGAAAAAAATTCAAGAATACAAGCACTTAATTCAAACTTTTCCCAGGTCTCATGGTTTTATAACTTTGTTCAGGCTATTTAATAATATTTTATTGTGAAAAGAGCTTCATGTTCGTTTGATGTGAGGCTGTGTGATTAGATATTGTAAAGTTTTTTACCGGAAGTAATGCACATTCGAAAATATGGAATCGGAGTCCGAACTGTCGAATCGAATGGTATCCTCATTCTCGATTCGAAATCAAACCGAATCTCGAAGCTTCGCGGAGCACTAGTATATCCATAAATCACCTTTTGCGGATATGTACTTTCAGCTTCCTTGCTACACCTAAAATATTTGTTATTTATTCAGTGAGGCACTGCAAAAATTATGTATATATATATATATATATATATATATATATATACATATATACATATATATGTGCAAGTATATGTATTTACGTATGTGCACATATTAATACACAAAATTATATTTACATATTTTCAATTTTATCAATATATTTGCATATTTTTGTTTATATGAATTTCATGTGTATTTTTAGATGTCTGTGCGTGCAAATGTGGAAACGCGCACATTAGCCGTCTAAAACTAAAATGCCACAGTTTGACGTCTCCTCTCTCCCCCTCCCCACCTCTTTCCAACCCCTCCCCAACGCCGTAACACTTTACCTTACGCGTTTCGCGAAGCATAACTCGTGCGTTCTCCATGCCTTTCTATAAAGGAGCAAACGCCTCTTGTCCATTTAAGCTCAACTAGTTAACTCGCCGTCTTCTTTTAAAACTCCTCA
The DNA here is from genome assembly GCA_028673005.1 of Tanypteryx hageni. NCBI lineage: Eukaryota > Metazoa > Arthropoda > Insecta > Odonata > Petaluridae > Tanypteryx > Tanypteryx hageni. The sequence goes on from CM054114.1 coordinate 29,949,968, forward strand.
TCACCTCAGTGCTCCTTTAAGTGTTTCCACAAATGACCTGATTGCCAAGCCGCCAGTTTCTCTCTGCTTGCCCGCTCGGCGGTGCGCAAGCCGCCTCCGTCGTTACGAAACTGAATTAAAATGTTATTATTGTGCGCGCGAGCCGCTTTTCAGGCCAACGCTTTTAAGAATGCGCTCGCGGGTGTTTTAGGCCACGGCTAACAAGGGGGAGCGGAGATGGAAGGAGGCGTGGCTTTTTATTTTCTTAGGAAAAAACAGAGAATAACCCGCGGAAGACGGGCTGCAGGAAAAAACATATATGGTACGAGATGTTTTAATCTATTTTTCCTGCATGCGAGAGACAGGATAACTACGGAAGTTAAAAAAATATCAAATATTTTATTTAGCGATATATCGATTCGCTCACGTGGATGGGACGTTAGCTTAGTTTTCTGTCAAAACACAGAGTGTGCGTAATTTGCCTTATGTATATTCACCCTATACCAATCTATGAATCTTGTATTTATGGTAATTGAATGTCCAATGATGGTTGTCAGCTCTCATTTGAAATACTAATTAGTTTTCATTCGCATGTGGTCTGTATACTGTAATTTTCTAAAATTTATATCTCTCGTATACCTTACGCTGAGGTTGCCGAGTTTCTTTTGAATAAACAATAAACAAGAACTTAAAAATAAAATTGATAAATAAGACATTGCTGAAGTATCTCCGATAGCCATAAAAATGGTTATGAAAACCATATGCGCATTTCAGCTATCTTGATGCCGCATCAGTTATAATCACCTATACTAGGTTCGGGAATGTCCTTTTTGTGGATTTTAACGGGATCTAATGCTTGCACATTTCTTAAATCCAAATTAAGTAGGCGCGTTGGGTACAATTTATACGTAGTTATAAGTAATCCGTAAATTTCGAGCGAAATTACTAGACCGTTCAACACCGCTTAAAACCGTACTTCCAATTAAAAAGAAGCTAAGAAGTGTCGTTTTTTAACCTTTGGTGTTTTATTATGCCATTTTTAATAACCGGGCCGTTTTATTTATAGATGTACCGTTCGCAATAATGGTATGAGGTCTGTGCGCCTTGATTTAATGCCGAGCTAATTAATTTCGAAGGATAAATTTACTTTAATGCTTTGGATTCTACTTTCAATCGAACAAACCAGCACGTGTTATGATTCCTAATCGGCACGCCGGGATTTTACGATACCGCCGTCGCGGAATCCGTTAATTGCCGTAATTGCACTTTGATAGGTGTGGGAAAATATTCCATTAAAACTCCGAGGAGACCTACATGCGAGCGATTCCTTTTTCAAAATAACCTTTTATGCGCGGATTCCTTGTCGCGGCTGAACGATTTTTTAACCGTGAAGTTTATAATTAATATTGCGTGCCGCGTGAAATATTTTTTAGCGGTGTTGGCATTAATTCCTGGAAATATATCTCCCATTACGGCGAGGTCTACCTAAATATCCATTTAAGGGGCGATCTCGCGATGCAATTGTATACAACTGGGAAACCGAGTTGAGAAATAATTACGATACAATTATTTATCTGTGCCATATCAGATATTTCAGATTTTTCCTAGAAGGATTCTTTCCACTGGAAAATACAGCACGGTTAAAATTGAATGATCGGTCATCTCCAGAAGCCATGAAATTGTTGGGAAAACCAGATGTGTTTGGGCTACGATTGTTTCAGAATGTACAATCGGGAATAGCACCGATGACTGCCGATTCGCTGCCGGGATGCGCATCTGGTGCCGCCGATATTTTCAAATGGCCGCCGGAGATAAGAAATTCGTCAGTTGGATTCCTCCATGTGAGCGATCCGGTCGATATTTATTGTTTCGAGTGGAAAGGCTTGACAAATGCTTCTTGATACACTCTTCACGGATTCATTGATTCGGTTTTATCATTTTTTACTTTATGCGTCCCAAGACCCTTCCTCGTTGATAAATATTCCAAAGAGATCCAATTCGAGAGGGAAGTCAAATGTTATTTTTAAACGTCAGCCGCAAACCGTAGCAAGATATATCAAAACGGGAAATGACAAAGGTGCCGGCATCGTAATGTTTTTTTGCTGAAGCGATAAACCCATCGACTTCGATTCAAGAACAATTTGTTTTCAGTTTTTTTAAGATCGTCTCCTTACGATATCACCGTTCTCGGAACCCAATTCTCGCATTATATTCGTACGGTGGGTAGAGAGAAAGAGAAAATACGAGACAGGAACGTCAAAAGTCATTTTCTCCAAAGAGATGTAATATATATATGTATATATATATATATATATAATGAATCTGCGGTTCAAGAAAAGTTTTATTAATTCGGATCAAGGTTCTCTGGAGAAACACGTCGTGCGACGCGCATAATATTTTTTCTGCCGCCATTTTTCATCTCTCCATTCCTTTTTTGTGTGTGCGTTTATATGTGGCATTGAGGCGGAGTCGTCTCAATAACGAGACATGATTTTCATGCCGGATTTTTTTTTAAGCGGCAGCGCCCGAGCGTATCAACGATTCGTATCTGTCACAACAAAGGGGCTAAATTTATCCCTATCGCAAACCATCAGTCTTCTTTTTCCTCATTCAAGTTTTTTTCTTCTCTTCGGATGTTTTTATTTATAGTTCTTTCTCGTATTCCGCTCCGCGTCCTTATTTATTTATTTACCCTCGGGATTTCCTACCTACTGCCATGTCATTCTGTCCTGTTTCTTCTCCATTATATTGCCGTCGTCTACTTGTCTCGCTCTCTGTTTTCCTTCTCTTTCTCTGGTTCAATGAGAGTTTTCTCTTCCCATCTCTCTCTCTCTCTAAAACTTAATTATTAGCGGTTTTTATAAAAAAAACCGCTTATGCCTTTGGATTTTCCGTCTGTTTGACTCGCTAGTTCCTCCTAAACAAAAGCCGATGGATATTTCGTCTCATCGACAATCGATTTAGTATTCCATCTCTCCATTCACGCTTCCTGGCGAAGGTCCCTCTGTCTGTCCATCCAACGCGCTAACCCCCTAAACCAGGGGTCGGCAAAATTTTATGCATGGCGGGCTACATTTGCAGTTGTGAATGTTTCGGAGGGCTGCATTGGGAGTCAAGAAAACCTCGGCGGGTCAGATGAGCGAATATATCAGAAGTTTTCTAGAGATTCTGTGATTTCATATGAACGAAATCAAGTCTACATAATTTACTAGCGTTAAAACTTCACCAGAAAAGGCTTTGAGACCATAATTTTACTACAAAAATTTAAAATAGCCCATGAGAAATTTTCCTGAGCACTTTTTATTACAGCTTTGCGGACCGCATAAAGCGTTCTCGAGGGTCGCACGTGGCCCGCGAACCGTAGGTTGCCGACCCCTGCCCTAAACGAAAGCAGCTAGAGACATCGTTTTTTCGACAATCAGTTCAGTATTCTCTCATTTTACCAGTTTTCTCGGTTTGTCCGTCCGTATTTCTGTCTTTTTAACTGCCATTTACTCTCCGATTCAGCAGCTCTTTTCTTGCTTGTTCCTACTACGATGAGTTCTTTTTAAACTACCCACCCATTTTGTTCATATTTTTCTAAACGCATGTTTCAAATGATCACATAAACGAGCCTCTATAACGCTCAGTCCCACAATCGATCTCACGTATCTTATCGTCATGATCGTTTCTACCTATGCCTATGTTGGAGCCTCAGTTATCCCCACTAAATCCTCTTCTGGACATTCTGATCTGTATTTCTCTAAGAGCTTTAACCTTGAGCACTTTCTACGGTCTTCCAGAGATCTCCATTTTATGTCCTTCAATAATGATGTGACGTTTTCCATATGTTAGTATTTTTGTTTCACGAATCTGGTTGCTCTCCGCTGTACTCTATCGAACATAATTATATAGCCCTCCTCATACGAATCCCATATACTGGAGGTATATTCCACCTGTGGTCTAACTAGTGAAAGATAACACGATTCGCGTACTTTCTCCGTTTAATGAAAGTGGAAACCCTGTCGTCCCAATTTGCCCAGATATCATTGTTTGTCTGTCTGTCCCACTCTCTTCATCAAGCTATTCGTTTCTATTGTGCTCGGTCACCATCTCTCTTCCCTTCCTTCTCTCAGTTATTCTGTTTTTCTCTATCATTTTTCTTCTTACTTCTCGTCTCTGTTTGCAACCTCTTCCTCTCTTCTCTGTGCTAAATCTCTGTATTCTTTTCTATCTATACCCCCATCCTTTGTTCACTTTCCAACTTTTCCTCATCTACCTTACTTTCTTTCACGTTATTCTGTTTTTATCCATGTCTTTTATTATTATTATTTAATTTTGGTTCTTCTCACTTTCAGGTTCCCCAATGAAATTGTTCAATTTTAACAGAGCGCTTCTGCTTGCCTGTGTGTGTCTCTACATTTTATTTGACGGCCTATTTTCTTATTGTCATCTTCCCTCATTTTTCTTATCTTCGATATTTTTTCCTCCTTACACATCTTTCCTTATCAAGCGCATTCTCATTGACTTTTTTTCCCGTCTTTTCCCCCTTTCTCCCTCCCTTACTTCGCCATTTTTTTGCCTCTCCAGAGCACCTCGCATTACCATTTTCCGTATTGAAACAGGATTCCGCTAGGTTATACCGAGTCCCGGGAGATCTTTATTGCAAGTCCGTGTCTAAGCACGTAAATGATAATGCGGACGCGGAACCAAAGGCGCTTTGTGGTATTTTTTGCCATTTTTATTCTTCTTCGCGTTTGTGCGGTTATGTATATATATTTTTTGTTTTGCTAAATCTTGAATGAATGATGATGGAGGCGGCGCTAATTTTATACGCCAGCTAGCTTTTGCGGCGCAAAACTTGATCCAAACGAATAAGGGCATTTTTCTCGGTCTATTTTTTATGCCACCGAAACCGGCTCGATTAATTTCGCTTCGGAGCGCGGCTTTTATGTAAAAACCAGTTGCGCCTCGCCGTTTCGCCATTGTTTTTAAATCTGATGAGATAAATATTCTGTTATCCGGGTAAAAATCTCGGGGAAGGTAACGTTTACCTCTCTGGTGGATACATAGGGAAAAAATCTACTGGCGAAATTGGATGTTGGACGTTAAGGATTGAGAATTTTCGCTGACACTTCACAGTTGAATGGATTGACGCGAATCGATAATTTTGATGAACGGATGCTGCTGGCAATGTTGGCTCATTATCGTTCGCCAATGAAACCACGTTCAAATTAATAGTTGTTAAAATCGTCACAGAAATTATAAATGTAAAATTATAATGTTTCTATACATCAGTATAAATTAGAAATTTGGTTATGGCATGCGGTACCAAAAGGAAAATAAGTGTAACCTTTGAAATTGAATGATGAAAATTGAATGAGGTGCATTCGATAGATCTGACAAAGGTGAGGTTGTCTCTGAGGCAGTTCAAAATGCCGGTAGCTAATAGTTGAAACTCTCCCTTGAGTTTTCTTTGAGGTAATAGCTATAGAAATATGCTAAAAGATGTCCAAGAATGATATACTGTAGAAAAATATCATAGCATTTTTCCTTCTAACTTAATTCGTTGAAATTCTTTTCCGATAGCATCAAGAAGATATATTCTAATAATTAAAATGGTTTCATTAGAGAAAAACTGCAGGTAAATGCTAAAGGTTCTTTGCTTATAAGAAATCTTTCGTGTTTCCATTTTATCACTTCGTTCGCCATTTGATTAACTTAGTCAATTCCACTGATAGTGAGGCATGTTTCCTACGTTTCACTTTCTAAAAAAAAATATTCTGTTTGAAACTTTACTACCCTTCAAATGTTTGCAAATCAATTTTAAATTCGTTTTCTAATGTAGTTTTGGGTATTTTTCGGAGCTAAACACGTAGCCTATTTGTCTGGCCGTTAACTCAAATCCAGGGGTAGATTATGGATAAGGGCTGGTTTACCTGCAGCTCCGTGACCCTGCCTTAATAGGCAAAGGTGGGCAGCAACGTTAAGCTTCAAACCGTGCACACTCATACTGTTTACTATTCCTTGTACGCTCGAATTACCTCAATCATCGACTTTTTGAGTTACTTTTTCTGTTAAAATAAATGTGCCTTGTTGACGAGTTTTCATTACCTGAATCTACACTCTGATTACGGTCAATATTTTAGCAGTAATAAATGATTTGAGTGTTATATTGAAGAAAATTATGGGTTATTGGTTTTCAAAATTTTCGAATCTATAATTGCGGTTAAACCAAGAAAGGGATCGTATAGTCATTATCCGTTAAGAAATCTCCAAGAATAATTTAGCAAAAACGCTTTCATTAGTTATCTCCAGCAGCCAGAACAATGTAATGAAAAACCAGGTGGGCATTTAGAATACAACTTACAATCTACTTCCGGTGAAACACCACTGAAGACGGCTGCACACCAGCCGAAATTTGCATATTGCTTTTCATAAAGTTTATATGGATAAGTACTTATTCTTTCAAGTTTTTATACTTATTTTCTTATATTATGTTCTATTTTAAAATTAATTCTCAACCATAAGACGAGCTTGATAATCCTCCATTAATTGGAAACGACCGTTTCTTAGAAAATGAAGTTCGGTCTTGAGGGAAACTCCAATACGGTTGAAGCTTAAAGAAAATAATATCGATTGATAGCTGCTGGTGCCGTTTGCGAGATATTAAAATATAGAAATAGAAGAAAACGTTGGTCGAAGCTGAGAAGTAAACGCCGGACCACCCAGCAAAGATTAAATCAGCGACCTCACGCATCCTCCCTTAATGTATCCTTCCGCTGAACCTTTTCCCTCGTTGAGTCCATCCCTCTCACCTTTCCACCCAGCACTCTATTTTTAAACAGTTCGCACTTATCCACTTCCCAATGCCTAACACCCATGTTGTTTGGTTTGCGGGGCTTAAGTCCTTCTCTCGTAGAACCACGGCGTTGAGATCGCTAATCCATTGCAGACCTCCATCCATTATCCCAAAACAACGGTCGACCGACAACGCCCACTCTCTCTCTCACTCCTTCTCTCACCTTCCTCCTTCCGTCTCCGCTTCCCTCCATCCTTCCTCCATCTTCCGAATCGGGTATGAGGATTACCAACCTAATCGCAAAACAGCCACGTCATCAAATTTTCCTCATCGTATTCCTTAATGATTTTCTGTGTGTTTAAGGTCCTCTTAAACATCTAGTTTTCCCTTCGCATTTAGGCTGTTTTCCAAAGAGAACAGCATTATGAAATGGTCCTGCCTCTGTGTATGTATGTGTGTGTGTGTCCCCCACTAATAACTTTTGCACCAATAGACCGATTTTCATGAAATTTGGTATGAGGCTCGTGCTGCCAGTGCCCACCTCCGGGCTATATTTTATTTGGCTAAAATTGAAGTCCCGGATTCGATTCCAGGAACGTCTTTTCCCTATTGGTTTTACAAAGAAAGTATCAAATCCATCGGTCAGATGTGTTCTTCAATAGATTAAAATATCTTAAAATTGTGATATCAGAGCGAGGTTTGTATTGATCTAAGGGGAAAAGAATTTATATTATAATTATTATCACAGAATTTTGACGATTAATCCTATTTTGTTGAATTTCTACTTAAACAGCTTATTTGCGTTTTAAATAGCATTTTATTGGATTGTTGCCATGGTGAAGATTATTACCGAATTCGGCTTGAGCATATACGAGTGAACAAATGGGTTATTTTCTTTTCCGCTCCACTACCCTTCAGCAATGAATCCATACATATTAGCGTATACACAGTAACATTTATTATATTCGCTTATTTAAAATATACATGCAAAATATGTCAGAAAGAGATTTTGACATTGCTTTTATTATTTTAAACCTGATAATGCTCTATTAATTTGTTTTCCAATGTTTCTCTATCATTGATCAACTATGGATTACAATTGGTATTTATGGTATAAGAATTCGTTGGAATGACTAACACATACTGAAACATTTCCTGTAAATATAAATAATCAATTCGGGACGTCAACTTTGGGAGACCAGCCTGTTTTGGCCCTGTTTTGGACTTCTTGTTAGATGGTTGCATGAAAATTTTTTAATGAAAGATATTTGGTTTCCGATTTAGTTTACCGCAGTTTTGTAATCTTTAGACGTGAATGTATAAACTTCTCTTATTGTATACATTTTAAAGAACAGAACGAGGATATAAAAAACATTGAACATTTTTAATCGGCTTACAGCACGCACCAAAAGGTAAATAAATGAATATGGGTATCGAAGAATCGCTTTAAGTTTTCAGAAATCCTAATTTCTAGAAAACGTTTAACATTCATCTTCTAAATGTTGCATGGTTGTAGTTTGTATCCATTGGCGAGATTTATATGACTTAAGGTAGTTATTAATAAGCCATGTAAATATTAGCAGGTGGCTTTTAAACTTTTAGAAAACTGTTTTTACTAAATTATAATTACTGAATAATTAGGGTGGTAATTCTTTGCCCGTGTGTATTTTTGCCTTTACTATGCTCAAAAATATTATTTCATTTTTAGTAATCCGAAATACTCTGTATGATAAATACTAAAAAGCCTTTTATCGACTTATAATCCATTCTAATTGCAGAGTTCATTTCCTTTTGAATTATTAATGTTAAACTCAAATTCAAGTAAATTCTTCAAATAGAAATTTCTCTTTGCTAGAGAATGTTTTAGCTGAAGGCAAAATAGATGTCGGCCAAAAGAAAAGACCATAAGCTTTTTAACTGAAATTCCGATAGATGGCAAACCAATCAAATTTCTTCTAACGAAAGACTACTAAGGCTTTCTTAACTGTAATAATTAAAATAATAACAATAAATTGTTACTAGGGAGGCGCTGATATCAAATTATTACTGGAAATATCTTCTTGCTATGAACACCTATGTTGGAGACAACTTATGGAATCGGAGTTTTTAATTATTAATTACGCATTCTTTGAGGACTATGTTCACCAGGGTAGTTAGGCTATCTGAGCTAGTGGTTCTCAACCGAAAATTCATCGCGTACCTATGTAATAACGGAAAGTTTACCGAGGACGTAGTATCTTAATAATATATTAAGGATCGGTAAAATGAATTTTAAACCACCAATTATTTGACAATGTTACACTTTGACACCTGAAAACACCAGACTTGTATTTATCAGTTTATGAGAAAATTGGAATATCACGGGCTGGTGGTTGAGATAGATACCTAGTGTTTGACTGAGGAGGAAATAAATTTTCTTAATACAGGTTCTTATCAAAGTAATAAGCTTCTTTGCAGCAAATTATCCATATGATTTTAAAATAATGATCAGTTTTAATATCACTTCACCTTCTCTGTTAAATTTTGCAATGATTTTTTTCCTGATGACAGTACAGATATCTGAATCAAATTTAGTTTACCAAATGATATTGACAACTTTTCAGTAATAAAGTGTGTTATTCGAACCAATGTCTATGCAAATTTTTACCTTCAAGTAGACTCTATGACACAAAATATCACAGTTCATTAGATGATCTAAATGAATTCCAACGCAACTTATCCTACGATTTAAATATGGCATTATTTCTATTCTTCAACGGCGAATAAATTAAAAAAAAATCATTGCACACCTCTGAGATACCCATTTGTGCTGTAAGAGAGGCGAATTGGCTGGGCACTCAAACAAACAACAAAATATGTACCAGATAGTAAATAAGTATCAAGTATATTTCTTTCGGTAAAACAAAACAAAATCGCAAAAAAATATATAAATATCTGCGACTGTAAGCATCACTAAAACTAAACAAATACGCACAAATAAATACAACCCCAATATTAATGTAAAAAATAGTTTGTTTATAATGTAAAGTTTAATTTATAACGAACTAACTTAGGGGTCGGCAGCCTGAGGCTCGTTGATAAGTTAATAATCGTATATAGCTTGTCTGTCTCGTACATGAGTTTCATGCATTTTTAGCACTTTTACATACAAATGCACAAAATAGAAATTTAAAATAGGGATAAAGGAGAATGTGTGGTGTTATGGTTAATTTAGCTATGTTTTCTTGTTTATTTGTATGGAATTTCTGGCTAATCAACCTCTTGGATTATTATAGCCATTATTCCTGCCACACCGAGCACACACGAACACACACAAGGGAGGAAGAATAATCCGATGCCGGCATTATCTTACTCCTTACTAAGAGCACTAAGGGGGCAAACTGCTTAACGTCCCTTCCGAAGGACGGAGCGCTGACTTGCGCGGTCTCCACAAATCACACAAATATGGAGAGGGACGATCCCAGGTTGAAAAATCCGTCCTGCAACGGATACGAACCTTGGGACCTCTGCGTGGAAGGCCAACGCTTCAACCACTCCGCCACACAGAAATTTCGCTATGTGGCTCAAGATGCCTCCACCAGAAAATGTTTGGAAAAAACTGTTCTTAACTTTTATGGAAAAAATAAACTTTAGGCCTTTTATATATGGTTAGATGCCACCCGTCAGAAAAATGGGTTCTTCTGTTGATGCGAAATTTCTTTTGATCCCTCCCTATTGGTTCCCCAACCCTTTAATCCTGGCCTACCGATTGTATTTCTTCTGCCATCCCATTTCATCCCCTCTCTCTCTTCCCCCTCCCCCATCCAAAACATGACTTGGATGCCAATTGAATGCCGTCCAAGGCGTGGAGTGGATAGAATTAAGGCTATTTTTTTCAACGACGCCTATCCCTTGCGGAAAGGGCTCCACGGGTCACACCCCTTCCACGGAGTAAGTGGGCTTAAAGGGGCAGGAGAAGAGGATGAAATGGGGACGTGGGATACGGGACTCTTCGGGGCGTGACCCTCTTATTTTTTTTGCGAGATCGCTCGTTCTTTGTGTTCGAGCAGGCCTCCAAGATGGCGGACGCGCGAAGGCGAGATCTCTCGCGGTTTGCGAAATCTTTTGCACTTATTTATGCCATCATAATGGATATGTAGGTAACAACCTCGCCGGTACAACCTTTAAAAGGGCTGAAAATTACATTTTTTATATTAACGAGGTCTATTACAATAAGCATGAGGAAAATTCTATTATAAATTATATAAATAATTTCTCCGTCATTTTGTTTCCACACGTTGGGAGACTCAAGGAAAACCATTTTCATCCGCCATCTTGAAATAAAACCGCGGCCGTATGAAAATTTATATTTCGAAAAGGGTTCATCGCAGAAAAAAATTTTCGATCAGAAAAATGTGTCTTGAAAAGAACAGTTTCAAAAATGTATTTTCAGCTTAGCGAGAATAAATGCGAGGCGCACAGCGTCGATGTCCCTGGTGCGAGCCTAGGGTGGGGTTCAAACGTGTAGGGCCACGAACACTAGTATAATATATAATAATTAATTTTTAACTTTCTTTGATATTTTTACGTTAATGAACTCCTTGTTCACATCACTATTCATTGTCTTGCATTGTTTATGTTTTTTCATAAATATAATAAAACAATATAAAAATACCCATGTTTTCACAGGGGACCGAAATACATCTTAAAAATTGGTATTTTTATCGACCAATCTTGGATGATAGGCTATCGCAGCAGGAAGGAATAGACACAGTAGCGAAACTATAATTCCGAGACCGTGCGTGGGACGATAGATTTAGTTGACCCTCCAGTCCCATCTATATATTATCTAAACATAATAAATTATAAACGGGCAAAACTTTTTTCGAGAGAGAACCGGAAGTTTGCAGTTCTGTCACTGCGTTGACAGATGGTATTTTCGAATGCGTAGCGGTAAAGAACACAGACATGAGATTGCAACTACAACCGCCCTGCATTCCTAAAAAGATCGCTACAACCCAGCCGAGACACCGAGTCGCAATACGTACTATACAGTCACTCTCGAAATCTCCACGGAAGATACATTGTTGATCTTTATTTCCAGAATGAGTAAATTCCACAAAGTGAAGCCAGAACTCAGCTTCATCCACCATTTTTTTATTAACAAATTTTTCCTATAATTAGCTTGTATCCATTCTATTTTGTTTGTCTTTGAAAATATATCCATTATAAAAAATATTATGCTAGATACTCTCCTTCTGAGAGGTGACACACAGAAAGCCATGTTATAGAGGGGTTACATGAACATGGACAGTTAACATTTAAAGGCTCTATTCGACTAACGTTTCTCAACCGCCGGTCCGCGGTCCAGTATTGGCCATTCCGTGATATTCCTTTTTTCTCTTAAACGTTTTATAATGAGCGGCACTGGCAATTAAAAGGCTTGGAATTGGATTTGAGTTGCTATTTTAAATATCATCTAGCATTGGTATTCGTATCAATGCAAATACTCGTGAATACTTAAAAAAATTTATAGTAATAACTTGAGAGAAATGACTCAATTGCTTCTTCATGGAAATCTTGCATAACTTTTCTCTAAACCATTGCTGTAAACGCACATAAATTTTCTCAGTCAGCACTACTTAATTACTAATATTAGCGTCTTATATATGTAGCATATTTAAACTGAAATTTTTAAAACTTGCCATGGTAATATTTTTCTATTCTCACGAATCTCGCTTTAAATCTCAAGGCAACTCTTAAACATTCCAATCTTCTTAAATTATCATTTATTCTAAAACGAAAGGTGGAGAATTAGATCACAGAGGAAAATATTGAAAGTATTTTTTTTATAAAGCATACATATTTCTTGCTATTCTTAATGGGATTATAGGCGTTTAATTTACTGCAAAACCTTCTCTTTCTGGCTTTCCTAAACGAAGCAGTTTAGACTCTACCTTATTTCTACAAAATATTCACGAGCAATTAATTTATTATTTATCCCGTGATTTGGTTCCAATTAGCATATTCATTAGATGAATTAAATAGTTAAATGGATTCTGAAGTGTCAAATCTTTGATCGATACATAACTCTATCAATAATGCACTCCACCGATATCTTTCAATGCTTCGAAATTAGGCTAAGTAAAACGTATGTAATCTTTCACCAAAAATATAAATAATATAACTTGTTATACGAGTTTTACTCGCGACACACGATATTCCGTGCATGTTACAGGAAAAATCGTTCAAACAGTTCGTTTATATCTATAAATATTTTTTAAACACGCGTTCGTTTTGCTGAGTACCAACATACAGACATTAAATGATTGATTGAAAGTGAGTTTTCTTGATGGAAATCGTTAGATAGAGAGTTAAATATACGTAAAATCATTCGCATAGTTATTTATAATTATTTATTCACATTCACCTACTAACCGTTGGAGCACATTTGCAATTAAAATGTATCTTTTTTCATAGATTTAGTAAGGGCCATTTTGGCCCCTCATTTTAAAATGTGTTATTTTGCATTTGGAATGGCTTTTTAATGTATGGAGGCAATGCAAAACTGAAAATAAGACTTTATTTATCCTTTATTTTATGACATCAACTGGTATGATATGTACAGGCATGTCAAAAATGAAATATATATATATATATATATATATATATATATATATATATATACTTAAGGAAATGAAAAGGCAGCGATGAGGGTGGCAACAAGGTGTTGAAGGAAGCCCAGCGGAAACTTACCAAGTCGGAGACCAAGTTGGCAGGCTGCTGGGGGCGTCGAAGAGACACGTTAAATATACGAACACAAAAACAAAAAATTATTATATATATAATGTCGTGTAAATTCAACTCAAAGTTCAGGTAACATGCATCAATATCTCTTTAAAATTACTACAGCGAAGAGTAAAGTTAATAACATTCAGTATTTAACAGCATATCAATAACATATGAACTATCTTGCACTTACAATCAGTACAAAAATGTAAACCAAACAATTGAATTTCCCATAAAATTATACAAGCATTGCTACCAGAAGTAGCTAATATTTACTTATTATTACAATAAAGAATCAATCTATCAGATGAAAATGATCACAAACAAAACTTTGGTAATGTCAAGGGTGGAAGAATTAGCTGTTTCTATTTGCGATACAATTGATGCACCACACATGCCTTTTCCCTGCACACTCACTACACATTGGCTTGTTACAACCCATACAGATAGTTACAGTGTGATTGCCTTTCCAAGCACTGCGGATTTTAAATTTCTGCCGCTTGTCACTTGTGTTCGGTTCATTGTCCTTGTTTGGTGCTGGCACTACATCTCAAGCACCAGGTTGTCCTCTGTTTCTGGAAGCCACATAAAGGGCGCGGAGCTACTTGCGCAGCAGGAGAATGAACCACCTTCGACTCAAGGTCGTCTTCCGTCTCACCTCTATGTAGGGCACCCATGAATTTATGGCTTCTAAAATCGAGAACATAGAAGAAGACGCGCATTGGTCAACGTCGGGAGCCTGACTTTGTAGAGTAGAGGTATGCCATCTGGTCCACCACACCTGCGCCGTACTTCGTCTCATTGCAGAATTGCACAATCACCGTTGTTCTCTTCTCATTGTCATTTATTCTTATTGTTGGGAGGAGTGTACTCAGTGATACGACGTTTTTGCTGGTCTTCCTCTGGTACACAGTGAGAGTGGTGTCATCCTGTACCTTCTTGAACAGGATGGTCGAATGAAGAGGCTGGTTTCCCGGCCTTTGCTGTTGGTGGTACCTGCCTTCGGCAGCGGTTGAGCGTGCCAACGGGGCTGGTGGATTTTACCTTTAGCATATCGCCAAGACTTACAGAGGTGAAATAACTGACAGCAATGACGTTCCGCCCCTCTCTGAGGTGTACATCTATGAGCCTGAGAACGACGTTCTCGCCAACGCCTTGGTTATCTTGTGAATACAATACAGCCGCCCACTAGCTAGACAAAAGAGCGTCTCAGCACAGAATACAAATACAGAATCTATTTCAGACACACTAAAACCACGGTTGTTGCTCTTTTGTGATAAGTGACATACAATACCGCTTGGTAAGCTTTATAAAATATCATAGATGACATCTGTGCAACTTTTTGTAGAATAAATTTTGATACCGACAGAGGAAATACGATAGTACATGGAAAAACGCATTAGGGACCATTTGGCCCCTTCGACTTTCTAGGTATGCTCCTTCATATCTGCGGTTCTAATTAAGCTAGAACAAATCCGACCTGGCACGAAGCATATCTAGACCAAATAACGAAAAGTAAAAAATTTACAACTTTCTCCTGTCTGTGGTACCAGAAAAATGGGTGTGTGAATTGGAAAAAGGAGCCAAAATGGCCCCTCGGGTTTTCTATTGTTAAAACACCTCAGAATACCCTCACTGGTACCAACCAACTATCTATCTAATGCCGGTCCATCAATTAATGGAATATAAATACGCCACAGTATATGTATCTCCAGTTTTCCCGCCAATTCGACGCCGGATATTCGCTGCGCTGTAATTCGTCGCGTGTAAAATTCGTCACAGTAAAAATTCGCCGGATGGTAAATCCGTCGCGTGGCAAATCAGTCGCAAGACAAATTCGTCACTTGCCAAATTCGTCGCAAATTCAGGAATCGTTGAGTAAATAGGAAATCTATGTCTTCATTAATCCTGCGATACGCCATATTTAGTGTATGGAAATATATTCGATTCTTATCTTTTATACATGTTTTAACAAACTTCCCGTCTATATCGACGATAGAGATTTCGCAGGAATCCAGCACGTGCCCGCTGCAACTACCCCTCTAAACCGACTAGGGAAAAGTTTAATGGCTAGTTTCTCGAAAAAGAAAACAATACTTATTCTAATTAATCATCCAAATCTTCTTTAGGCGTTAGGCTGACTGTTCACTGAAATAATGGCCGAAATGGAATAGGTCATTCTCGAATTATTCGTTAGCTGAGAGCGTAACATGGTTACAAACTGCTCATTATATATTTAAATTGAGATAACTGTTAGCAATATCCTAGAAATAATTTTTTTTTTCAATTATTTACCATTTCTAATAACCCCGATTTTTATTTGATGTTTTGTTTTGTTAAAATGATATTAGGAGAGGCCTTGTTAAATTGAATAGAACGACAAAGTTTAAAATTAATTTGTGTTAAATCCACATAAATATATACACGTAAGATCAGTTTCGATGCATCACCATCGTTATCATGCAAAAAGAATCAAGAAATAAATGGCCAGAAACAGGAGGAGGTTGGGAAGGATACAAAAAGGTGGGAGAAGAGAGGGGGAAGTGGGGGAAGATGGGGGTGGGGATGAGGATGTTTGGGGAGGGAGTGGGAGAGAGAGTGGATAACACTGGGAGTCCTTGGTGATTAGCGGGAGGAGTGAAGATGAAAGGGAAAGGGTAAAACCAAGAGAACATGGTACTACTAAGGGAGGTAGGTCGTTCCGGTGGACGAAAATGCGCCCAGTTCGCGCATGAAGTCACGTAGCATAAGCTTTGTAGCGGGAAGCTTAAAATTTGTATAAAAATTAACGTAAATCGGCTGCTGATATCCATCTTTTTATTTCTTCACCCTTCGTTATTATAAATAATACATTTATAAGTCATGCTATAAAATCCCGGGACGTTAATTTGTATATACAATGATATTTTAACTAATTGCCGGAATCGGAAAAAGTTCAAGTTTCAAGAACATTCGGCATCAAGTGAACTTCGAAGAAGGGAAAAGACTTCTAAGAAAGGTCCCAAACTCATCCCAAAGAGAAGGACTTCATTTTCCGTATGATTCTCACTCAAAGGCCGATTTTTCCTAAGTTAACTTTTTAGATTTTTCGTCATTGATTTATTCAAATTTCGCGTAAATACTGGCGTTTTTATCACTCACTAGCGTAATTGCCCCTCAAATATGACGGGTATGCGTGAATTAAATTGAAATTGAAATAAAAAGATTAATGAAACCAACTTTTAGATACACTAAAAAGTATACAATAAATATAAAATTCACATAATTGAGTGTTCCAGAGATAAAAAATAGTTATGGGTGAATGGAAATTGCATGACAAAGACATACATCATGGTACACAATTCTTTTACGTCCAAAATTATTAATTATAATTAAGATGGGTTGCAGGGAAAATAATTTAAAAGCAGAATAAAATATTTATTAATAATGCAAAAATTAGTTGGATTCAGAAATTTATTTTGTAATCATAAACAACACATCTGGTCCAAATATGGACCATATGTTACATAACAAAATATGGTACAAACTTTCTTACCATTAACTCCATTGGCATTTTGTCACCGATATAAAATCAATATTTACAATATTGAGACCAAACGTTTACTTGTAAAAGCTAAGATTGATTGATGGGAATATGAAAACCACTGATGATGCACAGAGCAAATTCGTGCTGCAAAAAAATTATAATTAATTAAATAATTGATACATAAGCGTTTGACAATGGCTAATTAATTAATATAAATGATTGTAAAACGTCAACAGTATGATGGGCTAAGCCACAGAGTCAAAAATAATCTTATGAAGTACCTTTATAAGCACAGTCTGGCCAACAGGTGGGAACGTTACAAGATAATACTTTGGTGCAGGCAAAGTTTAATGACTGAAGACTAAACTCAACTAAGATATTCACCGATCACGGAAAAATGGGCAAAATTGTAGCTTTATATTTTTCAAAAACTTAAATCGATCAGAAACTCACTAAATTTCAAATGTAAATAATAATTCGTTAAATCATATGATATTTAAATTTATCAACACTGCGCATGAACATATTTAGGAAGAACTGGTGCTGTATAATTAGAAGGCACATGTTTGTAAACATTGCTAAATTTACATATAAATGGTCATTAACGCAACAGTAAAATTTTGTATTTTAGTAACGCTTATGATGTTAAGTAGGTACTTATTGTAAATTAAATAAATAATGTTTCAGATCTTGTTAAGAGATATTTAAGAATTATACAAAAAATACAACTAATTGTTTAACATGCTATTCTCTCAACATACTGTATTTGGGACAAATTTACACTGCACCAAGCACTTTCATTCTAAATATGCATAAATACACCGAGGAGACACTGTATAAATCGATTAAGTAATAGTTAACATCATACCGAATGACTAAATTTCATAATATTAACGCTTTAACTATTTATATCGACATCACTAGTTTCACTACAACCAGATCACTGAAGTTCAATTCACCAGCAATAATTGCATAAATAGATATAGATAAAATTAATAAGTAGCATATTTAAAACAAAGAATACCTGCTTTTATCTGTTTTCACGTTTATGTTGTCTCTTCTCCGACATGCTCGAATCCATGTTTCTTGAATGGACTTTTCTTGGGGAAATCGAAAAAATCTCACCCTACCATTACACTTTTTGTAACTATTGTTAAAGCCAAATACCGCACAAGACGTCATTTCACTGAGAAAGCCACAGTTAAAGAGAAAAGATAACAATTTCCAAACCAGCGACCACAGTCAATGGTAAATAATAGGCGGCAAGCGCAATATATATGCCATGTGACGTCACACGCTCGAAGCGACGCTCGCCTGAGATGCGCAACGACCTACCTCCTTTAGTAGTACCATGCAAGAGAAGATAAGGTAAAGGAAAAGAATGACACTATAGAGGGGTGCCAGATATTTTATAGCATATGAGAAACAAAGTCGGACAAAAATTTATCTACATCTTGGACTGCGGGACATTTCACTGCAAATGCGCGACTCGGGATTTCATTATGCAAATCGTGACATAGAAAATAACAGAAAAATATTCTCTATTTCCTCTACGGTTCCTGAATTTGAGAAGAATTTTTCTGGCGACGATTTTATCTTGCGACGAATTTGCCATGCAACGAATTTACAACTCGACGATTTTGTCATGCGACGCATTTGCCACGCGACGAATTTGTATCGCGACCTATTGCCACGCGACGAATTTCCCGCCACAAATTGACGTAAAACCGCGTCTTCTAAGAATCAGTACTACATATTTGAAAATGTCCCTCCTTAATTTCCTGAAAAGTTGATCACCTTACCCAAACAATCAGCTGCGACTCCCCAGCGACACACGACTCCAAGTTCGGGAACTACTAAAGCGTATCGCTCCATTTATTTTCCAAATTTCGCTCGATTAACGCTTAAGTTCGATGACGATAATGATAATAATCACACCAAAATATATTTTTGTTCGGTATATAATACTAACGGATTGTATCATGACTGATGAAAAGATGGAGCTTCATTCATTCCATAATGCAAACCTTTATTCAAGGATTCTTCTTGGACATCGAGAGCTCATAATTAATCTTGGCCTTAATATACGACCCAGATTGCGGAATCAAAAATTGGTCGTTAATCGAAGTGAGATTCGTCGTCATTGAAACGCCTGCTTTTCTTGCCCCCGCGCCCTTTTTCCATTCACAATCTGAGCTGCGGGACGGAACCTTCTCTTCTTTCTTTTATAGCCATTAATCTCGAGACCAATTATACTCGCGGACGATAACGATCCTATAAATCCGAGGATAGATCACGGGGAGTAATGACGGCGATAGCAATCGATCTTTCGGGCGTCGATCGATTAATCGAGCTCTCCTAATTAGGTGTTGTTTGTTACTTACAGATCGATTGCGTTGAGATGATATATTCCCGAGTGAAATCAATCGCCGTTATGGGTTGTTAGGCTGTTTTAAAATAAAAACAACGTAACATTTATCTCTACGCGCTGTACTTGACGTTAAAATTAATTGGCTTCTGCGGTGCATTATCGGTAGTTTATGAAATTTTTATCGAAATATTGTAATTTATGGCGTTTTGTTTTCACCGAAAAGATTTTCGTCAAATTTGCCGTTCATCGCTCTGCGTCGCGAGCATAAAAATGTAGGATTATCATGTATTCAATTGGTGTCTGGTTCTACTCCTCAAGTTTTTTCTTTGGAATATGCTCCGTGTCTTATTACACCCCTTCTGCCTCCTTCATGGAATCACTCCTTCAACATTTTCACATCTTGAAAGAGATAGGCTTCTTTTAGTTTATGGTCAGGAGTTAGGTACCATCAATGTGAGGACCTCAACCCTTGAAATACCAAGGGATGACCATTTCGGTCCAAGCATCAATTTTTGAATATTTTGTTAGGATATCAAAGTCATAGATACTGATTTTTTTCTGACTTTTATGCATTATATTTTACAAATAATTATCTTTGTCTCATATGCATGCTCAGTTTTTCTTTTTTTACCCATAGGCACAGATAAGTCACTCCTCGGTCTCACTTATCACTATATTTTAGAACTAACAACATTCATTTTTTTCTTTTTTGTTGTTTTTCGCTTTCAGTCTAGTCATCTAGTGACAACACAGAAAATTTATTTGACTTGAAGCACATATCATTCGTGTACTAGCTTAAAGTAAATTACATGTCGCAATTGTAACACTGAAAAAATGATAATGCAAAAGTCCATTTTTCACTATTTGTAATAACTTCCTTAAACACATTTGAAATAAAATTGATATTTTGTTAGTAAAAATATATAGTAAGTGTTTTATGTCATTTATGTCTACTATTTGTAACGAAACATATAAATTACGTATGGACCAAAATAGTCCCCTATTGTACTTAATGGTAATTTTTGAACTTGGTATTTCAAAGGTTAAACGGGAACACCAATAATTTTAAAGAGTTGTTCGACAGAACTTAGTAATTCACATTAGATTAATCGTAATCGAAGCAAGCCTCTTTTATTTAATTGGCTGCATTGATAAATATGCTTCAATAACTGTACTCCTATAGACAAGAGCGATCTTTATCGCGATTACATAATATTAGTGTCTTGACTCATTTTCGATCATACTTGTACAGCATGATCAGTGGCGACTTAAGTAATACAAATATTATAAAACGACAGACCGTTTGCTTTGATCATGAAAACTAAATTAAAATTAAAAACCGTTAGGACAGGTGGACTTGCTAATAATAAAAGGATATGAATCAATTTAGCTGCTCTATCGATGAGATAGATCATTGGGTTACATTATGTACGATATCAAACCAGGAAAAGTAACTGAAGTATGTCAGCTCGCACCCCAAAAAATATCTACAAGGCCTTGTGTAATATATTTTCCAGAAATGCGAGCTGAAAATTTTCCTAAATATCAATTGTGGAAGCAAAAAGAAATATGGTATACTGTAAAACAATTGAATATCTTTTATTTGTATATAATAATAATTTTCAATCAGTTAAGCTTTAAAAAAAATGTTTTTTGAGATATTCTAAAATGTAAGTTTGGGTATCTACCTATATTTGAAGAAGGTTAGCTTACTAAAATACAAGAAATCATATTTATTGTAAACGTTAGTTCTATAGCTCTAAAAATGTTCAAAGAACTCTCAAGTTTTTTAATCAACGTTGAGACTACTAACGTTGCGTACAGCATACCTACGTCCAGTTCAGGGAGCGCGCGAAAGTTGTAAGAAAATTTTCCCACCATTTTCGAAAAAATATATAAATTATAAAAATTCGCGAACGACGGAAATGTTAGATTATACGTGCAGATTATCTGCCTGACGTACTGACAGAAACACTGATATAAAAAGCGGAACCGCAAACCCTCTTTTGTTTACGACGAATAGGTGACAATATTCCGTCAAACTGAAGTACAATGAGACAGGACGAATTAGAATAACAGTGACATCCGTCAAGTCAACGTGACAATGTAACTGATAGAGCGAAAGTATGTTCAATCGAGCTCCTACCACAAGCATCTCCTCTTGCAATGCGAAGCTTTTTTAATACTGCGTTTTGCCAGGTGTTCGCTCTTGCACAACACTTACGGCATGCATATGGACTCTTTTTTGAGAATTTGAGTGGTCATCCGTGCGCATAACTCGCGAGACTCTGTTAGAGGATGCGGATGACTGTGAACGCCATTCTTTCCTCCGCAAACACGTTGGAAGCGCCAGTCATACCGCATAAATCTACTGCTCCTTAACGCCGGACCGCGTTGGCCTAAGCCGAAGGACTCTTGCGGATGTGGCATGAGCGCGTGTTCTCTTCACTGAAACAAGCGAATGGATACGATCTCGAGCCTTTTCCGTTTGAAAAATTATACAATGGTAATGTTTATCGAATGCGCAAACGCATCATTCGTACAGTTGTACGTTGAATCTATTGCAGGAATTTTGAGCATCTGATGAGTATGTATGCAATGAATTTGTTGAAGAATTTATCGTTGAATATATGTATCAAATCAGCGTTTCATAAGGAGATTTAAAAAAAATATTAATAGCCCGTTACCCGGGATTGAACACGGGGCATTTATATTCTCAGCCTAACCCTCTCCAATTCATCCATAACTTATCGATATTAGTGATGCCTAAGATGAATGAATGATTCACTGTAATCTCAATATAACATTTGACTCTAATTTTTACCGCATATTTTGCTTAAGATAGATATTTTGTATTGCTCAAATCATGAAAGTAAACATTTGTATGTCAAAGAACCCCAATATGAGAAAACAACGTCTACGATAGTAATTTTCTAGTCCATCAGGTAATCAACAACATTTGGATGACTTAACAATATAGTTGCGGATATTTGTTAGATATAGTTGAGGATATTTGTCCTATAGAGCCGACATGTACTACGCTAAGAAAGATGTTCTAGATTAACCTTTACGTACTGAGTTGCGGTCTTTGAGACACCATAATGTAAAATCACCCTCTACTTTCCGCTAGTTTAAATTTTACAATGGAACAAAGTGAATATTAATGTTTTTCTGTTAATTATTTGTTAACCCTCCTAACATTATAAAATTAAATAAATACAATTGTAGACAGCTCGTGAATAAATAAAAAAGCACGTGATCTGGGAGACTGTACCTCAGTTACAATGTGATCATATTTTCATCTCACTAGTTCAAGTCTAAATGCATCAACATATATCAATTTTTTATAATGGAGGAATCGTAATGTTCAAGTCACATAATAAAATTTGAGTGGTAATACATATGTTGCTGCAATAAAATTACGATTCTTAAATAAGAAGTGATGTGGAAATTTTATGTACAATCTCGATTAAATGCCACTTTATATTAGAAAAAGAAATGAATCAGTTCAATCCTGGCTCATTATTATTAAAATCGATATTCTAATGGTATAAGCTGACCATTAAATAAATTCCTTCTAGGAATGAAGTTCCAAAAATAAACGATTAACGGAAAGATTTCGGTGTATTTTTAGGGCGCGTTTCGCTTCCAGCATAAGCGCCTATTAGCATCGGTTTGTCCGTCCGTCCGTCCTCATGTTCGTTCTCGGCTTCTACTGAACAAATTTTTATGAAATTTGATATTTAAGACTTACTATCAAAGAAAAAGAGAAAATCACTAAAACAAATCACGAAACCCAATCAGGGGTACCACTGTACTGGTGACAAAAGATGAACTTTCCCTTATATCTCTTAAATGTTTGGTCAAACTAAAAATAATTTCAAATAATATTGTAGAACTAGTAACGTAGAGTATTTCTATTCTTATTCATTTTTATTGTAGGAGTAGCCGTTATCAAGAAAATTACACAAGGATTTCATAATTCGCATAGCTACTTAATTTTTGTTAACGTAAATAATCTTATTGTCTGCTGAAGTAAATGAGATCTGATATAATTTCAAAATACGTTTATTTCCTTGCGGGTGCATGACAGATTTGATAAGCAAAAGGATATTTATTATCTACGGCGAAGAAAAGAACATAAACGTAAATATTACAACTACTGAACTAAGTGAGATACGTTTTAAATAATGTTCGATTGTTTAGTTGATTAAAACTGATTAGAAAATAAATCACTAAATATAAATTGAAACTTTCCCTGGAATAATTACTGATACATCGTTTTGCAGTATCAATCATTTAAATTACGCAATATGTTTATTGATGCACCAACTAAAGAGAGATAAGAAATTTTTAATAGACAGAGATACAATCGGGTCGTGGAGTTTAGCTGTTTTATGGTGTGTGTGTTCGGTCAAATCAAATCCAATATTAATATTAATATATATTAATCTCATCCAATTCTATAAGAATTGGCGCATATCTGGCATTTGTATTTATTCTATCTATCTTTGGACCGCTCAATATCTCAGTTTGCCACATTTAGCTTCCTCCGTTAATGCCCGCGTCTCTTCTTCCCACCATCCTGTGCGGCTGTCTTATTATCCACACTAATCACATTACCGCTGTGTTCCACCGGGGAACTCTGAGCATGGGGCCCAACCCTCTTTAAAGCATCCCTTTGGCATAATCGGTTGAATCCATTGTTGAAGGGTCTTTGATACAGGATAAAAAAACACGATCCACACCCAACCGAGGCCGCAGAAGAAGAAAGGATTCTTTTTTATTCTTATTCCGCTCTGTATTTTTTTTACTATCGGCAACAACAACAAAAAAGGACGTTAATTGTCGCTCTGCCTCGTCTTTTCATATTCCGAGAAGTGGGCCCCTCTCCCTTCTTCCGAACTTCCCTCCCCTCTCCTCCCACCCACCCACAAACCTGACACGCATCCTCTCCACGATCCTTTCGCACCCTCCCACCACCCCGCCCCCTCCCAACCCACTATCCCGAAACCATGCCCTTTTGTGTTCCATTCATACATCACGGGAGCCACGTCAGACTAATGGAGGGTTCCTGTCGATTGCGTGGCTCTTCCTACGAATCGAGTTTTCGTGGGCGTAGGATGAAAAAAAAATAACTCGAGTCGAGGAGCTGAATGGGATACGGAGTGAGAGGTGGAGGGAGAATGGGAGAGAGAGAGAGAAGAGATAGAGGGAGACGGAGAACGGAAGGGAATAGTGCGTAAAGCTGAGAGGTGCGGTGTAAGAGGAGAATCGATTGGAAACGAAAGGGGAGATAGTGGAATGAGGAGAATATTAACAGGATAGAAAGAGCGGAGAAGAAAGGATGGAAATCAAAGGAGAATAAAATTACGAGAAGAGAATAATTGAGAAGAAAGAGAATATTGGGCGGTGTGAGAGAGTGAGAAAGAGAGGAGGTGGAGGACTAAAGAAAGGAGAGGAAAAAAGACGATCCAAACGGAACTGATGGTGCATACTTTCCACCTAATTATTTATTTTATAATTACATTTGCATTAATAGCTTTAAAACACTGCGGATTAGCTGCTCTTTGTGTTCCAAACTTTCATACATCAGCGCTATAAAATATAACAAATACATTCGAACGGAAAACTAAATTGGTCACGCGCATTTGTGGGCCAAAAATAACGCGTTTACATACTAGACCAGCGGTTCTCAACCGAACGTTCATCGCGAAAGGGTGTAATAACAGAAAGTTTACCGCGAATAGGTGTATTGTGTGAATAATCCGCCAAGGACCGGTAAAATGTAATTTTAACCACCAATAATTTGACAATGTTACACTTTGACAGCTGAAAATAAAAGCCTTTCATTAATCAACGCTG
This sequence comes from Tanypteryx hageni, assembly GCA_028673005.1. Lineage (NCBI taxonomy): Eukaryota > Metazoa > Arthropoda > Insecta > Odonata > Petaluridae > Tanypteryx > Tanypteryx hageni. The sequence continues at coordinate 29,975,258 of CM054114.1, forward strand.
CCTATAATAAAACTTGTATGAGAAGTATGAAATATCACGGACCGGCGGTCGAAAAACGCTGAACTAAAATATATCGAATCCGAGTCCAACAATAGTCGTTGCAATGGCAACACTCGGATAATGAGTGATAAAAACTGCATGAACACCAGTATTTACCCAAAATTCAAAGAAATACGATCGATAAGCAGAAGTCTACGATAGAAGTTAGAACTTCCATTCCTTTTTTTCGGAGAATACTACAAATCTCGCTCCGATATTGCAATTCTAAGAAATTTTAATGTGCAAGAGAAAATTACCCTGCACGATGGATCATAGATTTCCCAAGTAAATTAAATGTGAAGGATAGTTCCTGGAATCAATCCCGAGACTTTCAATCTTCACAACAAAAACTATTCTCGGCAACTCGGTCCAATAGCAAGAGATTTCCACCAAGCGTCATGAAAATCGGTGTATTGGTTCAGACGTTAATAGGAGGGGCAGACAGACACAGCGAAGAAACTGTTAGCCTGTTTCCATTCCAAAAAGTATGTTAAAAATCGCTTCAACGTACATTGCACGAATTTATTCATATGCATACATCTCTACTCCCCACAGTAATCTAACTGGTTATATTGGTACGTATTAAGGCGCATTTTTACTCGTATCAACAATGCTGCTGCTGTTATTGTGGGGAGAGCTCGGTGGTAGGTGGGCGTAAAATTCGATGCGTTTCAATGTAGCTAGACGATATATATATATATATATATATATATATATATATATATATATATATATATATATATATATATATATATATATATATATATATATATATATACAGTCAAACTCGGCTATAACGAGCGCCACGGGACCGTTTAGTTTTGCTCGTTATAGCCGTTAAACTTAATATCCGTGAAGGCAAAAGCATGCATGCGTATGGTGAAATAAGACATAAGATGTAAAAGTGAATATATAAACAGAAAGGTTATTTAGTAAATTTATGAAAAAACCTAAATATGAGAATAAACTAGAAAATTTAAAGTAAACATACGTACATAAAATATGTACTCACAGCTGCATCCTTAATCACTCCCCTTTTCACAAAAATAACTTTGAATAGCAACATGTTTCATAGATTTCACTTTGAAGTATCTTAAGTTTCCACTTATTACACTTAGTGCACTAAAACACCATCGAAAATGTCAATGTTTTCAAAAAAATTATTTAATGTTTCCACGGCATCCTGAGTAAGGATTGTGTTTTCGACACATTCAACATTGTCTTCATCACTGTCTGCTGTGCTTTGTACTGTCTCTATTATTTCACTCTCCGTAGGAATTCCACTGGTAATCAAATCATCATCAACTTGAACAAAATTGTCAATGTCATTTACATGGTCAAAAATCGCAAATCCATTTTCTTAAGCCATTCTGATCTTCATCAACGTTATGGTTATCAATCGAAAATTCTCCCGATACTAAACCAGACATTCGAAAACAGTTTATGATAGTTGTAGGTGAAACATGCATCTGTCATCAAATGAATTGCATCCAATACAGAGTCGTTGCCATCTAAACCTCTTTCCCTCCTTTCAATCAACTGTAGAACAAAAAATCGCTTGAAATGGCATTTAAAACTTTTAATTATCCCCATGTCAATTGGCTGCAAAATAGAAGTCGCATTTGGAGGCAAAACATCAATTTTACATTGGATAACTCCTGCATATGTGGGGGCGCAGGACAGTTATCGACAAGGAGTAGAATGTTTCTATTTTTCCTCCGTAACTCGTTGTTCCACTGACTTACATATTTCTGAAAAATATTGGAAGTCATCCATGTCTTTTTATTAGCTGCATATTCAACGGGAAGCTTCTTTACATTTTTTAAACAACGTTGCTTTTGTGAATTACCAATAACAAAAAGTTTTTTTTTTGTCAGTCCCATTTATGTTTGCGCACATTAAAACTGTTAAACGATTCTTAGTTATTTTGCCACCAACATATTTGTCACCTTTGAGTTTAAACGTTGCATCAGGCACCATTTGTAAAACAGTCCAGTATCGTCGGCATTGTAGATGTCTTCTTCTCTGTAACCTTTTCGACACTCCTCCCAAACACTCTTCACCCCTTCACTTGCCGTTTTTGAATCTGCTGACAGGGCCTTTCGCATAAAAAATGTTATGCCGATTTTTAAAACGATCAAGCCACCCGTTATTGCATGTGAAGTTCTCGTGACCTAACTGTTTTGCAAATTTATCTGCCTGTACCTTGATGGGGAAACCAGCATTTCTCTGCCTCTTAAACCACTCCAGAAGTGCTTGATAAGCAGTACCCAAGTCGCACCTTCTCATTTTCTTGTTCGTTGTTAGGTAGTTCTCTAGTGTAGATAAAATCGCTTCTTTGTTTTTCCATAAGGTTGAAACCGTAGACGACGATAAATTAAATTTTTTACACACTTAACATTTTTTTACCACGTTCTAACTCTCGAATAATATCAACTTTTTCGCGAATAGACAAACACTTCCTTTTATGTACAGACATGTTCGAGGTCAAACAAACCGGAGGAAAAATAGTCCCCCAATCGGATCTCCGGGCGGGGACTGCCTTGAGGAAAACATTTGTCGGAAGTAAATTACGTAGGGACTTGGAACGTAAGAACTATGAGAAAGGCAGGAAAGCTAGAGAACTTGAAAGAAGAACTGAGAAGAAATAGAGTTGACATTATAGGGCTAAGCGAAACTAGATGGGAGGGAGAAGGACAGTTCGACTCGGAAGAATTCACGGTAGTTTATTCTGGAGAAAATAGTGGGGAATGGGGAGTAGCTCTGGTACTTAGGAAAGATATGATGAAATTCGTGACAAAGATAATAGCAACAAACGATAGACTGATGGCAATAAAGCTAAAAGCAGTCCCAGTGGACATGCTGATAATCCAGGTATATATGCCAACGTCAGCTCATGACGATGAAGAAATAGATGAGATCTATGAGCAAATTAATGAAATTTACGAAGAAGGCGGAAGAGGAAAGGTAAACTGCATAATAATAGGAGATTGGAACAGCATAGTGGGAGTAGGACAGGAAGAAAATGTTGTTGGGCAATACGGACTTGGGAAGAGAAATCGAGGAGGGGAGAAACTCGTAGAATTCTGCATCAATAATGGCCTTGTAGTGACTAATACATGGTTCAAAAACCATAAACGAAGGTTATACACATGGAAAAGCCCAGGAGATAGAATGAGATGCCAAATAGATTACATCCTTGTAAAACAAATATTCAGAAACTGCATAAAGAACGCCAAGGCATTGCAAGGAGCAGACATTGATTCAGATCACAGCCTTCTAATACTTGACGTGAGTACAAAGCTCAAACAAATAAGAAAAACGAGAAGAGAAAGACAGACCTGGGACCCAGAAAAACTGAAAGAAAGGCAGGATGTAGTCAGCATGTAGTTGGAAGATAACCTAAGAAAGTTGGAAAACAAACCGAAGACCGTTGATATAGAATGGGATGAAATTAAAACCAGTATCAAGGATACCTTGGATAAAGAGATTGGAAAACAATAGAAGAAAATCAGAAAACCATGGATCACGAAGGAAATGCTGGAGAAAATAAATGAGAGACGAAAATGGAAAAACGTTGACAGTGAAGAAGGTAGAGCCAACTATAGGCGTATAAACAATGAGTTGAGAAGGGTAACAGATAAACGTAGAGAAAATTGGATAAAAGGAAAATGTGATGAAATAGAACAAATGGAGTAGTTAGGACGGTACGATATGATGTACGCTAGGGCACTGGAATTAGAAGGTAAGAAGTCTAATGGAATTTGTGGTAAAGGAATGATGAATACGGATGGGAAGATAGTCTCAGAAACAAAGGATGTAGCACAGGTATGGGAAGAATACATTAAGGAATTATACAGCAAACAGGCAAGAGCGGTAAAAATAGAACTGGAAAATGAGGAAAACATTGAAGAAGACAACTTAGGACAAAGCATTATGGAGAGCGAAGTAGAAAAGGCGATAGTGGAACTAAAGAAGGGGAAAGCCACGGGCAGCGATGGAATACCGGCTGAGATACTTAAAGTCATAGGATCAGAAGGACTAAAAGCGATCACGAAATTAATTAATAAGATTTACGACACGGGAGAGTGGCCTCAGGATTTCCTAGAAGTAACAATGATCCCTCTAAAGAAGAAGCCAAAGGCAATGCGGTGTAAAGATTACAGAACTATAAGCCTTCTGTCACACACAACGAAGATCATCACGAGGACTCTTAATAAAAGGCTGGAGAAAAAGGCAGAAGAAATAATAGGGAAAGATCAATTCGGTTTCAGAAAAGGACGAGGAACTAGAGATGCTATAGGAGTAGTTAGAATCATATCAGAAAGGGCAATAGAGTACAGTCAAGATATCTGCGCATGTTTCGTAGACTGGCAGAAGGCCTTTGATAGAGTAAATTGGGTAAAGTTGACGAAGATATTAAAGGATATAGGTGTAGACTGGAAAGACAGGAGACTGATTAGGAATCTATATGAGAATCAAGTTGTAAAGGTCAGTTTTGAGAATGTGGACACCTGCGGAATAAATATCGGTAGAGGAGTAAGACAAGGCTGCTGCCTATCGCCAACACTATTCAATATATATGGAGAAAGTCTAATGCAAGAAGCTTTAGAAGGCACTGGGGATTTCAAAATTGGAGGAAGGATTATAAGAACAGTAAAATACGCAGATGATCAAGTACTTCTAGCAAGAAAGGAAGAGGAGCTACAAAAAATGATAAATAGACTAGTGATAACAGGTAGAAAATACGGTATGGAAATAAATACAGAAAAATCCAAGGTCATTCGAATATCGGGTAAAGAAGAGAATCTGAACATAACTATTGGGGGAAAGCCATTAGAACAAGTTTCAGAATATAAATACCTTGGAAGTATCATAACACGGGAGGCAAAATGTACGGATGAGATCAAAACTAGAATAGGAAATGCAAAAGCGGCTTTCAGGAGAAAGAAACAACTACTTACAGGGAATATAAGGGAAGATACCCGCAAGAAGTTGATAAAATGCTACGTATGGAGTATAGCATTGTATGGGGCAGAAACATGGACGCTAAGGAAAAATGACATCAAATACTTGGAAAGCTTTGAAATGTGGACTTGGAGGAGAATGCTGAAGATAAAATGGACAGATAGGATGAAAAACGATGAAGTGCTACGAAGAATAGGAGAGAAGCGAATGATTATACAGACTATCAGAAAGAGGAAGGCTAACTGGGTTGGACATTACCTGAGGAGAGAGAGTATGATTAAAGACGTGTTAGAAGGAAAACTAGATGGGAAAAGGGAAAGTGGTAGGAAAAGGTTTCAGCTGATAGACGATTTGAAAGGGAAAGAAAGTTATCAAGATATAAAGAGGACAGCGGAAAATAGGTGTATATGGGGAACCAGGTTTAACCAAGAATAATCACGGACCTGTCTACGGACAGACTACCTATGATGATGATGATGTTACTCGTTCAAGTGCAAAATCTCAACTGATTTTTGTGATCAACGCTACGATCTTTCTTTGCAAACTGTGAGCATACCAATTCCAGGAAGAGGTAATGAGGAGACGGATTAAACGTGGGATTTCCCATCTTTGCGTGGGAAAGGGTGCTGGGTGCATTCGGCTGAGCGACGGGGTGGGCGCCATTTTACATGCCCTTACCCCTACCCCCTTCCAAACACAACCTCCTGGCTGTAAAAGAGCTGGGGGTTGGGAGGAGAGGACAAAGGACCTCCGCGAGTGCCACTGTACCTGCAAGTTGTGAATTATTGGTTTGGACGAAGGGATTATTTTTAACAACAACGCCGCGGTCTTTAACCTCCCCGAGGGATAGGGTGTAGCGGCTGGACTCAAGAACACAAGGTTACATATTTTGGGTCACTATGAGGATTGAAGGGGCTGACCACCGCCGCGTTTGAGACAGTGAGAAGTGTTCAAAGTTTGCTCGATATATCCGTGAAGCGTGATCGTTATATACGTGAAATATTTGTATGTAAATGCTGGTAAACATATCTTGGAGGTAGCATTTGCTCACTATAGCCGTGAACTCGTTACAACCGTGCTCGTTATAAACGAGTTTGACTGTATATATATTTCTTTTAAGTTAAGCGAATATTTTATTGTTTATGGCTGGTGTCGGCAACCTTTTTCACAAGAAGAGTCACCTATTCAAATAATGTATAACACGCAACATAACAAGGGCCGCATTCATTGGTGAATCCACGGAGGGTGATCGCCCCCCTCCCCCTTCCCCTTAATCTTTCCGTTGATTTTACTTTTAAAATTAACTGTAAAACAAAGGTTTCTTTTCGTAATACGCCAATACGTTTTATTTTTCTGAAATTTCTATTAAAATAATTTACATGGGCATTTACGATCGGGGAGGTTTTTGTCGTTTTAATAGGGAGAGAGTGTCCTCAAAGAGCTGCAAGGTTCGACCCCTAGTTTACGGGATGAAGCTCTATAATAGCTTGAATTTTAACCGAGATTTGTCAAGTAGATTTGATATGTCGACATGTTGTGAAATTGACAAGAATAAAATAACCCCCATTGTTGCGTTACATAGTTCATTTCATAAAATTTTCTAGTTCAAGTAATACCATAAACAAACTCGAATTTTCATCAGAATTTGTTGAAAATTTCGGCTTCTAGGTTATCGCGCAGACAACAAACAGCCGGGATCCGAGTACATACCATATTTTCGGAATTAGGAGCACCTGAATAATGCATATTCATCAAAATCTCTTATTCGATGTTTCTTACTACAGCATGACTTTTCCTGTATACGAGAACGTAAAATCAGAGGTTGAAGAAAAAAGAAGGTGCATGAGACAAACGAGGTAATAGAGTAAGAATTTGAGTAAACGAGAAGTAATTTTAGGTCTAAGAGTTGAAAAGAGTAAAACAAGAAGAACGTCGGGGAAACGAGTGAGTTAGAATATAGCAAACTAAGAAAAACGAAATAAACATTAAAAGTTAAGAAGAAGAGAATGAAAGAATGAATAATGACATAATTGTGACGGTAAGGCAAAATTCATCCCTCTTCCACCTGGTAAAACAAATTCGAAAAGAAGATATTTTCAAAATTGCTGTAAAGATTTCCCTAATCTATGACTAAATAATTAAGATTTAAATGATAATCCAGCAAGCATAGAAAAATACAAGGTTACATAAAATTTACATAATTGTAATAGAGTACCAAGAATGACGGCAAAAAATTTCCAAACAGCTGTAACTAATTGTAAAATAGTAATACCTACACAAATGCTGCCGATTATAAAACCAAAGGACTAAGGTATGTACATATGTAACAACAATTCACATGCATATAAAATACATACAGTAAATACTTAATAGTAATTATTAGCACACTAATAATAATAGTATGTAGAATTAAAGATACAAGTATGTGAATAAACATACGTAAATGACGAAATTATGATTACCACAACATGTCTAACGGTTGTAACTGTAATATACTAGTGCCCATACAAATACCCACGCGGATAGAGGAGAGGGATATATAGACAGAAAAATCTAGTTTGGATAAGAAAAAGTAGAGAGAGAGGATAAAGTAAAGAGGTCAACGTGAAGAAAGATGGAAATATAATCGAATTGGACGATGACAGTGAAAGAGGTGGAGTGAACGAGATCTGAAATATAGAAAGAGTAAGTTAGGTAAGTCGGAGGAAGAATGAGAGAGGAGAAGAAAATGAAGTAAGAATAGTAGCTGAAGAGAGAATGACGGGGAAGGAGAGCGTTGGAAGCAGACAGAGTGGTGAAAGGGCGTAAGGATAATTTCATTCCGAACGTAGCAGGCGACGCTCTGTGCGAATTTATTTTATCCCAGCTGATATTAATAAGGTATATAACGGCGAAGTTTGGTAAACATTTCAAGGTAAACAGTTGCAATTATTGCTCTCAAGCTTTTCGACGCAAACACTTTCCATTTTAAGGATTTAATTGTTCGCGCTATGAACGCTGAATTCGTTTTTTATTCACCGCTGCTAGTTTTACCTTTCAATGTATTTTCCGTTTTTCCCAAATATCACCTATAGAGCTCATTCTAGTAAATAATTCTCATTATCATTGATGTAGATAGTATAATATTCTATTACTTTTGTTTGAAATATTATTTTTCATAGAATTCATTGCATCAAATATATAGTGTCGATTTTCCGTCTCCATTTATTCTCAATACATTGAAAGTCGCTAACTGTTAGTTTTTCTTATGATGCCAGAATAACATTTTCGCATTGATGATAGCGATTCCTGCGCTGCCAACGGTAATTTTAATCGCAAATATTATGCGCAATAATCTGATTGTTGTAGTAGGATGCGCATCAATATTGTCTTAACCATACCAGTTTTGTTTGTTATTGTTTTCTCAATGTGAAAGTTGATTCCAAGTGATGGAAATATGCGGTCTAAAGATAGGCACAAGCTGTAATTTTGGGAACTTGTCGGACGGATATTCTACCACTGAATTATCGTAGCAGATTAGTTCTCCCGTTTCTGAACGCAGATGTTTTTCTTAGTTGGGCCTGGGCTAGCCAGCCCCAACTGACGTCCTCCAAGAGATATGTGGAAGAAAACCCCTCCCTCTCAAATGCTGAGTTCTGAGGCAAAACATCCGCCCGGCAAGTGGAAGACCCGGGTTCGATTTCCGGTCATAGCAGAATTTCTTTCTGTTTCAAAATTATTCCTTGATTTTTTATTTTTTATTGCGAAAATTACTCAAATTGTTTTAAAATATCCTCGAGTGTAGTTTCTTATAGTTATTCCTGATAAACCTTTTCTTGAGAGCAGCTTTTGTGTAAGTACTATTGCTGTCATGTACATTATTATGGAGAAAGGCATGTGCTTGACATCAATTTTTTTATTTTACGCTGATTATAAGCAATTTTAATCATATATATTCAAATTGGGATGTTTCATTCGAGGCTTCCATAATAATTTATTTATCTTTTGTACTTCAAATGAGTTTTTTCATGGCAATTCGACTAATTTTAACTTCAGATATTGAGTTTTACGACTCAAAATTGAGGATGACTTAATGACTCGCCGAAGCTTAATTGTTTCCAAAAAACCAATGAGGAACTACCCACAAATTAAGATATGTTACCAATTCTTTTTCCACCTCTCAAAAGATCAAACTATAAATGTCGCCAATTAATTCTTTTGTAATAAAACTTTCAAATTGAGTTCATTTCATCAATTTATGTGGTTTTTTAGGAGAAGCGCCTACTTCTGTAAAAAAAGTTAATTCATGGCACTTTAAATGGATTATTTTTTCGAGGCTATTATTTAAACCTTCGATCGGTCTTCATTAAGGTAGTTAAATGCACTCATATATTAACAGAACTTGTATCAGAATTCCAAATTACAGGAACTCTTCATATTAGCATTTAGAAAAATTAATTCTTTATGGATATTTATGAAAAAACTTTCTCCCAAAACGCTTGTTTACATGTGTTTGGTGTTTTTAAATTTTTATTATATAATAAGGATTATGATTAATAATTTCATTGTAGTTTGGGCAGGGTCATATCGGTGTATGAGACATTGATCAACTTTGTGAACTAACGCTATAACTTTTTGGTACGATCTGGTCATTATTTAATCGATAATTTAAGCATTTCTGTTGCTAAATTCGACTTCTTTTAAATAAATCATTCAAAACATTCATCTGCGCTATTTATTCATAGATTAAATATTCCACTGCTTTCATTTAAATAATTTGACATTTACATGCTACGATTTTAACGGAAATGGATGATATGACAATTATTTACCTCGTTGGATATCAATTCAAGAGAATTTAGGAAAGAATTGCACGTCGTGACTTAATTCAAACTCGAAAATTACGGATTGTTCTTCATAGAAAAATTGATATTATATTCTGACACATGCGACACTGGCTGCGTTATGGGAGAAATAATCGAATAGATGAATTTCTTTCAAATTTTTATTTCCCGCACCAATTATTCTATGTGAAATAGCGCGATTATTCGAACGATGTAAGACGGACATCGAATAACGACCTCGTCGAGATCCTCATGTCAGCGAGGTCAAGAGACAAGGGATCGTCCTAAACCTAAAACGACAGATGAAGTATTAATGTAAGAAGGCAGTCGTCTGGACCCATTAACAGCTGCATAATTGAGATCGTTTTAACCTCTCCAATCGCCGGGTCCGTTGCTATGTTTGGAAAGGGTGCAAACGGCGCCCGACCTCAACGGGTTGATAGATGAGGAACTTAATTGGAGGCGATAAATTGTTTTCCCCCTGACATTTTGCACGGAGCGGGCATTAAAGTAAAGGGACTTCAGCATCCTTCGTCAAGGAAGAACACGGCGTTGTCATGGAGATAACTCGAAGGAGCGTGTTAAGTAAAGTGCACGTAAATTAGCACTCTCGGTCAAATTAAAAAAAAAGACAAAATGCACTGGCTACCTAACATAGCATGGACCAATATTTTTAAAAGATATTGGGAAAAACTATACCATATTACGATCGAAATATTGGCGGTGATTGGAAAAAATAAATTAATATTCCACAGCGCCAGAGCACGAATTTTAATAATCTTAAGATTTTGCTATTTGAAATACGAATTGATATAGCACCTTTGTACAAATCCCAGGAAATAACTAAAATAAACAAATAAATTAAGAAATATATATATATAAATTCACTGAGTAAGTCTTAACTTTGTGGAATTCTATTTTAAGGAAATAAATGAAAATATTTTGAAAAAAATTATTCTTAAATACAATGAAATCTTTTTAAGTTTTTTGTTTCATTTCCTTATATAGGGAGATTTGTTGGCTGAGTTTATGCAAGGTATCACCTTAATAACCGTATTTCAAGTTATTCAGTGCAGTTAGCGGCTTAGGGTTCACCGATGGCCAAATTGATCATAACGTACCAGACGTTTATGTGGGCAACAAAGCGTCCTTCCATAGTGGCGATAGTATCATATGAGAAAATTATTAAAATCTATCGCACCTCAATCACAGCCAAGTTGCGCTATATTTTTCCATAAGGTAATTCTGATTTTAACAATCTTTTCACCGGTATAAACGATATTTATTCAATCGGGATTTGGTTCCAGCACTATGGGGAATTCGTTAATAATCTTCTGTGTGTTTATTGCAAGCACGCTGAAAAATTATTCGAGTAAACACATTTTATCGGAAGATATTTATCGGGTTAGCTTTCAGAAGATTTTCTTTTAATACTTTTAATTGGCGATTCCACTCCACGGCTTATTTTTGAATAGCAAAACCAAATAAGAGAATCGGGAGACATTCATGCACTTAATTATTCCTCGGTGCGAGACATATATATAACGAGTATTATATCCTCGTTCTCTGTAGTATATCTATTTTTAGTTTTAATTTGTCTCCGAGCGTGTTTGAATCCTGTCTCTCAGCATGCTAGCTGCTCGTGTAACATGTTACAGGGCCACCTGTGGCTCCATCTGACCACCCGCAATGAAGTGCGTATTCCACAGTGCCGCCGACATGCAAAGTAGAATCGTGAAAAACTTTTTAAAACAGCGATCACTTCATAGAAGTCGAGGAATTTATCGCGTGATTGATACCTCCGCGCCTTTTATTTGTTCAGTATCGTCGCTACTTTCAAGCACCGGGCTTTTGCACGTTGGTAACTCACCAAGGTGATGCCGTTGCCTCGTCCATCTTATTTCATAGTGCGTGAATTAATTGCAGCAGAGTAGGTTATTGCGTTTAAACTTACATCTCGAGGCGATATGAAGGACACGTGAATCATCGCTTGCTAAGATGAAAGTGTACGAGTGTAACGTAATGGTCTGAAATGAAGGGCCTGTACTAAAAACGGCTATAAATTTTGGCAGGAAACGTCAAGCTGAATAACATTTTAAATTAATATTTCTTTTAATGAATAATTACATAAGAAGCACGTGTACATTCACAAATATTGTTACTGGGCAGACTATCCAAGAAACTATTGAGTGAACAATATGTGTATAGCCAGATTCCGATTTACCGCCCCAATTTGTGAGCAGAACTTCAATCTTATGATTACATAGAGTAAGCGCCTCGATATATCGCTACCCCCGCATTAACTCCAACCTCGGTGGCGCCAAATCGGGGTTTGACTGTATTTCGATTCAAAAGTAAACATTCTGAAGATTCAAGCACCGATCGTTGTTTCTTAGTGAAATTCAATTCAATTGTACGGTTCGGGGAAATATATTTCAGTTTATTGGTCATCTTCGCCGTAGTCTCCGTTTTTAGTGTTTTTCGTCATTGCTGAAAAGCACTATTATCTTCGTGATGTCAGGCCGTCCGCCCGTACGCATATATCAGGGAAGAATTGTCTGAGCCAATTTCAACCAAATTAGGTACATAGAATATTCACATAAATTAATGTCCAAAATGGCACATTTGGAATGGATTTACTAAGCAGGGGTACCAAAATTGCAAGTTAAACTTTTTCGTAATTATGAATTTGAAAGGAACTGGCATAACCGATTTCAACGGAATATTGTATGAAAGAGGCGTGAAACATATAAAAACGAAATCAAGAATTTAAGCATAGATACGGAAAGCAGAGCTACCACAATACGAGGAAAAAAGAAAAATTATTTTTGCACGTATTTGTGTTGAACTGACATAATCAATTTTAACCAAATTTTATATTTGTAACGTATACATATATACAAAACCATATTAGCATATTTATACCTAATAAACCAATCAGGAATTCTACAATTACAAATTCAGCCCATTCCGTATTTATGGATTTGGAAATAATTGTCTAAACGGATTATAGTTCAATTTTATATATAATATTTGTGCAACATACCATAATAACAAAGATGTTTAAAGCGGAACTTGAGAGCAAGGCTACCACAATAAAAAGTAAAATAATATTTTTACACGAATTTCTAGAGAACTGACTTCATGGATTTTAACCAAATACTGTCTATATATTCTTCATATAAAAACAACAAAAATATCATATTTCAACCATTTGAGTTAACAGGGCTGACACAATATGAAGGTTAGTCTTTTTCTGTAACTATGAATTTGGAAGGTATTAGCTTATCCTTTTTTTTTTAATCTTGTTGAGGGCGACTACAGAATATCAAAACGAAATGAGCATGTATAGAACGGATATAAAAAGCAGGACTACCACAATATAAGGAAAAATAATTTTCTAATTTAGAAGTAAATAAATTATTGTACGATTATTCTACGGCGAATTTGACGAAAAGCACTTCTGCACCACGGGAAACTTGTTATTATTTATTTTCTGAATGCTACAAAAAATCTTTAGTGATACTTTATTTGTATAGCATAGCAATGATTTATTGTCTTAGTTAATCTAAAAAACATAAATAACACCGCTTTAAATCAATTTTTATGTTATTATACACATCCTATCTATATTAATTAAAGGCAATGTGTGTGAATATATATTTGACGGACATTTACGCTAGTTAAAAATAGTTTCGCCTTATATTGTCCCACATGGTTATATTGCTGAAATTTACGGCAAACGAGTGTACACATTTTTCATATATTAAACCTTAAAGAGCAAAAAAGTTATGACCAACATTGACTAATGAATATATAAATAAATTTTTTAAGTGCCTTAGCGAATAAAAACTTGGAATTCTAGTTTCGGAGTGTGATGTCGCCGCAGCGTGGAATCTTAATAAATTAAAGGAGGATTTCTTTTTTATGAGATCAAATACTTCCAGGCAAGCATTTCCAATGGCACTTTATATCGCCGGCTATTCTACAGAAAGCGTCCGTCCTAAATTCGGATCGTCGTGCGTGTAGTCTAAATGGGTCGTTAGTGGCCATAGCGTGTTTGAACTGTCTGTTGACTTTTTTTGTCGTTGCACTAATCCACAGCCTTTATTCTCCTCCTCTCGTTTGGCCTCACCGTCTTTTTTCCTCTCCAATTCTCCCGACATTTCCCCTTTATTCTCTACGCCTCTTTTTCCTTCCATTCGTATTTTTCCCCTCCTTACATCCTTCCCCTTTCCTTCGCCGTCGTGCTCCTTCTTTTTTCATATTTATATATCTCCTTCAGCTATTACCATTCAATGCCTCTTTTTGACCTATATTCTACGTCTGCCTTTTGCCACGCGTGTTTTCCCCTTTCCTTTTGCCCATTCTCAATATTTCTCTCTTCCTCTTTTCGACTTTTAATTCGTCATCTTCTTTATGCCTTTCCTCTTTCTCTTCCTACCGTTTTCCGTACCTTTTTTTATTTTTGCACAGCTGCCTCATTTTTAAATCGTTATATTATTTCTCCACTGTTCCTTTCTCTCCCTTCTTCCGCCTCTCTCTCCGTGATTCCTCTATTTTTTATTTGGATTATTCCATTTCTTTTATATTTTCCTAATCCCATCACCTACCTCTTTTTACCATGTTCCCTTCCTGGGTAAGATGCGAGTAACGGTAGTCCAGTCTCAATCCCGCCCCAATAAAGACGTTTACGTCCATTAATAGGTCTCTTCCTTTTATTTACTCATTTTACAAAGCATTTTCTTCGCAAGCACAAAGTGTGAAATGGAAGGTCTGTCCGCTTCTTTCACGTCGTAAATCATTTGAAAGATATTTTAATGGTAATCTACGCTGAGATTTGTGTGTCGATTTTTTAAAATTCATATTGATCAATTAGAACATCAACCTTACATGAACTTAAACGTGCATGACGATGCGTGTTTGGTTTAGGCGGTTGAGAAAAAGACATTTACAACTGTTACCATTTCTTGGTAGGGTTAATTTAAAAAATGTTCAAAATTGACAGAAGGGAAACTATTTCTCGTCATTTAATATTACTGGTTATTTCAAAAAGAAACTATCGAGCTCGTCTTATGGCTGAATCTATTTTCGGTGAATTACCACTGAAGCGGCTTCTTTGTAGCCTAAATGCGTATATGTTTTTTTTTACTTTATTGTGTCTATTGGAGATACCAGAAGCAAATATACATGTTTTTTAAATTGCTTGTTCTTGAATTATTGGTTATGTTATGCACTTCAAGAAATTTCGGGAAGAATATGAATCTCAAATACGTAACTAATTTGGGAACGGTTTTTCGCAGCAGTAGGATACACCTTTCCATCCTATAGTTGTCTAATTTTCCGGAATCCTCACATTTTTATATTTAAAACTTTTCTTCTATCGTCCTTCCCTTTACCTGCCATTCCCTACACATTACGTCCTATACTCCTCATCTTCTCCTCTAGTCGTCATTTTATCCTATACGTTCTCTATTATTCCTTATTTTTTCATATTTCTTTTCCAATTTGAGCTTCCTTATAGCAATATTTTCTAAGAATATTCGCTTATTGTTCAGTTTTTTATGTGTACAATATTGGAACCCTGCAATCTGGAGAAGTCAAATGTTACTGATAGATTTGTCTATATAAGAGTTAGACTTGGTAAGTATTTTATGTATATAGAATCAGCTGCTGGGGAATAATCGGTGTTTACGTCAGCTATTGGCTGATAACACGAGAAGAATTCATGGTGGAAAGGAAATATAATTTTTGCGCGGAGGTTTCTATCTACGAAACTTTGGTGAAATTGATAGCATTTCAAAACTCATCAGCAGAGGATCGATTCCGTGCGAGTTTATTTTAAAAAATCGAGTTTTTTATTATTTAATGTTTTGTTGCTATTCTGCAGGACACAACAATATACATTTATGACCGTAGTTAAGTCTTTCGAGTAAATGTTGGAGAGGAAGAATTAGGTAAAAATATTTATAGCGCTTGTTTTCTAAAATTAACACTTATGTATTCGATTTGCCTCTTTCTAGTGTTCTTTACAAAAAAGCTCCTTACGTAATCTGCTCTGCAATTCTTCCCTCACTTGTTTTCTTTTCATCGTCTCCTTCTCTCTTATCCCACCCCTTATCCCATCCCACGACTTTTATTCATTATGGATTTTCCGTTTAAAAAGATCCGAGACCGCGGGAGGAAATATTAAATGCCAATTAGTACGGGGCTCGGCGGCACGTTACTACCGTCGGTCGTTATTACAAACTCGTAATTAGCCGACGATCTCCTCTTCCCTTTTCATACCGGGACATTCGAGACCGAGTATTTTTTTCCATAAGAGAAGACAGCTATAATCTCCCTCGCTTAATCTCCTTCTGTCGACATGTTCTCTAACGAACAAACACTTAATTCACCATTGGTTGGCGTTTTTCTCTCCCTCGCTACCTCTTTCTCTCCTTTTTTAGGCCTCTTGAGTTATATCATCGGCGCTATTGCCGCACAGATAAAAACGGAACGATTAATCCCAGAGGTGTAATTTGCACTTGTCATTCGCGTCGAATCCAGTCCACCAGGTGTCGGGGATCTTTATCGTAAATATTTTTAGTCGCACGCATATTATTTTTTTCGACCTCGTCTTTTTCCCACCGTCCTCGGAATGTTATTAAAATTTCATTTCCTCCTACCTATTCTATCTGGCTATATTGAGCGTAGTTCTGTAATTTGCGTAGAATTGAGTTTTTACTGCCTACCATAAAGCTTTTTTTTCTATTTTATTATTCTGTATGTTAATGTGAGGCGTGAATGGAGCGGACTAGGTAATTACATCCTACTACGTGCTATGGTCGCTCGTTTCAACAACGTCTGAGTCTCTGAGAATGGAGGGCATCGCCTCGTAACATCTCGAATGTGACGAGCAATGAGAAATAGCTCTCGTTTGGCCGAAGGTGGAATCTTAATTATAGCTTTCGTGTTGGTGAAAATGAACCGAGGAGATGTAACCACTTCGGTCTTGACCTGCATCATATGGGTCGTGGGAATTCCTAATTCGTCCTCCTTGTGACGTTAACGATGCATTTCTTTTCGACGCGTGTGCACCTTGAGGGGATGTGTCTCTGGCAGTCTCGCAATTGGTCAATTGACGATTCTACGTGCTAATCGTGCGGATCTCTGTTTCGAAAATGAATGATGCAGGACAATCATAACGCCACAAAATATCCATTAATACTGATAAAAAATTCTTACAATATGACGCGAAGAGATATTATTATTTGTTATTTAAATTATATTTTTGTCCTTATTACTCTTTCAGATCACATATGTACATATTTCTCAAATGTCAGAATTATTGATATCAGCAACAACTGGATTCCAGATTGCAACAAAGTGGAATAAAATCCTCAATGCGTAGTCAATGAAAGCAATGGTTAATAGCGCCATAAGTTGAAAACAATTAAATGCTACGTAAAACCATCAATCGTTTATTTCCTTACATTTGGATTTCAATTTACACAGCTGAAGAATAAAGACCTTCTATCTGTATATCTCTTCATCCTCATTCCCTCCCTCACCTCTTATTCACTCACACATCCTTCGTTTCTCCTTATTTAAATCCAATCTATTTAATTTAAAACCAGTAATTTAAAATCCGGCAACCGTGATGAATACGATTCTTGGTGACAAAAGACATTTTTCTCAAAAAACCTAAAATTTTCTTGTTCAAACAATTGTGTGGACCAATCCCAATCGTGTACGTAAATCAATGCTAGTGAAAAATGTAACTTTTTAGGCGTTTTTTGGTGTAAGTCCTGAGTTTGTACAATGACTGCAATAAATTTAAAAATGCAAATAAACATTTTTGTTATACCGATTTCCATGCAATTCAAATGGGGGAATAAAGCGTTACTGGGATCGAACCCGGTATGTTATCGTACTCGTCAATCATCCGAGTCTTCTATAGGCGTAAGGCCGACTGTTCACTGAAAGGATGACCACAATCGTTTTAGTCATTCGATAATTATCCGCTAGTACCAGGGTTACTGATTATACTATGCTCGTTCTCGAAGATAATATGCCTATATGAGAGTCGACGATAGATAGACCACAAGTGAAGAGGGCTACTTTGCTATACGGTGTAATCAAAAGGTGTTACTATAGTGGAAGTCACCTGTTTCAATTGGTTTGGTATTTCCTAGTAACGATTTGTCGACTTGAACCAGAATTTACTGCGTCCGCCAAAGGTAATTAAGTTTTCTTACGGTGGTTAATATAAAAATTTTCTTTATGGGAATCGTCGTCAATTCTCCCATTTTAAATAAATAACGTCATATTTCGAACAATAGGAAGGATTTAAGGAATTTCTTTGAAAATTTTTAAACGAAAGAAACAGTAGCGAACGTATTTTATCCCGAAAGTCTAAGCATCTTGGCATATTTAGCCATAGCTTTTTGGGTCCGTGCCGCATGTTCGAACGGTAGCTCCAAAGCGGGTGATGGGAGGAGTAAAAATTTGAATGTGAGAACAGGTGCCGCATCGCGCCACATAAAAAAAAACATAAAACGGCTTCAGATTTTAAAAGTCGGTCATTCAACGGCAATTGGACATCGGAATTGGTCAGGATTGGAATATCAACCTCTTTATGAGTGGCGTATAATGCTCGGGTGAGTTTATAGACGAAGTTGATGATGCGTGAAACGAGGAGATTATTTTATTTGAATGTCGTAAGGGATCCCGGTGAATACAAGTTTTTTTAACCCATAAAAAAAGAACTCTCGAAATGTCCGACGGGTAACGGTCAAAAAAAAACATTGATTTTTGGCAAGAACGAATTTCACTTGTTTTATGGTGGCTCCGCCATAAAATGTTTAATTGAGGCCCTTTGTATTTTTTTCTCTTTGCATTGCGAGAAAGGGAAAGTATGAGTGCCATTTTCTCGAAGAAGAAAAGATATCTCTTATTATATCTATGAATCTTTTATCTTTACGTCTCGTCAGATTTTCACACACATTAACATACATATCAGACGTCTGGAGGTTTTCCGGTCATTAGATTATAGAGAGGAAGAGAGAGAGAGAGGAAGAGAGAGAGAGAGAGAGAGAGAAATGAGGCTAAGTGGAGAGAAATAATTTGTTTCCTTTAGTGTTTTACGGTTCTTCTGGTATACGTAGGTAATGGAAGTACAAAAATCGAAAAGGTGGTGGCACCACTCGTAAGCAGTTGTTGATAAAGGCGTCACCTAAACTTAAAAAAAAGCTGTTGGCAAACAAGATACACATTTTAGGCGAAAAATGATTGTCTAAAGCAGGTGTCCCCAAACTACAGCCCGCGAAATATATATAAATATATATATTAAATATCATAAACATCATAAAGTCAGTGTTTCCAATTTAAAAACAGGCGCATTGTTTGCATTGGAATTTTTTCTTACATTTATTCACGTTTACTTATACATGCATGTATGCTTAGGTAATTATAGAATAAAATATTTTAAATTTTGAAACGCTTTTTTTTTCGATCCGGCCCGCCTATCACTTTCAATATTCCTATGTGGCCCTCCTCTCAAAATGTTTGGGAACCCCTCATCAAAAGAAGGGATGGTCAACCTTTTCTGCATGGCAGAGAGCATTGATGGTAACAAATCCTTTGGCGGGCTGCGTAGGACGTTTCCAATGCATCGGCGGGCTTGATTAAAATTAAATCACAAGTTACCTAGAATATGAGTGAAAATCAAGCCTAAATTAGTTTTATAGGGTTAAAATTTCAGTATTACTTGTTTTATTATCAATATTTGAAATTTTTAAATATGAAATTTGTATTAAATTTTATGGATGTCATAGCTTTGCTGGCTATAGGTTGCCCGTGCTATAAATATTAATGATCATGATGGAATTCAGTCTTACAAATACATTTGAGAAAAGATTAAAAACAAAATTAAACTGAACTTACTATTTGGATTGAGAAATATTGACTGAGGAGTCTCCATTCAACGCTAGATATTTCAACAGAATTTCTTAGATACAAATAATATTTGGTTGGTTAATTTAAATTGGAAAATTAATTTTGAGAATTTTTAAACACTGGCGGTGGGCAGCATAAATTGCTTAGTGGGCCGCATGTGGCTCGCTGGACGCAGTTTGGGCACCCTTCGTCTAAAGCAGCGGTTCCCAAACTGGATACCATGGCAATCTTTGTTTCCGCTGCTGATTTTTAGAGGTGCTGCGAAAAATACTTTAATAAATAAATCAACGATTTTGATGTGTCCATGATTAATTAGGGCAATTATTTTTTGTCCTGATATATTTATTATGGTGTAGTACCAGCAAATGGATTAGTGTAAAGGTTGTAATACCCGTCCGTGAAAATATGATAACCTTGTTTCAAGACTGGGAGGCCGCAAAATTCTGCTATCTTTGAATGAGTGCCGCACCTACAATATGTTCGGGAACCACCGGTCCAAAGTGATAATTCTAAGAAACCTTTAAAATAAATTGAATGAAAACTGATATATTTAGCTAGTTTCTTTTGGATTTCGCCGCGATTGTTTATTAAAAAAGTGTATCCATAGGAAATGTGTTTGATTTGAATTTTATCATCGGCAATGTTCATAAAAGCAGATATACCTTTTTGAATCGTCGCATCGACCGATGTAAACAAAATATGTGATGTTATGTACGGGAGTTTCTAGAATTTTTATCACCGAAACAATAATTCGTAAATATGTAGTCTCGCGGACTGTTTTCTGGTAAATGTTGTCCTCTATTAGAATTTTTTTTTAATCTAGACATTACAGATTATAAGAGCTAGGGAGAGTAAAATATGAAATTCAATTCTTACTTGACGGAAGCCATTTCACGAGATACGAGCATATATTTATTTAAACCGTTATATCAATGGTGAGAAACCTAAAACCCGCGTTCTGCATGCGACGCCGGAGAGCGTATTAAACGTTCCACGAAGCTATGATTAAAAAGAGGTATAACACAATTTCATATCATATACATTCAAATTACGATAATAGAACATTTAGCATTTGAACTTTTACCCTAAAAACATAATTTACACTTGATTTTCACAGATATGATATCTCACAATCTCTAATTGACCTCCGATTCAATGTCAAATCTGGCCCGCCGAAGCATCGAGAACTTTCAATGTGGCCCTCGGAGGAATTCGCAATCAGCACCTAAAAAATGTTGCCCAACACTGGCTTATATAGTGGAAGCTCTAATTGGCGGATGCAGTTCAAAATCACAATTGGGGGATAAATTTTAATAAAGATCACTCGTAGTTAATTTAATTAAAATCCGTCCAGCGGTTCAGGAGATGAAAGTTACCGCGTACGGACATACGAGACGTGGCCATAAGGCGTTCCGCCACTGCCGCTTCGCTGGTAAAAAACACCTAAAATGATGGATAATTCTTGCATAAGAGACTTCTTCTGACACACTATGAATGGCTCTAAGTAATTACGCGGTTTTATCGAAGTAAAACTTCGCTCTCTTGAATGATCATTGACTTGGCGATAATTTTTAAAAGTTTCTCAAGTTCCATATTTTCTTCAATTAATAGGAAGAATTTTCCTTGCTCTGGCTGGTTTATGTTTCTCGTTAAAAATATTAAATTTTTTAGCATAAAAACTCTGTATTTACCGGGCTATAAGACGAGGGCATTTTCTGTTGCTTTTTCCCAATCACATTACATAAAAAATATAATAAATAAATAAAAATTAGTTACAGCGATTATGACTTGCCTAGATAGAATGGTTTAAATCACAGTTACCATTTAACTGCACATTGTGTTGATAATTATTAGTGATTTAAATAAAATATAACCAATAATTTTGTTTAATTGGTTTGCTTCAGAATTCCTTGAGGTCGACTTATAGTCGGGTTAACACTGTAGCTGAATCTGTGCATGTTAATGAAATGAAATGCACTAATTTGCGCTCAGTCACGGCTAGGCACTCTGAAATTTCTTCAACGAAAATCACTTTTCGGCACAGCATCTGACTGTTTTTATTTAGCGTGGGCATAACAACTACGTCTCAAACCCGACGGTAAATAAAGAAATCCCGTCTTTTTGTAAAAACTTCCAGACTCGTTTTCCTCGTCATCTCTTTTTATAGTGATTTTGGATCGGGAATCGGGTCGGCCGTGTAAAGAATCGACTTCGATTCATCTCCGGCGTCCGCGTAAATTAGTCCGGGGAAAACTAGTTTCTCATGCAAATCGTCCTTCCCCCATGCTGAGGTCCAGTTGGAATATCAGAAGCTTTCGTGCGTAACATACCGTCTCGATCCGGTCGTGACCATTAAGAATCTGACTTAAGTGGTCTTGAGTGTATTTTCGCCACTGGCATATGGAGCTATTACGGTTTCCTTCATAATATATTCTCATGAAAAATGGAGGTATTAATCACTCAGACGTTGTCGCCTAAGAGGTATTTATATTAATTTTTAAAACGAGAGTTTTTTTTAAATCCCGAGTTCGTTTTGTTTCTAAGATGTGTCTTTCCATTAGTGTCCTAGTAGGGTATTTTACTTATATTAGAGGCGTTTGCTTGCATAAATAGGTTGCGACATTATTTTCAAAACATATTCATGTATGATTAGAAGCCACTATGTATTCGTTATTGCATAGGGTGTTCCACAGACGCGTATTGTATTATAATCGTGATGTAATATTTGAAGAATCATGCCACCAGTTACTTTGCTTAATTGTTCATATCATTTTGCCTTGAAGCGACCTTGTGTTTTTATTTTCTTTTAGAATGGATTGCCGCTTTTATAAAAAGTAAATTTAAGTTAAATTTTTGGATACCAATTATATTTATTTTAGAAACTGCTTAAATACAATTTTTTGCCAATGCTTTATGACAAAAATAAAACTCATGCAATAAATTGATTTTCTTGATACTGCGATTGAAAGCAACGTGTCTCCATCTTGCATACATATTCAACATTGCAGATAAATTGAGTCCGAAACATTTCTGTTTTGGCCTACTTTTCAGAATGGAAATAGGCTTATAGTGATGTCGTTGTATCTGTCTGTCCGTCTGTATGTCTGTCCGTCTCTCTGTCCATCGGTTTGTCTGTCCGTCTACCTGTCTATCTGTCTGTCCGCTTGCCTGTTTGTCTGTCTGTCTGTCCGTCCCCCTATCAAATTTTGAACCAATATACCGATTTTCATGACGCTTGGTGGAAATCTCTTGCTACTGGGGTCGAGCTGCCGAGAATAGTTTTTGTTGCCAAGATTGAAAGTCTCAGGTCCGATTCCAGGAACTATCCTTTCCATTTGATGTTAATGGGAAATCTGAAATCCATCGTGCAGGGTAATTTTCTATTGCATATTAAAATAACTTCGAGTTGTAATATCGGAGCGAGTTTTGTAATATTCTTTGAGGAAATGAATGAAGATTCTAATTTTTATCCTATAATTTTGCTTATCTATTGTATTTCTTAGAATTTCAGGGATTATACTGGCGATTTTGCAGTTTTTAGCACTCATTACGAGAGTGTTGCCATAGCAACAACTATTGTTGGATTCAAATTCGGTATATTCTAATAGGTACACGCGTTATTTTTGACACACAAATACGCGTGATCAATTTAATATTCCGTTCGAATGTATTTGTAGTATTTTATAACGCTAAATTATGTAATTTGGAAAAACAAAGAGCTACATAACCGCGATTACTTTAAAGCTATCAAAGCCAGTATAAGTATTAAATAAATGATTAACTGGAATGTAGGCATCATAAATTCTGTTTGGATCATCTTGTTTTCTGTGATTTGTACCAAGACGTTGAATGGTATATATTTATTTCATGCGATTTAATGTTTAGTTATCAGCAGGTTCGCCAGAGTGGGATCAAATTTTCTTTAAGAAAAGCAAAGTGAAATGTATTATTAGCCTCTTGCGCCAAGGATTTCAGTTAAAGTATCTAAATTACAGGAAAAACTTAAACTTATAGTAGTAAAGCACTTATGAAATTGGGTGTTTATAAGGAAGCATTGAAGAATAAGAATACTCACTAGGAGTAGGAAATGCTTTCCTGATAACTATCACTTATTATGGAACGAATTAGGGCAAACAGCAATTTCTCCATATGCATAACGGTTAAGGGATGGATATTTCCTGAAAGAACGAAATTATTATGAACTAAAATGAAACAATAATACATAAAATAGAACACAATATGCCAAAAAAGGTAAAAAATAAAATTAATTATTTAATACTCATAAAAACTATCCTGAGGTGATCATGAATGTGCTTTTAGATGTTTTTGCGGGTAAATAGTGTGGCGGAACTATTCCAAAAAATGGGCACCCTTATTTACGCATTATTATGCACTATGCGATGTTATTGTATGTAATTTTGCAAGGTTCACACTTAACTGTGACTCCCGGAGGATCTGATGAATGGGATAGAGCAGAGCTCTCCAAACTTTACAAGTTGACCACTTGGTCAATAAATATTATGCTCGCTGGCCAGGGTATCAACATGAAAAACTTTTCGAAAATATAGGCGCAAAATATACAAATGTAGGCTATTTTCGTTTTAAAAGGTGGTTTAGTGAATTGAGTAAATTACGATTTTTTACTACTTATTACAGGCTCGAGGGCCACATTAAATGGGGCCGTGGGCCACAGTTTGGAGAGCTCTGGGATAGACTAAATCGTTTTCCGGTGAAAGTATCAGTCATCTACTCAGCCGTACGTCACTTGCACGAAATATCCCCAAGAGTTAACGTGGACATCAACGTTACTATGAATGGAATTCCACCTTTTTATCTAGTTTTCCAAAAAGAAAAAAACATGCTAATATGATCACTCTGTCTCTGGGCAATCAACATTTTTATTATAAGACAAATTTGGAAATCTCTTTTTTAATCATATAGCTTTTATTAATCTTTGAATTTTCCACCGATTGGATATTCTAAGTGGTTCAAAGATTTTCCGCTACGTGACTTCAAATTTGGAAAATTCAATGTTTTGAAATGTTATTATAGCCGTACTACCAAAGTAATAGGAGTGAGGCTTTCACGGATGTGAAGGTTCATAACGGATATCAATCACAATGATGCTGGTAGTCGCGTTACACCTATTGCTTTAGCAAGGGAATCTTGCTTTATAAATAACGTATAATGGAGCGAATTATAGTGAGGAATTGTTGTGATTAATTAGTGAAAAGAAAGAACAAATAGAGCGAAATGGAAGGACAGTAAAAGCGAGAGTGAACAGAGGAACGGGGAAGGAGAATGCAAAACTATCATATCTTTTCGAACGGATTAAAGACATTAAAATTAAGATCGAAGAAAGAAACGCGGTATGTACGTTTTAAAAATAAATAAATTCCCCGATCGATGTAAAGACTCGAGGAAAGGCGTTTATCCCGTATAAATAACGTCTTTTACGTGACGGTTTTTACCTAACCTTCTTCATCCACTCCCTCTCCAATTACTGGGCGTGGAAACATTGGCTTCAAATCAGCCCGCTTGAGCGGATTCGAGGCGCGATGAATCCCCGTGGTTAACAGAGGGCAGCACTGTTTCGTTTATTTTTTATGCATGAGGGGCATGGAATAAAAGTCGGCGTTCGTGTCTTTACTCTCTCCTTTTTATTTTTATAAAGATTCGATTTTCTTTTTCATCCTTTATTTTTTTGGCCCGCTCATATAACTTCGCGAATGCCGAGACATCGCAGCTGAGCGGAGAGTGAGGCGGGTTCTCAAAGAACACTGCCCGATTACTCACGGTTTTCTTGGAGGCCAAGTAGAGGGAGATGAGTGGGAAGTGTTGCGGAATGGTGAGGGGAAGTGTTCAGTTAGTGAGGAGGAAAAAGAGAATGACAGAGTGCAAAAGGATTGTGGGATTTTTGAGGCAAAAATTACACTTTGAGAATAATCATGAGGTTCTATCAGCCCATGCATATGGTTGGCATCTTTTTAATGTTTTAACTCGCAGTATTTCAAAGTACGCGAAAAATCGAAATATCGGACATGTAAAAGAATATCGTTGTGTCTGACTGTCTCCATATTAACTTCTGAACTAACTTACCGATTTTCATGATACTTGATGGAAATCTTCCGCTACTCGAGCCAAGCTATCGAGGACGAATGAAAGTCCAGGGTTCCATTCCAGGAACTATCCTTAACATTTGGTTAACATGGGAAATCTGATAAACATCGTGCAGGGTAATTTTCTCTTGCACATTTAAATACCTTAGAATTTTGACGCAGACAATATCGGTGGGGTATTTATATTATTCTCTGAGTAGAGAAATGTAAATTCTAATTTTTATCGTAGAATTTTTCTTATATATCGTATTTCTTCGAATTTTGAGTAAATTCTATTGTTTTTGCAGTTTTTATCGCAATACGAAAGTGTTGCTATTGCAACTGTTGTTGGACTTGAAATTAGTATAGTTTAATACATACATGCGTTATTTTTGTCACAAATATGTGTGAACAATTTACTTTTCCGTTCGAATGTATTTGTAATATTTTATAACGCTAAATTATGAAATTTGGAAACAAAGAACAACTCATCCGAGGTGATTTTGAGGCTATAAAAGCCAATATTAAATAGTTATGTTGAAAGTGGGCATCATAAGTTACTTTTGGATCATCTTATTATTATTATATTTATATTTCAATTGCTCGTATCCGAAAGAGAATATAAATCATTGAAGATTTAATGAGTGATATAATAGAATATCGAATAATCCGTAATACAGCCGCATTGAATATATGTCTCAGGTATCACCTTAGCCAAAACAAGTTTATGAAAAACCACAACCAATATTAGATTTAAGAACTCACACTCACAGCAAGTTGTATGGCATGGAAAATAAAATACTCAAAATGAAAAATATAAAAGTATGTGAAAGATTAATTTCTGCAAAATTAATCTTTTCGACAAACTGTTTTATGTGATTAATTAAGAGTAGATGCGCTTGATGTAATTTTCGGTGAATTGCCACTGAAGACGAATGCTTTGTATCCTAAATGCGCATTTGGTTTTTTTATAACCTTGTTGTGGCCGTTGGAGATACCCGAGACAAGTATTTTTAAGTGAATAATTAACTGTTTATCATCAACATCTGTGCGCCAGAACTAGAAGAACGTTAAAAATCTTGTCAATGTCCGCCAGGAAATATTTTCGAACTCGAGTTATTTTGTAAAATGGCGAAGAAATTTTCCAGTTGAAGTCAAAATTGAAAATAATCGATCGACTTTAGAGTCGTGAACTAATCAAAATTCATTCAAAGTCTTACTTTAAAATTCACATAGATACAAAACCCGGCATATGGGAGAGAATTCCTAAACCATCGTAGCCATTGCACATCGTTTCGAAGACAAGGAAAAATAGAATTGATAGCCCATTTAGAAACAAATTTCGACAAATAGGAAAACTTTTAATCTTTGAAGCTCACTGATGTTGTCGGCAACATAGCTTTTCATCTTGGGCATGTTTTACGACTTTATATTTGCGCCCTCTTTCATTGAGACATACTCGATGTAACAATGGGCGTCTGGCACAGTAGCAAACTTATTGTTTCTATAAATAACATCAAATCGCGTCAATCTTTTCCACGAAGTAGTACTGAGGTCGTGTGGATGACTTACGCAAAGAAATAAGGATTAGGCAGTAGAATACATTCACATTTACATTAATTTGTTGACTTACCTAAATTTTATAGCATATTATATACAAGCTGTGCTCGAGAGAGACATAATGGAACTGTCAAATAGAATAGCTCTGTCTTTTTTTGTAATTAGTGGTGTAGCAAAATTCTTGGGGTCCAATTCCATATAAAAATATCAACCTTTAAGGAGAAACCAACTTAATATCCATCGGTAAGAGCAAGACTATGTAGCTTTCAATATGATACGTTAGTAGCAAATAATGTTTAATTATTTTGACGATTCTTCCCAAAAAATTGGGATAACTGAAAACAATTACATATTGCGCTCTCCCGGGAAGAGAAAAAATAAAACATCCATGAGATCTCGACCTACGAGTTGGAATGGTTAAAAATAATTTAGAGAAAACAGCTAGTGTAAATGTTAACCCGGCAAAACGCAAGCAATTTTTGATGAAATGTTTTATTTCTGTACGGGCCCAGTTCATTGCACCGGTTTGCTATTAATACGCTACGCCACTGTTTGTAACACTCTTGATTATGCAAGCCTTTGAGGATATTTAATAGGTATAAATTACTAAACTGATTAATTGATATTTTTTAGAATTCTGTGTTACCAGGACAGTGGGGGTATTTATTTTTCTTGAGAATATCTCTGTTACTATTGAATTACCATTCTTCTAACATATTACATTATGAACTTATCTTGTTGCAACACATAAATAGGCTTCCGTTGCTCTTACGTTATTTTATTGTGTATCAAATATTGTGCTGTCAAAATTATAAATGAAAATAGAGTAAGTTTACTTCACGATATTTAATATTAATAGTTCTTTGTCGCCGTGGTTTAGTTATTCGAGGTCGAGGATCCATGGTGGAAGCCAAAGCTGTGCGTTCTTTTAAGGTTGATGGATGAAAGTAAACTGTGGATGTCTTTTTCTTTTCTTTCAAAAAATGTTCAAGCGATAGTGGTTTTGATGACCATAGCAACACATGGCATCATTGACTGCTCTGACTACCTTGAAGCTGCGTTGTCTACCTATCTGCTGACAAACAACCCGTGAGTAATGCTGGATGTACCCACATTTGTGGTTGCCGAACCCTGTCCCAGAATGTATTACCGCGTAATAACGAGGAGAAAACAACGTCTAATATGAAAAGTGTTCCCTAATCGGCGGATAGTGTTATAAAGAAAACGTGCTGTGCAAAATCGTGTTAAATTAGGACTTAACTGTATGCATTGAGTGTGAAAAGTTCCAACACAAAGAAGCGTTCGTACATCCTAAATGATGACGACGGTCGACGTAAATTTCAATGGGCGAAAACCAGTATCAACCGACGAGGCATCATTGAAAAATAATCATTTCTTTTTCGACAAGTTTGAGCTGCGATTGACATCGACCTTACAAGCTCACCCTTTATGTGCGTAAATATATATGAAAATATATTATTAACGATTTCATAGCCCGTTTTCCTCCATACGTAAAATTTAACCGCGTGTTGCGCGCCTTGCAAATCTCTATCGCCAATGAGCCTCGCACCCTCTTAATCTTCTTCCGATCGTACGTGAAGAAATCTTAGAGTGAATTTCATTTTTCGACAGGCAAATGAAAATGATTAAAATAATAATATGTACCGAAAGAAGAACTCCTGACTAATTTGGTTGAAGGGTGGTTCGGTTAATAAAAAATTTGGATAATTGAGAAAAAAAGAAAGATAAATGCACCAATTTAGTTTACAAGCCAAAAAAAGTCGCTATTGTTTACCTGTCATAAAATATAGGTACGGTGGTGGTGGGAAAAACTTGCGCTACAAATCGGCAGACTTTATATCACGCGTATTTCAGGCACTCAATTTCATATTCATGATGATTTGTGAAAAAATTACGTCAAGTTTTCGATGAAATACGGCATCATTGTGCAAACAATAATTTTCCTCAAAATATGCCAGGAAAACAAAACTAGGTAGCTGCAGAAAATCGGTTGTCTGTGAAAAAAAACTGAGGAAATACGCGCTCCTGGTAACCAAGAAAGATCTTCGATAAGTGCCGGATAAATTTTTCTAAAGTGCCTTTCACTCTATCTCCAGGATTAACAAAATTTTACCTCGTAAAGAATGGAAAGAGCATCGGAATTATCATTTATAACCTTCGAAAACCTGTCCTTGCCCTGATAGAGGTGATGCCCAAGTGAGTGGGGCACGTTGTAACGGTATATACGAAAAGAATAGCATTCATGGGAAGTTTGAAGTACGTTTTAAGGTAAAGAGGGAGATTCCAAATGCTTTTTCGAGGCCGTGGGGTAAATCGGAATGGCACAGCGAAGGGTCAAAAATGCATATTCGGATATATCCAAATGTCGCAGCCTAAGGTTTTAAAAAAAAGTAGCAGTGCAGAAATTTAAAATTTGGTTCGGATAATTGGACATTCCGATAATCGGCGTTCGGTTAAGAGGAGTTCTACCGTGTGTATTTCATGATGGGAAAGGATATGTAAGGAATCAGTAAAATGTGAAAACCAGGGTTGGCACACGAAGCACGCAGGGGCCGGAGCCCATTCGCGCGCTATAAATTGCAAAATGATAGTACGTTATTTTTCTCTTTCCGTCGATAAAATACAGCAGCAGTTCATAGGACAAATTGATAATTTCTACGTTCGATATCTCTGAGATTTAATCACACGCCTCCAATTTTCCTATTCCCCGCAATTGAACGATGTCCTCTTAATAACATAAATTCCATTCTAGTTACTTATGACTTTGGCAGAGATATTTGTGAATTTTCTTACACTTAACTAATGGTTTATGTGACGCCAACAGACCCAGAATTATTCAGTATTAATTGATGCAAGAGTTTTCTAGTTAATTTATTGCTCAAAAACAAATGATTTGATTAAGGAAATTTTTAATATCCCTGCTTCTCAAGGACGAAGAACCGTGTAACTCTATCAGCTACGTCGTGTAAAAATGAAATCCCTTTTCATAAAAATTTCAATTTTCTTCCGTTCTTGAGGTGTATAAATTAGTATTAAAGCCGTGGTGTTATGTGTTTTCGTGATGCATCTGATATATACGGAACAAATTCAAAGTAAAAAATATTCCTGCTCCCGATTAATTCTGATCGGTCATGACATCTTTTTCTGTTTCTCGTCGAGAGAAAAAGTGTTCGCGAGTCGTAGCACGCAATATTATGTTACGCACACTATAAAACTATATTATTAATGAAAACTTTGCCACGACTCCTAGTATTTCTAATCTCTTAAAATATTATGTCTGCAAAAATTTAGATAAATTTGTTCACATAAAATATTCAATTTTAATAAAGACAATTCCTATACTGCTGTTTATTTCAAGTGCTATAGTGATGACATTTCCGCCACCGGAAACTAAAGTACTTACCTGTAAACTGGACCACAATGATCAACAGGGCATGAGCAGGCGCACGAGGTGCTAGCTGGGGGCCTCATGAGGCCCTTGACCTCACTAATTTTTATTTTTTCAAAATTTCGAAACCTTTTTCTTGTTATCTATAGGCTGGGGACACACTGGTTAGAATGTGCGCAACATTGTAACCGCGGCGCTTTTATTCTGCTACAAATCAAGTTACACTGTGTGTTTATTTCTCTTGGCCACCGCTCGCGATCGAATGCATAGTTACATGATTAATTCTTTTGACTGGTGGCGCCAGGCTGGCGCTTTCGGGATGAGAGTTGTGCCTGCACAGCGGCAGCGGTAAATGCTGGGCAGAGCTTGTGTTAACACACATGCGTTCGTTCCTCGCTTCTCTACCTATAAAACATTACAATCACAGTCTTTCGCGGCGGGCGTGGACGTTCATGTTCATTTAATGTAAAATAAGGTAATATACTGCATACAAATTATGCATGCATGCATGCACGCACGCACGCACACATACATACATATACCTACATACTTATTTAATGAATATGAAATAATCTTTCTGTTTTATATATTAACCCTGGAAAGTAAGTAGGAATCTTCGAACACAATGAGTTACCTGGGGAACTGAGTTCCCCGTTTGGATAATGTTCATTAGACTCAAAATAAACTTCCACTGTTATCCCAGGTTAAATTCACAAACAAATCCATATTATTACAAATTTTAATTTTTATAACATATAAGAAAAATTATATTGTTTTAAAATTTCAAAGCACAGTGTAATACAACACAATTAAGGCTCATATCAACAGTATTTTGCTTACAGCAAACAAGAAAATGCAATTTAGTTCCTCATTTTTCAAACTAAAATTATTGATGCTTGACAAATCCTTATAAATAAATATTTTATAATAATTTTTAATAAGAAAATTTTATCTATTCCACCTTATCACAAGCTGAACAAGTAACTACTTGGTGTTCATTTTTTGGCAGCCATTATTTCATAAAAATAATGCCCATATTAAAACGGAGACAAAATAGAAAACTAATTCGTAATGTAAAAAAAACTTGAAGGAAATGTTACCTTCTGAGCGAATAAAGGCAAAAATGAATTCACTACCTATTCAGTTAATTTATGGCTCAATAGGTTACATGGGGAATACCATGTCCCATAGATGTTTACTCGCTAGAAACTCGGAACGGTCTGGAGATAAAATGCCAATTTGATTCTCTGCTTAAAGATGACATATCAGAGCTATAAGTCACTTTGTCGATTTGAATGGGGAACGGAATGCCCCACATAACCTTTCCAGGGTTAATTTAATTTAATTTGATGAAATACTAAGTAAACGATTCGTACAACACAAAATCAAAAGAAGAATCGAATCAGAAGCAGCGGAACGAGAAATAAAAAACACAAAAAGTCCAGAAAAATGCTATTCAATCGTTTTTACCTCCCTCCGTATCTGCGAATAATAATAGGAGAAAAATAGTAACCGCAGAACAACTTGAAAATACAGAACCAGAAGGCGATGTAAGCCAGAATCCAGAAACGCTAGTGAAACAAGATCAACTTACTGAAGAAAATACTGCAGAACAAGAAGGCAGCGTATGCCAGAATACAGATTAACTAGCGGAACAAGACCAACCCATCGAAGAAAATGCGGAACAAAAACAAGGACGAGAAGAAGCCGTAAACAAGAATACTGATATTAATTTATGTAAAGGTAGGTCTTCTGAAATTTATTCTAAAGATATTGCGAAATGGCCAGTAAATACAAACACAAACCTAAGTAATAACTTAATTGAACACTATTTAATAAATAACCCTCAAAATTTTGGTAGAATTGAAAATTTGAAAGTAAGATATACAGAACGTGACCGAATATATTATAGAAATATTCAAGAATATAATTTTTACTGTGAGAAAACTAATGGAACCAATAAAAAGCACGAATGGTTAATTTTTTCTGAGACTAGTAAGTCAGTAAATTGTTTCATTTGCAAATTATTTTTAAAGTCATCAAATAAGTTTATAAAGTGATTCAACGACTGGAAAAATGTCTGTAGAGCTTTGACAGAACATGAACGCTTAAAGGATCATATCCAGTGTATGTGCATGTATGAGAAAAGATGTTCAACAATGGGACGTATTGATACGGACTTAAAGAAACAAATGCAGGCCGAAGAAATTTATTGTCGTTATGTTTAAAAAGAGTCATTGCTACAGTTATTAGGCAACCTTAGGTTAGAATTTAGAAATAGTAATGATAAAATATATTACAAACCTAAGGGAAATTGTCTAGAATATCTTAAGGAATAATTTTGAAACGAGAAAAAAGTCTTCTATGACCGGGAATCGAACCCGGGTTTTCCACTTACCATGCGGGTATTCCACCACTGAACTACCGTAGCAGATCAATTTTCTCGTTTCTGAATATCTTAGTCAATTTGACATTTTTGAAACGCCATATAGAAACCTACACAAATTGTGGACCTGGTAAGCCAAATTATCTTTCTCACAAAACCTGCGAATTTATAAATTTAATGGGAAATAAGATAAAAGAAACATTAATATCTGAAATAAAAGAAGCTACATACTTTTCAATGATTATCGACTTTACTCCCGTCACATCGATCAGTTAGTATTAATAATCTGATTTGTTGTAAATAATGGAGAAATTAAATAAATGTTCTTAGGTTTCCTTCCAATAGAACATCATAATGCAGAATACCTTTAAAATATCATTTTAATCAAATTATCCGATTTATTCATAGACATTCAAAAATGTAGAGGGCAAAGATATGACAATGCTTCCAATACGGCCGGGAAATATATGGGTTTACAAGCTAGAATAGGACAACACAATACCACAGCATTTTATATACCGTGCGCTAGTCATTCATTAAATTTAGTTGGAAACTATGCAACCAAATCTTGCTCAATTTCTTTCAAAATTTGTACAATTTTTTCTGCGTCAACGCGAGGATGGAGCATATTAAAAAATTTACTACCAACCAATCCGATTACGTTAAAATGGATAAGTGATACGCGATGGTCAGCTAAAGCGGATGCCGTATCAGCATTGAAAATAGGATATAAACATATTAAAGAATCGCTGATCAAGATATCAAAATCTGAACACGAGAAACCAATTAGCCGATTAGCCTTCAAAATTAGATAAACATTTTGATGAATATGAAACAGTTTTATTAAAAACAATTTGGAAAAAAATGTTGAAAAGATTAAATGCTAGTAGTAAATCCCTTGAGGACCCAAAATTAAACTTGCTAAAAAGCACGAATCTTTTGAAATTGTTGAAAAATTTATTTTAGAAACTAAAAACTATTGAAACGGAAGCTAAACTAGATGAGCGAAGCCGAATAAATAAACGACAAATTATAGAAGATGAAGTAAAAGACAATGATGTACATTTAACTGGCAAAGAATAATTTATAACAAACACCACTAATGCTATTTTCGGTACGCTTATTGCAGAATTAAATCGACGAACTGTAATGTATAACGAAAGATTAAATATATTTAGCGTTTTTTAATACCGCCATGACGGAAAACGATTTGAATTCGTGCATTGAAACATTAATGGATGTTTATAAAAATGACATTGATGTCATTCAATTTAAAGCAAAAGTGCCATTCACAAACTATACCAAAGAGAAAAATGTTAAAAGTATAACGGATATTGTACACATTGTTAATGATGGATTAAAATCAACGTTCCCAAATGTTGAAACGATTCTTAAAATATTTCTTACAATGCCTTTAACTAATGAGAGTGGCGAACGGTCGTTTTCAGTATTAAAAAGAGTCAAAACTATTTACGAAATAATTTAATGCAAAATAAATTGTCCGATTTGTCATTATTATTCATCAAGTGTGAGGCAACCAACTCGATAAATTATGACGACATCATTAACACCTTTGCCAAATCAAAAGTCAGGAAAAAATTGTGTTAACTTGGTATAGTGTCTGGTGTTATAAAAAATGATTGTACTCAAATAATTTAATCTTTAAATTTTAATTTATCTCTATTTTTTTAAATTAATATTTGTGATTATTCCTATGCAATAATTTGATTGTTTTTGGTGCAGACAATGCATTTTTTATATTTTCAGAAGTCAGTAACCTACTGTTATTTATTAAAATGATTTAATCATATAACTTATATTTATATTTTATTAATTTTAGTGGAAATTCTGTTCTTATGTTTTTGTACAAGATGTTCCAATTTAATGATGTGATTTCTTTGGTAGGAACTCAAAGGTATTACCTAATGTAGGTATTTTTCATATTTTTAGATGTCATAAAAGTATTATTGTACTAAACTAATACATAGTGTGTATTTTATATAATATTTTCATAATGATAAGAATAACAGTTTTCTTTAATTTGGCAGATTTATATTTGTTAATTTTTATAATATTTTATATTTAGTATGCGTGTATTTTAAAATAAATTATCACAAAAATTACTTTGGTAATACAAAAAACCTTCAATATCGTACCTTAGAAATAAAAATATGAGAGAGGCCTGAAAATAATTTAGCGACTCGGTCTTCAAAATGCATAATTACGGCTCTGATAATCAATGAAATAATAATACAGGTCATGTTTTACTGTTCGTAAATTTATGTGCACATGATGTGTGTCGTGTGTCTCTCAAATCTCTGAAGATTATCGTATGCGGCTCCAAGGGCATGTTTGGCCACCCCCTTATAAAGACTTGACCATCGGCTAACAATCACGTAATTCTGTATGAACGCACATTAATCTTATGCAACTATTTGATCTTATTAAAATGTTCATTTCACAAACACATGTGCGTGAGAAAGTACACCTACGCCCGGGTGCGCGTGTGTGTGAGCAATATGTAGGTATATGTATGTGTATGCGAAGACTTTTTTCTGCAAAAAAATAGGTGATATGATGTATTCCTTAGAAAAAATCTTTATAATGTCGTTTTTCAGGAATACTGAAATAAATGACTTTATATTTTTAGCGAATAAAAAAGCCGGTACTCCGCACTGTTGCGTACTGCCAGAAAATAATCATGTAGTGCATGTGTGTGTGTGTGTGTGTATATATATACACACACATATATGCATATATATATATATATATATATATATATATATATAACGATACGGAAAAAGAGATAATATAATAAAATAAAAGCAACGAGAGGTTCCTTTTCTTTTCCTTAAGTTAATAGATATATATGTGTGTATGTATATATATATATATATATATATATATATATATATATATATATATATATATATATATACACACACACACACAAACACTGTAATCCGGTTGATTTATGTTTTGGATATCGCTGCAATTGACCCAGTTGTCGTTGAAGCTTAAAGATGTTTCACCGATAATGACCAATGGAAAGTGCGAAACTTTTTTTCGTCCTCCATGTCATATAATATTCCCGCATTCCTCATTAAAAAAGCGAACCGAATGCGTTTTAATTTATGAATCAAACCTTGCGGATTTATGCCGCCTTTAAAAGAGCCTCGCCGGCTTGCTCCTGCTCTCTTTTATCCCCCACCCTCTCTCCTCCTTTGACTCTTAACATGACTGTACAAATCCCTTTCGATTTCCTTCTCCTACCTTATGAATGGAATAAATCTTTCGGAATGGATAGCAGGGACTGAGTGAGAACCGTAACAGATCGACATCGATGCGTGTTATGTAAATTTTTTCTCCCTATCGGCTTCGTTAATTTTCTAGCGGCAGTAAAAGTAAAATGCTAGCGCCTGGAAAGGTTGCGACATTTCATTAACACTTTCGTTGCGGAACAAAAATCTGAGAAATAATCGCAAACGTGTCTAACTTTCGGACTCTAAAATCATATTTTTTATTTTATAATGTATTTTTATGCATAATTAGTCGAAAAAGTTTTGCTTACAAAAAAAATACTACACACCATATGGGTTATTTTTCAGTATTAATGATACAATTCCCTTTCAAAAAAGTTTATTTATAATTAAATATTTATATTATTTCGTTCACAATTATTGATTATTATTATTCTTACTATAATTAGCAATAATATTTACATTTTACATTATCACTAATTGTTTCGAAATACAGGTGTTGATTAATATTATTATTACTATAATTGACAATATTATTTATAATTTACAATAATAGTTTAAATTTACAATAAAAGTTACGATTCACAATAAAAGTTATAATTTACAATGATATTTACAATTTATATTGTTACTAATTGTTTAGAGAAATACCATCGAAATTAGCATATTATAGAATTTTTTCATATTTACATAATTTTTGGATGGTATTCCTGGAAACAATTTGTTAAACAGAGTTGTGGCTCACCTACACAGTAGGTAGAAACAACTTGGCGTACTTTATTGGCTGTGCACATCCTGCAAGCCTTTTGCTTTCTCCTTGCCCCAGGTTCAGATTGACATTCTTTATTGAAATCTGAATCTATGGTGATAATGGAGGAGGTGGACAGTTGTGTGGGAAGAATCATCGTAAAGGTTCAGGCGTATTCCTAATAGGAATCTTCGACTACCTTCTCCTAAGTCTGAGTGGGTGTCTTCTCAACGCCGCGCTTCGCTTCGCCGCATATCTTCCACGTGTGAGCCTACCTTTTCACTGACTCGGGCTTTTCTCCTCCCCTTTACCTCCTTCTCCCTTTCCTTCCCCAGTATTTTGGTCTTGTTTACTGAGCGTGATAGACCACATACCGTAATTTTTGGGACGGCGGTAACACTGATTAAAGCGGGTTATGACGCCTTGGAGCCCATTTGAATTCTCAAAGATTCTGGTTCACAAGTGTCTGTAGTATCTTCTGCGGCTGTAAGGTGCCTGACCTTGACCACATCGGCGTATCGAAACCAGCTATTTGGATTATCCTTCATACCTTTGCAAGCCCCGAAATGTCGGGTCTCTTGTTCCATCATATCGAGTCACGTGTCATCCCCTGTACTCACCACTATAGCTGTCGTTCTTTCCGAGGTGATGACTCAAGGCGCGTTTACATCTACATCTACAGGTTAACATGCAATTCACCAGGTTGGTGGGTGGCAGGGAGTGCAATGAACAAAATCCTACCCAATGATTGTCTAACGCAATTAGAAATTTCCTATTGTGATCTCGTATTATCCTCGGAAAGAACGAGCCTAGATAACGCTCCGTCCTACAATCGATCTCACGTATTTTATCGTCTCGATCATTTCTACTTATATACGTTGGTGCCACAATTATTCCCACTACCTCCTCTTTTAGACATTCCGACCTATATTTCTCCAGAAGTTTCACCTTGAGTCCAATCTACGGTCCTTCAATGATACCCAGTTCAAATCGCCCAGTAAAGAGGTGACGCTTTCCTTCTGTTCGTACTTTTGTTTTACAAATCTGGCTGCTCTGCGCTGTACTCTTTCTAGTTGAATTATGTGTCCCTTCTCGTACGGATCCCATATGCTCGCTGCGTATTCTAATTGCGGTCTTACCAGTGATAAGTAGCATGTTTTGCGTACTTTCCCTGTAGTGTTACGTACTATTCTACATTTGAATGCCAGTTTCTTGTTGGCCGCGCCTATAACTCGACGAATGTGCATGTCCCACGAAATATCTCGACAAATGGTTACTCCTAATTATTTTACATACTCAGCTTGTCGAATACTCATTTCATCTCTTTTATATTCGAAACCTAAATCTTTGTTATTACTTTTCCAGAACGTGACTGCGGCACATTTAGTAAAATTAATTTCGATTTGCCATTCTTTGCACCACGCTGAAATGGCTCTTAAGTCTACACGCAGTGACTGATGATCCTCCTGGTTTTTATTTCTTTATATAGAACGGTGTCATCGGCGAAAAGCCTAATTTTACTATGAACAACCGAGCAGATATCATTTACATAGATAAAGAAGAGCAGAGGGCCCAATATACTTCCCTGAGGAACACCCGAAGCAACTTTAACGGGGGACGAGTATTTCCCATCGATGACAACTATATGTTCCCTATTCGAGAGGAAGTCTCTCACCCAACCGACAACTTTCGCATTGATACCACATTATCCTAACTTCGCAATTAATTTCCTATAAGATACTTTATCGAACGCCTTCCTGAAATCAATGAATATGGCATCGACCTGAGTATTTTTCTCTCCGCATCGCAACAAATCATCCACGAACAGGCCGAGCTGCGTTTCGCATGATCTACCTCTCCGGATTCCGTGTTGGCATCCGCTAAGCAATGAATGACTATCTAAATAGCGCATTAAAGAGCTAAAGACTATGTGCTCAAGTAACTTGCACGATGATGAAGTTTAGGATATCGGCCTATAATTTTCGGGGTTCTCTCTGTCGCCACCCTTATGGATGGGCGTAACATGTTCCACCTTCCAATCTTTAGGAACTACTCCTTCTCTAATGAATTTCTCAAATATAATTTTCAAATACGGCGCGATTTCAGCAGCTAATTCTTCCATTACACGCGTGGGAATTTCCTCCGGTCCAGAAGATTTATTTAGCCTAATTGAATGAATTTGGAGCGCGATGCCATTTTCCGAAAATACTAAATCTTCCATCGAATCGCCCTGACGCATAGGAATAGGGGTCTCACATTCATCTTCATCATGAGTATAAGCTTTCTGAAAGTGATGATTTAATAGGTTTGCTTTATCCGCACTATTGTGAACTACGTTTCCCGTT
The DNA here is from genome assembly GCA_028673005.1 of Tanypteryx hageni. Lineage (NCBI taxonomy): Eukaryota > Metazoa > Arthropoda > Insecta > Odonata > Petaluridae > Tanypteryx > Tanypteryx hageni. The sequence goes on from CM054114.1 coordinate 30,014,833, forward strand.
TCCGTCCGCAGTGACGCAATAGTGGGGCCCCTACCTTGAACTTCCCTGACGTAAGACCAAAATGCTTTCGGGTTCTCTTTCAAGTTTTCCTGTAAAACCTTCTTTTTTTAATTGTTAAACCCATTACGCATTGCCACTCTGGCAATGGAGCGCGCCTCCTTGTATAGCTGCCTTATTATTGCAATCTGTTCGACCGTAGCTGTAGAGGATGTGTTATTTACGCGAGAGTGGAGTTTTCTTTTCCGTCGGAGAGCGCCTCTTGCTTCCTGGTTGTACCATCTAGGTTCTGCACTATCACGCTTCAGTTTGCTCGGAATAAATTTATCTGTACACTCTCGCATCATATCTGTGAACATGCACCAGGTTTCCTCCGCGTCTGCACTATCGGTTAAATCGCTGAAATAAGTATATTTATTTCGCAGAAAAGACCTAAATCTTGTGAAATCGGCTTTGGCGGATACATAAAGTTTTCTTTTGGCCTTAACCTGTTTCTCAATAATTAACTGAAATTCCAAGTACACTGCCTTGTGATCGCTTGTTCCCTCAGCATCAGATACTCTATTCATACGCTCAGGAAGATTAGTAGCCTATAAATCTAATATATTATTAAATCTCGTGGGAAATCTCACTAATTGATACAATGAGTGCTTACCGAAAGTTTCTAGTAAAGCCTCGCACGGTTCACGCTCTCTACCTCCGGGATAAAAGCAATTATGGCTCCAAACAATTGACGGAAGATTGAAATCGCCCCGATTATAATGGCTTTATCTTTATTAGAAGAACTTAGCGTCGCCTCTTGTTTCTCCAGAGAATGAATAGTTTCCATGCTTGAATTTGGAGGTCTATAACTATATATTTATAGTTTTTGTGTCGCTTCCTTTCACACGACACCAAACACTTTCGACTTCGTCGTCGTTAATCTGTATTGGGTAACTTTCGTATTTATTGCTAACTGCTATAAAGACTCCACCTCCCGACCGGATACATCGATCTTTTCTGAAGACGCTATAGTCACGAGGAAAGATCTCCTGATTGGCTATGTCTGCCGTAAGCCAACTTTCTGTGCCTATAACTACATCAGCACGCAGACTACGAATAAGATGTTCAAATTCGGCCTCCTTCCTGCGAATGCTGCGACAATTAACCGTAATGATTTTTAGTTTTTCGCTATGACTACGTAACAATTTCTCGCGCTCTACTGATCTATTATTATTGTTATTTTTATTAATATTATAATTATTATGATTATTTACTGCCTCCTTATCCTTCCTACTATGTCGAATATTTCTACGCTTGGAATGTATTCTACTGTTTCTTAACGTCGGGTTTATAGCGCTATTAAGGTCGCACGCATTATCTACGGAACTGTTGCATGGACAATTGTTTATCTCCATAGCTTCGAAAATTCTGTTACCACATGGATTTCTTACATTTTCCTCTATTGTGCTCTCAATTAATCCCGTAACTGTAAGCTGCCTACATCCTAACATACCATCTGATCTACTATTGACGTGTATCTCAACGCTTGCTAAAAAATAACAATTGCTTAAATCTAACCTAAATAAGCCCGAGAATGCTCAAACACCTTACGCGCTACCGCCTCCACAGCCTGGGAAGTGTAATACACACCAGAACCGTTTAGGGATGCCCTACATGAGTCCAGGGCCGGCCTCAGGTCAACGAAGTCCACTCCATTGCCCGTAAAGATGTCCCACAGCCTACGGTTCAGCCCGACCACTCGGCTCCAAACCATAGAACCGAAGTCCGTCCGAGGAAAAATGCTACAGATGAGAAGTCGCACATTAGCACCAGACTCCTCTTGGACACGATCAACATCAGCGGAAAATTCCTTAAAAGAGCTTAAGACCTCCTCGGAGCCGCGCTTCGAAGCGTCATTGGTACCAACATGGGCCACCACCCGCAGGGAGGAGCAACCCGTGCCCGATACCGACGCCCTGAACTCCTTCGTCACCTGGGGCACCGAGCCTCCTGGTATACACCTGGAGAACACCCGCTCGTGAACTCCCTCCCGGCGGGCCCGTGACAGTAAAGGCGCTACCACACGCCGGACGTTGGAGCTCCCTATTACTAACAGCCCTCTCTTTCCCCCCGAGCTCTCCTTGGGCCCGGCCTCCACCGAGGAGACGGGAGTGGGCACGGGCGTAACGGCAGTGGAGTCGTCCTCCGACAACACCGCAAAACAAATTACTAACAGGAAGAGGGGCCACCGAGGCGTTCCCAACTCCCTGTCTCCGCAACACCACCCCAAGATCCCCCCGAGTGGACACCACACACCACTCATCGGACTTCCAGATCGTTCCATCTGGGCCGCACTGCAAAATTCAGCAGTGTTAACAGCGATTCGGCCAGGCCGCACGGCGAGATTCGCCACGCGGCTTGAGTAGACTAGCCCTCTACTTTTCATTCGAGGCTACTGGGCCGCATGACGCCGCACGGATTAATCGACTTTGTAAACCCCCATGCTGCCACCTCAGTCGACTCGTATTAGGCAAGTGGGGTGTAGCCAGTGCTATTCGTTTGCGTATTCGCGTATACTAGTAATGTAGTTATTTCTGAAACATGGCTACGTGGAACGACTGGGAGGTAATGGAGTTTTTAAAATTATATGAACAGTATGAATGCTTGTGGAATCCTAGGTGGGTTGAGTATAGAAATGTACAAGAAACATCTGCTGCATTACTAAATATTTTAGCAGAAATGAAATTAAACGTAAATGAAAATTACCTAAAATCGAAAATAAAAAATGTTATGATGACTTTCCACAGGGAAGTGACGAAAATAAACAACTCCAAAAGAGCGGCGCTGGCACGGATGACGTCTACAAGCCAAGTTTTTCCTAGTTCAATGAATCTGATCGGTTTTTGAAGGTGGTTGTCGATGGAAGAACCAGCATCATTAACATGGCAAGCATTTTTTGTTGTTTCTATACAAATTATCTTTTATAACATGCAAGCAGAAGGGTTCTTCAAGCTGCGGAATCACTTGGTCATTTTAATAGAAATATTAAATAGACACAAAATATTATACAAGCTATTAAAATAGTATAGAAACTGGTGTTTGCTAAACACATTTTTTCATGTCAATTTCCATAACATTACTAAACACATTTTTGTAAGCCAACATTATTAGCCTATCATTTTTCTTTGCCATAGTACATGGCCATTACCACTGAAATAATCTGCTAAATTATCGCGAACAAGACTAGCATTCCTTGAGTGATTGTTGCTCGAAGTAGGAACCTCCAGCTCAGATACTCCTGTTCCAACAGGAACAGCTCTTCAACTTCCTGGCGTAATTGTCCCGCTGTCCAAATCATCTTCATGGACGAGACCTCTACTGAAGTAAGATGATGCACAGGGGGTTCGGAGCCAATTATGTAGGGCACATGAGGTGCGAATGATGGCGTCTGTTTTGTCCAAAAATGCTGGTATTGGCCTCTCAAAGATTCTGAATCCCGACACCATTATACCAAAAGCATTTTTAACTATGCGTCTGGCACGGGACAACTGGTAGTTTCAGATTTTTTGTTTCTCTGATAATGGCCCAGCCTTAAGAAAGGGTTTCATAATATCTTCCTGTAATGGAAAGGCGTCATCTGTGACTAATAACGCATTCTGAGTCAAATCTAATGTGTTATTGCGTAATAAATTATTGAAAGCTGAGCTCTTGAAAATAGAGGAATCATTCATACGACCATTTGTTCCCAAATAAATGTAGAGGAAGCAATAATTAGCGTCTACTACAGAAAGTAGTACTACACTGTAACTTCCTTAATAATTAAAATAGTCTGAAGCACCAAGTGGAAGGTTGCGAATGTGGACATATTTGCCATCCAAAGCACCACAGTAAAATAGAAAGTTCCACCGCAAAAAGAAGCATTTCTGAAAGTTTTTCCATTCCTCACTAGTACTGAGCACCTGCAAACACCAGCACATATATACAGTATTTAATACACGCATACACACACACAAACCAATGAATAAATATTACACAATCACATCCACTTTTACCACAAATCTATTGGAAAGTCAATCCAATACTGATGATGTTAATAATGTACCTTCTCCTGTAAGTGAACGGGAAAAAAGCCGAAGAAATGTTTTTCAGTCCTCACCAAAGAGACCCCAGAAAAAACTTCAAACTTCTAGCATGTCTTCCATTCAGGAAGCCCATAATTAAATAAGATTCCATTGCTGAAGCCCGCAAGGAAGATAAATTTAACACTTTTGCTAAGTAGCTAGCCAACTAAGGCAGCTCCCTCTTCATCGTGCACTGCTGTGTCAGAAAAAGATAGTCTTTCTTGACTGAAGAAAGAATCAATTGCTTGTCTAACATAACTCAACTCAGTCCCAGCCCCGTCCCAGTTCTTCCGCATTGGACTCTTCAAGTTTGGACGCAAGTGATTCATACGAATGTGAGTGGCAAACGGGACTTTTCAGATGCCTTGATTACTTTGCAATAGTTACAAATAAAGAAGTACCTTAAAGAAATCAAACAAATGTTCAAGGGGTGTTTTTCCAATACGAATGTACATAGTTCTCAATTAAAGTAACATGTCCAAATAAAGGTATTTTCTAATACTGAATTATATGTTTATTTTATTTAACTTTATCTATTCAATTTTAATGCGTAAACAACAGCTACCAATGAAATTATGAAGTAGATTTTGCATTCTCAAAATGAGCGCAATATTTATTTTAGAGAAATACTGGATTTATAAAAACTTTGATAAGAAAAGATGTCAATTATTATTGTATACGAAGGTACTTCTACCTTTTAATTTAGTTTAACTAGGGATAAAACTCAATGTGGACCCAAAAAATACGCATAATTTTTTATATTTAAGAAAAAATTATTGAGTTTCATTTATAAATGTTTGCTATTATTTTAGTAGAATACAATTTTGATATTATGCTGTATATTTTGCTAAAAAAAATAATTTTGATATGCATACATTTATTTAATCTCCAAAAGCTGCATATATTGCATCCAGTACCTCCTTCATGAAAGCTGATATTGTACATTTGGGCACTCTGTACAAGGCTGCTAGAGATGCATAACTGCAACCTGCTGGTAATTCCTCTCGAAATTGTTTGTCAATTTTCTGAATAGATTGGGATACTTTCTCCAAAAGTACGTGGAATTTCATGGAATTGTCCAATGGTTTCAAAATAATCGGAGGTATTTCGAACCATTCTCCATATAAAGGCCAGTTTTTCGTTAGCGGCACCTATCAATAGGCGAATGTGGGTGTCTCAAAAGCGATCACGATGGATCGTGACTCCAAGATATTTATTCGAATCTGAAACTAGAATCTCTACTTCGTCCAACGAATAATTAACATCCAACGAGATATTTTTTGTTCTCCAGAAATTGAAGACGCAGTTTTTCTTTTGGTTGATCTCAAATTGCCATTCCTGACACCATGTAGAAATAGATTCTAGATCATTTTGGTGATAATGATGGTTTTCCGGATTGCTTATTTCTCTATAAATCACGGTGTCGTCCGCGAAAATCTTAATTGTGCTTCTAAATACTGAGTTGATATCGTTTATATGAATTATAAATAATAACGGACAAATTACACTACCCTGCGGAACGTCAGAGACAACCTCCCCTAAGTTCGAATATTTCCCATCTATAACAACCTTCTGCTTCCTTGATTTAAAAATTCACGGATCAAACTTACAATTTTGGAATTAACGCCTAAGGATTTTAACTTCGTTATTAACTTCCTAAGAGGTGCCTTATCAAAGGCTTTCCTAATAACTAAGAAGATGGCATTGACCTGCCTATTATTTCCTCCGCTTCTCAGTATAAAATTAACAAGAAGATCGAGATGAGTATCACATGGCCTACCTTTCCTGAAACTGTGCTGACAATCATTTAACAATAAATTACTATCAAGAAATCGCATTATGTTGCTAACGAGTAAATGCTCGAGGATTTTACACGATATCAAAGTTAAATATATCGGCCTGTAATTTTCTGACTTCTCCTAGTCGCCGCCCTATGAATTGGGTTAAAGTATATTAATTTCCAGTTGTTAGAGACCTCTCCGCGGGAAATGGATTTCTCGAATATTGTCCGAAGGAAAGGTGTTATTTCTTCAGCTAATTCTTTTAAAACGCAAGCAGGAATTTCTTCGGGACCAGTTGCTTTTATATTGTCGTAGTGACATAGGGAGTGTCGAGTAATCGTAAGACGTTTTAGTACGAGAAGGAATATATTGCCAAGCGTTACATAGGATACAAAAGGAGATCAATAATACCTAAACGTTACATAGAGTACAACAGGTGATCAGTAATACCCAACATGCTTACTCGGCTAAATCCTGCAAGGGGGAGGTGGCGCGGGGCGCCTTGGCGACCCTGGTCTCGTAGGAGCTGCTAGCCAGTCAGTTCCGACGCAAACGTAGCCCGCAAAGGCGGACGGGCCGGTCGAGGTTTGACCGAGACGTAGATGGACAAACAAACGAGGGACCGCGGAGGGGCGGGCGATCCTAGTCCCGTAGGAAGGGCTAGCCGGTCAAGGTTGACGCTAACACAGCCGATCCTACTGACAGAGGAGTCGCGAGGAAACACCGCCCAGCCTCAGGGATGACCCGCGCTTATATACTAACATGAGATACAAAGATCAAGCGCTAGTCATCCCCTGAAGTGGGTGATTGAGCGAGCGGGGAATCACCCGAAGGGCGCATTGCCCTGAGATAGCGTGCCTTAAGGGCCTGATTCACCCATAGAGTAAATAATGAGTGTGGCGCTGCGGCTGACTATACGATGTCTTTTGGCATCCTTACAACAATATGTCTGATGGAACTTAATTGTCTTGCAATTCCTACCTCAGAAAATACTATATTTCCATCAGGTAGCTCCTTATAGCAGGTGCAAATTGTACGCATTGGCCGTTGACGGCTGTAAATAATTTCACAAAATGGCCGTTTAACAGGTTGACTTTCTCTACGCTATTATGAATAACGACACCGCAGTCATTCCGCAGGGAAGGTATGGTAGGTCCTCTACCTTGGACCTCTCTCACATAGGACCAAAACGCTTTAGGGTCCTCCTTCAAATAATTTTTAATACCTTATTCCGGAAGTTAGTAAAAGTCTCGCACATAGTATTTCTCGCTTTAGCGCGAAATTTCTTATAGGTCTGAACTTTAGTTGCTCTATATTCATCAAATGATATAGACGGCATATTTTTATTTTCGCGTGGCTTATTCTCTGACGCCTAAGCGCACTCCAAACTTTCTTATTGTAACAGCGTGGCTCTTTTTTGTCGATCTTCAATTTAATTGGAATGTACTTATCGATGCCCTCTAGCATTATATCCTTAAATATTGTCCATGACGACTCAGCACCTGATCGTTCGGTCATATCATGGAACCCAGGTGGTATCTGTCGTAGGAGCGACCTGAAGCTTGAAAATTCTGCCTTAGCATATATATAAAACTTTCTTTGAGGCTTAGGGTGCCCATCGATTTTCAGCTTACACTCTGCATATACGGCAGATTCTATCTCAAATGGTGGCTTTGTTTATTCTTTCTGGGACGTTAGTTGCTAATATATCATATGTTTCCCATTCGCGTTGGTTTCCTGACTAATTTCAGTGGTGAGTGCTTGCAGAATGTTTCGATTAATGCCTCAGAGGAACCGCGTTCATTACCTCTAGATTCGAAACAGGTTTTCGAAATCAATTGAGCGTAATTTACAGTCACCGCCGATTATAATGATTCCATCTTGATTAATCAGTCTAAGCTTTGATAGTTGCTTCTCGAGATTTAAAATACAATCTACACCAGCGCTAGCTGGTCTGTAAAAGGAGCATAAGAACAACCTGTGGGGCACAAACACTCGATATCCTCGTCAGTTATTGGAATCTTACAGCTATCGTGCTTAACGCTAACCGCTATGAAAACTCCACCGCCCGATCTATTGGCGCGATCATTTCTCTAGACACGAGTCTATAAAATATATCCTGACTCAGTAACTCATCTGTTAACCAACTCTCTGTGCCTATCACGAAGTCGGCGTGTAGACTGCGAATAATATGCTAGAATTCGGCAATTTTTCTACGGATGCTGCGGCAGTTCAGTACGACGACGTTTAATTTCTAACTATCACTTCGTATGTTAATCTCACGCTTCACTTTCTCTTCCACTCTATAACTACCTGCGCTCCCATCACAAGCACTCCCAGGACTGATTGGCATAGCATCAACTTTAGAATCGCACCCTTCGTACCCTTTACGGAAGATTCTATCAATGACTTATCGCGAAACTGGTGCTGCATCTTATGATGAACTTCCGCCTTATCTGTCGTATTACGTGCATTTTCCTCACGCCCGTAGTGTATTCTATCACTACATAATCTATCGTGACTCTTATTTTCTACTAACACATCGATTATCCCCTTACCCTCAGCCCGTGATAAGGAGTCAGGGGCAACCCCGGTCGCTCTACTGGCTACAGCCTAGGCGCCAATTTCGCGCAGCGAGTTTTCAGGGATGACCCCGCACCACCTACACGAACAAGGCTGCCTCGGACCTTTCCACCCTTTGAGGGAGGTCCGTAACCAACCTCTCCAGCTCCGTGATTCGAGCCCTCATGGCCTCGCAACCAGCGGCTCACAAGGAGGAAGTGGGATCCTCGGTGAAGCCATCCTAAACTCTTACCTAATTATATACTAACTCAAAAGAGTTACAATGCAAAAACAAAAGCTGAAATGACATAAGGCTTAAGAATCTTGTCTAAGTTTTAACGCGGGGAAGCTCTTCGTGAAGCGTAATAGAAAGGGCAATACGCAGGTATAAGTTGAATGGCGTAAACAACTCAAAATTGATAAAAAGTAAAATATCTTCAAATGCCGTAATAAATATTAAGGAATTTGGAGATTTCTTACTTATTATCATTGTATGTGTGCCGTGAAGCTCATTCCCAGTTATAACACAAGCAATATTAGATCACGCACAGGAAATGGTAGTGCACAAAATCAAAAATATGTAAATACTTCGGAACGTAAAAATGCTTAAAAATTGGTAGATAACAAGGAACCAATGCTGGGGAAGATGGAGGAGAAGTTGGATGAGGAGTAGAAGAAGGAGGAGTAGGAAGGGAGGAGTAGGGAGAGGAGGAATAGGGGAAGCAGGAGTAGTGGAAGGATGAGTAGGAGAAGGAGGAGTAGGAGGAAGAGTAGAAGAAAGAGGAGTAGGAGAAGTAAGAGTAGGGGAAATAGGAGTAGGGGAAGGAGGAGAAGGAGAAGTAGGAGAAGGTGGAGTAGAAGGAGTAGGAGGAGGAGTAGGAGTAATAGGAGAAGGATGAGTACAAAGACTAGTACCCCTACGGAAAGACCGGAAACCTAATGCTATAAAACGATTCCCAGGTTTTCCATGGAAGGCGACAATCGATTGGTCAACGGCAAAATTTGGAACTACGTGTTAACGAATGCTAGCGTGACGTCATCACAGGATGTCCCTAGCCCCATCCCCTTCCGTTTTAATACGATAATCATAACACATATAAATTGCACGGGCAGATTAAATGGACTTAAATAAAAGAATTGCATATAAGAAATTAAATTTATTACCGTATATCACACATTGCGAGAGTACAAAGTCATTATCAAATTACATAGCAGTGAGGTATTTTTACATAAATATAATACAATAAAGTTATAAAAATGAATTATTGTAACAGAATTTTATAACGTTAATACCTTTTATGCATGAAACGTATTTAAAACAATGAGACATCGCTATGGTACACTTATTCATTCTATTACAAGCACGATTCTATCCTCTGACGTCTATGTTGCAGTTTAACTTCCAAACTCACTATAATCTAATGATAACCGCGAGAAGTATTAAACAGAAATTTCAGTTACTCAATCTATAATTACGGCTAATTTTGTGAACTGACACGTACCATATTCACGGCCAGGGCAATGGATGACACAGCTAGGTGAAGTAAGTGAAGCTTAAAACCTAAAAATGAGAAAAATTTCCTCTCAAAATGCTTCTCGCACACAAACAAACAAGAGAAATTTCTTTCCTTCCTAGAGATCTATCCATTGCAGGTATCTGTTAAGAAAATATAAAAGCATTCTCACAAAACGCATTCACATAACACTTCGTAGAACTAGTTCGTTAGAATTTTTTTCAAAAATATATGATATTATTAAGACTTACCTGTTGATTGGAGATCAAAACTAATTCATTCCGTCACGTTTTCTTAAACAGTGATGAATGCATATCTACTATATATCTACTTGACAAAATCAGAGTAACTGACAACCACTCAATAAGCAATGGCGAACTTTTATCAACCAAAATGGCCGCTGTTCCGCTACGATACACAAAGAACGTGTGGCGCTGTGGTGATGCGGTAGAGAGACAGAAATAGAGGGAGAAAAAGAGAGAGAGAGCTGACAGCGACTGCAGCGCCTATCGCGGACCCCTTAGCATAGTGAACTACGTGCAAAAGCTGGGAATCTATTCTCCCATAAGAGTTTCATACCCCTGGATGAGTTGGAGACGGAGAAGTAGGAAAAGCAGGAGGAGGAGAAGTAGGAAAAGGAGTGGGAGAAAGAGGAATGGGAGAAGGAGGAGTGGGAGAAGGAGGAGTGGGAGAAGGAGAAGTGGGAGAAGGAGGATTGAGCGAAGGAGGAGTGGGAGAAGGAGGAGATGGAGAAGGAGGAGTATGAGAAGGATAAGTAGGAGAAGGATGAGTTGGAGAAGGAGGAGTTGGAGTAGGAGGATTGGGAGTAGGAGGAGTGGGAGAAGGAGGAGTGGGAGGAGGAGGAGTGGCAGAAGGAGGAGTGGGAGAAGGAGTAGGAGAAGGAGGAGTTGGAGTAGGCGGAGTGGGAGAACGAGGAGTGGGAGAAGAAGGAGTTGGAGAAAGGGGAGTGGGAGAAGGAGGAGTGGGAGAAGAAGGAGTATGAGAAGGATGAGTAGGAGAAGGAGGAGTTGGAGAAGGAGAAGTGGGAGAAGGAGTAGGAGGAGGAGAAGTAGGAGAAGGAGTGGGAGAAGGAGGAGTAGGAGAAGGAAGAGTAGGAGAAGGAGGATTAGGAGAAGGAGGAGTTGGAGTAGGAGGAATGGGAGTAGGAGAAGTGGGAGAAGGAGGAGTGGGCAAAGGAGGTGTGGCAGAAGGAGGAGTGGGAGAAGGAGGAGTGGGAGAGGAAGTGGGAGAAGGAGAAGTTGGAGAAGGATTCGGAGTATTAGTCGGCGAAGGAGGAGTGGGAGAAGGAGTGGGAGAAGGAGTGGGAGAAGGAGTAGGAGAAGTAGGAAAAGGAGTGGGTGAAGGATGAGTGGGAGAAGGAGGAGCGGGCTAAGGAGGAGTGGGAGAAGGAGGATTAGGAGAAGGAGGAGTGGGAGAAGGAGGATTAGGAGAAGGAGGAGTAGGAGAAGGAAGAGTAGGAGAAGGAGGAGCAGGGGTAGGAGGAGAAGGAGAAGGAAGAGAAGGAGGGCCTTGAAAGTAACTAAAGCTGTACTGCCTGCTGGGATTTGGGCAGGATCATCGCCTTCTGTTTCCAAACTTGTAACTCCTTCGTCGTCGACGTCCGATACATCGGAGTCCTCAGCTTCCCCGCATTTCTGGAGGAGTTGATGAATATCCTCTGCTGAAAGCTCAGATATTATGAACTTCTCAAGTTTGCGCCTCTTTGATGGACGGGTATCTTCAATAGATATTTCATGTCGTAATTACGTATTTACAAAACAAACTAACATACAAATCGTTCATTAAAAATAATCGGACCAAGAGATAGGATATCATGCGCATAGAACGTCGAAGGTTGGGGTTCCATTTTTGCATTTAGTGACAACTAAAAATAGCCATTTTATTTTATATAAAGTTCCTTGTTACTAAATTGTAGGAACTATCTAATAAATGCAATACATACAAACAAATAACACTTACATGGATCAAGTTCGAAGTTCGTTCGAGTTCGGTGATTGGTTTATTTAGAAAACTAAACCTATAAAATAATATACATATATTTATTTTTCAGATGTAAATATTTTGATATATTTCAACAACTAAAAATATTTATTTAATGTTTTCTACTTATTCAACGTAAAAATATTTTATATTGCATTGAAATAACGAAATAAATAAATAAATCAGATGTGTATAAAAAATGTTTACCTGAAATTTCCTACAATAATTCTAAAAAGTGGTTTTCTAATGAACGGTTCCTGCGACTAGAAAATAAAGCACACGGTTTGAAAGCCCACAAGACACCGAGTATTAGCCCCCCTGCGGTCTTTTTCCCAAACCCGAATCCTCACCACTAGAGAGAAAAAAGAAAGGAAAAAAATTTCAGAGGGAGCATCATAGGATGTCGCCCGTAACTGCGCTAGGACGGGACGACATCATATGATGTCGTCCGCAACGAAAGTGTTAAGCGAAAAACTAAAAACAAACGGTCTGACGTGACGTTTTTAATATCTTCGGAGAAACGTGGAAATTAAAAACTATGCTTCGGCATATGGGAGTCGACAACCACAGACGCGCGAATAAAATTTTAAAAGGGTGATTCAAAATTGTAAAAAATATTTGTTTTTGTAAGAATATGTTATTTTAATTTAACCTCTACTGTTACTAAACTGGATGCTTCATATCAGCGGTTCTATAATATATTTTGGGCCTTGTACCCTTTTAAATTTATACGGAACATCATGGCACACCAATCTTGAAGCTAGGTTTCTATAAAATATGAAAAACAATTTTTTCTTAAAAACAGCAGCCCCCGTAATGGCATTTTTACCTTTAAATATTTAAGATCAAACGCAAACCTTGCAGAAGTATTTTAAGACAATAGGTGTCAATGAATTTTATCATTTGATTCAGAAAAGCAACGCATTGAAAGAGGTAATAATATTTCTTTCATTTTGAATTTTGTGAAATGTTTTTATTTATATTTCATTTGGAACGTTCATTACAAATGTAGGAAATCAGTGTAGTCATAAATCTTCTTTGATGAGAATTTTAAATTATCGTGACCTCGAATAAAAGGCGAACCCTTATTTCAAAAGCCACGCAAGTGTATTGGTACTTATACTTACTATCATTCTTTATAATTGCAAATTATTCTGATAATTATTTTATTATTTTAAAGTGATAAGGCTGAGAACAGCTCGCGAAAATGTATTGCTTAATTTTTACCTAATGTAATTATTCGATAATTATTAACGAATAATTACGTTAAAACGTACAATTATCGACTTTTAGAGAACTACATAACATTTTGGGATAAATTTGGCAGCTCCGCGCGCCATTAGCATAATACTGTCCTCTAAGGGTGGAATTGGGTATAGAACGTAGAGGATTGAATTTAAGTGGGGTGAGAGGAAGAAGGGTAGAAGATATCTTTGGTCGCGATAATAAGGCGAGTATGAATTTTTCGGTTTATATTATAGAAAAATCATCTCCTTATAATCGGAAAAATACGGTATATTAAAAGCTCTGATGGAAGCATATTTCCTGTGTATGAACTGGAAATGCCTTATAATTAGGAAATGGTGTGAGTAAAACTATTCCTCATTAATGCATGCTACCTAAGTTTAGAGAAACAAATTTCATTTTTTAATTTAAAGCTACATAAGAAATTTTAATTTGTTTTTAGTAAATATAGTTGTCGGACCGCTTGTACGCACCAATAAATAATGAAAGTGAGACGTTGATAATGAATTAAATTTGTCGGTTTAGAGCCTAAAAAAGTGAGGTAATTTCAATTTTCCGCCACAGGTTTTTAGAATGAAACGCCGCCGTTCATACACTTGACATTTTCACAAGAATGTGAATTTTTTCCCTCTTGAAGTCCCGCCGCTCACTTCCTATGCAATCGCGCTCTCCAGAAGAAAAAAACCGCATTTTCTCGACTAATGGCGCAGGTGATGGATTGGTATTTTTTTATAAGCTTCCATAGTCGCGAAAGAGAAATTGACGCCAGCGTCCTCAATGCCCCCCGCGGCAAGATTCCAAATCAATATTTACCTTTTCCTCGAAAAGACCTTGTCGCTACGCAACTTCCGCGCGCCAATTAAGGGGAGGGGGGAGGGGAGAGTGGAGAGGATACAAATGATCATTCGCGTTACGCGTGTTCTCGAAAAATGAAGTTGGAACGAAAAGAGCCCGCAAACAATCCTCCACGCTCCGCGAAGTCTTGGAGAAAAATACGTATTATCGACCGAGAGGTAAATGGGGGCAAACAATTGGGAGAGGAAAGGCGGGGAAAACCCTCCACGTCGATTTTTCGTTTCTGCTTAGTGAAAAAATTATGACGAAGCGTTTTTTCATCGTTATTTGTACTGTAATGTCAACTCTATTCATTCGGAGTGCAAACATTTACGGATGACGGTAGGAGGTGCGAAAAATGGCCACAAAAAAAATAAAAACAACTCGGGCGTAATATTGGCTCAAATGAATAATCAATTGTTCGTTTCTTATTGGTTATTATGTGTTGATCGGGCATTAAATAACTAGTGAAAGAAGAATTGCGTAGCAAATTGTATATGGCGCTTTTTTCCTTGATTTGTGGATTATGTTTTCTTCATAAGAATACATCTTTGATTGAAATCAAGAGCCTCGTATTATATTATATAAATTCCCTTGAAAATCATTATGTCATTGCTATGTAATAATATGTTTCCCATTTTAAATCTGTGGAATCGTTGCCATGTGAGATTTATTTCCCAAAGTTAAAAATCGGATATATTTCACTTATTTTGAAATTATTTTTCGCTCTCGTTCGACACGGATATGATTTCTGCTTTAAAAAATATAAACATCAGTCTTTCAGCTATAGAATTTTTAATGTCCAGAGCTCGTCTTAATTTTAACTATTTTAAAAATGCAAATTTATAATGCCTGCACCGATGTCATGTTTTTCTTATGGGGGTAGAAATTAAACAAAGCATTTGGAAATAGACATCACTACTCCTCAGCAGCTACATCTACCAAATGTATACTATATATAGCTCTCATGTAGTCTACGCTATCTCGAAAATTTGGTCTCTCCGAGTTGAGGGATTATAGAGATATTGTCTGATATATAGGAACGTACAGAGAAACTGTACTCATAAGCGATCAAAAAAAGCGCTAAAAGCGTTTACGTGGAATATGATGAGTCTTTGCGTGACTCACTTGCCGGCTGTGATAACGCGCAGGGAATTACCACTAACTAATTTTTTTGGACACGTGCTCGATGGATTTGCTCCAAATGTCGATCGTGGGCCACATAAGTAATTCTTAATTATTGCCCTCGAATATCTATTTTTAAGGACTCGATCGTGAACGGCGCCCACGAATCATCCGTTAACGTTCCGCGTCCGATAATTGTTTTATTGCTACGCTTACAATCAAGTTAGAGGTGAATTCAATCAGTAATTTGAAAACCTTGGCAAACAAATGAGTGATATTCGTTACCAAAACAGATGTTTTATTAATTTTGAAAGGTCAAGTCAGTTGAAAAGTGAATTTTTAATGCATACACATGCATACTATATTCAAACAAATCTTATAATCAAATAAATTATTTTTCTTTATTTGCTTCAATTTGAATATGAGTATTGATTTTTACATATCCGTTAATTTATGGATTGTAAAAAAGCGGAACACCATTAACTGTGAGAATAACTTTGAAACAGAAAAAATTCTGCTTTGACCGGGAAACAAATCCGGTTCTTCCACTTGCCGGGCGGATATTCTACCACTGAACTACCTTAGCAGATAATCTTTCCTGTTTCTGAACGCGGATGTTTCAAAGTTATTCCCAAAATTACAGCTTATGCCTATCTGCATAGTTTCTATTATTCCATCAACCATTAACTGTGATTTCGATGAACCATCAAAAAATCAGGGAATCCAAGGTTTCCAAGTTTTTTCGGATTATGTTATCCATCGCCGAGAAAAATTCTGAACCTGACCGGGAATCTAACCTAGGTCTCCCACTTCTAGGCCAGTGCTTTTAATCCTAGATCGATTTTCGGTCCGGTTCAGAACTTTTCTCCTTCAGTACTTTGAAATATGTGTTCAACGTCATATGTTCAAGCATAAAAAATTACTCTCATTTGCATTCCATATCATCCGCACGCTTTATTTCCAGATGCTAATATTAAATAGGTGAAACAAGATTGACATTGCATCGATGCTATTAAAAAAGCACAATCGGAGCTACTAGCCAAGTTGTAATTCCATGCATTTTGCAAACGATAAGAAGTAGAAGAAAGTAAAATATATTAGAAGCGATTCAATGAATAATTCTCCTTTGAAAACATGGACTAAAATTTTTACGGCAGTTAAAATCCATCTTTTTCTACATTATCATAAAGCCGTATTGCTTATCTACTTTTTGGAATAATATCAATTTTAAAAACTAAGCAACTTATAAACATCTATGTCTTGCAGTTCACACACATCGGTGCTGATGAGGATAATTTGTAAGTTAGTTAATAATAATCCGTGAAATACCTCGGGGTAACCTTGAATCGTGACCTGTCTTGGGACACCCACATAAGACGAGTGATAGGTGCGGCAAATAAGAAGTTGGCTTTTGTGCGTAGGATAGTCAGGAAAACACGGAAAAGGTGAGAGAATCCTGTTATTTATCGTTGGTTAGACCTCAAATGGAATACGCAGCAGCTGTTTGGGATCCATATCAGAGGGGACTCATAAAGGATTTAGAAAAAATACAGCGGCGAGCAGCTAGATTCGTGAAAAAGAATTACGATAAAAACAGAGCGTTACGTTACTCATTGATGAGTTGAGTTGGCCATCGTTGAAAGATCGTAGATTACAGGCGAGATTTAAACTTCTAGATAAATATAGGTCGGAGATATTTGTAAATGAAATGAAGGATATTATTCGACAACCAACGTATATCGGACGGAGGGATAATGAGGACAAGATTCGCGAAATAGATAGTAGGACGGAGAGGTATAAGGAGTCCATTTTCCCTAGGATAATACGTGACCACAATAGATAACTGTAAATAATAATTAGTTAGGAACTTTGTGCGCGGCACCCCCTGTCATCCACCGTCAAGGTGACTTGCAGGGTAATATGTAGATGTAGATGTAGACCTTTTTATTATTTGCTGCGCGACTAAAATGACCCGAGTTTACAAGAAAATACAACAAAAATATCCACATACCACCGATTTTCGGCTATTTTGATGGCAAATTTTCGACACGCAACTGTATCATGGGAAAGGTAGCCTGTTAATTGCACAGAATTCGGAAATAAATTTAAGAAGTGTCTAGCTTCAATGTCGAACACATTTTTCTCCTTTTCAGGTCTTGCAGAAGCGAGTTCTGTATGACGTTGAATGCGAACGACAATCCCGCCATTTTAAAACATCGAAAAATTTTATTCTTTAATCCCCTCATTCTTAAATTTCAGATTTCCGAGATCAACTTCTTCCTGTGATGCAGTGACGTCCAGTCCACACGGCGCTTCGAGCCAAATTCCTCAGAGCCTGATGAACGCCATTTGATGCTCCCTCTAAGTTTACATCCAAGGGTGCGCAGTTCTCTCATTTCGCCTTATACTCTGTCTATTGCGCTACGTAAGTTGCAAGTTTTAATTTCGATCAAACCTTATAAGCTTTCTGTCTGATATGATTGGTGATTTTTACATGCGAACCACGCAGAGTATTGAAGGATATGATTTAAAGCGTCCATTTAATTATTTCGTAAAAGAATTGGACGGAGAATTTTCGCTATGACCTGTAATCACGGATGCATTTAATAAATTAAACTAGCTTTTTTCCGTTTGTATCAGGAGTTCCTCTGTGTTTCATTGATAGTGTATTAACATAAGATGCACTTATTTACATCAGATAAGTATGAGAATTGCGTTCGGAATTGGTAATTTGGTATGATCAATAGCAATTAATTTATACAGTTGACATTTACATTTCTAGTCTCTGAATCACTCGTGTTGACGTTTTCAGAATTTCAAGAATAGATACTGATGTAGTAGAATATTTTTCATTAGATCAGTTGTCCTTAGAGTGATATTACAGACTAACTTCAAAGTTTCTTGTGGTAAGTAATTTGCGCTGAATTGAAAGCAATATCTAATTTTTGCGTCCAAGCAAATATTTCTCTCAGGAGCTAAACCTAAAGAAAAACAGTCCAATGACAGTCGATCCTCCAGTATTTGCCGCATTCAGTATCATTTACTCACTGCTTCCATATCTAAATATTCTACGCTATTCGTAAGGAGATGAGCTTCTACAAACTATAGTTTAAAATGTGTTCGGGAAGAAATTCTTCAATCCATCACAAAAATGATTCCTCATAGCAATTCTGGAATATTGCGAATTTTGCTGCACCGATTGGGAATAACCAAGGAAATGTTTTTTAGAGGCTGATAGGGAAATTCCTTTAGAATACCCTCATAACCAATTCATTTTTCGTTAATTAAATATCTGGTTAGTTCGGTTGATAAGTGAACATTCGTTCGATGGATGTTCTTTACACATTTCGGCGTTAAGTGGCTAAATTCGTTCGCACGTAAGCCTGAAAATTTGTCAGTGCTCCTCCGCATGAGTAGAGAGAAGTGAAATTATAAAAATGACCGAAAAGAACATGTGGTTACCATAAATATGTAAAATTGGTGAATTAAATTTTTCATTTATGACCCCTCTGTTAGGAAATGTCAAATCGTTTATTTCTAAGGTAATGTTTTTCTTTTATATTTACGTACCCAATATAGCTTAGTACCATTTTAATTTCTCGAACTGATTTATAGCTTACGTACACATTGGACTTAGCCGATAGTAATAGTAAAGTAAATATTTTAATTGATAGTTTTTTTTATTAAGATTTTTCATGAAGAAATTTTATGAAAACTTATGGAGGACAAAGTCTGTGCTTTGGATTTAAGAAAATTTCTGATTAATATTAAAAATATGGACTCGAATTTAAAGCGGATTTTAATTTTATTTGAATTGGATGAATTTTTCGGAAAAATATGTTGTTGAATATTTGAGATTTAATGCTAAATTCTTTTTATTTACTTATTTCCAACTGCCATAAATAGTTCGAGAAATACGTATGAGTTTGAAAAAGTACTTTCTTTACGCCTTCCATTGGTGGGTCATCAATGAAAATGAGTAAATTGTTGCCAACATGGACCTTAAGTTTATCCAAGCTTTATACGTCGTTTCACCCAAAAATATATTTCAGAACTGATATAAATTAAGATGTGATTAATGGAAATTAAAGACATTACCTATTAAATGCTATCACAGGCCTATGTCAACTAATCGATAGATAAAAACCGTGCCTATTGTCATCTATAAATATCATTCCTCGCATTGTGCTTGATTAAATTAAACAATCATACAATAAATTATACGCATTACGATAGCGTAAATGTCAGCGATGAGATGCATCGCCGTATCAACCACACTATGAGAATCACTGCTTCCAAATTCCTCGGGGCGATGGGCTACAACATCCCGACATTTTTACCGCCTCCCCCATCTCCCTAATCCCCGGAGAGTTCCGCCATTATCTGCCCCCATCGACAACTCCCGCGAGTATTCCTTTGCCCCCCCCCCGCAGGGACGGGGAAAATGGGGGGGATAACAGGGCACCCGAATGAACCGGTTCCGGTGACGTCATCGGGAACTGGAGGAGGCTACCCTTTCTCCATTCCTCGTTGAAGGAGAGAGAGTGAGGGGCAATCAAGGTTGTCAAGAGGTAGGCAAGCGCGGTCACGGTATGTTGTGAAGGCTTCGGGAAGAAAGGATGGACATGGGAAGGAAAAGTGGGAGGGGGAGGAGTGAGAGGACAATGGGAAAGGGGAGGGATGATTCGCTTCAGGGGAAGGGGAGGAGGAAGCGGCGAAGACGACAGTAACAGGTGACCAAAGGGATTTGCTCTCGTAGACGAAGCTTATGTTTTTGCGGTTGTTAAGGGAATTCCGCTCGTTCGTGCGTCCAACGGCGCTCGGCATTTGTCATTTTTTGCCGGTTTTCGTTATATTTTTTCCCCTAGTTTGTGGAAGTACACAATCCCCGGTGGCATTTTAAGGAGTTCATACCGATCCGGTGCCGACATACGCTGGCAGCATACCTATACGCAAATCGAATCTTCCCATTCTCTATTTGAAAGTGTTCATTTTTTCCTGTCGGTCTTTTCTGAGAAAGAAGAGAATAGTTTTTAGGCAAGGAATCGTGGATATTAATAAACGCACTTACACACGTTTCCGCAACGGACCATAAACTTCGAGGAAGTTGCGCTAGGCCGTTGAGAAATCGGTGTCCTTATGCCGCGCTTCCATGTTATGTCATTTTCCTAGCGTTTTTACGCCCCGTGAATATTATTACTCTTTTGATTTATGTAAATGAGAAAACATATCTGGCGTTGTTGAGTGTCTGGCCGCAAATCAGGATTGCGCTAAAATAGTGGTTAAATGGTGACTGAAACATGTCGCTGAATAATGATTTGCTATAAAATGTAAGAGTTAGGGACAGTGCCGGGAGAAAAATAATTCATTGGCCAGGAATCGAACGCGGGTCTACTACTTGTCGGATGTATAGTCTGCCCTTGAACTTTCGAGACCTATTTCAACTCGGCGGTGAATTTGAAGCCAGGTCGTCCCGGAGGGCCCGAATCGAATAGATGAAACTATTCCTGTTGTGGCAACTGGAGTAATATAGGTCGGAATGTCTAGCAGAAGAGGTTTTGGAAACCAACGATGATGGGTAGAGACGATCGTCACGATAAAATACGTGAAATCGATTGTAGGGCAGAGGTTTTTTGAGATTTGTTTTTTCCGAGGACAGTGTAGCATGGTAGCAGGAGAGGCAAACTTGCGATAGAAAATTGTTAATCAGGTCTTGGGGCATTGCAACCCCTGCCTGCCACTCACCACTCTAGTGAATTGCAGGATATGGTGAGCGTGTAGATTCCTTACTTTCGACTTGTGTAAGATCTAGCGGGAAAATAATATCTCTGCAAATAGTTGGAGTTCCTGGACCGGATTTTTGCTTTACCCGAACATTCCGAATTACAACTTTTGTTTCGTTTTTCATATGATATTATACTCTTCCTTCCACACTTTCACTTGAAAGATATACTGTGGTGCATGGCCTGTGTTATTAATCTAGGCTTTTTATTTAAGAATCGTTGAAAAGATACGGGATATGGCCTACTTATTTATTTATTATTAGCTCATAAACAGCCGTTAACGGTCTTTTACAATGAGCGTAATAACATTAACAAAAACGAACACATACAACCATGCCCGAGGAAGGATAATTAATCAAAATAATCTTGATTATAATTGATCATGCGTCGTATTAAATAGGAATTAGTAATTTTTCGTTTTATTTATTGACAAATTTAAGGGCACGGTTTTTTTTAGCTCGGCATCTACATCTACATGCTACTCTGCAATTCACCTAATTGGTGGGTGGGAGATGGTGCTATGCAGCAAAACCTGCCTACAGATTCTCTCTCGCAGGTTGAAATTTTTTATTGTGATCTCTTATTGTCCTTCGAATCAGTATCTTCAACTGTTATAACAAATCAGAATATGTGAACCGAATTATTCGCAGTAAATGGAATTAGTAAAGGTATTTTGAAATATATTTTTAATGGCATCAAAAATATCCGAAGCAAAGTATTTTAAAGCAACGCAATTTTCGTCCTAAGTCAATACATTAAATATTATTTTGACCTTATTTATCGGTAATAGCATTTATTCCCGTAGTGATTATATATATATATATATATATATATATATATATATATATATATATATATATACACACACACACATAAGTTCGTTTAGCACTAACGTGTATTCCTTCGCAACATAACAAGCACAGAATTTTTAGTTAAAAAAAGTTTAAATTACATTTCATGTAGTAGCGAATTAAAATGCAACCGAAGAATATATATATATATATATATATATATATATATATATATATATATATATATATATATATAATGTATGTAATATTTTATTACAGGAGTCATAAATAAAATGAGAAACTGCGATTGTTAAAATTTTATCGGGAAAATGTTTTTAGACTAAGGGAATTTTGCAGTCGGTAGTTTTTATGTGTACGCGTTCGTTGCGAAACAGATGGACAGTTGGATTTACACCCTTCTTCTCCCATTTGTTATTCTCTTCGCATTTTAAGTGGCATTCACGTAAGAGGCTAGGCAATCGTTTGCTCCCAGTACATGGCGGGGTCCAGCTATGCTTCGCGTCATTCAGACCTCCCGAGGAAAGAAAGGGATTCGGTCAGCTCTCGTCGCCGAGATAAACACTGTCTAGACGGTCGTTTGTTTTCAGTTTAACGCGGGAGGTCAATTATTGTCCAGATTGCCTTATTTCCCAACAATAGATCATGTGCTGGAGGACAAAATGTACAGACATCGTACAAATTTTAACAATATGTTAGATTAACCTCAAAAGTCAAATAATTACCTCGAAGAGTGATATAATAACAGAGCAAATTAAGTTAATGATGCTTTATAGTGAAGACAGCATTGATTGAACATGCTTTTTTAGTCTACTTTCCAGAATGAAAATAGGCTCATAGTTTCGTCGTTGCGACTATCAATCTTTCTATCTATTAAATTTTTAACCGATAGACTGATTTTCATGAAGCTTGGTGGAAATCTGCTACTGGGGCCGAGCTCCTGAGGACAGTTTTGTTACGAATATTGAAAGTCAAGGGTCCCCATTTTATTTACATAGAAAATCTGAAAACCGTTTTCTCTTGCACATTAAAATATCTTAGAATTGAAATATCGATGCAGGATTTGCAGTATTCTCTGAGGAAAGAAATGGAAAATCTTATGGTTATCGTAGAATTTCGCTTATCGATCGTATTTCTTCGAACTTCAAATAAATATTGGCGCTTTTGCTGTTTTTATCACTCATTACGAGAGCGTTGCAATACGAACGACTCGGATTCGGCATAGTCTAATACATACGCGCGTTATTTTTGTCACGCAAATACGCGTGATCGATTTAATATTCCGTCCGAAAGTATTTGTTATATTTTATAACGCTAAATTATGAAATTTGGAAACACAAAGAGCAACACATCCGCGGTGATTTTAAAGCTATTAAAGCCAATATATGTAAGTATTAAATAAATGATTAAATGGAAAATAGGTATTATATGTTCCGTTCGATCATCTTCTTATACTTAAAAATTAGTTTCACGTTTCAATAACAGATATTTTACCCATACCTGTGTATTGGTCTCTCAAACAGTTTTTATTAAAAAGTGCCACCATCGAAAAAATAAGAATTAAATCCAATTTTTGTATAATTAGCAATAAAAATTATTGAAAATTAATAAATCGTTATATTTCATCGCATTATGGTTGGCCTACAAGAGGAGGAAAGACGCATTTTATTGTACATACTGATCTGCACTCAAATATAAGACAGAAAATGCTTTAGAATTATTCCAATATATATTTGACGCTTTTATGAAACTGCTCTTTGTTTTTTTAATAAAATTATTTATAATAAACCATAACCGATACGCCTAATAATTTTAAAGATTCGTAAAGACATAGTAATAGAGGTTATGATGAGGATTTAGGTGTGTTACTGTAAAACCTCATATCATACGCACTTAGCGACATTCGGACTTGCTACCGTGCAATCCAAAACCGTGTAAACCGAAACCGTGTAAACCGAAAACATTTCAACCGAAACCGTGCAATTCGAGGTTTGAGTGTTTAACCGCAAAATGTATTACTTACCACGTGCACCAAACGGCATTAATATTTCTCATCCTCCCAATCTTGGAATATTGCCTTGCAGTGTGGGGCTCATTTGGGAAAGTCATCTCGAAGGAATTAGATATGGTGCAGCGAAGAGCTGCTCGTTTTGTTATGTCAAAGTTTCTTCATGGCCTGTTTCCTCCCTATTGAATGAGCTCGGATTGGTAGCTTTAAAAGATAAGTGAGAGCGTTACACGATGAACCTATTCTCAAAGTTAAGAAATGAGAATTTGACTCTTGACGCAGCTAGAATAGCGATACGGTTGAGGACTTCGATGGATGAATACGGTCCCACCATAGAAGAAAATTCATGGATATTAGAGCCAGAACCGAGAGCTATTTTTCGCCCTTCTTCCCAGACCTTATCAGAAGAGCCAACAGAAATAAAGTCAACGCCATTTAGTAGTAGGTAGACGATGGCCATCCCCTGCCACTCGCCTTGACGGACTACAGGGTATAAATTGTAAAAACGTGATATTTTATATTGAAATTTAATTTAAATGACTGAAGATAAATAATATTCTCGAGCGAATTATCATGTAATTTCAATTCAATCATCCGTACAGAAGGTCAGTTTTTATTATTACGAAAAAAGTTTTGCTTTTTGGTGGATGCAAATAGTTAATGCAGTTGCAACTCGGTGGTGAATTTGACCTCGGATGTCTTCCAAAGGCAATTAAGCAGCGAGAGACGTGACTTTTCTTTTGATGGGTATCGTATTCAATAACAGCGTCATGTGAAAAACGGGCGTTACGAGACCGTTGTTTAAACCACCTTGTTATGGCTATTGGAGATACCAAAGGCAAGTACTATTCCTAATATTTCAATTTATTGATGCTTAAGCACTTATTCGGGAAATTTTCAGGGACCTTTTGCTTTTCTTCCTACTCTTAGGCGTCGGAATTTTTTATATAGAAAAATATACAAAAGAAACTGGATATAATTCCAGTTTTTCCTCGATGGTTCGCAAAATTTCCATTAATTTCCATCGCGATCTTTATAATCATCCAACCAAAACTTTATTACTTCTTGTAGGTATTATAATCTCCATCAGGAGCCGGGTCGGTATCAAGATATTTTACTTTCGATACTGCATCATGAACATATCCATGAGATGAATATTGAAAGATTTTTTACATCTACAAATAGAGACAGTTATTTTTATCCTCACAATCTCGGTCTGTCCTACATTAAGTGGTTTGCCTAGTGGCCGTTAATATCAAAATTAGTTGTAATTTTCGTGATGTAAATCATTTTCAATTTCCAGACACTTTTCTGAATGACCGGAATTGGAAGTATATCAAAATAATAAGCAAACGCGAACATAAGATATCTGATATCTATACGTACAGGTGATAATGAGCCTAGGAGTAACCCATAGGGTAATATTGGTCAATTTTCCAGGTGCAGATGCCCCGAACATATATGTGTGTGTATATATATATATATATATATATATATATATATATATATATATATATATATATATAAACTTCAGGAAAAGAAAAGGTAGTGATGAGGATGGCAACAAGGTGTTGAAGGAAGCCCAGCGGACACTTACCAAGTTGGCAGGCTGCTGGAGGCGTCGAAGAGAGACGTACATCTACATCTACAAGTTACCCTGCAATTCACCAAGTTGGTGGGTGGCAGGGGGTGCAATGTACCAAATTCTAACTAAAGATTGTCTAACGCAATTCGAAATTTCCTATTGTGATCTCGTATTGTCCTCGGAAAGAACGAGCCTAGATAACGCTCCGTCCTACAATCGATCTCACGTATTTTATCGTCTCGATCATTTCTACTTATATACGTTGGTGCCACAATTATTCCCACTACCTCCTCTTTTAGACTTTCCGACCTATATTTAACTCCAGAAGTTTCAACCTTGAGTCCACTCTACGGTCCTCCAGTGATACCCAGTTCAAATCGCTCAATAAAGAGGTGACGCTTTCCTTATGTTCGTACTTTTGTTTTACAAATCCGGCTGCTCTACGCTGTACTCTTTCTAGTTGAATTATGTGTCCCTTCTCGTACGGATCCCATATGCTCGCTGCGTATTCCACTTGCGGTCATACAAGTGATAAGTAGCATGTTTCACGTACTTTCTCTGTAGTGTTTCGTACTATTCTACCTATGAATGCCAGTTTCTTGTTGGACGCGCCTATAACTCGACGAATGTGCATGTCCCACGAAAGATTTCGACAAGTGGTTACTCCTAAATATTTTACATACTCAGCTTGTCGAATTCTCATCTATTTTATATTCGAAACCTAAATCTTTGTTATTACTTTTCCAGAACGTGACTGCGGCACATTTAGTAAAATTAATTTTGATTTGCCATTCTTTCCACCACGCTGAAATGGCTCTTAAGTCTACACGCAGCGACAGATGGTCCTCCTGGTTTTTTATTTCTTTATATAGAACGGTGTCATCGGCGAAAAGCCTAATTTTGCTACAAACAACCGAGCAGATATCATTTACATAGATAAAGAAGAGCAGAGGGCCCAATACACTTCCCTGAGGAACACCAGAAGTAACTTTAACGGGGGACGAGTATTTCCCATCGATGACAATTATCTGTTCCCTATTCGAGAGGAATTCTCTCACCCAACCGACAACTTTCGGATTTATATCGCATTGTCCTAACTTCGCAATTAATTTCCTATGAGATACTTTATCGAACGCCTTCCTGCAATCAATGAATATGGCATCGACCTGAGTATTTATCTCTCCGCATCGCAACAAATCGTCCACAAACAGGCCGAGCTGCGTTTCGCATGATCTACCTCTCCGGAATCCGTGTTGGCATCCGTTAAGCAATTAATGACTATCTAAAAAGCGCATTACAGAGCTAAAGACTATGTGCTCAAGTTCACGTCCCAGCACGCAACTTTGAGGTTCTACATCCATATATTTTACTGGATTCGAAATGAGATCAGAAATAACAATTGAGTATCGGGGCAAATGATGAAACTACTCGGCAGGTGTGCCGAAATAGAGGGGATAAATAACAGGAAATTTTGGAAAATCAGAATATATAAATATGTTCGCCAATTTCCTTAGTATAGCAACTTTGCGCTCCCGTAATTTTTTAATCTCTATACTTTCATATGACTACTTTAGTATCTCCTTATCTCCCTCTCGCTCAACTTACCTACATAGACACGCTCCTTTTCGCCAGCCGTGCTCTCCCAAGCGTTGCAGGTCTTCTTCTTCTTCCGCCCACTAGGCCGTCCCGCCGCGCCAGTAGGTGTCAGTAATTGAACACCGCCGGAAAACGACAACCGGTTTAATCCCGCATCAGGAATAGTCACTCCGAGCGTAAACACACGCTCGCGAACGAGATATATATATATATATATATATATATATATATATATATATATATATATATATATATATATATATATATGGAATTTACATTTCGAAAATTCGACGCCCGAAAAATCCACTTTCTTTTTTGAAATTCTTTACTATTTATATAACTCGCTCAGCGTAATCGAATGTTCCCTGGCATTTCCGTCTCTCTCATTCTACCTTTTGTTTTTATAGATATTTGCAATTGTTATGGTGTTATGTGACTTACAGAGATAATAGTTTCTTTTCTGTACATATTTCTCTCTCGCTTTTATAAACATTTACGAATCACAACGGCCCAGCTTAAGTTTAGTTAATGCATATGCATTTGTTTTATTTGTTTATTTTGCAATAACTGAAGCTTCAACGTCGCTTAATTCATTTGGTACTATACAAATACGTATGACAATATATGTATAAATTTTTAAATTAATTTTATAGTCTCTTGTCATTTATAAGCTAAAAATATACTTTCTCTCTGCGCACAGCAATGACTTGCATTATTGGGTTAGGAATTAAGGAATTAAATAAAAAATAATTCAGCTAGCATAGACTACAGCGTCAAAATTCAGTCGATGAACAATTATCTAATAAAAAATACGTCTTATTTTTTTGTAGGTAAACTTTCTCTGAGAACACTCAGATAATATAACGAGTGACATCGTAAAGCGCCAAATCAGCTCACTTAAAAAACACTGGTTTAACGGCTTTTACTTATTACACGGTTATGATATAGTAAATAAAATTTTTCAGAAAAACTCATTGAAAATCCATCTAGAAGGTCATCTCTTATTTAAATAACATCCCAAATACTTTCCTCTCCTGCGCGGTTTTATATAGTATTATTCATATCGAAATTCACGGGCAGTAAACTGAGCGAAAAGTCAATTTTCAGAATTGAACGATTTATTTGTCGGTTTGACTTATAATTGTTCATTTTCATTCTTTACTCAATATGAAGAATGGATGACTAGTTTTGAGATTACCGAGATTTCACCAATTCCGCATGTTTCATTTCCTCAGAACATTTCCCATGCTGTCGCACTAAATGACAAAGTACTGTTTATTTTTATGCACATAGAAATATATATATAATTATATAAACTGTACAGAAAATGAGAAAAAGATAGGAAAATGTTTCGGTTGATTACGACTTGAAAGGGAAAATGAGCTATCGAGACATGAGGAGACTGCTGAAAATGTATTTGGAGAATCATGTTTCACCATGAATAATCACAGACCTATGGACAGACTAGCTATGATGATGATAATGAAACATGCATACGCAGACACTGGAGCGGGTTTAGGGAGTGCAAGGCCTCAAACGATAGTGGTTAGCAAGGCCAACAACTCGCGATTGTTGAAAACGTGTGCTTAAATTTTACGGAGAAAACAGATTATCAAATCCTTAATAATTTCCTTAGCATAGGGATCACAATATAGTTGGTATGCTTCTGAAGCTGATGTCAATCGCAATTCAAAGTCTTCGAATAATAAACGATGATTTTTGCAACGATACGCGTCAGTCGAGGCTGGTCTCTGCCCGTGATCGTTTTCGTTGATCTTCGTCATCATTTAGGATGGATGACCGCTTCTTTTGTTGGGAATTTTCACACTCAACGCACGCACTTATTTCCCCACACGCACTAAACTCCTGAATCTTTTAGCACCAATTCTCTAGCGCAGGGGTCGGACACCTGTTTCGCAAGAGGAGCCACATTGTCAAATTTTGTATTACACGCAACATGAGGAGATCCGCAATCGTTGCACTGTAATAATCCAAGAGGTTGATTAGCCAAAAATGCACGCTAACGAGCAATTATTGGTGGATCCACGGTGGGCTGATGGATGGTACTCCCATTAACCTTGCCGTTGTTTTTACGTTTTGTGATTATCTCTGTCAAGCAAACGTTTTTTCTAATAATACGTCCATACATTTCATTTTCCTGCAATATCTATTAAAATAATTTACGAATCCAATTTCATTCGGGTAGGGTTTAGGTGTTTTTATCGGTGAGAAGTTGCTGTAGTGTTGGTCACCCCTTCCCTAGGGGGTCGCCTATATCTCTTTGTGCCTTATCTGCCTCTGCGATGTACGTGCATAAATAATTTAGCAATTATTGATAGGTGTGTAATTTGTACTATACGATTTCCATTTTTAAGAACAAATTATTCGTGTTATTTCAATTTTGCATGAGGATTCATTTCTGCACAATTCACAGAAGAAAAACTAAATTCAGTCAGTACCCTAACTAGGATATGGCGAAGGTGGCATATACCATAGGCGCCAAACCTTCTCGCAATATATGCCAAAAGTTAATTTTCCCATACATAAGTATTTACTTAATAGTTAAATATTAAATCTACTTTTAATAAAATGTTACTCCTCTCTATTATAATGCAGGAAAAATAATATTCTACACAACTATGGTGTTTTCTATAATTTAACCATAGGCGCCGTATCTCTGAATGCAATTATAAGAAGGCTGAAAAAAATCCCTTTCGGTAACAGATCGATTAATTGCATCATGATTTCCACTTAGAAACCGAGACCATCAAACGGGATCGGATCACGAATGCACATCATGTTGGAGAGAATTGAGAGCGGACGACGGCTTGCGGGGTCATCCAATACGACCTGTTTCCATGGAAATAGCGGTTCTGCTAATTGTAGGCGGGGAATGCAATACCCATGGCATTGTGCTTCCCATTATCCTAATGAGAAAAGGGCTCGTGAACGGGAATGTCATCCATGCGGACCGATTTTTAAAAATATTTTTGTTTTTCCCGTCCGACAGAGCGAGCTGCGGTCGTACAGGACGGGGGAATAATCTAAAAAAAAACAAAAGAAGCACGGCCCCGACGAGCGCATGATTCGTTGCCGCGAGCATATACCCATTAAGTCCTCAGCGCTCGGATTATATTTCGGATGCGTCGCAGCGGTTGTCTGAATAGGAGCTCCTTGCTTTAACATCCGCTACTTAAACCGCTTCCTCTTTTTGAGGTCCGACTGCGAATGTTTATGGTCTTGACAAACAAGAAGTCTCTTGCCCGACGGACCGTGAAAAAACGTTTCGTTTTGTGGCGTAATTAAAATATTCAATTTTTGACAACCCAAACCATTCCCCTATCGTAAATTTAATTGCTCCGGAGAGATTTTTTATTGGCGATGGCGGCGGTAATCTAACTCCATTATTGACCAGTCGAAGCATTTAGTTTTATTACTCGATTGGACGGCGGGATCACAGATGATCCATCGGTATTCGATCAAAACGCGTCCCTGCCTATCTTTTGTTTAAGGCACATACATATTATCTCCTTCCCAATAAAATCGAATAAAAGTCGTTACAAAACATGAGATAGAGATTTAATCGAAAGTAGAAAGTCAGTATTAGAACCATCCGAACGAATTTTTATTTTTGAAATAAAGAAAATGATTTCGTTTGATAGACAACTCTGCGGCTGAATGTTAATCCGATGTATTTAAAAATTGCGTTTGTTCGTGAAGTTGAATATAGTTTCAATATTTTCATTAAAGACGAGATCATACCAACTTCAAATCAGAGGAAATGGAATTGTCTATGCTCTAAAACCAATTACATGTTATTTTTAAGACACCTACGTAAAAACATTTACGTTCACGTAATGATATTTAGTCTTCGTAAATTTAACGAAATTAGCGATTAATTTTCAAAGATGGTAAAATTATCAATTACATTTCGGAAAAACCGTGCCAGAAACCCTAACTAAAAACAGTCAACAAATTACTGATTTTGTTTGCATTTGGCAAAACATGCTGTCATGTTTAATAGAGCTTTAAAACTAATAAGTCACTAAATTATATATACTAATTCATCAGCAAAAAAAGAACAGAGAGAGGTTAAAGTAATGAGCTTTATAAAACTGAAACAATTAGGAGTAAATAATTATTTACAAAAATAAATAAATAGATACATATCTTAGAAATATTTTACTGCATTCCTACGAATTTGAAGAATGGGTTATCTTTTTATTAGTCTTCCGTAAATTGAGGAAATAATGTTATTCAATCAAATTGAAGCGACTGGATTTTAATTAATTAATCCTGTTTCCAATTTACCGGGCATGAAATATTTCTTTAAAATATCTAAAGAGACAGTTACTTGGGCTTTCGGATTACTCCGTGATTTTTCAAGTCGCTTCCTGTATTTTTCGGTTGCATGTAAACTGCAAAACACATTCGGATATATTTCCTGGCTCAAAAAAAAGACAAACATGCAAGCACGCAGTGTAAATGTTGAAACAGGGACAGCTTTTTCGCAAATTCCCCGTTGTCCGCTGAAAACTCGCATGCTAGTATTAACAAAGGTTTCTATTGGAAAAGTAAATTCGCCACGGGGAATCAGGTCGGACGGTAGGGAATTACATTTCCTCCGCCTCGGGGCTCACACGTCCGATTCCGACTGAATTCATCATCGGAATCATTTATTAGCTTCTCCTTCCTACTCCTCGCCGGAGTACGTTCTCATTAGGCCGGAGCAAGGCAGGTATTGTAAAAAAAATAACTTAATGTAATCTCATTCTCTTTGGTGTTGAAATACGCACTGGAAGGCATAAGGGCGAGTAAAAATCCAGGATACATTACAGGTGTCGTCGTACGAATTGGCAAGCGGAGTCGATTGCCAGCATAACTTACACGTTATAATCTGACGTAATTTCATTTAAGCTTAAGTTTGCATTAGAACTTAAAGTTGTTAGCTGTGGCATTATGGGTTTATAAAACATTTTAGTGGTTGAAAATGATATAATAAATATATTAATTAATAAATATATACAAATAAAATTTGTAAAAATAATTATAAATAATAGCTTTTATTTTGCACTAAAAGTTATATTAAATGCAACTTTTAATTTTTTTTTAATATATTAACTTTTAAAAGCAATTCAGCATATTATATTATGCATTTTTAGCGAATGTTTAAACTATAAAACCTAGACAATAAATTGAAATTCTAAATTATTAAAGCGAGTCTAATATTTAGTAGAGTGCAAACAAAGCAACAAAAATTGATTTCAAATATTGTGCTTTTCTAACTTGATATAATTGTGATTATAACTATTATTGAATAAATTTCACGAAAATTAAAAATTATCAAGTGTTCATTATAATGAAAATTACTCATCTACTGCATTGCATAGAGATTAGATAATTTTTAAGTTTCATTGTATCAAACGGTAAAGAAACAAACGCGCGCGCGATAAAATGTCGTTATGTAAATATCTTTAACAAACTTATGCGCTTCAGTATAAATCCCAATTTCTCAGTATACATTCTATCAAATTGTCACTAAAAACTTTTCGCTAATTTCAATGTAACTTGGAAATGAAGGAATATTTGGTGACTTGTGCAG
This sequence comes from Tanypteryx hageni, assembly GCA_028673005.1. NCBI lineage: Eukaryota > Metazoa > Arthropoda > Insecta > Odonata > Petaluridae > Tanypteryx > Tanypteryx hageni. Next base: position 30,047,378 of record CM054114.1, read on the forward strand.
CTTTTGCTACAATTCATAAATAATCGTATTTAATTTTAAGTTTAAAAAATTAAAGAATAAAAAAATGACAGACGGTTGACATGGAAAAAGAGCTGAATTTTGAATATGGTATTATGATAGCCTTAAGTAATTTTTTTTTTAAACCGTTTGTTCCAATCACCAGTTAAATTCACTTACTGCCTCGAAAAAGTCTTTCTGGTAAGCTTGAAGTGTTTTTCATACTCTTACCTCCTGTTGAGAGCGTCTCCATGGTAACTTTGTTTTGGGATTATGAGAAGAACACAGTCATAGCTGAGCCTTTATTCTAGAAGATTGTCGTAAAATGTACTGTTACGATTCGGGATGTTCAGTTATATAAAAGCTGTTATTTAATCAAGAGGTATTTATAAAATAAAATTATTGAATTATGCACGAGTTCTTGTGTAAAATAATTTTAAAAATAGAATTATTTTTAGTGGTTCGGGTAGACACTGGTTGCATTACGACTTTGAATTACTTCATGCCTGTAGCAAATGTTTACAAAATGGTATTCGTTTTGGAACCAGTAAAAATGCGTATGTATGTATATGTCGTATTATTAATTGTTTTATTTATTATTGATCACATTAAAAGAATTTTGTGTGTAGCACTTCTTGCTAATGACCTAACTGGAAATAAAAATTACTCCCACCGTGTCTCTACAATAAAAAAATCACGTTTACTTTTATCTTTGTATCGACTTTATTGCATTATCCTTGGAAAAGCTATGTTAAACATATTTAGCACAACTTCATATTAAGCAACTGCCGAGGTTCGATCGATGCTTTCGCCATGTAATTAAATTCCTTGAATAACGCCTGAGTCCAAGCACAAAAAAAATGTAACCGCTCGTTGAAGGAGAAAAAAAGGATAAAATAAACAACCGTAGTCCATCGGGGTCAAATTTTATAATTAGTTTCGCAGTGAGAGCGAGTTCATTTCGAAGTTCGTTACGCGCCGACGCGCTAAAAGGAGCGACGGAAATGAAATTTCGATTCGCATTTCAACCTCGCGCCGCAATTCCTCCGCATCGAGTTCGGAAAAAGACAAAAGCAGAGAGAGATGAAAAATAAAAAGACGATCACTGCCCGTTCCTTCAGATTTCTCTCGCGCGATTGTCGTACTTTTTGTTTTATTCGCACGGGTCTACGACCTTAATCACGATGGAGGCGACCTCTTCTCACACGAAGAAGTGAGAGGGGGTTAAAAATGCTTCAAAAAAGTGACGATCAAACTGCGTAATTGCCCGCGGAGAGTTCAAGCAGAGAGCGGGGGGGAGAGGAGAAGTGAGACAGGAAAAATAAATTATTAGATGAGGTTGGGATGAAAAATACTAATCAAACAATGGTAAATATGTTTAGCAGAGATTGCAAGAGAGGGAACGAGGGCGAGAGAGTTTTCGCGTTCGGATTTCGACGATAAATTATCGCTCTCTGACTGACTTTTTAGGGTCGAACTCATTGCGTCCGATCGCTCCTTATCAATCATTATTACACTCGATCCGTTGTTTCACGTCCGGTCCCATTACGGTCCATTGTTTGTTTTGGAGGAGGACGCATATTTCATAAGCTAACCTATCGCATGTGTGTGCTTGCGTGCGCATGTGAGCGTGGGATAGATTGCGGGGTGTGTCCGCCAGCGAATGCCCGCATCGAACGTGATTGCGCGTGCGTTTTTTCGTACGTTTGCGAGCAGATGCAAGTGCGTTATTCATCTGAAATACGCTTGTGCATATGTAAGTACGCGTACGTCTTAAAATGCTATTCGGCTTGTGATGACGGGACTGCGTCTCACTTTATTATTAAAATCCTTTGAGGTTCTCTCTCTCCTGTTAAATACCTGGGATACAATATATTGCCTCGTATAAGGTTCTTGGTTAAATTATATTTTCTGGATTTTATCGAAGAATATACCATGTATGATTTTTTATAATATACTTCACCCCTTCACAAATCTACACTCAATAACTTGACTCTCAAAAGAGAATTATCCAGGCTAAAATTAAATTGCTCTTTTTTAGAATCTGCCAGCGCATAATCGCCACTGATGGCGTATGTTTTGTATCTGAAGTGGGCATCTGGTTGCCTCTACATTTTTAAGGGTATTGGAGAAAAAGTGTTTCAACTCTACATTCAGAAACCTCACACACTACACCAGGCATGGGAAAATTGTGGCGCCCGACCACGTTTTATGTGGTCCGCAAAGCTATGACGGGAAATCAAATTCATATTTTTCATTGAATTTATGATAATAAAATCTTAAATACTGAAAATTCAACCACAAACACCTTCTTTATATTTAATTTTCACTTATATGATAAATAAGAACCTCATTAAATCTTCCGATGTCAACTCTAATACTGCCCACCATATTGAAAAAGTTCCCTAATCCTCCTCTATACTATACAATCAGGGCCATCTTAAGGCATTTGGAGGCTATGGGCCCTAACTTTTTTGAGGCCCTCCACCCCTTTTGCAGAGCACGTCTTATTTGTCAAATTTTGGCGTTGATTGTAAAATGTTGCGACGGTTACTACCTGTCAGTTTTCAGAGAGAATCACAATATACTGTATTACGCTATTTAGGGGGTGGGTATAAAGAAATACTGGAAAAATTGAAATAAATAAACAAAAAGTGTAAACTCATGATTTTATATTATATATGTATTAAACATTCAATGTAAAAAACCAAATAGAATATTTTTTCTGTTTCTTTCCTCATTTCTAACAGTTCATAAGTATTTCTTAATTTTTAATGTTTCATTTCTCCTCAAATTTTGAGGTCCCTCTCGAAAGTGAAGCCCTGGGCCAAGGCCCATGCGACCTCCCACTTAAGATGGCTATAAATACAATTCCAACTCTACAATGTATCAAGGCACACACTACTGAGAGCGATATTTTGCTCTGGAAATCATTCCTGTTTATCCGTAACAAAACATTTAACTGTAACCTTTTGCAAGTGAAATTATTCCGTGTACATGTTTGCCTATTTGCTGGCGCTTAAGACGGTGCGTGCTAATGAGTACGTAAGTCCATGCATGTGTGTGCTTGAGCATTGCCGTATTGTTATTGTTTTTTCTGTTTGATGTATTTTTAACATAACTTACGTGTGTGTCAACCTGTATTAGTGCGTGAGTTGGCATGATGATCAAGTTTGTTTCGTTGTTTCGTGATCGACATTTGTGCTACTGCGTGCTTTAGTATTCATGTTTGCTTGTGTTAGTGCGTGAGTTGGCATGATAATAAAGATTTTTTTGCTGTTTCGTGATCGAAATTTGAGCTACCGCGCGCGTTAGTATTCGTGTTTGCGTGTTAGAGTGTGTGCAAATTAGTTTTCGTTAGGACTTCAACGATAATTTACATGTGTGTGCGTTTGTGCCCCAGTGCGTGCGCTAACATCACTGACAGCGAATTGACGCTGACGTTTGCGCGCGTGCGTGTTTGCATCTGACACGTTCCTTCCGGCGATTTATATCCGCGTTCCCCTCTCATCATTATTTTATCCATCGAATTAACCCAGTTACTCCATCGCTGATTCATGTCGACGATTGACTGTTTCTCTCTGATGAATCCCGCTTCAACGAGAAACGTGCTTCTTGATTGGTTCAAACCAGGAAAACCGAGTGCAGTACTGTGAAACGAAAAGTGCCGTGATCGGAAAAAATGAACGTGGGAACAATCGGTTCTGAGAATAAACATGTATCAATTCTATTTCTATTCTAAGTTGATAAATACACTCTATTCTAAAAATATACAACCGAGTCATCAAAGAGTCTTAGGTGAGTGGAATATATACTAACAAAGTTAACATACGATGGTTCATTTGCGTATTTACATGAATGCGCTCTTCCTTTTACCCTCTCGGAAATGATTGATGCATTTTTATAGCAACTCGGCAGAAGAACATCAGTCACGAATTACACTGAAGTTATTCCATTTAATTATTTGTGGTCTTATAGCACGGTGTCATATATTTTCTTAACACCGAAAAATCAAGGTCGATGAAAATTTAAACTTATTTTAAAATCAGCAAATGTGAGGCTACTAAGTTTATACTCTGTAAATTCGGTATTCTATAATTCACAAACTTGAGGTTAAGTTTACAATTTTTGAACCATAAAAAATATCTTTACAAGAGCTGTGTTAACTCGCGTGCCGCAATGGGTCCAAAGATGCGCGAGTTAACAGACTCGAATGGCGTTCAACGATTTAAAATACAATAGTAACTTAAAATTTCTTTTTTTTAATGTTCTTTTTCTAAGTCGAAACCCAATATTTCTACCTAATGTTCTTACTACATAAAAGTTACATACATATTGGGTTTATGATATCCGCCACATTTGTAGGCACGGGGTAACTATGCGCGCGATATAAGAAACGCAACACATGCGGTGATACTACAAATTATATCACATTATGCGACGATATGCGATGGTTTATATAGAAAGTATTATCTACATACAGGCACAAACGTGAACGCTCGAAATGAAAATTTAAAAAAATTATTAGTAGAAGAGCTTCAATCCGCCGCGTGCCTGTATCCAATTCACCACATGCGGCTAACGTATCGGTCAACAAACTCGCGAGCTTTATTCTCCTTCTTCCAAAATGATCGAAAGAATCCCGACTGCTACTGTTTCCTATTCAATCTTCTAGCTAAACCTAGCAATTTATTCAGAGTCTATGTTTTTAGAGCATCCTTTCTCTATAACTCCTCCCGAACGGATCTAATATACGTTTTTGATATACTTACAAACAAACGAGCTCTCTAACGTAATTAAGTTCACAAAAAATGGTCGCTGGAGTCTATCACCGGGGAAATAGAAGTGAAAAAATTAGAAAGCCGTCCTACAAAGTTTTTTTAGAGGAACCTTTAAAAGTGCCTAGTGTTTGTATAAAGGCTTTCCTCTGTCTGTCTTTCTCTCTCTCTGCTTTTTCTTTGCTTTTCTCAGGATGTTGCCCCTGCACTCATTACCGCCAAAATCTTTATTTTCAATTACGCCTATCATCCCGTCAAGCGGATGAGACAGGCTTCTCGGGGGTACAAAAACAGGAAAAATAAGAATATAACAAGCGCCCTCTGGCTATGTGAAAATGGAAGATGAGGCGGTTAAAAAAAAAGTTTTGAAGCCCTTCTTGGCACTCGAGGAGTTGATCGTCTTCGGAAAAGCCTTACTTATAGAACGTGAATGTTCTTCGCGTTGGAGGAAAAGAAATAAAGTTTATGTGGCTATAAAATATTTTCCTAACACACTCACGGACTGCATTTGTCGCGGCTGTTAAAATGTTCCTCTGAGGCCTTAGTTGGGTAGATGGAAGGAATCGAGTGCCACGAACGCGAACAGAACGGTAAAACGCAGATATGGAAGGGAATGTCGGCGGAATATTCAACAGTATTCGCGTAATTTGGTCTCAGGACTCCTGATATTTTCAGTCACTTAGTGTTTTCTTAGCTTTCCGATCACTAGCTTTTAACGAAGGCGGTCTTTTTATTTCATTTTATGAGCGGACGCAAATAAATGGATTAAAATTGAAAACTCTTAACTTTTTTCCGCTTATTACATGCTTTTTGACCAAAATTTTTGTCCTTAATATCAAACTAGAGCGTATGTTAGCAACTCAATAGTCGCGTTGCAATGGACAAGTTAGATAAAGATACGATTTAAAGTATTCAGTCATAGGTTTGATTATTCTGTTCTTGGTGGATATTAGGCAACATTAAAGGTTTGGGATCGCATTTTGATGATATAAATCAGGCATTTCACACTCGATGAGGTATCTGGGCCGCATTAAAGTAATGGATGCGATTGAATGGCTGCATTAGTATTACATTTATTTATTGAAGGCTAGAGTTGGAAAATAAACTTTTTGTAAAATATTTTAATTCTGTTTAGAAAAAAAAGCAATTTATAAACCGCATTCTATTGCATCTCAATGGCTAAGGAAAAATCCCGTCTCTTTTTCACAAAACCTAAATATTTATCTATAATATTGAACAATTTCTTTGAGAAGAAAATTAGCATTAGGACCGCATTAAATTACCCGCGGACCGTCAGTTTGACGTGCATGATATAAGGAAAAATGCGCAATGTTTACATTTGTGTTTACAAGAGGAGTTCTTCGATATTCTCCTTGATATTCTAGCTTGAGAATTTAGTTGCGCTTAGAATGTACCTAACTTCAACAATGTTCTATTTAAATGTCGAAAACGCTGGCTTCGGACTAACCCAAGGCATTTAAAACCCGTCCTTTAAAATGTCAATTCAGTAACCAACGTTTATTTTTTTACAGATGAAACTTATCGATTAGTGAAATCTTCTCATAACCGCAGGCTTCCTCTCACCACGTCGGACATTAAAAATAGCAAGAAGATAATTCATCCTATACTTTAATAACGCGATTACATAGGGCATTCGAACAGATTCCATCCCTCGTAGGGGTCCGGGCCGTTATAAAAAAACCAGTCATAACTTTCCATCAGCCCCCATGGACGGATGATATCCCACCGCGAATTTGAATAAGAACGACGCAGCTACGTAATTAAATAACGACACGCTCTGTTGGCTTTTGTCGGCCATTATGTCATTGTCCGCGTTTAGCGACGGAGACAGGGATGACGCGCGGCATTTTAAAGATGACTTTTCGAGGGGTCAAATGACGCTACGGAGATGACACCGTCGTATTGAGGGTGTTCCGCGCGAGGTCCACCCGCCTTCTAACGTATTCAAGTGACGTGTCTGCCGAAATATTATTATGCCTAATCAGCACGTATCTATTGCAAACGGACGACGCTAGGTAGAGTTGAATTGGTTAATGGCGCCGGTCTGCCACTTTAGCGCTGCGTTTAGCCTCAAAGGCGGAGATTTATTTATTTATTTTTTTAAGTCTCGGCGTAGTCGGTACGGCAACGTCAAGTCGGGCATGGAAGAAATCATTCTGCGACTCGTTAAAACTCTGAATGGCGATCTCATTTCCACATCACTTCAGGTTTTAGCGTCGTAGTGAGGCTTGACTCATTAAGGCTCGGACCATTTTAACTCGGCGCTTAGAAGATATCAAACGTTATTACGGTTTCGGTAATTTATTTCCGGCCTTTGACTTCGATGCGCTCGTGTTTTTGCACACATACACGCATGTATGCGTATATGATATACAGATACCTAGATATACAGAATCGTATGCTTGGTGTTCTACGTGCTTCCTTCAAGCGCAAGTGGTAACACACTCGCAGCAGTCATGCCCCACAAAAGAATCATGCTGTTTGATATTTAATGAACACTTCATCCATGGTGGTGGTGGTCATCACTGATTCGTACGGCATCTTTACGAAAAAGTACGTCCGTACTGCCTATTTAAGTTACAATAAAAGGTATAATGGTAAAAAACGCGACATTTAGTTCGTAATGATTGTTTCTTATGTTTGAGTTAATTTTGAAGTCTCTAATTTCAATCGACAAGGAAAAATATTATTGAATTTAAAGTTTAGAATAAAGCAGAGTTAAGTTATAGGAACACAATTGGCATTCAATGTATAACCTCAAATAAAAAATTATGATTGCAAATGGGGAAAACGACTCGCTATATTATTACAGAATGAGCATCTTCGGCCGCAACATGATACGCGGTAAGTCTTTAGATTTTATTCATAGACGTTAACGATATTAACCGCCAGTCAAAGTTCATCGTACTGCTTAATGAGGTATATTTTTTACAACACGGATAATTATGCTGTTTTCTTGTAATGTTTTATACTTAAGTACGTATGAAGCGTATGGAATATAGCAAATGAAGAGCGATATTTAAAAGTCTTAATTAAAGTAATTCACAGAATTTTAAATATGAAGTTATCATTTGCTTATCTTTAAAGACTCCTCCTAATTATAAAATTAACAACTCCCATGTTTCTCACGCGCATGCCGCCACAAACAGCGTAACAATTGAAAATGTCCAATATTACCTGTCAGTTAACCTAATTGCAGTCAAACACGCTTTGAACGTATTTGAGGATATTTCCGCAGGCCTATGAACAGTGATTCTGTTGACCGAACAGCTGTAATTTAATTTTAAAAGGTAAAAATGGTCGTTAACCAATGAAACGATCGTTTTTTCTTAATTCCAGATATGTTTTTGAAGCGACATGAGATTCTTCTGAAACAGCTAGCGGAACGCTTTAGCTGCATTTGAATAAAAACCTCTGAACGGCATTTATATTTATACCTTAAAATCGTACGCCCCTCCGCTACCGGCCGTTGCAAAACTAGCTCTAATGAAGCAAATGATTGAGTCTCAAACATCCCTCCCTTACCCCCCCTTCCCTCTCAATCCATCTCTCTCTCTCCTCACGGCCCATCCTCATTCAACAAAACCACCACCCCACCAAGCGGCTCCACCCCCTCACACGCTTCCCATCTTCCCCCACCCTCCCTTTTGAAAGCCCTGGTTAGGATAGGGAAGTTGTGTTAGCCGTGGGTTGAGAGCGGAGAGAGAGAGAGGAGACCGTTGCGAGGGGGTGGGGTGGAGTGGGAGGGAGATGGGAAAAAGGGGAGGGTGAAGTGTGCTTTGAGAGGGATGCGGTGGAGAGGGAGAACGGGCGTCGGTAGGGAGCGTAGAATGGAAAGGGAAGGAGTGGAGTGGGGAGGATAGGAGAGGGAGGGGAAAAGGGGGAAGAAGGAGGTAGGGGAAGAGGGAAAGAAGGGGTGGTTGAGTGTAGGGGGGGCAGGTCGTGTGATTTCTACCTCAACACTGCCCGTCTCTCCATATGCCTTTCGCAGTTGTTGAGTGTGTGCAGCGTTGTCGTGGCTTAAGAGCCGTGTTCCCCAACCCTTTTTATACATATATAAAGCCGAGACGAAAACCGGGGAATATTGTAAATCGCCCAGGGAAGCTGAGGTTGTAAGGGACCAAAACCCCGTCTCCCATATATCCACATTATATACGTATATTACGTGTAAAAATCGCCCGAGTTTGCTTCGAACGACACGCAGTGCCGTGTAATTTTTTGCCGAGGACGCGTAAAACGGATCTCGACGGTGCGAGTGTGCGGTTTTATGGGAAAAAAACGATCCGCTGTATTTCTTGCCGGCAGCGTCTCTTCGAGATCTCCAGGCGGCCGAGGAGCGAGCAGCAGATTTGAGGAGGACGAAGACAATTAAGGGACGAGACAATTCGGTGTTCATTTTTTTATCCTCCTTCCTCCCCATTCAACGACCGCCCTCATGTTCGAATAAGGAAGGCTCTAGTCCGGGGTGGGATCGGATCCGACCAAGTCAACCGACATTGACGACCAGCGCCGGTAATAGGTCAGTAGTAAAACTCACTTTTCTCACTCTACCGTCGCGTACGCACTGTTTGGTTCGCTCTCCCGCTGCTCTTTTTTTTAGCTCCCGCGAGTACGTCCATATTCACGCTTGTTTTTTTTCTGTTCGCCGAGATGTTTTGTTTTTTGTTGGTTCCTTTGGCTTTTGGTACCTCGCACCGCCGCCGGTTCCGATGCGCTTTTGTTTTTTCGTAATTTTCAATATCCACTGGTGGATTATTTCGTCGGGATCGTTGCTTTTTTTCAAAAGGTTACGTGTTTACTATTTTGTAATCCTACTACGCATTTTCTCCAGTCTGCCTGCCCTAAATTCGCGCACATCACGTTGGTATCACGTTATCTCTTGTTTTGTAATTGAATTACTATAAAGGTTAATTCAGTCGTTAAATATACTATCTGCCACTGTGATAGATTTTAACATAGGACCTCATTTTTCCAATTATACCTTACCCAGATATATGCAAATGTCATTGGCAAATTTTCGTAGGAAAAATGTTTTTAATCCCGCACATATTTACCTGATATACTCTTTCTTTCTAACTCCTCCAATTGTGACTGATAAAAGCAATTTATGTGTATCGGGAACGCAAAAATACTGATCAAAAGGTCTCATGGTTGCTCTCCAGCCCATGACCTTATTGTCCGGATGTCCACGTGATATCCCATAGCAACCCCAATCAGTAGACTCCGGAGTAATGAAGCAATAGCGATCATCGCTTCGTTTATGCAGTGGAAGAGCATTAGATTCTATTCTATTCTTAAAACATTACTGTAATAAATACAGAAAAGTTAGTAGAACCTCCTTTTTGATTATATAACAACATGCAAGAATAAATGGAAAGAGAGATAAAAAGCAATAGCTTCACAATCTACAAAAATGTTTGTATTTCCATAACGTTTGCTGCCTCTGTTAGCGATTGTTGACGATCATAATTATCTATGTACCATTAAAATGAAGTGGACAAGTAAGAGAATTTTTAGACTACTTTCCAGAATGGAAATAGGCTTATACGATAGTTTCTCCGTTGCGTCTGTCTGTCCCCCTCTATTAAATTTTGAACCAATGGACCGATTTTAATGACTCTTGGTGGTAATCTCTTGCTACTGGAGTCGACCTCCCGAGGATGATAGAAAGTCTCAGCTTTGATTCCAGGAACTATCTTTCTCATTTTATTTACGTGAGAAATATGAAATCCATCGCGCAGGGTAATTTTCTCTAGTACATTTAAATGTCTTAGGATTGTAATATCGGAGCGTCATTTATACTATTCTCTGAGAAAAGGAATTGAGAATCTTATTGTTATCGTAGAGTTTTGCTTATCAATAGTATTTATTCGAATTTTGCGTAAATACTGTCGTTTTGGCAGTTTTTATCACTTTTTACGAGTATGTTGCCATTACAACGATTATTGTTGGACTCAGATTCAGTAAAGTCTAGTTACTAGACGCGTATATGTACTAGACTCTAGTACATACTCGCGTAATTTTTGACACAAAAATACACGTGATCAATTTAGTTTTACATTTGAATGTATTTGTCATATTTTATAACGCTTAATTATGAAATTTGGGAACACAGAGAGCAACTCATCCGAGGTGATATAAATAAATAAATATATAAATAAATAAATATATATATATATATATATATATATCATCATCATCATAGGTAGTGGGTCCGTAGACAGGTCAGTGATTATTCTTGGTTGAACATGGTTCTCCATATGCCCTATTTTCCGCTGTCCTCTTCATATCTTGATAACTCTCTTTCCCTTTCAAATCGTCTATCAGCTGAAACCTTTTCCTACCTCTTTCCCTTTTCCAATCTAGTTTTCCTTCTAACACATCTTTAATCATACTCTCTCTCCTCAGGTAATGTCCTACCCAGTTAGCCTTCCTCTTTCTGATAGTCTGTATAATCATTCGCTTCTCTCCTATTCTTCGTAGCACTTCATCGTTTTTCATCCTATCTGTCCATTTTATCTTCAACATTCTCCTCCAAGTCCACATTTCAAAGCTTTCCAAATATTTGATGTCATTTTTCCTTAGCGTCCATGTTTCTGCCCCATACAATGCTATACTCCATACGTAGCATTTAATCAACTTCTTGCGGATATCTTCCCTTATATTCCCTGTAAGTAGTTGTTTCTTTCTCCTGAAAGCCGCTTTTGCTTTTTCTATTCTAGTTCTGATCTCATCCGGACATTTTACTTTTCGTGTTATGATGCTTCCAATGTATTTATATTCTGAAACTTGTTCTAAAGGCTTTCCCCCAATACTTATGTTCAGATTCTCTTCTTTGCCCGATATTCGAATGACCATATATACATATATACATACATATATATATATATATATATTAGTCCCGATAGCTTAGTCATTTGATTATCCTCCTCAAATCCTCTAGAAGTTTAAGGGCACCAGGTGAGAAGAAGAACTTCTACAGGTGCAGCATCACAAAACACGCGAAAAATTTTTCGATATATTTTCCGTCGATAACGACCGAAACCGTTGCACCCAATCCTCCTTGCGCCTTAAGGAGTAAAAAACACGCGATCGATTTTCGTTTCCGTTAATTTTCGTTCCAATCCTCGATCTCGCTATCGCGGAGCTTACGTCCGACCGCGCTCGCTTAATAAAAGAAGAAAAAGCGTAATTTCTCGTGGCGCACTTAAAAACATTCCAGCGGAGAAATTTTTAGGAGAGCCCCACAAATGTGTTAAGCACGATGGCTTCGATATCCTGGCCGAAGTGATTAACGCCTAGAGCAGAGCTCATTTAAGCACCCGATGCGTCGTGCGCAGCCGAGGAGGAATCGGCTGTAAATTTCCCAACTAATCATTCCCGTTGCCAGGCAAAGAGAAAAAAAGGAAATATTCCGAGTGAACGTACAAAAACTTAACGCGATGAAATTTTCGCCGGTTTGCTGTCTCGCTTTCACCACGTCAAAATTTCGAAAAGTTTTTAACTGTATCGTAATCATTAACTTCGGTTTTCTTAGAGTGTTTTTTTAAATTTAATTGGTCGGGCGTATTTTAAAGTAGGTTGATAAGGGTTTTTAAAGGGACCATAGCCTTAGGTGATAATCTTTTTCCGGGCATGAGCATGACATGTCCATCAGATAAAACATTTTTTTATGCAGGTCGTAATTTTGTTATATTTTTTTAAATCTCCCAATCGCCCCTCTGAATGAGGTATTAATTCTCGCTTTTTCTCGCGTTTCAACGCTCTTTCACAATTAAACCAACATTTGTCCCTCGCGCAGGAGAAAGGAAAACTTCTCAATCAATAAGTCCATAATGCTTATGCTAACATATGAGTCATAACTAAAATTCTTGTCATTACTGGAAGGTCGCCTTATGTTGGAAAGCCGTCGGAATGCGATCGTATCTTAAATAAACGACGCAATATACATTGCACAAACTTTCGCATATATGTATGTATATACGTTTGGTCGACTGTGTACGTTTATAAAAGAAAAACGCTTATAAATCAAATTTAACCGTAGTTTAGTGTATATTTTAATTCCACTGGTCGATATTTAGTAATTTTTGGGACATGTGGCTTAGTAAGTATTATATGTGAGATCATGCTCTACGATTGGATGCATTTTAAACGAAATACTTAAAGCCATTTTTGAGTAATTCGAATTTTGTTTCAAAATATCCTAGATTAAAGTACCCTTAATTTTTGCGCAATATCATTTATCTCATCAGAATGTCTTTTGTGAATTATATTATCCATAAATATGAGATACCATTCGATTTCGTTTTACCGTAAGGCTGTAGTAAGAGTTTGAATGGATCGCGGCGGAGGCGTGACGTCATAAGGCTTAGGCAAGGTAGCTTAGCGTACATTTTAATGCCACTGGATGCCATATAGTGATATCAAGAGATGCATGGCTTACGTATTATTATTTGTGACCTCAGGCTCTACAAATAGATTGATTTTAATCAAATTCTCTGTAGCCATTTTTGAGTAAATAAAATTTTTCTAAGAATCTTCAAAAATAAACTACCCTCAGTGTTTGTGCATTATCATTTTTATGAAAAAGGGTCTATATATTGGACAAATAGGAAATATCATTCGATTTCATATACGCGTTTGGGCCCTAGAACAGCGAATAGATTGACCGACAGACGGCATGGCGAAAACAACTTTTATGTACTCGGGCACACCTAAAACGTGTATTTCCATCAAAATCTCAAAGTCGAATTTTTTCACGATAACAATACTTTCACAATATACTAAGTATATGGGAAAGTAAAAATTAAGAAAATCCGTTTGATATTTAATTATGAAAAATTTATCCGAGTAAGTTTTGGGTGTTAATTGTTTATTACATCATATGATTTTTTTCTCTGGCATTGTTCACTTATGCTGTGCTGGGAGCTAGAATAAATACACAAAACCTCATAATTTTTAACTTCAATCTGTAATTATGAAATCACAATTAGTTGTGTGCTTTTTAGCACGTTTTCGTGTAAACAAAATCGTACTATTGTGACTACTCTGTCTGTCCGTGGATAATAATTTTTTTTACTTCAAGAGATATTTGAATCTATGAATTTTCCACTTTTTGGATTTTACAAGTACCTAGGTAGGTCATAGATTTTACGTTAGGTGAGATCGAATTAGGAAAATTCAAAACTTCGTAATGGTATTGTAGCCAAACTACTGAATATAACGGAGTGATGTTTTCAAGCATGAGAAGATCTGTCGAGAATCTACATTACAATTGTGCGGGTGTCCTCTTCCCGAAGTAGAAGGCAAAAATGTAAAGTGATAAATTTTTTTAAGAAATCGTGCTTTCACCTTTTGCTTTAGCAATGGTATCTTAACTTGTCTATTAAAGAGTTACGAATAGTTAACTGTAAGTTCTATAGGTTAACCGTTAACTGATACCTGAGAGACATCACCTAAGTTAAAGCGACAAATTACTCCGTTACCTCATCATACATTAGTTCACATTTTATATTTTATACATGAAGTAACCATAATTTTTTTTTCTTTCAATAACCTCTTAACCCCTTATGTCTGATTTAAACATCGAAATTGTAGATATAGCTAATGAATAAACAATAATAATCGCACCTCAGAAATCATGGATTCACCTCAATAGTTAAAAGGTTCAACTTCAGAGTAACATTTGTCCGTGAATTTTGGTGTGTATACCGATGGAGAAACTTACCTCTCCGACGAAATTAAACCTCGAACCTTGGTTGTTTTGGTCTCCGACGCACGCTCCGGCGCACGAGGAACTATTTTACAAAACCTTTTTTTTCGGTATACGAACGTTTGTAACACTTTGCCAAGCGAAGCAGCCTTGGACGGCAAGAGTGCAGCGATATCCTCCCCGAATATCGAGTTTAAGATTTCCCGAGGAGATATTATTTTGACCCCGTCAAAGGGGCCGACTCGAACGAAAAAGGAAAGACGGAAGGAGTTTTCGAGGAGCGTTATTTTCCGGGAAAAAATGCGAGTCCGTGCCTTCCTAATCCGCCAGGCGAACGCGCTTCCCCGAGTAACGTAAGCCCCTCGGTTCGACTCGCGTTCGCAGTGTTAGGTAAGTGGCGTGCGTTTTCTCAATTCCGAACTTTATTCGGTTGCGCGGTATCATTAATATTTATCGCGAGCAACATCGCCGCGTCCTCCTGTGAAGATTGGCTCGAGATACCGAGGATCAGTGGGTCGAAAGCCGTCGGGGTGAGAAGCCTTATTCCTTCCTCTGAATTCCTTCATATTTCGAGCCGAGTTTGAATGGCCCTCAAGACACACACACACAACCTGCTCTTTTTTATTGCTCTCTATATAGACGACCGAGGGCGTAATCTTATTTTATGAACGATTAATTCGGGTTGCGCAACGCCGCTTCTGTAACGGGACGTTCGAAACGCCCGTCGTACGTTTGCGGTGGTGCTTATTCCGCTCGCACGGCTTGCTGTTGCAACAATTTTTATACCTTTGGTCGTTTGAACCTCGAGATACGGACCGGGAAAACTGAATGTTTCTTGAAAAGACGTTGTTTTCTGTGAAACGGCGGTGTCGTTTTTATCCGTTAAATGTATTGCCGTGCTTATTTAATGTTGTGCTACTTTTCTTGTTACTTCCTTTCGTATATCAATGTATTGATAGTTCAATGAAACCTTATGCGCAACAGATGTATAATTTTCAATGATTTGTAATTAACTGATTAACGTTGCTACCTGGGCATATGGGCAAATTGTAACGATTGATAATTATAATCATTTTTAACATGACTGCAGAACGATGGCTCAGGTTAAAGCATGATAATTAAAGCTTTTACCTTTGCTATTTTCTATAAATATATTTTGTGCTGTTTATGTTCGTTGGAAAAGTTTTTGCTTTCCTTAGTGCATGACAATTCATCTAATTGTACCGAAGGCTTTCACAGTGTGATTATATGTTGGTTAAGTTACGCTTTGTTGAAAACATTCGTAATTTTAGACTTCTATCTCGCGTCGTAGCTATAACGCACAGGAAATAAGCGATTAATTCACGAAGGCGCTACTTGAAGCGCAAGCGAAACAAGCAAAAATTATCTTAGTGCGTCGAAACAAGTGAAACATCATCAGCGGTTTTTAATTCCACAGCGCGGAATTTGTGTTTTAATGAAAACGTTGCAATACCTAATTGCTACTCTAAATGACTTATTATTATAGTTTATCGCTGAATATAGCAAATTGCCCATAAAATGACCAATCCGATAGTACAAAACAAACTTCGAATACAGTCATAACTCGCTTTGCCCGACCGCGTTTTATGCGAATTCGTTATAGCGCGTAGCAGGCTCACCCTTACCAGGTGTCAAAAAAAAGTCGACAATAGAGGCTGCCTACCCATAAATCTATTAGTATTCCATTTTTTACAGGCTTGTGGATTTTAGTGAAATTATATATCGATCCAAATTAAAGGTAATGATATGGCACACCCTTGCTATAAAAGAAACTCTCCGGATCGCACACAGTTTTTATCACTCGATCGACGCTTATTCTAGCGTGATTATTTCTAAAGAAAGGTAACTTTCTCGCATATTTATTTAGGATTTCATTTACACCGGAAGTATTTACATTTCTACCTGAATATAATGAAGCTTTAATTTTCTATGCTATTTGAAAAGAAGTAATGAGATAAGTAGTGACAAAAATGAAAATATTTGCATATGGCGCAGACGGATGGAAGCCGACAAGAAGCTGTTTTGTTTAAGGTTAACGGCGTATTTTTATGAATATTACACTTTAGTTTTAGCGTCCATGGAACCTATTCTCATTTTCGCGAATTTAGTTTAGCGCGAAATTTTCACGAACTTTTCTGTCAGGTAAATCGAGGTATGGTTGTGTTATAAATTAACTGGATTCAAAATTTCCCCCTATAAATATAAGTAAATGATATATTGTCGCAGAATATTTCCACTTCCGAGTTTGCTCAGAAAAATTGCCGTAATTAGCGTATATATTATGACTAATCCAATACTTGTGTATGGAAACGAGGAGCTAAAGGAATTTTAGAGAAACCCTTAAATTATTTTTCATTAGTAAATGAGGCATTCAAACACGATCTAACATAACTGTTAGTCATAAGACTTCACAAAATGGAGGAATTCTTCTCCTGCTCTCCAAAATTGGTTGTTATGGAAAGATATTAAAAATCTTTTGCTACGGATAACATTTAGGTAGTACGTGAGTAGAACCCAGATTTTTCTTCTTCCAAGAACTTATTTTAGTCAATGAAACCACAGTCAATCGTGCTACATACAGCTATGTTAGAAACATAGAGAGTTCCGTTCTTGATGACTCACGTTATATTTGCGTTTTTCTTTGTTCTCTTTGTAATAAAAGAAAATAACTTGCCTATAAATATTTCATTTGGATTTTTGTCATTCGTTTTTTAAGCCATGTTAGGTCGGAGCTAAAGTCGATGACATATGGATAAGAGCACGTGCCGTTGCGGTAGCTATAAAAATATTTTCTTTTGGAAAGGAAACCTGGAAAAAATAACGCGCGAGTGACCGAATTAGCACCGCGGAACGGTCCATCGAAAATGGGCGAGTTCGTATCGCGGTAAAAAGTAAAAAAAGAAACGGAAACGAAATCAAGCATAACGACTTCAGCAAATACCATCCGACGGACACGAAACTTTGCAATCATTTTCGAATTAGGATGCCGGGGAGAAAAACACCGCGTTCATTTATACAAGCTCCGTGAAATTTCAATTTTTTTTTCGAGATTCATGACGAGAGATTTTTTTCTTACGGCAGCGCATTTCGCGTATAAAGATTTCGGCGAACGCGTCTTTGGAGAAAAGTTTTCGAGATGCTCCGAAAAGCGCCGGCTAAAACCAGTTGAAAAGCGACTGCATGCCGCTTCACGCAAATCAAAACAAAAAAACTTGGATCAAGACACCAAGGGAGACTTAAGAAACAATTACTATTTCTTTTCAGACAACAAACACCTCATGAAGTATTCCGTTTAGTTCTACTGTGGGCTACTGGAGATTTCAATCGACACCATAGCTTTGACGTGTGGTAACAAAACATGACGATACGTCTTTTATAAGTTTCCGTTGTTTATCATTTTTTCAGTCGTTTCGTCGGATCTTAATTGTATGCGTTAACAGTAAATTTAACCTTAGTTTCTTTGCCCGTCACATTTAATATTATACACTGTTGGACTATAAACTCGATAGGATAGGGAGTTTATCTTTCCATTTTTTTATTAGAAATTTAGGCGAATAACGATAAATATTTATTAACAAAAACCACAGTTCGATGCCGGCACAAATGGACGCTTTGCATCAAGTCACGCGCCAAATCCGAAATGTAGCCGAGAGGAATACAGCCATAGGACGATCATTTTTTGGAAGATGGATCGTGGAGGGCTAATAAGGATGTGTTAATTTTCTCTTTCGTCTCGTGTTTCGCGGCGCGGGTACGCAAGTAAAAGAGCTCCGTCCTTCGAAAAAAATGAAGGAAGAAAAAAACTCGCAGCGGTTGCCGCCGCGCCCGCTCGGAGCATTTCTTTAAAAAGGATAAACTCACGCATGTTCTCCTCCGCCTCCCAACATTGCAAGCATGATTGAGCGAGCGAGCGTTCGAGTGGTCGGCACGCTCCCGTTGCCCCCAGAGGCTGGGAGCACGCCTATAACACCGCTCTCCCGCCCCTCACACCAGACGCGGGGATTTATGGCGGTTTCGCTCCTAAAGAGTGACCTCCGAAAGGACTGCCAGAACTCTTTTTCGGGATGTGGCATGAAAACGGGGCTTGTAATAAGCAGCAGGCGGATACTTAGGGATTTCGGCCGATGCGACAATGCAGTGGTGTAGGTAATTTGTATGCGCGTGCAGTTTAGTCCAAAAGAGAATGCACCGCCGTAAATCTTTGCCTCGATAAATCAGTCTAGCTCTTACTTTCGGCGGCTTGATTATAGGGAACAAGTACCGTTTTCTTAAAGCTTCCCCTTAACCCTAGTAACCAAGGGTGGAGAGTAGGAGCTTCGATACCCACAACCTTTTTCTTCTTTTTCACTGTAATAAATTCGTGGAGTTTTATAAACAAGAAAATTACACTGTACATGGCCTTGTAAGCAAGCAGGCATAGTTTTAATCTATTTTACACACCTTCCCCGTCCGTACAATTATTTTCGGCAATGACTGCGAGCTATGATAAACAGGTGGTCGAAATGAAATTGTGTGTTAATTGTGGTGTCAGACGACTCGGAGTAAGAGTTTCTTGTTGGTAATTCGTTACTATTTCTGTAAATCTGGGAATGTTTTGCACCTTTATTGTAAACGTACGCAAGCGTAGCAAGGATGAATGCGAAAAAAAACGTTTTTTCGTTGATATCTCTGTACTTACAGTATGTTAAAACAATATAATAACAGATTAATGATGAAAATTATGTGTTTATATTCCTATGGTGTCTTTAAATATATTACAATATTTTAAAAAAACATGATTATAACTTTTTATTAAGTCTTAAATAGTGAATATCTGGGCCCATTTTCTTGGTTGACTAAAAATAGCTTATTATTTCTAGGATTAATAGCGAATATCTATACTAAAACAGAAATAGAAGGGGTTGAAAAAACTGATCTCTTTCAAATTTGGCGACACTGTGCCTGCATAAACTCCGCTCTTCAAGACCGCTCAGGGCCATTCGTCCGGCGGATGTGCTCTAACGGCCGAAATGCGTTGAAAGCTGCTATAATTTTTTATCCGAGTCTTAATGATTGCGAGAGTTTTTACCACTCCAGAAAACCTCGGTTTCGGTGATACGTATCATTTCGTTTTTATTACCTTTCCGGACCATAAAACAAAATGTTACGCAATTGTTTTCTGCGGGTTTGAGCATTAAAAAGCCAAATGAGTTAGTGGTTTCCAAGCGTAAAAGAGCGCCTTGGACCCTTCTTGAGTGAAAAGATATCATTTTTCATTTTATTGTATTACTGACTCACAAATTCTCATATATCACAAAAGACATCTTCAACCTTAGCAAGTACCAACATTATGAGAATAACGAAAATCGTACCGGTCAAATATATTTCTTGGTATATAAAAGAATTTGCATATGAACTAAGGTTCTCGGCATTAGAAAATCGAGTATTTTGATGAAACAACCGTGGGTGAAACGAAATTTTGCATGACGTTACTTATAAGCAAACGGTCTGTGTCGTGCAATTCCACATTCTGTCGTTTAAGATCGCGGTACTAAAAATAACATAAGTGAATAACTACGGTCTGGATACCATGAAACGCCAACGCCAAAATATTGAAGACGGCGGAATTTTTTCTCGGATTATATGAAATATTTCCTTCAGATTTAAAGGCAAAGTAAAATTTAGCGATGATATCAACAGGCTTTCAGCGTGAACAGCCGTTATTCACGTAATGCGTAACCTTATTTTTTCGAATACTTCGAATTCCTATAGAAAAATGATTCGCGAGCTGGAATCCAGTGACACATACGTAATTTATTTTCATTTCAATTTATCCTCAGTGCGATACCCGAAAACTTTCTACAACGCAAGGTTTTTTTTATAATAAATTCCCCTTAAACTTTTGCCGTTTTTCCAATCGTTTTCCCAATATCCCACCCAAAGTGTGTTTTCTGACTCCTTTCAAACGACTCGAGAGCGTAAAAAAAATTAGCTTTATAGAAAAAAACGCTGATACTTTCGCCTAAAAGGTTTTTTTATATCGCTAGCAGGTTTCGGATGAATGCAAAAGTAGAAACCGCGGCTCTCTTTGTCGCATATTATTTTTTATTTAATTTTTTAAACAGGTGCGTGCGTGCGATAGTATCTCGATGTCGCTCCTTTTAAATAGAATTATAGCGTTCCAAAAAGATTTCAAAAATAACCCTTCCGCCTGATAGTACTCGATTCTTTTCTATACGAAAAGAAAAAAGGTATCGCGAGCGACGGGACGCCTACGTACAATCCGGAGAGTGGTTCCTCCGACCCATTTTGGGCACCAATTCCTGGGTCATCCATCAAGGAACGAAGGAGAGATATCCCGTCAAATAAAATCGTACCCGGAAAAAAAACTCTCGCGAGGCGATATTTAAAGAAATGAAAGACCGTGGTAAAAGAAGTTAAGAGCGCGGAGGAAAGAAAAAGCCGCTTACCGTCGACATCAAAATGCGCTACGCGAGTATATATATTTATATATATATATACACACACACACACACACACACACACACATACATATATATATATATATATATATATATATATATATATATATATATATATATAATATTCACCTTCATTTCCTCTTTTTTACATTTTCTCGGTTTTTCTCTCCTCTGCCCGACTTGTCTTGACGCCCCTCCCCCCGCTCTATCTCACTTACTCTACTCCCCGCCTCCCTCGTCCGTATAGCAAGTCATAACCTAACCGTCGCAGTCTTTTTTAAGGACGGCTATGAGGCGCCAGCTGGCCGCACAATATATAGGTTAGGGTCTTAGACTCTCCCCCAGGCTCCTTTAAAAAATAAAAAAGTGCTCGCGATACGTACGTGGAAGGCAAGTTTCCATAAACCCGTGAGTGAGGTCCCTCGGCTAGCTAAGCCGAGTCCAGTAGTCGGGAGTTGAAAGCTATCTTGACCACTCTGAAGAGTTCCTCCCTCTCTCTCTCCCGCCTCGTCCCTTTCTCATCATTCCTCCCACTCTTGTTCAGCCACATTTCTAATGTTAAGGATGAAAAGCTGTGACAATAAATAAATAATATCTTATAACCTTATGCATAGATTATGCCTATGCTATATACCAGATGTTGCCAAACCGCTGCTCGCGAACCACGTGCGGCTCTTATGCATCTACAATCAGAGGCTGTATCAAGGACTATCACGTCAGAATGCAATAACGCGGTGCGACCAAGACGTTTTGGAGATGCTTATGGGAGAATACAAGTTGTGTTTACTTTTCATACATTCTTGTCCGCAGAATGTCTTGCTGCTCTCGAACATAAGAGACTTATCATGTGCGACACTGAGGGTAAGCAGGTTTGCCAAACCCTGCTATGTACATTTCCATGTCATGTAATTCACTGTCCGTGATATGGGGTTGCCGGTGGTGTAGTGATTAGGAATCTGGTTGCTACTTGCCTGCTACTCGAAATGGCAGCGGGCACGAATCCTGCGAAAGGATTGTTTTCCCAATGTCGCCCGGCACCCTGTTTGTGTGGTTTGAGGAGACTGCGCAAAGTCAGCGTTCCGTTCTTCGGAAGGGACTTTAATCCGTTGGCCCCCTTGGTGTTCTTCATATTAGGCTAATGCCGGCACCGGGTTTCCTTCCTCCCTTGTGATTGTGTTCGGTGTGGAAGGAGTTATGGCTATAATAATCCAAGAGGTTGATTAGCCAAAAATACACACACTGCCCGTGATTTCACTAAATCAGCAACAGTGGAGTTTCCCTTTGTCGACGAAAGTTTTTCGCGCCAAAAATACCTAAAATTTTCGTATTGAAAACCAATTCGAACATCGAATCGACGCGTATTTGCAAAATCGACGGTGAGAGGATGAATATTCATTCTTTTAGGCGTTCTACGGTTCGAGTCTCAAGGTCGCACATTTTTTTAAGGTAATTTTGAAAATGCAGATCAAAACCACGCTTCACCCGTCCCCATGTTATTCAAAGGGTGGAATTCAACGGTCCTGGGATCGAACTCCGGCCGTTGTATTTAGCGGAGATTTTGCGAAAGCCTCTTTATGCGTCGGTCTATTTAAATCCGAATGAATTCTTAAAATAGATTCTGCAGTTTTCGAGTGATTCGACATTATCGTGTTGAATAATTCTATTGATGGCTATAAGTTAATATGCGTAAAAGTTTTTTGAAAAAGTTTCACCAACTCTCTCTTTCGAAATCTTCCTGTATAACCCCACGTACACCTTTTCGACCACGTATGTTGGTGTTGGAACTCGAAGGTAAGCCTCCCACGCTCCTCTCTCTCTCTATAGAGTACACTTCTTGTATCACTCCATAATGCCTTCCATCTTTCTTCCACTCCCACTCGAAGTGGAGAAAATGTATCAATAGGATAAGCGCGGCGTCCCACTCGCTCAAAACTCGTCCGGCGGTCGTCGTATCGTCTTTGTTTTTTTCTCTCCCGCCCCCTCCCCCCAGCGTCGGCCGTACGTCAACTCTTAGTGGGGGAGGAGAGGGGGAGGGCGAGGCGACAAAACTCCTCCCAAGATTCGATAGGAGGTCATTTTTCACGCTCTCTCATGTTTCTATATGCCGTGTATACTCGTGTATAACGCGGTTTAAAGACCCAATTTTTAGGTCAAAATATAAGGGGTCGCGTTATGTACGGGTATCACTTTCGTGCAGTTAAAATAAATAATTTAAGTGCAACTTAATCGCGCCTGATTCTCATTTTTTGGATGAATTGAGGGGAAAACACGCTAATTATCGATAATCCATATCGAAAACAAAAAACTTAGTATATACGCAAATTGAAATAGTTAATAGTTAGTTGATGACTATATTATAAACAATAAACGATGTAAGTAATTTAAAACCCATAGAAATCATCTTCCTCATCATCTCCACCACAAAATAACTATGCGAAGAAGGCGACCGCGATACGCAATGTAATTTAAGATTTCGTATTTAAATATTGCCGTAAATATCTCTGGCCATTCAATATTCCGTAAATAAGTGTTACGTGTAGTTTTATAAATTTAAAATAGATGGTTGAGTTTGAACTTCATTCGACATTTGATCTTTAAGGCTGAAGCGTTTAGCATTGTAAGCAAATTTCCGAAACTCAAAATTTTCCGATTTTAAAAATTAATTTTCGGAGGTTTTTACGTAAAGACGGTTTTGCGTAAGTCGAATCTTGCATTACCCGCAACGGATCTGTATTTATTTATTTATGGTACTCTAGTTAATGCCTAACATAACAATATATTTTTATGATTTTGTTCATATATCACTCAAAATCTAGGGTGCGTGTTATACACAGGGTATACGAAAAAGTCGGGATTTTTAGGCAAAAAGTATGGGTGCGCGTTATACTTGCACGAGTATATACGGTATTTATCGGCGTGCGGTGGTTGTTGTCTCCGATTCGATTCGGCTTCCGGCGAAGCAGGTGCGTCAGTTCTGCTCGCGCATGCGTCTTTTATTGGCGTGATAAGAAATATAAAAAGAAGAATGCGGCGCGTCAAAAAAAGAAGGGTTAGAAACTTCTCGGAGTACCGAATCGAAAATCTTATCAATGCTGTTGTTTTTCGCGCGCGTGTCCGCGTGTGTACATACAAGGGTGTTGCTCCGAGAAAGAGCGCCTTAGAGTGTTCGGCGTGCGTTCTGAGAGTTCCGGAGAACAAAAAAAGCACAAAAATAAAAAAATATTTCGTTTTAAAGATCGAACCCGTGTCGCGGATCGTCTTCTTTTATTTGAGCGTGTTCTTTTTAAAAAGCTGCTTCGGGACGTTTATGTATTTTCACCCTTGTAATCTCGTTCTTTCTTCCCTCGCTAAAAGCCTTTCTTGTTTACGCGATGTGCCTTTTTCCTTTCCGCTCCGTCGGGTGTTATCATTCGCACGGGTCGAGAGGCGGTTTCTTTTTATTGTCTCTTCTTTCGCGGAAAGATCTGAGAGGCCGTCGATCGGACATCGCCTAAAGTTAGATAAACATCGGAGACGGGAGAGGATTTCTTTTAATTCGTTCGCGTGATGTAGAGCAGTGGTATTCTCTGGTACCAATACCCGAACTGGTATCAGAAGGTTCTGGAATTGATACCAGCAATATCTTACTATTATCTCAGTTACTTTATATAATACAATCCTCTTCACCCTCCACTTTCATGAAATTGCTTAAATCAACTATTTGGTAATTGTGTAGAGTAATTGTACGTTTCTCCACTTTGGCGCGATGATTTTGATGTAATTTTTTCGGAAAAATTCCTTTTTTACGAAAATATGCGGGAGTACCAAGTAGTCGATGAAATTTTCCAAACGGCACATGCAAAAACGTTTGAATAGATTTTGTGTAAAGCATAAACACACTCTTGGGAGGAAATGAGATGATTTTTGCATACGATTTTGTATGGACAGTGTATTCTGATTGTTTTCCTAGTGTATTCTCACGTGTTAGTGCATGTAGTTGAAAATAAATTTCAACAAATGACGCCACTGCGCTGCATTTTTAATTAGTTGTAATATAGATGCGGGTGCGTGCGGTTAATATATTCGTATTTAGGTCCAATACTAAGGCGATTCTAATGCATTCTGGGAACGCCCGTTAATTTTCTTATAATTTGTGAGTCCTTTTTCCCAACGCCATAAACGCGATACCTCGCGCGCTGATTTTGCTTTGGAGATAACTTCCACTAAATGCGTACGTTGGTGAATGTTTCCCATAAGTTCAAGAAACTCTCACTAGATAGATCCTTTCCCTAATCCATTTTCCGTAACCTGATATGCATTATAGCCTTTACTCAACGTGAAAATTCGTGCTTATTTTTAAAACGTTTTTAATGAGTAAGCTGAATTGCATTTAAGAAAATAGTGATTTTTTTATTTAAAAAGTTTGTCGAATGGAGTTTTTGGTTCATAAAATATATATTAATGCGCTTTAATAATTATCTTGCGAGACATCATCATATGGTACGTATTACTGGATTTAAAAAGTTTATTATTTTGACATGAAAATGTAGGGTATTATACTCGTAAATCTCAGTATTGCTTTAAGGTGATCACTGTCGCTGCTTTATAATCTCCATTCACAGTATTTGTTCGTCATTCCTTATTTACGCACAATATTTGGGTGCTCAATGGCTGACATCATATTGTAATGATTTATTACTAACTCATGCCTTTTTAGAACCATAACTTTTTTATAGTAGAATAACTTGCTTGACAATTTCGTCGTCTGATGTTTTCAAACATGACTAACGATTTTGTACCGTAATTTGACTTTCTGCCAGAGGCATGAATGTGAAATTCGATAGCCTTTTCTGGGAAAAACCACTATTTAGACGTTCTGTGGCATTTTATCCTCGACACCGCATAATCTGAATACCCGCCCAGAATTCAGCTGTTATAGCACCGCCTCCGTGTCAGGTGTGGAAGTGTTCATAAACCGTTTCCGTCCTTGGCATAATTCACGATAGTGGACTTAGATGTAGGACGGACCGACACATTAGTCTAGACTAGTGGCAGTGGCTTACGTGATGATTACCCTGGGTGTTTGCGGATTATGACTTGTCATCGTAAGCTTTAACTCAGCTAAGACAGGTTTTGGCAAGTGAATTGCTTCATGGAACTCTTAACGCTATGCATATATATGTTTATTTGTGCCTATTATGAAATTCTGAATTGTATAAAACATAATAAAATCCCGAATATCTTTTAAATGAACACATTACAGTACGTCCATTGCAACATATGAGAGACTAACTTTATTATTTATTTTTTTAAACCGGTGAATAATTTTGATGGCTTTTGGATTATTTATTTATTAATTTTTTCTTACAAGATCGAAGAAGATCAACATTATTTTGTTCGTTAATCTTAGATCATGCCACAAAAATATGGTCACGTAGCGTCAATAGCCCACAAGATATATATACAGACGAACGAAAAGGCAAACTAAAAACATGAGCACGTTTTTGCAAATAGTCGCTAAAATGTTATAATTTCTCAATCTCATTATTCAATCAGCCACCTAACTAAAATTTTGAAAGAATTTTTGTACAGGCATAATTTGCTACAAAAGATTTTATAGCACTAAAAGACCATTTTTTGTCATAATATATTTTTTAAACAATACTATACTCCTAATTTAATTGAACAATTTGAGCAACGAGTTACTTAATGAATTTTTCAGCTTGCTAGTATTTTCGTCCAAAAACATTTCTGACTTCATTTAAATGCTTTTCACGAATATTAGGCCAATTCAATACACTGCAAACAGCGTTTAAGGAACACGCAAATCTTTAGGTGCTCCAAGGTAATAGAGACATTACAGTTAACATTTATAGGAACGAGTGGCTGTTATCTAGATTTCTGTCACATTAAGCTACCCAAGACTCGACCTCGGACTTATAGCCAAAAAAAGATGGATAAAACTTTCAAAATCTCAAGTTCCGCTTGGCACGGTGTTCTTGGAACTGAGTATCTCAAACTACCGTGTTATTTAACGTACGCCGCACGTATTAGGACAAGGACAGGAAAGGAAGAGGGTGAAATTTGGTAGGCAGAAATGAAATTCTTGTGCACCATTTCGGGCTGCGAACAACAAATGAAGAACGAAGGTAAGGTCCGGGATGGCGAAATAGGCTGCGAAACGACGGAGACGGAAAAATTTACGAGTGAAAGATGTGAGTGTCGAGATCGAAACGGCAGCAGAACGTGTCGTGAATGAGCGCCGAAAGAAAGGCGTCGCGCAAAGAAATAGGAGGAAGTAAAAGCTCTGAGGTTGGAACCGAAAGGAAAGGGTGCAAAAAAGTTTTATGTCCGAAGATGTTACAGCGAGGAATAGAGGCGAATCGATAAAAAAAGCGTACGAGCCATTGTTTCAGCAAATAAGAAAAGCAGCGTCTCAGAAAATACGACTTGGAATCCCACGCAATACCGGAGAAACCAGTCTCCTTTGATCGTCGCGTAAAAAAATACGTTTATGCAAAACCATTCTGCGACGCAATGCTTCTGAGATTAGTTCTGCACCGCAGGAATGCATTCGCTATTTTTTTATTTTTCCTCTGATCATATTCACTAGATCTCATTCGCATTTACACACTGAGGTTTTAATATTTTATGCATAGGATTATATATATATATATATATATATATATATATATATATATATATATATATCATTATATATTATATATAGACGTTTCTTACAGAGGAGGAGGATGTAACATACTAGTAGAAGGTGCTTGCATACTGCAGGCATTTCATCAATCCTTTAAAAAACATTCATTTTTCAGACAGATATTTCATCATTACAAACATGTTTTTAATTCTAAAGATTTCACCTCCGCCGCGATTTTCGATTTTCCCTTACGTAAAAATAATAGATTAAAACAATCCCTAAACTTTGAAATTTTTAGAATTTTATACTTTCTCCATATTGGGGTACTAATGCTACACATTTCTGCCCAATTTTTAAGTTGTAGCACTTCTAGAAATGAAATAATATTTTTCTAATTGTATAAATTTTAAACATTTTTAACGGCCGCCGCAATGAATGTTTAGGCACTTCCAGATGTGTTGGAGATTCGAAATTTTTTTCATAGGTAGAATTTTGTGCAAAATCGACTAGAAAAAACGAAAATCTTGAAAAAGTGCAACAATGCGGACGCTAAAAATTCGCAATTGTTTAAAAAAAAATTCATGGTTTATGTATTTCCGCATGTACTACGGAGTTGAAATTTTTTTAAGTAGAATTCGTAAAAAAACGAAATTGGGATTACACAAATTTTGATATTTTAATTTGTTTGGCAGTTAAAAATTCTTAAATTAAAAAAAATAGATAACTGTTGAGACATTACGGGATAAGCTAGGAAGCAGAAATTTTCAAGTTATGTACAGAGCAGTACATTTGCACAAACAAACATTTTAATCTCTCCATAACCATATTGCGGCGGCAGATAAGAATGTTTAAAATTTAAACAAATGGAAAAATATTATTTCACTTCTAGAAGTACTACAACTTTAAAATTTAGCAGAAATGTGTAGTAGTAGTTTTTCATATTGGGAAAAGTAAAAAAATTCTTGAAATTGCAAAGTTTTGGGATTGTTTTAATCTATTATTTTTACATAAGGGAAAAAGGTGAAATATTTAGAATTAAAAAAAAATTTGCGATTATGAAATATGAAAAATGCATGTTTTTTTTAATTTGAGATGATATGCTTGCAGAATGCAAGCACCAACTACAAGTTTTATATATTTGTTATATCCTCCTCTTCTGTAAGGAACGTCTATATATAATGATAAATATAATAATATATATAATGATATATATAATGATATATATAATGATATATATAATGATATATATATATATATATATATATATATATATATATATATGAAAAGGCTAAAATTTTGGAATAATTGAGAACCATAATCCGATCTAAATCGTTTCTGAAGAATTTGTTTAGTTAATTTACCGTTTTTTATCATTGACCTCACATCTCATTCCGGCCCTGTGTATTAAAAATCTTTTAACGAGTAAAATTCATGAATACCGCGTATTGTTCGGAATTTAGCGTATAAATTTGAAATGTCTCAATTTGAAGAAATGGACGCTTAACAGTAAACTGAATGAAACAATACGCAACGCGGTCTCGTACTAAATATATTTTGCTTCGCAGACATTTACAAAATAAACATTCTTCATTAAAATCAGTGTTCTTACGCCACCGCGAAT
Source organism: Tanypteryx hageni (assembly GCA_028673005.1). Lineage (NCBI taxonomy): Eukaryota > Metazoa > Arthropoda > Insecta > Odonata > Petaluridae > Tanypteryx > Tanypteryx hageni. The sequence continues at coordinate 30,076,620 of CM054114.1, forward strand.
AAACGCTCAGTCACGCCATTAGCAAGGGTCGAGATATTTGATGAAAATATGAGAGGTCTTAAGGGAGAAGTGAGGTGATTTCATTGGCGGTGAAAATGCATCACATGGAAAACGAACGCCTGTGTGCAATAATGACGTCATATGCGATAAAAGTAAAATATTATTCTACTGTTGTCTATTTCACCGAAGACTTATTTCACTGCTTCTGTATTTGCATCACGGGGAAGAAAATGAATAGGCAACTTACAACAGCCATAAAACGGACGACTACACTATACTAGCATATAAACTGCAAAGCAGCCTTCCTCCGTGGTATTTCGTTATATATTTGTTACTAGTCACAAGCTGAGTTCGTTTACTAATTCTCATATAATGAAATGCTTTGTAGGCGTTGTATTGATGGTTGAAATAGTAGGACAGAAAGTGTAATGCGTCGCTTATTATTTTTTTAAATTTTATTCGTCAGCGAAGGATGTGTATCATTATTGCAGGAGCCAGCTTTGATTCTGAAGGACTTCGATATCTTTTACCTCATGCGCATTTCAAATGCACGCTATGGAAAACATTTTCCCTTCTTATATGCAGAGGTTTATTATATTAATAATGATATTATGACTCAGTTTTTAAATATTCTATGTTAGTTCATCCAAAATCAACTTGACGTAGGAACACATTTTCTGCCAGATGAACAAATGTAATCTAAACTAGCTCCTACCTTTATAATCGAATACACAGACGATCAGCCATTCCTAATCAAATTAATGAAATACTGGATGTGCGTAAATACAGCGCCCGTGAAACTAAAATTAAATGAATCCCCAGTTATCTTTTGGATAAGAAGATAGAGGCGATCTCGATAGATGATTTTTTTATTATGCTTACTTTATTTACTCAAAGAAGCCATGTCTATATTTAGTAATTATAATAAGCTCAGCTTGGAGCACTGATTAGTTTAATGACGTTAAAGATTAAAATTATAGCATGCGATAGACACGAAACGTAAATGTCACGGTGGTCTTTAAGCGCTTGGTGATGAGGCATAAATAATGAGTTCACAGTTTATGTGATGCGTGAATTTTACTCTTTGACACGGTAATGAGCACATCCAAACCTCAAATAAAACGTTAATTAATGAATGCCGGCTGTTCATTACATTGGGCATCCGTGTCGTTATTTCATTCTCCAATCGTGCCCTGGCGTTAAGCCTACACACAATTTTCGGCCAATGCTCCAACTGATTTATGAATTGTATTGGGATCTATGATATTCACTATTGCACTCGAGCTGGAAATAAAATAGCGATCATTAATTTTTTTATTTGAGCATTTTTAAACGGCCTTTATCGCCTAGTACATTTTAATGTTAAAATGAAATGAAAAACATTTCCATTGAAACACCTTTGTCCTTTTTGTAAAGGTATATAATATAAGATATGTGATGCGGTTATGTTTATAGCTTATTTTCTAGCAGCTTAACTATATAGCTTATCTATAGCGCTGAAAAAACACCGCACCTATCCTCATAAAGGTTAAATTTAGTTTGTGTAAAAATTCTGAAAGATTATAACGAAAAACATTGAAGCGACTTTTTTCCAAAGCCCATCTGATGGTATAAACCAGGGGTGGGCAAACCTTTTACGTGGCGGGCCGCATTAAAAGTTGCAGCTTCTTAAGCGAACCGCATTATCAGATGAAAATTCTTCGGTGGGCCACGTTGCAGTTAACATCGGAAGCTGTTTAAGACAACAATTTGCTGGTGCTTGCATTCTGCAAACATTTCAGCTCACCTTGAAAAAAACATTGTTTCACAGAAATATTTTATCATTAGAAATATTTTTTAAATTTAAAATATTTCACCTCTGCACCAATATTCTTTCTATCCTTATGGAACAATATTGGAGTAAAACAATCCCTAAAGTTTGTAATTTTAACAATATTATACTTTTTCATTGTTGGGTCCGAATTCCACGTATTTCTGCCAAATTTAAAAATTATAGCACATCTAGAAGTGAAATAGCATTTTTCTAATTGTTTAAATTAAAAAAAAATTAACGGCCGCAATAACAACTTCATGGAGGTTTTAAAATATTTATTTGTGAATTTACACTAACCTCTAAATAATTGAAAAATTTCAGTCGCCTAGCTTATCCCGTAGTACCTACACATTTACTTATTTGTTTAAACATTAAGAATTTTTAACAGCCAAACAAATAAAATATCAAAATTTCTATAATCACTATTTCGTTTTTTTACAAATTATAACTTTATAAAACTTTTCAGCTTCGTAGCACATTCGGAAATACATAAACCTTAAAAATTTGTTTAAACATTTGCGGATTTTTAGTGGCCGCATTGTTGAACTTTTTCAAGATTTTCGTTTTTTCTAGTTGGTTTTGCACATAATCCTACCGACGTGAAACATTTCCAGTCTCCAGCTCATCTGGAACTGCCTAAACATTAGTATCCTCCTCCTCTGTAAGAAGAGTCTATACATAATAGATACGAGGGATCATGTTAGTGAAGACCGATAATAAATAATACGTTATGGCCATAACATCACAGGAAAAGGTTTTCCGGCCATAATATTAACCTACAAATATGAAATTGTCTGTATTTTATATTACGGTTCGCTTTCATAATGGCTCGCGGGCCACATAAAATGCCCTCGCGGGCCACATAAAATGCCCTCGCGGGCCACATTTGGCCCGCGGGCCGTGGTTTGCCCACCCCTGGTATGAATGCATGCGCGACGTTCTTTTAGGGTTGTTACCATGACGACCTTAGATACCCATGAATGTAAGTGTACGAGAAGAGAATGATGATAATCTTTAATATGTTCGCGTATTCCCGTGAAAACTCGAGAAGCATGTCTCTCTTTTAGAAACGCGAATCCTGTTCCGCCCAACTCTCCCCGACCGAGCGGTCCATCGTTACACGCAAAGAAAAAGAAAGTTGTTTGGGGCGTCTGCCAATGGTCAAGCTGAAAACCGCACCATCCAGAAGGGGAACGAAATATGATTAATTAGGCGCCTTAGAGATGGCGCGCAAGTGGCGCTCATTCCGCTCTCTACCGTAACGATGCCAATTAAGAGGCACGTGATAGAATTCGGGTCTCAATGGATTGACCTCACTAGCAGGTAGTGGATCATTCTCTCTCTTTTTCTCTCCTTTCGTCAAGGTTAAAGCGAGAAAGGAAGAGGAGAGCGTCGAAGAAAGGGATTGTTAAGAAGGGAACACCATGGCAACGGCATTGAGGTTTGTGTTGGGGTGGGGAAGGGTGAGAAAGGGGAGGAAGGGGGGTAGAGAGAGGAGTCGATCATGGTGGCGTCATTTTTTTAACGATCCAACGTTTCACGCATTGGTAGAATATGTATAGTATATAGAATACGGCAGTGATTCGTTTTGCGCCATGTAGGTCGATGCGTGTCGAAAATAAATTACTTTTGGTTCTCGGTCGTTCTGCCATTATAATATAAGGTACGCGTTTCCCAACAGAAAGATAAACTTGTTGAAAAAATCTCTATAGCTCTTAAATTTAGAGGTTTTGCGATGTTTGTTTATTAACATTTTTGTTAATTCGATGGAGTTTATTCAAATTTTATTTATTCAAATTGGCTGAAATTGAAATGGTGGCGTAAAATAAACAATTTTTGCAATTATTTCTCGTAAATCTTCATCCAGTATTTTTAGGAAATACATTTCATATTGCAGTAAACCCTTATCTTTTGTCCACAGAAGCTAAATGAGCCCTTGTGTACCAAGTTTCTTATCGAATTTAAGTTCCATTTCTATAAATCACTTGACATTTATAAAAAATGTGAGGCAGAAAGTATTCGCTATTAGGTACGTACCTATTGCAACTTAAATATAAATTCAGATTAGTACGAAATAATGATCTAAGCGAAAACGTTTTCTCGAAACGCATATCTAAATTCGTGAACAAGACCGACTGTTGCAAATCCGTGATTTAATTTCACCAAACTAAATATTTCAAAGAACATTGACTTAAATAATGTAGCAACATATATGTTCCCCAGTAAACTTATGATGACGTCATTAAAATAACACACGAAATTTAGTAAAACATGGAAAGTATTTTACTGTTGTTTCGTAGTTTTTTCGAGAAATTTTTACTCTTTTCAATTGTTAAATATAATGGCATCAGTACTATTTTGCTATTTTTTAAATCCACGTAGGTGTTAAAGGCACTGATGATGATGCCGTAATCTTATCACAAAATATCCTATTTGATCCATAATTTTAGTGTCGTAATGATGATTATTCTTATTGCTCATGCAAGGCGATCTTAGTCACGAAACTTGAAATACGAAAACTTGGACACGAGCAGTTTGCCAGAGAATTTGGGAATTACGGATTGTTTCCTTAATTTCGCGGAAAATTATAAATATTATATTATAACTCATGGAATTTGTTATTTAATACATATAGACTCCACGTGGCTGAAGTTCTCTTGCTCTGGAGGTCGTTGGATTATTTACGACTTTATATCTTGATGTATGGTGATTTTTTTAAGCGCTTGCAGTATGCAAGCACCGACTACGCGTGTGTTAAAACTTAATTCACCTTGCTTTACTTTCCCGTTGGTAGAGTCAGGAACATCCACCCTTTTACCAAAAATAAACCCTCAACGATTTGATTTCTAACAGCAAAAAAGGTCGTAGGAAATTTATGCACATAATCAGACGATGCTGTCACAGTTGGTAGCGATCGTGGGAAATGTTAATCTGTGCGTCACGTCCTCACTATATGTCACGTTTCTCGCCGCTATCTCACAATGGTCGATTTTCGATTCTGGCAGCGAAAAGTAATCGTGAGAAGCCAAATCATGGGTTTGGAGTAGATTTTAAATCGCAGCTTCATCATGTCTCGCTGCGCATCTCGTGTTCGATGTGAGTAATCCGGGACGGGTCCTCTTGTTCAAGTGCCAAGGATTCGAAACAATTCCAAATCAAGAAAAAGAAATTTTTCATCGAGCGGAAAAACTATTTTAGTTCTCATTTTAGCACGTTTTCTTATGAGCAAAAACGGGCTAGAGTGATCACTCTCTCAGTTCGTCTGTGGGCAATCAACGTTTTTGTTTCACGAGATATTCGAAAAATTCATCCTTAATTAAATAACCCTATCAATTTTCGAATTTTCCACCAATTGGATTGTTCAATAGCAAATAGATTTTCCGCTACGTGGCTTCAAAGTCGAAAAATTCCAAAGTTTTTAATGATATTGTAGCCAAGCTACAGAGGGAGTAATGTTTTTGAGGATGTGAAGGTTTAGTAAAGACCTGCGATAAATTCCAATTTTGCGAGTTTCCTATTCCCAAAGAGGGAGACAAAGCAGAATACCAAAAACTTTTATGGGAAAATTGCGCAATATTGGAATGCGTCATACTGAAATATTTATAAACAAATTATAGAGAGCATTCGACGGGGATTAACAAGTTTACGAGGGTCTAAAATGTACGTACTTATACGACACCTTATACCGAGATTAATAAATCGAAATACATTTATTTTGTTGATATTTTTCGAGTTTGAGATGTATTAGTCTATAAAATTAAAACAACAAATACCTTTTGAATATCTTTTTTTAATTAAATCGAATGCCTTCTTAGACAGCGAACAATCCTTTTCAATGTTAGCATCAGTTTTTCATCTTCCCTCAGTATTTCTCCAATATACCTAAAATATTTAGGATACTCGCCCATCCCCATCACGTTACTCGCCGTAAATGAATTACGTAAAATACATGTTTCCTGTTATCTATTCGAGCCCCGTATTATTTGGTTTTCCCAAGTACAACTTTTTTTCTAGTCCATTCTCTCCTACAAAAAAGTCTCTAGTCATGTCGTGGCGCGTCGTATTAAAGCTAATAAAATGTATTTGTTAATTGACTATGCATGCTAAGATATCCAGGTTTTTAACGCGATGCTTTTCGGTGAGATTGAGTGTTTTGAAGAGATTCGCGTATGAAAATACTGTGGAGTTATATTGGTTGTAGAACTGTATTCATCTGCCGCTATGTGTTTTGCATTATATGATTACCCGTATGGCCATGAGCGAATGAATGTCAGGCATAGCTGCATTTTATGATCTAGATTTGTCCCAATTCCTTCAGAAAACAGCGTTTCAGAAATAATAACGTAGTGAAATTTTTCACTATCCTGGTTTTAAAGGAGTGCATTAAATATATTGGAATAGACATGAGGGGTGGCTAAACTATGGCACGCGTGCCCAAAGTGGCACGTAAAAAATTTTGTTGGGCACACAAAAAAATGTTCAATGCAATTTTTTTTATTCATAAACAAATATTGAATAAATATAAATGACGTTGATTTGAACTGCTTTGCAGCTGCACACACACACAAGTTTCTGCGCGTGCGCAGTAGCCAGCGGACCATAATCAGAAGTGTAAAACTTATTATTGTAACGTGCTTTTTGTTTAAGTGCTGGTAGTTTTAGATATTATAAAATTTATTATTTTAATTTAATAATATCCGACCAAGGTAAGTTTTTATAATTTTAAATACTACGTAAAATCACGGATTTTGTATCTATGATTAATCTTTTGCAATTCATTATTCTTGCTTTATCAATTGACAGTGCAACGAAATCTATACCTATAATTTAGTTGTCGTTTATAATAACAACTCAATGTTATTGTTGTAGATTTGCGTACATTTTTCAAATTAAAACTAATTATATTTAATTTCTTGTCTAATAATTTCTGACCTTCGTTAATATTATTCGTTCAGTGGATCATGTCTCGCTATATTTTTAAGTTTGTACCCGATAACTCATTTTCACTTTGACATCTATAAAAAAATTATATATTTACATGATTATTACAGGTGTGTCAAGCCATGAGATACTAATAACACAAGACAACACATATACTTGATGCAGAAAATCAACATGGGGACGCATCAATTCTTTTATAATAACGTATATGATTTTTTGGCACGCGGCCCAAAAAAGATTTGCCACCCCTGTTCTATATGAACGTATCTTTGTGTTGAATCGTTAATAGAATGTGAGTTATAGATTTGAATGAGAAAATTTAAGTGCTGAAAAGATACATTTAATGCGTCATGGAAGCCATAGTATGTACGTATTAATAAGCATGTATAAAGTCTTTGTACTTGCAACAAAAGGATATTTTTAGTACACCTTATGTAACGGTCATGTTATTCTCAAATCGAACCCTTAAAGTCCTCTCTGTCGATAGAATCTGGTATTAAGACAGATTTCTGTGAGTTTTCCCGTCAGATATAGCCGACCATTGGACAGAATGGCAGTCCGATTCAGATAAAACACGTGGAGCGATTCCGACATTGTTTTTTCCTAAAAAGCAGTGCAAACTAATTGCGCGGGAAACGAGATGTGGAGGCTCGCCGATAAGAACCCTCATTATAACGCACAAAAGACCCGAACAAACATGGAAGGGACCGCCATGGCGAAGTGATCCCGACCTTCCGGGCGGTCGAAATTCCACATCATTTCGCACCGCATTAACTTTCCGGGATCGTAATGCAAATAAACGTTGTCCCCGAGCAGGATGGACGACCTTACCCCGACCCACTCGGTCCAATTGAAGACCGTGGCTTCCCTATCTATATCTCCCGACATCTAGATATTAGTTCTCGTTCCCGGCACCAGGGGGGTTTTGTCGCCCCGCGTAATGCCTTACACGCTCGCCCTGCCCGTATCAAGTTCCCTGATTGGTCATCCATCAAAATGGAACCCTAGAGACCCTTTCTCTCCCGTCCTCCTAAACCTATCTAATTCTCACACCACGTCTGCCGAAACTCTCGCTCCACGCCCTCACCCGGCAGCTCCCTAAACTAATGTCTAGCTGGTGCTACTGACATATGGTCCGGTGAGCAAATCCACAGGTCAGTTACCTACATAGGTAATAAATTGAGAGGCGATGGAGAATCTCGAATTGAGGAACAGGTGCTCCGGCATCTATTTCACCAATCCTATGGTAATTAGTTCTATTTTACTCCGAGTGGATTAAATTGTAAGAATAGTGGTTCTGTCCTATTACCATTCCATTTATAACGTTTTCTGAGAGATTTTTCATAGTTACTCTCTCGTAGTCGTTGGGAGATATATCTCCCGCTAAATTATTCGCATCTTAGATTCATCAGGAAATTATAATTATCGCATTTTGTATGCTGCCATCTTCATGGGACATTCTGAACTTGGAAAAAACAATAACGTAATACTCACCTTTTTAACAATGCTAAACGATTTTTATAGTGAACAGTTCGAGGAATAGTTCGAGAATTTGAAAGTATCCCTAATTTTCTGAAAAGGAAGTAGTAAATATCGACCATGAATTACCGTATTTCTCGGCCTGTAAGACGCAACGGGATATAAGATTTTTTTAGGAAAAAAGTATTTTGGTTCACCCCAGTCATTTGTGAAGGGCCACGTCGTGTATCATTTCCAGCAGTGATTAAGTCCGTGTCCGGCAACATTTACAGAAAATACTACGGCGTGATAACAGTTAAATATAACGTTTCACATAAACTAAATTCGTAAATTAAATAGGGATCATCTGAAACATAAATAATTTCTTCGAGACTTGTATAGCTAGATGTGCCCTGCGTTAACTCAGCAGTCGTATTAATTAAAGCTGTCGGAGTACGCCGCCCACGTCGCACGTATAGATACCCTTTACCGATATTAATTACTTAAACTTAAGTGCAAGATGATATTTTAATATAATGGGATAAATAATAAATAGAATGCATAAGTAATAACGATACATATGCATGACTAGTCTTTTTTCTTCTGCAAATCTTTTTGTCTCGTACATAATGATTTTGATCGATACAGCGTTACCAAACTTTCTCTGTTCTACTATTCATCACTTCCTCCTCTAGTTGTGTCCATTTAAGACCAACCTTACGAAGACTGTATCTCTCTTATCCCATCAGCTTCAGTTGTTCGTTTTCTCCATTCACGGATCATTTTTTTCTGTGGGAAATGGACCGAAATGACGAGCTGCTGCTCGGCTTTCTTGCGTTTTCTATATTGAATCGCCTGGAGCGTATAACTAATAGCGTACGCATATCTTTTCACTTTTGTAGCCATTTCGATCTCAATGCACGTAATTTTATTTATCCTAGGTATTATTAAATATTTATAACATCTATACGAATTCTACTGTTCCGTAGCATTAATCGCGCTATTCAGTGGACTCATTAGGAACTAAAAGATCACACACGCGCCAAAATTGTAATCATTGTGACTGTATTAAAGCGTAATAATGAAAATGCATCCTCGGAATTCATGCTGTATAAGATACTACTGTATATATTAACAAATGATTCACTATTAATCATTAACAATCTATATATTATTGTTTTTGCGACGAATGACTACCAATTATTCCATTACGGGGTGTGTGCTCGTTAGTGTCCGTACTGAGAACAGTAATAATCTTACTTACTGATTTCGGGGATCATTTTTCTGGTAAAAGTGCGTCTTGTGCGCCGAGAAATACGGTACTTAATACTTTTTTCCAATCTTTTTAAAATATTATAATTTCTCTTTTATTAATTTAAGAAAATTTTATTTGAGTAATATTATATTTTCCCCCCTCCCAAAGCGAGTGATTTTTTAATCTAATTATGAACCTGACATCAGTTCATGATTGTTTTCACTCATTTGTTATATACAGGGTCATCCAGAAAAGATGCTTCAGCTTAAATTGCTTATAATTTTTTATATACTCTACGTATGGTAATGATATCTGTGTTAATTTACACAGTAGACTTAAGAGAAGTGTTACCACCTAGTGGCTCATTCCTGAATCATTGTTTAAGAAGATGGCGTACACTGTACAGCAATACGTATTTATAGTGAAAACTTTTTATTCTACCGGTAGTGTAGTACAAGTGCAGCGCGATTTTGGCAATGAATGCAAGTGCAGAGAAGGTCCAAGCAGATCAGCAACAAACAGGTTGGTGATAAAGTTGGAAAATATGGGTTCTATGACCAACAATAAGAAAGGTGTAGTCAGTACGAACAGAAAGTGACATGAGTGAACAACATTGCACGTGTTGATGAAGCAATTACGCGAAGTCCTTACAAATCCGTTACATGTCTGTCGCAATAGCTATATCATGATCATTGATAAATAGGATATTAACAGAAGTTCTGGAAATGTTTCCATATAAGATTTAAGTGCTCCAGATTCTCAGCAAAAGCACCGAAGATGTTAGAGTTGATTATTGTGGTCCATTTCTGCAAATTTTGGATGAAAACCCTGGCGTTCTTCGAAACATCTGGTTTATCAACTAGGCACGTTCTCACCTTCACAGTTACGTTAGCAAGCAGAATATGCAAATATGAGCTTCAGAAAACCCCAAAAAAATAATGGAGGCACCATTATACCTGAAAAAATGCACGATATGATGTGCTGTTACAGCTATAGGAATTGCTGAGCCAGTTTTTCTCACCGATACAGTGACATTGAAGAGTTATTATTCTCTCCTTGACAAAGACTTCGTCTCGTTTCTTCAAGAAATGGGTGTTCACTTCGTGGTAACGTTCTTCCAACAAAGTGGAGCTGGACCGCATACTGCAAATGCAAATTTGGAATTCCTCCATTGGCATTTTGACCATCATGTTATCTCGAATGGCTTCCCTGTATGTTTTGGCCGTTGATGATCTTGGCCACCGTATTCTCCAGATCTCAATCCCTTTGACTACTTTCTACGGTGATATCTAAAAGAAAATGTGTAAAGAAACAAACCCGACGCAAATGATGAATTCAAAGAATAAATTCCATCTGTTATCTGCACAATCACTTCTGACGTTCTAGGCATAGTAGTTGCCAATTTTCAATTTCGATTACAAATGGTCTTGGATGCTGGTGGTTGAAAAATATTTTCCGTTAATCACCCAAGTTTACTGTGTAAATTAACATGAAAATCACACCTGTACGTTGAATAAATAAAAAAATAAAAGCAATATAAACTGAAGCGTCTTTTTTGAGTGAAGTTAAGTGCCCAATTCTTATCTGAATCCTCAGCTATTTGTCTACAATTTTACGCCAGCGCATTCTGAATTTTTACTTGACCACATACTCCAATGATTAGGGAATTCGTGTTCAACACAAAGACAGTACATTTAAATTATAAATTTGCAAGTACTGTATTTACTCGCATATAAATCCCACTTTTTCCCCAAAATTTTCAGTTCCAAAACGAGGATGCGGCTTATATCCGAGGAAACAAAATCAAAATATCCAAAAATGAGAGAAAATCATCGAAATTCACTATGACTTCGTTATATGGCTAAGTGGCTCAATAGGCAGCATGTGACATATAAAAACATAATATAATCACAGAAACAAATAAAAAGGAAAATAAATGTTATTATTATTGATGACGGATTTACAGATGTCAGTTTTTGCAGAAGATCGCTACGGTAGCGCCAGGGGCCCGCGAGAAAAATTCCGTAGTTCGACGGATATAAAGTCATCGTCATTGTTTAGTCTAATATTCCAATAATTCTATTGTAAGAAACAGTGGCTTAACAAAAAATGTGTGTGCCTCCCCAATCTCCCGAAACAAAACTGAAGTCCCGGAAAAAAAATTAAGGGCCTCAGGAAAAAAATATGGGCCCGCTTTCGCCGTCCCTGCCTCCACCACCCGCCGCGGGGCGTCTGCGGGGGTGTCCGCTACGTCACTGGAAAGAAACATTTCGGGGGAATTTCATTCGGTTCGAAAATCGTGATTTTTCGTTGCATTCCACGTGCAGCATGTTTAAAATTCGCATTTCCGAGATTTTTGGTAATATTGTACTTTGTATCTCGCGAAATGAATATATTGCTGATAGATAACAAATAATTCACTGAAATCCTATATTATTGCTAAGAATACCAATATTTACTGATATTTGTGTGCAGTTAATGGTATATATTCCCAGAATTTTTTACGCCGAATCGCGATTTTTGAAGCGCGGCTAATTTTTGGAAACTTTTTTTCCCTAGATTGTCTCAAAAACAAGGGCGCGTATTATAAGCGAGTAAATGCGGTTAAAAGTAGTTTGCTAGTTTAAAGGCAGATATAGGGCCAAACGATCGTCTAGAGCCGTTACAGTATTAGTGCTAAAAGAGTTAGGAGCTTAGTGCATGTGTTGAAAGTAATGTATGCATTGAGTGTGAAAAGGCATAACAAAAAAAGCGGTCATCCATCCTAAATGATGAGGAAGATCAACGAGAACGATATTGGGTGAACACTAGTCTCAACTGACGTGTACCATTGAGCAAATAATCATTTCTTATACGAAGACTTTAAGCTGTGATATTGATATCGACCTAAAAATCCCACCCATTCTACTCTCTCTCTCTCTCTCTCTCTCTCTCTATATATATATATATATATATATATATATATATATATATATATATATATATGGAAACAAGGTGTATATATCCATTTTACCTTTCCTTTTCCGTAAGCTGTTATTTATATATATATATGTATGTATGTGTATATATATATATATATATATATATATATATATATATATATATATATATATATATATAAAGATGGATTATATATATATATATATATATATAATCCATCTTTATTGAGGGCGATATTTAGACAATAATGTCCATTCTTACATATAACCCTAATGTTACAAGCACAAACATCCATGTCCTAGGCGGGATTCGAACCCGCGACCTAAGTTTCCGTTGGCAGAAACTCTAACCAACCGTCTATATTAAAAATATATCTCAACTTCCATTTTACCACCGCTCGCTCCTCACTTGCTACTGTACTGGGCAAATATAATCCGTTTCATTTCCCCATAGTTCTCTTGTGTAATGTATTTGTTGCTAAAGGATTTAATTTTCATAAATTAAATATTGTCTTCCTGTATTTTCCACGGTCTCTTTTCATTTTTGTTGGTGTTTATCTCGTACCTCCAAATACGTCATCGATAAACTAACGCAATAATCTAATCTTTTCCGAGAGCTTTCTCCGAAATCGAAATGTCTATCGCAGATGGTAGAAAATGTGCCCGAAGCGCTTGGCCGTCACGTCAGCGCAGGAAATGTTTTTTAAAACCATTTAATCGCATCCTACTTCCATTTTGCTCATCTGTCTTCTTGTTGTGCCCTCTCTTGAAAAACAACCAAAAGTATTTAGGTTACTTAGTATCCAGGTTGTTATTAAAATCTGAAAAAATTCGCTATCTCTACATGACCGGGAAAAAACGTACTTAAAACATAGCAACTAGATCATGGCCGACCATTTCACTGGAAGAGAAACATGCCTTACATGCTGGAACCTACCGGAATAATAATAAACTGATGATGTGTTTCTTTTTAATGCTTATTGAAAAGAAAAATGAAAAGTTCACCACACTCGCATTTTGTGATTTGATGTCCTCGAAGGAAGATTTTGTAATCTCCTGGAACGCTCGCACACTGGTTGGCTCTCAGGGAGACGGAAAATAAAACGTGTGCTTTTGATTGAAAAAGTCACTTTAATCTTCCGATAATGATGGCATATTACAACCCAAGTATGTGGAACGTTGAGTTATCGTCGGGCAATGAAAAGAAGCGGCTCGGTTTTATTACGGATCGTTAAAAGTACTCCGACTCCGTAATATAAACAGCAATAAATGTTCCGCAAACTTCGATATCTTTCGAAGATCGGAGCGAATTAGATCAAAGCTCTTGTAATATCCACTGGAAAGGTGCCTTTGTAGAAAGAGTTCACTTCTGCAAAAAAATCCGTAACGCTTTACCATATATGTGTGTAGCTATTTCGTATGTGTAACCGCTTCGGGTTGTTTTCCTTCTGAAGTTTTTTTTTAATAACCACGAAAAAAATCCCTTTCTTTGTGTCATGCCGCGTTGCCCGGGAGGTCGGGATAGCGTCTTGTTCCTAATAACTTTTCAAAGCCCGAGGCATGTCTCAACCAAATTTGGCATAAGAAGAAGAAGTATGAGGATTGGAAGTGATTGTGTAGAAAAATTGGAAGCTCGACCAATTACATCTTTCGAAATTCTAACCCTAAAAATGGACTGCCCAGAATTCTGAAATCGTTCTCGTCCTGCCCCAATATGTACATCTTGCGTTTATCATTAAGACGGCGAGAATTTTTATGATCGTAAAATCGATATAATTTTGTGTTATTAGTAATCTTTCGGACACATCTGGGAATTTAGCGCGAGAAAGTTAATTTTACTCATTTCTTACTGATGTCTAAGTGTTTATTATGTTTCCCAACAAACTTATCATATAAAAGATATATTCATGAAATATAAAGAGCTGGAAAATCGTGTTTGGTGGTATAAAAATTCATCTCAATGGTTAAGTAGCTATCATAACTAGCCAAAAATTGTATATTACGTAAAAGTAGGTACTATTTAAAAGTTATTCATGTGATCACGGTTCAGTCACCCTCAGCCATTCATTCGATGATTCTGTACCAACATATATCTAAATATGTATCGTGATAATTAGATATCGTAATTTTGGTACCTTGGACTTGCATGTGAACAAAAATGAGCTTAAAATAGCATATGTTGTTACAGTTTCTGATGGATTCTCATCTACTGTCCTTGCAAAAAGTCGAGACACCCGAGATTGAGACCGTATATGTCGAAAACTACCGCAACGATATTAATGGGGTGAAAAGTGGCGGTTTTTTTAGTAGTGCGTTTATCGGTTCCAGATAGAAATTATGGGAACGGTGATTACTTTGCTCGGCGATAATTATATCATAACTAGGGGGAACCCAAAAAATGAGAATTTCTTAAAATGCACTTAATTTTTGGCAAGAAATTATTTATAAGCAGTCTTATAATGTCTGTTCAATGTCCTCAATTCGAATTAAAGAAAAGGAATATGTCGTCCTTCACAAAGTTTGTTGATAATATGTCTGAAATTATTGACTTTTTAATTTCGTTAACCAATGCTACTCAAATAGAATTATCATGATTGTGCTGAACGTTAGTACTTTTATATTTTCCGCAAATTTCATAATAATACGAAGGTGATTTTAAAGCGATAACGGGTTATTCATCATTTTACTTTCTCATACACGTAGTATATTGAGAAAAAATTCGACTACGAGATTTTGATAGAAATACACGTTTTAGGTGTCCCTGAGCCCATGAACGTGGTTTTTTCCATGCCGTCCGTCTGTCTGTCGGTCTGTTCGCCATTCTCGTATATAAATTCGAATTATATCTCGTAATTGTGCAATATATCATCTTTTGTAGACCCATTTTTCATAAAAATGATATTGCACAAAAATAAAGTGTAGTTTATTCTTGGCGATTTTTTAAAATTTGATTTACTCAAAAATGGCTACAGAGAATTAGAGTAACATCACTCTAATTGTAGTCTGATATCACAAATAATACTACGTAAGTCATGTCTCTTGACGCTAAGCTACCTTACGTAAGCCTTATGACGTCACGCCTCCGCAGCTATCCATTCAAACTTTTACTACAGCCTTACGGTAAAACTAAATCGAATGATATCTCATATTTATGGATAATATTATTCATAAAAGGCATTCTGAAGAGGTAAACGTTATTGCGCAAAAATTTAGGTTACTTTATTCTAGGATATTTTGAAACAAAATTCGATTTACTCAAAAATGGCACTAAGGATTTCGATTAAAATCCATCCAATCGTTCAGCCTGATTTCAAAAATATTATTAACTAAGCCATATGTCCCAAAAAAGTTACTATATATCGTCCAGTGGCATTATTTCTGTACAAGCTCCTCAGCGCACGCGTCAGAGGGGAGGGGGAACCCGGGTAATTCCCTAGTCTAAATTGTGTACTTCTCTTTTAACGGCACGCGCTTGTTAGTGAGAGTTATTTGACCTGAAAGATTGATGGTGTCAGTAACTTTGGTTCTGTTGCTACGCATTATTAACATAAGTGCCAAGCGCACAAGAAGTGTAGTGAGACCAAACGTATATATGTATATGAGAAAGTTTGTGCAATGCATATTGCGCCTTCTATTAAAAAGTTGCAATAAAAATCCAGCATACATGCATATTATAACGTGAGTTTCATTCTGATAATGCAGCAGATACTACCAGTAGAAAAGTGAGGTTATAATCAAGAGAAACTCATATGTCCTGAAACCCGTAAAATTTAGCTCTTGTATATGTATTATTGAAACTAATTTGCGTAATATATCGTGAACTTGATAGCAGTATTGGCACAAATTATTTATATTCACTGCTAAATATTATCGACGGCAAATTCGGAACCATTATACATACGTGATGGAGTTATCCTCCACCTCGAACAAATGCATGAAGCGTAACGTTGTCAAAGGAAACCATAACGCCCAGAAAAATTGTCGGCACTGGATTCATAATTTATTTCCCATTGTTATCTGAACGGGAAGTGCTGAAGCTGCAGCCGCAAAAAACCTTTCCCACAATTTCTGGCGTGTTGCTAAATCAATGGCACACAATTCTGAAGGACTTAAATCTGTCGGAATCTTCAACTATAAATGGTTTAACTAAGACTATGACGGGCTTATTTTAGATTTCCTTAACTGATGTCATTAGTTATTGTTATGGTTGGAAAAGTGTATGCTTCTTAATATTATTTAGAGAAACAATAACATTTAAAAATCTTTCTCTGAAAGGATCACCCTTTGTTACAATAGTAATGTCACCATGTGACCTCTGAAGTTCGCGCAAAGTCCTTCCATTAAATCAAAATGCCTTGTTTTTATTTGACACTAATTATCCGCATCGCTTCTGGACTTGATTAAACTTCGCGCAATAGTCTCATTGACTGAACAAATCACTCTTTGTAGCTTTCCTCTTTAAAATATCTAATAATTCAGCTTCCAATTACTCTACCTCCTCAACTCCAAAAGCATTCTTTTCCTCTTACGCTCTTACGTTATAAAATAAAAAACAACAAAAAAAGTTTTCATGTGAGACATTTGAGTTGTAAATGGAAAACATGCCTTGATAATTTAATGGATCCTCATTAAACTACGACCCTAAAAAATCAATTTCAACCAGATACGTTAACAATTAGGCTTGACTTATCTCATTAACAATTAAGACAACCATGGAGGTTTGATAAACTGTGACTCTCCATTTCCATAAAAACTTTGTGCAAAACTAGACGCTCATTTTAGCTCCCTAGCATCTGGGCTTCCAAAGCTATAGGAGTGACAAAGTTCGACAATTTTATTTCAACCATAAGACCCTGGTTGATTTTGCGTCGAATATCCCTAGATGATTAAATGGCCGCAGAAGTTGCTGATAACGTGAGCAAAATATCACGTAGGGAAGAAGTTTTAAATGAATCAAATTGTACTTTTACATTCTCATATAATAACTATATGGGAAAATATTGAGATCATGGAAAATTTCGACTTTGAGATTTTGCGATTCCGTATGATAATAGTATGTGGACGGATCTGAGAGTTAAACACTTATACAGAGACCGAAGAAATTTTATATATATACAGTGTAACGACATGTATAGAAGCATTATTAAAACGATCCCTATCGCGCAACAATGTAGAGTAGTTTATTCTTGCCAATTGTAAAAAAATGTCGATTAACTCAAAAATGAATGCAAATATTTCGATTGAAATCCATTCAGCTATAAATGTAGCCTGCACAAACAATATAACATAAGCTATACGTTTTTAATAAAATAAAGCTCTGTAATGTCCAGTGACGCCACATATTTAGTTTCACGCCCAACTACCGCCAACTTCTCCCAACTGACACTTGCAGCATTGTTGCTGCGGGAGAAACCGAGAAAATATTTTTCGCGCGTTAACCTCACAAGGCGGCTCGACGTACACGTGTACGGGCCCTACCATCCTGTCTTAGCAGCTCTTGTCCATACATGTGCAAGAAGTCGGTGTTCTATTTAGCCAAATTTAATTTTCTGAAACATTTATTTATCTTTTTCTCGACACTATAACAAACATTAATGGCAAGGATGGCGCGCTACATTAAAACGACCACTTTGAGGTGCGAACAGGGGGGTAACAAATGACAGGCTTGAAGGGTTATTACTTTATGTAACATTATTATATGGGTTATAATAGTACGAAAGCGCATTTATTTTCAGGAAGGGAAATAACAAGAGAGGAAACATGCACCCATCATTCGTGCGTATACATGCAAGGCATTGGCGTTCTTTACGAGTTTTGTAATCATGTCAAACTACGAAAATATTAATGGCACGGTGTAATGTCTAAACACTGAAAAACGATATATAAAAAGCAAGCCACGGAAATATTAAAATTTTGATTTAGAGATTTATTTTTGAATCTGTTGTAATTAATAAAACAATCGAAAATCAGTTGAAGCCTAACTCACTTGAGTTAAGTTGATGCAATGTAATCTTTTTGATAATGTTCATTCCTACTTCGGAAATTGTCCATTTATTTTCATTCACAAACCCTGTGCACGCAAGGGAAATGAACGTATTCGTTAATTCGTAGTAAATAATCCATTTCCATCCGCTTTCCAAATACCGCAAGCACACGAAGGGAAATAAATCGTATTTGTAGGAGATTTTGTTTACTTTAGTTGCAACGAACTTCGTTGGCAACAATTTAGTAACCATGCGGGAAAATTTCCAAGTTCAAATGAATTATGACATTCTAGCTACATCTTGAATCTTCGATAAAAATGTGTAACAAATGAAGTAATTTATTTAACGTGTTCTTCAAATTTTATTTGTAACTTTTTTGCGCAGCTAATAATTTACGTGATGTGACCGAAAACTCATTTTTTTCTCACCTGTAAAGTGGCACGAAGGAAAATGCGTAAAAAATAATATTTTATTGAAATAGTTCTACAAATTTTATTTGAGACTTTTTTTTGTTCGACTAATATTTTACGAGATGTGGCGGAAGGCTTATTTTTTGTCACCAGTAAAGCGGTACTTATGATTCGGAATGAGACGTTTCGCCGCGATGTACGGTTTGCCGCGATGTACGGTTCGCCGCCGTCGTTAATGATTTATTAGACTCTTTGATAAAGGAATTAATTGTTAGAAATATTACAGATGAGGATTTACTGTGGTGGCCGCAATATATTTTCTTAATATAAGAATTAGGGTTTTGAGACTTGGGCAAAAGTAAGTATAAAATAAATAACCTTATCAGGAGTGACTTCGTGAAAGTGATTAATATTATTAATAATAAAACAAAACCAAATTCTTTTGTAATTCAAAATACCGCTTTGACCGTCTTTCCAAATCAGTACTGTACCGACTGCAATGTAACGATTCTGAGGCAACTTACATTGATCAAACCGGAAGGAACTTTCAAACCCGTATGCACGTACAATATGTGCTACAAAAACAAGGATCCCGCTTCATTTTTTTGCCAAACATTTAATAAGCAATAAACATACAAGTGATTTTGTGCCAAACATTCTTAGTTTGTTACCCAAAGGAAGAAATCTGGACGCAATGGAGCAAATTGAAATTATAAATTCGTCTAGCACTAAATTGGTGAATAAATACGTTTTTCTCTCTTCTCTCGACCATGTTATTCCCCCCTTGATCGCTTCCGAGTAATTAGGGCTATTTTCTTTATACATCCTGCTACCTTCCCCTTTTCACTTTCTTCCCCTTGTCTTAGCAGTCGCCTGGAATCCTATGTACCTCTGATCTCCGTCCCTTGGCCACGATGTGTTTACTATGCCTCTGCTTGTGGTTGATGTCTTTGTAATGGTCCCCCCTCCCTTTCCTCTCCCAATTTTCCCCGTTACTATACAGACCAGTGGTTCCCAACCTGGGTGCCGCAGTACACTGGGGCGCCATAGCTGATTTTTATGGATGCCGCGCTAAAATTAGTTTTGTAATTACATCAACGATTTGAATGTGTTTACAGGTAACTAGGGCATTAATTTTGTCTCTAATAAATTGATTATGGTGCGATATCAACAAATGGATATGGCCAAAGGTTTTGATACTCGTTTGTGAAAACATAAAAACATTGAAGTTTGGGGTTCCGCGAAATTCTATTTATCTTTGAGAGGGTTCCGCGCCTACAGCAAGGTTGGGAACCGCTGATATAGACCATAACACCCCCTATCTCTCCTATCACCAGATGATGCCGTAACACGGTGATACCGATCGTGAGAAAAATATATTGCGGAAAAATACGATTTTTGTTTATTATGAATAAGTATAAAATATTTGTTTAAAGCCAAAGAAACTATTACGAAAAATCTCTATAAGCTATCGACTCATGGCGTAATAATTACATGATTACGAGTAGGTACTGCAGTCGATCTAGCATATTCTATCGAAGTGATCCTTTAATTACATTGGTGATTTTAAGTTGTAGCTCATGATATTACGCTTGTTTATAAATTTTATCCCTATAATCCATGTTTCCGAGATAAAATATTTCTTAAAACCTACCAAGCACGATTTGAAGTACTTATTCTACTTCCAAATAATTTAAAAATGCAATTTTATGATTCCTTGCACAAATTTCGAAATAACACCTGGCGGCGAAACGTTCTAGGCCCCTTCTGATTAGGTTGTGTGCACACTTTATATCATTTTCTTACTTACTTTCTACATATCTAGATAATACCAAATTTCATAAAATTCCGCCAAGTAGTTTTCGAGATGAAACATGCGGACAGACCGGTAAGACCTGACCATAAGGCAATCATGTTTACATTATAGTAACGAACGCCTAAAGTCGTATGTTTATTTATTTACTTATTTATTAATAATTTCACAACCAATTTAAAGTGAAAAACCAACAATAAATGTCATAAGTACTAAAATAACAATAAAACAACAAATTTAAAAAAAAGAAAACTAGACAATATTAAATATTTGGTCAATGCTTATGGTCATTCAGCTGTAATATGTGTGTTCCAAGCTTAATAAATGATTTAATTGGTAGGAAAAACGGATCAACATAGGGGGGTAAGCTATTGAAAAGAGAGGGTAGACGAAAAAAGAGAACGTTTAACAAAAGAAATCCTTGGGAGAGACATATGAAATAAGAAAGAAGACCGGGTAGTTCTATATGGGACTTAAATTTAAATAGGATAGTAAGTCAGGACAGTCTGTAATAGGATTTAATATTCTTAAACCATCGTTTTTGCTGCGCTGTAGAATAGCTCGAGGATAAATCGAATTTCTACGTAGCTAAGCAGTTTCTCCTAGACGGAGCCATCCCGAGCTTTTCAAATATTCATCGCGGATTTATATTCTTCTCAGGGGTGATCCAAAGCAATGCGGATAAAAACAGTAACGCATCGCAATCCATCACACAGCGACGGAAACGGTCAATTGTCACGCGTCCCGCGCTTCGGTCCGAGGATCCATCTCGGGTGGGTGGTCTTCCGTAAAATTTCGATTTCATGTCTGTCGCTTTGCTCGGACTTGTTTTAAAAGTGTCCGCCACGGTTGCCACCGCGATTTTTATTTTCGCACGCAACGAAATTTTCCGATTCGCCACGCGTAAACGAGATGTATACCGCGTCCTCGTCGACCTCGGATTCGTTCGAAGACGGACGGAGTCGAGAAAAATTCCGCCGATTGTAAAAAACGTGAGAATGTCCTGTCCTTGTTTTAAGGAATTTCCGCTCGAGTCGAAATTTTTCGGATAAAAAAATTACAGGAGTGCTTGTACCCGAGGTTTTTGTTTTTATGCTGCTGTATTAAGACGGTTATTTAAAGTAAATAAATTCTAGCGAAAATGAAAAAAACCGTCGAGTTTTTTAAAGAAATACATTTTAATGCAGCCCAGAAGAATTTTAACAAAGCTGGTTTAAAATGATTTTTTCATGATAAATT
Organism: Tanypteryx hageni; assembly: GCA_028673005.1. Classification (NCBI taxonomy): domain Eukaryota; kingdom Metazoa; phylum Arthropoda; class Insecta; order Odonata; family Petaluridae; genus Tanypteryx; species Tanypteryx hageni. The sequence continues at coordinate 30,098,472 of CM054114.1, forward strand.
ATATTTTACTGCTGTTTTATGACGTCGATGTTAAGAAAATAAACGCTGGCATAAATGAGAAAAGAATTTTTTTTTTTCAAGAAAAAAATTTTGTCCAGATAAGAAGAATTTTAATAAACCAGGTTTTAATTGATTTATTACGGGAAAACATTTTGAAAGGATCGGATTAATTCTATCTTTGTAGAATGTTCTTGTTGGAAGCATAATACCGAGTCCAAAAACCGGCTCTAAAAAAACGGAATTATCCGGAAATCGGACAATTTAAATGTTTTTATAAAATTCAAGAATAACTTATTCCATAAAAACACGATTGCACGAAATTATCAAAACGTAGTGAAAGCAAAGCGTAAATGCCTTACTTGATAGAAAAACTGAACGCTAACAGCTCAATCTTCGAGGACTAGAGTTAAATTATCGTCACACAACTACTGTCTGTATATCTTAATTTGTAATTGGGAAAGAATAATAAGTTTAGGTAATAAGTAAAGGAAAATTATTCCAAACTAGTAATCCAAAAATTGGATTTTCAGGTATTTTTCACAACGTCACATTTCTATCAATAAGTTTCATATTGACTGAACTGAAATAGAAATTCGTACTTAGTCTTAGTTTCGTCTCCATCACAGCGTCTTTTATAAAAATATTAGAAAACACTAAATCGTGCCCGTATAAAAAATACTAGTGATATATTTTAGTGAACTCCGCGCCCGAGTGATACAAAAAAGCGAAAGTTGGCCGGCAAAACGAAATTCCTCCTCCGGAGTAAGTGAATTTTTTTATCGACACCATCCGTCATCTGATGAGACGTAACAGTCACCCCAAATGTTTTTCTTCTTGACCATGCTCACGCCGCTCGGATAGACGTGCGAAATATTATGGCGCCGTAATATTTTCCGGGCGCACGTCATATTTTCGCGGGAAAATATTTCGACGCAAACGACTTGACGGCTTCTTGTTTTTATGACTCATTCATAAGAGGCTTATGTGTTTCCTTATCCTGTTACTCATTCTTATTTTTTTTAAGTGAATTTTATGCACATTCGATTGTCTTAAACGACAAAAAAATCAAGATGCGTAGTCTTTTTATGCATGAAGCGTAAGTTGTTTCGTAACTAATAATGAAATGTACCATTGAAAAAGAGTTACCAAAGGGTTACCATGAAGTAATCCAAACGAATTAGGAAATATACATTAAATGTCAAATATGGGATCCTTTCGTTAGAATCTAGAATTTGACGGAATAATTGCCTAAATTTTTAACGGTGGAGACGACGTTAAATATTGAAAAAAATAAAATCAGGTAGAGAGTTATCCAACATAAATAAAATCAGCGCGTTTTTAGCCTACTTTCTAGAATAAAAATTGGCTTATCATAGTTTCGTCGTTGTCTGTCCGTCCATCATTAAATTTTGAACCAATAGACCGATTTTCATGTCACTTGTGTTGAAGAGTATTTATGCATGGAGAGAAAGAATGTCGGTAAACCTTTTACGTAAAATACACATAATTTAAAAAAAAATACGTAAAATCAGTTTTTGGAAAATGGTTAGGAAACTTGCGCAACCTTTAATTAAGTTCGCTTCTAAAACAGGAACAAAGTTATCTCCTCTCACTTCTACCATATTTAACAAAAAAACACTAGTTAATTAATTACTCTTTTCTGGCGTTGAAATCTCCGAAAACTTTTGCGGCCAGAGGGTATGCATGGTAGAGAAACCGAGATGGTCCCGCCGTTGCAGGATTTTCGCGTGTTCCTCAAGCGTTCATTAGAATGGGACCATGAGCGATCCCATCCTCGGCGCCGTAGAGGTGAAGTCATTCTTTTTAAATTTAAACGTCCCTTTCATTCCGCAAAAACTTTTTTCACGCGAGCTTAATGATGCAACTCCTTCACCGAACCTCGTTTCGTATTTTTTATTTTATTCTGAACTTTCATTATCGTTCGTTGCAAAGTACTATGTACTTTTATAACTTTCGGGCTTCTTCGTTTTTTCCTCACTTTGTTTTTATCTTTATAATTCCTCACTACTTTATTTTTATGTTATCGCGATTTTCGTTAGTGATTTCTATTTTCGTACCTAGCTTTTCAAGCTGAATCCTCTCTCCTATCTATTCCTAATTCTATTTTTTCATTTACATTATCAATCATATTTAATCATTTTAGAATTGGTTACTCTGTTTTTACTTTTTTCATTACCTTTTCTGGATCGTGAAATATATTTGATACTACCTCTCTAAATTTTGTGTATTTTGTCCGCGTTGTATCTTTATCGTCAAAATAGTATTTGAATAAACTTCTCATGAAACCTGTAATTACGACAGCTGTAATTTATGGATCTACATCCATTTGTCCCTCTGCCAGCGAGGAGAAAGAGGAATCGAGTGAGAATTAGAAAGACAAAGGAAGGAGATAAAAACGTGATAGAATGGAGGGGAGAGAGAGGGAGGAAGAATTATGGAGAGGAAAGGGGAGGGAAAAGGAGATGGAGATAGAGGTTAGTGGGAGAGAGAGATGGAGGGAGAGAAAGGGAAGGAGATAGGGAGGGAGAGAGGGGGAGGGAGATAGAGGATGGCAGGGAGGGGGAGAGATGAAATTAGAGGGAAAGAGAGAGGGAATGAGAGATAGAGAGAGAGGGGAAGGGAGATAGAGGATAGCAGTGAAGGGGAGTGAGGGAATTAGAGGAAGGGAGAGTGGGAAGGAGAGAGAGGAAAGGATAGAGCGATAGTAGGAGAGAAAGAGGGATGTAGAGAGAGAGGGAAGGAAGGAGAGAGGGAAAGGAGAGAGAGAAGGAAGGAAAGAGGGAAGGAAGGAGAGAGGGAAGGAGATAAAGAGAGGGACGGATAGGGGAAGGGAGGGAGAGAGGGATTGAGAAAGAGGATGACGGATGGAGAGACGGAGGGAGAAAAATGGAGATGTAGGACGTGGGATGGGGGAAGATGATTATAAGAGAAGAAACAGGTCTTCTACTTCTCATCCACCTTCCCATTCTCGAGACTATTTCGAACACGAAACACGAAAGCTCGTACCTTTGAGAGTGTTTCTTTCTTTCTCTCTTTTTTATTCCGGAGGGGTGGTGCTGTACGTTGGGATCCCCGTCTCGCCGAGCGGAGGAAAAAGAAAAAAGTCGGTTGCAGTGCGTCTCATCGCCCTTTTCCGCCCCCATCATCCCACGTTTTAACGCTCATCCGGGCGTATTTAATTTGTGTTGGACGTCAGAAAAGGGAGGTTTTAATGTTCCTTCCTCCATTTCGGCCCACCTCCCAACTTTTCAGTTCGGTCCGAATTAAATTTCCCTGGTTTTCTGGAGGAGACTGTCTCGAGTGCGTGCGAGCGTGAGCGTGTGTGGGCGTCGGCACAGGCTACGCGTTTCATTTTAATTCGGACGCTCCGAGGGAATGCCATCGTCCGATGGCAGGTAAATATTTTTGTGGGGTTGTGCTCGAATGAAAAGTTCGCCGTATTGTTTTGCATTAGCCCTGTTAATGATATGTTTACCTCCGTGGGTGGCTGAAATAATCCCCGGCCTTTTCCTTTTTCTTCCTCGAATTGATGACTCCTTTAAGCCGTGGGTTACCCGAAGTTCCTTCGCGTGTACTGTCACAAAAACGACTCCATGTCTACAAAAGAACGCTTATTCGAAGGTAGACCGTACTTTTATGGTCAGTCGACCCGCACCTAGCCATGCGTTACGTCAATTGCGTTACTAAATGCTCGTTTTCATAAGGGATCGTAACGAATAAACGTGAATTATCATTTTAATAAATAGTAGTCATGGCGGTATTGTTAATAATGGATAAATGACAGATAGAGAAATTAAATCTATAGATGTACTCTGTAAACCCGCCAGTATCCTCTTCGGCAGCGGTTCTGCCGCGGTTTTTCTCGCTGGGGAAGTTCCGCGGTGGGTCTAAAGTTGTGCCTCTTCGTCATTAATAACCTTAATGTTTTACTAAATATAAATTTAGCCGGGTATATATATATATTTATTTATTTATTTAAAATTTCATTAAAAGCATTTATACTTATTTTTTAGTTACAAATATCGCCTAAAACAATACAATTTAAAAACTACGATTATCTAATATAAGCCATTGTAGGAAAACCTAATTTGAAAAAAAGATTTAGATGGAAAATATTGTGTCGTGCAATTCTACCATACTGACATCTCATGGCAGTAATAGGAACCGTTAAGACCTTTGGAGAGCTTAAGTGTTCGTCGCCAGGAGGAACTGTAGTATTTTTGCATGCATTTTTTAAAATTATACCCATGCTCATTCTTGATTTCCATTGCATTACATTAGTGTCGTAAAAACATCAAAATGAAAATGTGCGAATATCTATTAGCAGCACTTGTCTCAAAACATAATTTGAACAGAAATGTTTCAGAGAAAATATTTTTGTCGAGCATCTTTCTATTACTGCCATCTCAGGGCCGAACATGGAACTGGTATAACAAATTCGAGACTGTCGGAGATAGTTGAAAAGTTCACCACCAGGGGGATCTGTAGTATTTTGGAATAAATTTCTAAAAATAAACCAACCCATTGCATTAATTTACCATGCAGGATGGAAGTAAGCACATATCTGATTGATGCTGCAAGAAACGCTCTACTAAGCAGTTAGTATTACTTAAACTTCTTTAGACGCCACAATGTAAAGTTATTTATTTAATGCTGTCTTTAATGGAGACATTGAAACTTAACATATTAAAATAAAACAGTCTCACTTCGGATCCGCAGAAGTTTCTTTTTTGTGTGAACATACGATTTCCGCATAGTATATAATTCAAAGGAAATGGAATACGGTATCAGAATTCATATGAACTCGGCGTCGTTGTTACAAATAGTAGGATATTGCGTCCATCGACATTAATTTACCGACCCTGATTGCATTTCCGTGGATGATAATGTAATTTATAAACTGCCAGATGCTGCAGAATTAGTCCTTGAGCGAATGGCGTTGCTATGTTATGATATGCTAACCATGAGAGAATCACGACTTAGGCACGTGGCATTTTCAAATTACGTGTCGACCGTAGCTTCGTTTTTTGTTTCGTCGTGGCTACATGGGATCCAGTACAGACGCGCCCAAGTTTCCTTCCAAAAACTGGTAGTTAATGGAGACCGGATGTTTTTGTGCATTTGATCATGCATCTCTCAGGAAGAGTAGGAAGCACTTCTATCATCCAATCATCCCTCTTTGTTCACGTGAATATTTTTTCATTCAAATTTTCTGTTTTCAACGTTTTCATAGAAATTTTTGAATGAATTCGTGTCAGCGGTATTTTTTAATCCACGCAAGTTATAATTTTCTGGGTATTTCATTTTAATCTCTGCAAAATTTTTAGATTTTAATACTTGAATATTTTATCTTAAAGAACCAAAAATGTACATTATGATTCAATGATAGGAAAGTCTAAAATTTTACAGCATTTTTGGCTTTTGTACTTAAAATGTAGAGAAAGAATTATATATCGTTTTAAGACATTTAATTCCATCTATTGATTCAAAAATCATTTCCTATCAAAATATTTTAATATTTCTCGCAAAGTACGAAGTATATTAGTCATTCTCTCTTAATTTATTGATTGCGGTTCTATTTGTAATATAATATACACTAGTTACAATTTTCTAAAGAATCTCCGTGACAAAAGTAACTGCAAATTAGGTCCAAAAAGAATAACCTCGATCTTTTCCACGACTAGGTGATATTAAATCTACTCCACGCATAAGACATAATCGTTTGGAATCCAATAGCTCCTGATTTTAGACCTCTTAAATCGAGGCATATATTTACAAAAGAATTTATGCTTCAAAAACGTACTCAACCTAATTAATAATCGTTATTATCGCATGATTTAGATGTAGTTTTTAATTGGACAATTAGGTAAAGAGAGGATTTTCCTTCGGGCTTTTTTTATTTAAAATGAAATTCGGCTGGTTCTTTTCTATCGTAAATTGTTTTTTGAACGTTTTCAGGTAGTCCATAGGCAAAGCATTAATATTTGCTTGTGATTTCTCGCCATCGCGTGCGCGCATATGTAAGTTTGCCTATGTTTCGGATGGTTTTTTGGACTAAAGATTTTTTTTCTCCTAGCAGGTTAATTTTTTCGGCTGGGAGCGGTGAAACCCTTCTTGTCAGCGGCTGCTTCGTTCCCCTCCCACATCGCTTAAGTTTGTTGACATAATTAGGACTAAGGAACCGTCATGGATTGATGACGGCCGTGGCAACACGCAACCGATCGGATCGCGTGTTCGGCTTTTTTTATAAGTATAACCTTCTCTCCCAGCGCGATTTGCCAAAGAATTTCGAGTAATTTATTGTTTCATTACCCTACGCCTGTTAGTTACATCCGAGCGGCTCTAATGATCATAAATTAAAAAAGTTTTCCATTCGCTCTCTCTTATTCTCCCTGCTGCGGTCTGTGGTGCTTGGTTACCGATCCCGGGAGTTCTTTGACGATTTCATTGCGCCATCTCGTTGAATGTGTCGAGTGAGTCGATAAAAAACATACGCGAGCCTTCGATTTTTAATGTTTATAGCTCGTCTGTTTTATTTCCTATATTTGAGTAAAGACATACATATTATGTAGGTTTGCCAACCGGTCGCTTTCTGTCCGTCCTGGCCGTTTTTACCATAGAGGTGGATTGCTGGTTTGATAATTAAACTATAGTAAATGCTTTAAAATAATCTAATGATATTTAATGAAATAATACAGCAACACCGTCTTTACATATTAAATACTATTCTATGTCATTAAAATATTTCGGAATCTGTAAATTTTATTCTTAATATGAATTTCGGGATTCAGGTGGATTTACTTTTGTTTTTCTCATGCGGTTTCAGGTTCAGTTTTTTTATACACCCATCCCTCACTTTCCTGTATACATATGACCGCGTAAAGCGGGACTGTGCTAACTGAGGACACTTTTCCCATAGAAATAGGTGAGTTTACATTCGAGCGCCGTCTGAGATCAACGTGCAACATTTCAGCCACGCTGTAGTCAGATTCGGCTTCTTTTATTCTTTGTTTGTTGCCTATATATCAAATTGAAGCATTTTATAATTTTTAATTCTCGGAGACCGTTTCATAACCGTGCAAAAGTCAAAAACGTGCAATTCAAGGGATGGGTGTGCCTCCTTTTCTGCATCTAACCTATGAAATTCAACGCAGAACCTTCTTTTAAATGAAATGTCGAAGCAGAGCAATGATCGGGTGTAAAAAATTAGTCGCAAGAAAGTCATTGTCCTGATAGTTGTTTTATGTTTTTTACGATAAACAGAAAAATATTCTTGAATAAAAACCGTTAAACAACTGAATGTGCCCACCTATATTTAAAAGCTCTATCATGCTTCTCGTCTGGTTTGTATCGCCTCAATCAAGGAGGCACTCCGCCCAGTGGCGGATTTACGCCTCCTGGGGCCTATGGCGCTAAACATTTTGAGGGTCCTGGCGGTAAAAAATTGGGGGACCCTGACCCTAAGCAGTCGGGGGCCCAGCAATCTAAATATATAGCGAAACAGCTCCTAACGGCTGCCCTCCTTCGTGACACCTCTTAACGATCTTTTTATCTACGGAATCATGGAGAGGTTCCACTGATTTTAAAATGAGACATTTAATATTTCTAAGATTATATACACAACATTTTTTCGGGGCCCCTTACTTCACGGGGCCCCTGGCGCGCCCCATGTGCGACCCCCCCTAAATCCGCCACTGACTCCGCCCACCTTTATCGACTGCTGCGCCCAAAAATTTCTCGTTTAAATCTAAGAAAAAATGCCGTTCAAAAATTTCTCTTTAATTAAACATCGTTCAAAATTTAGGACTATTAGATATGAAAGAGCGATATAATAACAGAGGTTCGCAAAGTGTTTCTTTTTAAATAGGTTTGTGAAAATCTTATTAAATATCTTTTGTCCTGCATACTTGACGAGCAATGAGAAATTGAACATTTTAGGGAGCGTTTCACGTGCAGAAATCCGCCTCTTTCGAAATTTGATCCATAAACTTTTTATCTTTCACTTTTCATCCTAAACCAACATTTTCCATTGATCAGTAAACTTCAACTCGTCTCAAGTAATCTTAATTTAGCTCCTCTGCAGTACGGTAGTGAGTTGTTTTGGTTTTGCGTTGTGTCACCACTGAAGTCTTAAGTATTACATTTAAGAGCCTATATCTCTCTTTGTCTCTGTGTAGCAGGCCATCAAATCTTTTTATCAGAGGTCTAAGTCCAGCACCCACAATAAAAATCTTTAGGAAATATTCAGTGCATTATCGATTGAATGTAGAATAATATATAATTTGGTAAATACTGGTATCGTGAAAAAAGAAACGCAACCCATGAGAGAATACATGCTTATTCTTGCACTACGTTGAGTTAATAAAGGTTCTGCGTTCATAGGCAGCTGGTTTTAAAAGGATTGTGTTCACCCAGCCAACCTCATTTCATATTTTGGGGTTTCTTTAGGGACGCTGCGCATTCAAGTAACCCAAATAGATTGGGATGGCTACTGGTCAATATTAAAAGTATAATATATAGGATATCAAAAGAGACGTCAAAACGTCAAAAAGTTGAATAATAATGAGAGATTCATTTGCTGACGCAATATGAAAAAGGGCTCTTAATTTATTGAGGTGTATTTAATATTTTACCTTAAAATTCTTTGTAAATTTATTAATATACTTATATGATAAAGTAATTAATTTATTGATTAATTAAAGATGTTTAAACTTTCATCTATTATTATCATTTTTACAGAATCTTAATTTGAAAATTTTGTAGCGCTCCCTGCATCCACCGATATATCCTAAACATATATTTTAACAAGAGATAGTCTAGCGTATATATGCGCAAATTATAATGGACAAGACGCAGCAATTTTTGCAGTTTGCAAGTAATCATGCATTCACCAATGGATTGCGTTTATTTTTAACGCCTCCCTACGTGGTTCTGATTGGTTTTCGCAATTAAAAAAATCATTCTTTATTTCGATTAAAATCTCTATCTGTAATCTCCGCCTTTATCACTCTGATTTTAATTAACCAAACCAATAAAACATAGCTTGGCCAAAAAGGCGAGAAGTTAAATTAACGAAGCGGAGCTTAGAAATGATATACGACGTCACTTTGGAAGAGCACATACTGAACTAGCAACAAATCCGACGCAGAACAAAAAGTAACTCATTTTGGGATTAAGCAGTGTCAAGATTAGATATCAGAGAGAGAGGGAAGAAGACACCGTGTTTGGATACGAATAAAGCAAATCGGAACATTTGTAGTTTTTATGGGAAGGAAATAAACTATGGCCTCTATATCATCCAAAGTCAAAACAGAAATTGCGAAAAACACCGAGAATAAATGGGCTGCTGTAAATAACGGAAGAAATTCCCATAATTTTGCCGCAGTTAAATCAACGCACGGATACATTCTCCAAATATTGATGATAAAGATTTTTAAAAAGCAGGAGTCCATTTTTTTAATTTAAACTCATTCAATTGGATCTGAATGCATGGGCAGCCTACCCATAATCCGCCGCTGACGTCGAGATACAAGGACAGGTCCGAAAAAAAAAAGATTCTGAGTGTCATCGAAGTTGTACCGCAAAAAAAATAAGAACGCAGCATGTCGTATCTCCCGATAGGGCTCTTGTTTTTTACCGAAACGAAGGAGACTGAGAGAGGGAGAGAAAGAGGGGGAAGTTCTCGCCAGGCAAGTATATGGAGTGTCAGGAATAAAAAAATAGGAATAAAAAAAGAACGCGGTTGCTTGAATACAGATGGCGATAAACAACAAGGCCTCCCGCGGTGCGGTCAACCCGGAGGAATGCCGGGAAGGGAGTGGGGGTGGGGGTAAGAGGCGGATGAAAAAAAATGTCGAACCCGAGATTCCGGCATCCCTCGGCGCGTCCGCGTTCATTTCGCACCTTCGGATCTCCCAGCAATGCCTGTCATCGGATACATTAAACGCGGCACCCGTTGAGATCGAATACCGGTGTTTGTAGATAAAAAGTTTCGATTCTTTTCTTTTGCTTTTCTTATTTTCACCCTATGCGAGCACAAAAGGTACTCCAAAAACGATAGGTTTACGACGTTTAACGCCCTGTTTAGTCGTAAAAGAAAATGTTATTCATTCTCTCAAGGCGGCGGTGGTTATATAAAAGCGTGTTATATTTGCATTATGGCTTGATTTCTGGCTTGTTGCAACAATCGGCATGGCTATTGTGTTTTTTTGTTTATTCTTCTTTTTATGGAACGATAAATTTGTCTTCATCTGCTCTTTTCTTATTATTGCATCTGGCGTGAAATAATTTTTGTGAGGTTTTTTAACGAGTTTTGGTTTCTTAAAATATTTGTTACAGCTAAGGTATGGTTTCGGTATTACATCATCCGCAATGTGTCGTAAGTGGAAAATAATGGCGGAAGTATAATTGACAGAGTAAAAATTATGAGACACCTCTAATTGTTATTCATCAGGGAATGTTAACCATTTTTAAAGGAAATATTGATGAAATTACTAGGACGTCAAAATTCGAATGTCATTTAACATCACCTAAAAATAGAATATTAGGAAAAACGAAACCAATAAGTGATATAAATACTCCCTGTTTATAATGCTTCAATGTCTTTCGCAACTGTTTCATCACCCTAGCAGTTATCTTTGTCGTTCACTTGCCACCATCACTTAAACGTTAGGCGCATAGCAGTGCATCATGAAATACATCTAAATATCGGAAAGTTAGAATATTACAGCTTAATTTATTCCATTATCTTCTAAAGACGAAAGCAACTTTTAGGTTTATGACGGTTTGTAAACACAGGTTCTGATAAAAATCATATTTCTCAGCGGCAGACACCGTATTGGCACACTTTGCCGTTGCAACCGATCAAATCCGAGATGAATATATTTCTATGTTGTTACGCTTTTATTCTCTATCCACCACGGCCGTAGTATTTATATACGAATAATACCGCGGCTGAATCATACTCGAACAGGCTTTCGCTTTTAGGAAAATCACATATCCTACACTTTTTCTTATCTGATTATAGGTATTCGATGAATGATCCTATGTCATTATTTCCTTTAAAATGAGATTATCGTAATTATCCATTAGTAAGAAACATTCTCCAAGGAGCGAATGAAATCGTGATTATTGGCCGATATATGCTCAAAATATAAATTGCGAAGATTTTTTATTGCCAGTCTTAATACATTTATAAGTTATTTGAATATATAATGTTAAAAGTAATCTATTGCCTATAATTGTGAAAAACGCAGAATGGGTGGCTAAATTAAAATTAAACGAAGTCTTGTGCCAATGATTTATACCAGGGTGTGGCCACATTTGCTTACCCTCGGAATCGCTTACGATAATCTTCAGGAGTTAAAAAGTCCCGAGACAGACATTCTATGCTCATAAATTTACGAACAGTAAAAATGTAACCTGTATCTGCAGGCATCCCCAACAGGTGTCAAGTCACACTACTTAATTGTGTTCTTTAGTTATAAACATTGACACGCCTCTGCATCGAAATTTAAAAGAGCCGCATGTGGCTCGCAAGCTGCGGTTTGGAAAACACCTTCTCTATACACTGGTTCAAGGAATGAAAGCGAATATAATAAATTAATCGCCTCTCAAAATAAATGAAATTATTCAAGGTTTCATCTGCAACAATCGTTATATGGCTTACACATGGATACGTAAATTTAAAAGCGAGTATTTTTAATTTCGTGCGTCGGATTATGCGTGGTAGTGTGTAGCAACTCAATAAATACTCAACGAGACACAGAAAACATAAATTTCTTCTCCGGTACTTGGCTCTAGGCGCCATTATTTTGCTATGGAGTGGTTAACCGTTTTCATAACTCACGGCTGGGAAGACTTCATCCCGCGCGAGCACACGTCAAAACAATTGAAACCTGTAATTTAACGCGCGCACGGGCGGGAGAGAGATACTCGCGTGTCTCGTACGAGACCCTCCCGGCCACTCCCAGCCTTGACACGTATCCGTCGGCGGAGAACGTCGGCCCCTTTTAAACGATGGAGATGACAGCCAGGGATGTTATCTGCCTATTTAGAGCCGAGGCACTTGCCTATGAAGAGGGTGAAAGATATAGGACGGCGCACGCAGCTCGAATTCTCTTGAGGGGTGGAGGGTTAACAGAGCGTGTCGCACATCTGGGTGACGGGGAGGGGGAGGTACTCGCAAGGGGATATGGACCACCCACACTACGTAAACTACTCGCGGAACATACGGCGAACGTTCTCATAACGGGTTTTAAAAATCACGATATGTTAACGACTGAGATATAATTTCTGAGATTATATACACCTTGATGACAAGCTCAAGCACGAAATGCATTGTTGCAGTCGCTTGATTCAATGAGGGTGCGAATAATATCTCGACGTGGTCTTTATTCGCGCGCATCGGAGTGATGTTTTATTCAGGAAGATGTTCGGAATAGAATCGTCGAGCTGACGCTATGGTTGGAATACAATTGGTAAGGTAGTTTAGACGTAAGAAGGTTTGGAAAACCTGATGAGCGTTTCCGTTTCGAAGCCGACCTTCGCCGGTTGTAGTTCGCATTTGGTAGACCCTTAAAAAATAAATTAGATTCTACTATCGATGAATTGAGGCGGGATAACCGGATGTCACTCGGAGCGTCCTCAAAGATTCTCCAGAGCTTAGATGACCTAAAAAAGGTAACGAAGTTTTGGAAATTTGTTTAAGTGAAAAATAATCAATTTTTCATGGAATAACATCCTATAGAATGAGGTAAGTTGCCGATGTCATTATTGATTTATCATCATTGTTCGTCATTGTGGATTTTTAAGGGAAACGAAGGAAGCAGCGAATGTACCTCCGTACTAACTAGGATGGAAAGGGGCCTCTGTAAGACTATAGTCGACGCAGTCTAGCTTTAGATCTAACGATAAGCACTAAAGAGGGGGTCAGCGTCAGGGGCTGTCAGGCGATCTAGACGATCTCCTATGGCGGCAACATTTTAAGAAAAATAGCCAATTATTTGTTTTTGTCTCAATCCCAAATACTTGGAATCCACACAGTGACAACCTGTACAACCTTTTTTTATAGAGATTCGAGAGACTGCAATAAACATGTTTCACTACTGATAAAGGTTAGAGAGTTTAACTAACTCATACAGAGCCACAAGTATATACTCAAGGAGCTATATGTGTCTCCAGAGCCACAGGTTGCCGACTCTTGGCCTATAGATGGACTGTCAAAAGTCCCAAAAAAATACATATTATAAATGATGGCGAAGATCATTGTAAACTACATTTGGCGAGGACTATTCTCAAATGACGGGCATCAGTGAAAAAATAAATATTTCTAAGGTTTCCACGGTAAGACTTTGGACTCCGATCGACATCGACCTCAGTGGCTTACCCACTTTATTGCGAATGTATATGCAAATGAATTATTAAAAATTTCGTAGCCTGTTCACCTACATAAAATTTAACCATGTTTTCAGAATTTGCGAGTCGTGGGTCCAGCAATCCTAGGGACCTCGCACCTCCTAAATCCGCGCCTGGTCGGCGTTGCCAATTCACACATGAATGGACAAACAGGAAAATGTATGGGCAAAATTGTGCACGATTTCGCAACGTTGCCAGTGTTATGCTGGGGTCCTTTCCGACAATTGCCCAATTCTATTTTTTTTATTTTCCTTCAGACCTGCCACGAGTATAACACTCAAATGTTAAAAAGCCCAACTGTCGACAAGTCATCAGCGGTCCAATTGGCAACGTCATACACTAACAATAAGCTAAATGGATTTTAGTCTATTATCCTTCTTGTTAATGGTAATAATAATTATTTTGGCGGTTACTTTAGCTTCCTTTACGGCAGTGGTTTATTTTATATAATAATTAATAGTTTTTTCACATCGTTTTCCAAAACATCTCTGATAAAATATTATTATTCATGAAAACTTTATTTTTCGACACTTCACCTTGCATCCAAAATAATTTTTCGGCCCCCTGTGGGGCTGCGGCCCACAGTTAAGGAAACACTGCTTTATAGTATAACACTCGTCGATATTTTACTATTATTCTTCAGATTACCGAGTTCGTGTTGAATCAATTTTGTTTTATTTAAAATTAATATAATTACTTTCTATGCATATTTTGGATCACTGGAATAAAACAAACAGAAAAAACATTAATTTGTCTCTGGAATCGGCGAATAGTTCACCCGAGCATTACCTAATAAAGGATAAACCAACATATTTCATTTGCTGCACAGTCGTTAAGGTTAGTCGCATATTAATAGGCCTCTGATGCGTATCATAATAATCGCTTAAAAGCTCATCCATCAGCGACACCCCACACGTCGAGGGAGGTTCTTTTCTGCCTGTCATGACATCTCATTTGAATCCTCGACGCGAGGCGAGACTTTTTGAACCCGCCGCACTCTTGTCCCTCATACATAATGAAATTGATTGAAATATATCGCTTTCGTATCAAGCGTCCAAAACGGTATGCGATTGCCTCTAGCCTTTCTAAGCCACGTTCATTAATTTTAACATTTCAATGGCGACGAAAATTCTGTGATCAAGAAAATTTCATGAAGCCCGATAAGAATATGATATCAAATTAAGAGCGTCTTAATTCAGAACAACTAAGGATATATTTGTTGACTAGGAGTCCTCATTGGATTTTTTCTTTTAATTTTAAGCATTAGCATTAATTTTACCTACTCGCATGTACTTCAGCTTGTGATACAGTTATCGACTCAATCTAGGTTTTGAAAAATCCCACCCATAGTCATAGCGCCTGTTGAATAAAGCCTGTATTAAATTAATGTGGTTGATTCTGTTGATGCGGAAAAATTAGTATGACCCCGTCGCAATAGTGTGAAAATTTTAAATTTATTTGTAGCCGGCGTCAAAGTTATGTTTCTGCGATAGCTTTGAAAAGGTTGGAAAAAGTAACTGCGTGTTTCGGCTACGAAAATATGGATCATCGGTGATTTGCAGCCGATATTTTTTCAAATATACAATCATCGAGTTATCACTGATGTCGGTTCTTTTCTGGCAGAATTGCTCATCTATTTCTTTCAACTATTTAATGGGTACTGGAGAGATATTTTGTCAATTTACCGTAAATATCCGTGCATAGGACGCAGGGAGGATTTTGATCTGAAATTCTAGGAAAATTCAATATACCCGTATAAAGGACACATATGCATTCTACCAACCTAAATTTGCCGCAGGCAGCGGTGGATTTGCCACCCGCTAGGCGTAAATGTCGCGCGCGAATAAATTTCGCTAATCTTGGTTTGTGATTTTTAAATGCGCTTTTTTATATATGTAGAGATTGCCTGCGTTCAAATTTCATACATCCTATCACTAAAATACACTATAGTTTGTTTTTTAAAAAATGTTTGGATTTAATGATGATATTTTATATGATTTTATTGGCATTCGTGATATTTCAGTAATTTGTTTCAGTGTATTTATCTGAGATTTTAATCTTTGGATTTAGAGATTTACGTATCACTGTTAAGAACGCAACCCATTTTGAGAGAAATTTTTTCAGAAAACTATTATCTCGTTTACGCGGGTATTTACGGTGATTGTATCCATACTTCGGAGCCGAAAGTTTTGCTTTGATTAGGACTTAATAGACAAAAAAGGTTTTGATGGCTTATCGAATAATTATGTCCCCACGACCGCCAGAATTTCACCCGTCTTTTGAGAACCGATATCACAAAGAAATTTCGTAATTACAGCAGACAACAGGGGGGTAAGCTGGGTTGCATCGTTTGGGCGTTGTCAAGACACTTTCCTTGAAACTACTGTTATATTAACCTCTTCCTCCTTCGGAAGCATTTCGATTCAGCCCGCACACTTGTCTGAATGAGAACACAGCTCCTCATCAGCAGAGAAGCGCGCAAAAAGTCAACAGTCGCTCCCTTTTCACATACGCGCCGTGCAGATGAATATCCGACGTTAATGAAACGTTTTCTACCATCCACGGTAACCTCATTATTTCGCTCCCACTTGAAAAAAGAAACACAAAACAACGTAAAAATAAAGGATTATTAGCTTTTACAGTCTTTAATTTCCCATGATTTACCACGCCCAGGACTCGCTGGATTTGAGCCGAAGCCTTGTGTCCTCTTCCCCGCATCCACCGGCTGACATGACAAACATTAATTAATCCTCTGAAAGAAACTGTTAATTAGCGAGTAAATCATTTGTGTCGTAAAAGGAATGGGCTGGTTGACTTCGTCTTTTTTTCGAAGTCGTTTTAATGGCCGGACCACTTTTGCCTTCTTGTTTAGACAAAGTGTGGGAACCGACTGTCGCTTTCAAGAGGGTATAATGAGGAGACGAGTAGATGAAATATTTTTACAAGCGTGGCATATTTTTGTGCACAATTTTTCGGAAAAGATGAGAACATGCAAGAAGTTTGCAATAAACTTTGAAGGGGAATCTTTCTTTTAGTGTTACATAAAATCTATATAGCATTTTAAAATTTATTTACAATGATACCCATTGTTGCGTCCATGAAGAATATTATCTAAATCGAGCCAGCAAACTTTTTAAAAATCTGTTGTGGCCACCACATGACTTTCTCCATATCTGTAATATTTATAAAAATTCCAAATAAGTTACATAATAATAAATATTTTAAGAAACTTCGAGAAAATTTTGGACTCTTAAAACAGAAATAAACTCAAACTAATGCCTTATGATATTGGATATAGCCGCAAATCTCCAACAATTATGAAAAGAAAAAGGAGCTTTACTAAGACGTAACTAACCTTCAATTGTTAACAATAGTCGTCGGTAGGTGGCGTGGTGGCAGCTAAAATTATAAGATATCTCTTTAAAAATGCATTATATGGAAAAATGTTACAAACAAAGGTTACAGAAAATTCCATTTCCTACTACGCTTATTCCACTACATTTTTACATTTATATAATATTTAAGCAAATATTTCAAAGTGATGGATAAGTGACAAGAGTAAACACCCACTTTCGTTTGACCGATTTTTACTAAAAACTAGTCATTTCTTCTGACATTTATTAAAATGTTAAAAATAAAATTTCGCATTAACTTGATTAATAGTTTTTTGAGTTAGAGCGCCCAAAAACGTTATCACATACACACAGACATCATCGAGAAAGTGATCAAAACGTGTTCAGGGGACCTCAAAACGTTGAAATAGAATGGAATGGAAATCTGGAAGTCGATTTTTTTCATGAATACAATACTTTTCCCTATAGTACTACGTATATGGAGAAAGTAAAAAGAACTGCGATATATAATTTTAAATCAATATTTAACATGACTTTGTGACATTCAGAAAATTATTAATGACTATTATATCCACATATTTGATCTGAATAACAAAAATTAAATAATAGTGAAGAATTTTTGTATGAATATCATATACTTGTTTTTTTAGTTTCTCATCAAAGGTTCAGCGTAAATTTAATAATAAATAATAAAATAACACCTTGGAATGAAATGGTGGGGAAGCTTATGATGAATTTCTCGAAAAGAAAGAATAATCTTAGGAAAGGCAGCCATACGAAAAGGTTGAATAAGGTCAGAGTTTATGTATAATAAAAGAGGAAACCGCTTAGCCATGCATAAATCTGCTCAAAGTAACTCATCGTAAGCATGCATTCCGTTCCAAATTTCAGAAATTAATTTCCGCCTCGTCCAATCTGGGTTACACTTGTCGCCATCGGAAAACGTGTCAATTTGCATATTTGGCGTATATTAGACAATCTGAAAAATAGGAGCAAGTTCGGAATATTCTCGGTAATTTTTCATTTCACTAAAAAAATGTTATAACATGATTCGATCAAACGACTTCAAACTGATAATTGAGACAATACGAAGTGCAATTGATGCCTTAAAAAAAACACAAAATTTACAGAAAGTTGAACAAATAAAAGTGTAAAATTGATATTTATGTTAACTGTATTGCGTGAAATCGTCTGAAAATGGAAATTCTCCAGTGAAACGAATTTTGTACGATTTTTAATAAAAAATGATGAATTTTCGTGGAACAATCTACGCTATGGAGATAATTGCATATCTTTTGCTTGCGCAGTTAATTCCCTAAAGTGGAGGCGCATGTATTCACGACACTACTGACGATTAATCTTTCACCCTATAGCCACGATATTCACAATATGGTGGCAATAAATTCATCTGAAAAGTACAGTAATCCTTGCAAATTATCGAATATCCAAGATTTATGATCCAAGATTCAATATAGATTGAATCGAATCTTCGATATCAACGGACAACAGCTGCGATTCATTTGACGAGATGGTTTATTATAACAGTGTTGGCCAAATTCCCCTAAAAAATTGCGATAACTTCTATATTGGCAGGTAACATACTATAAGAATTAGTTCTCATAAACGTCTTTCTTACATAAATAAAATATAATAATAAATAAAGATGGAAGTTTGTTGTAATAATTTCTGAAGAATTTTCTGAAGGGGAGATTAAAATATAACTCTATTTCATTAGCTATTATACATTACGTCGAATAGCTTTACTACCGCTATAAATAAATAAAATAAATTGATTCACCATTCGGGTATCGATCAACTATGCTACGACCTGTTTTGCATTCGGAAAATAAGAACAATCCGTTCGAGGATGAGGCGGTCTTAATCGGAGTTACATACCGATTCGAAGCCGAAGGATCGCCCTTAAACTCTCTCGTATCCGCTCTTAATCTTTCCTTTGTTTTTATTTATTTGTTATCCCGCCAAAGCGTGACCCAAATTACGTCTTCAAATAAAGAGAGAAGTGTGCGCGGCGTGTTTTCGTTGTCTCTCTCTCTCTCTCGCTCACGCTTTATTTTGCCATTGGAACCGTTTTCTCCAGCGCTTTGCCGCTCCTCTTTCGGCCGTACCAAAGGATTTCTCCCGCGCGCACTATTATTAATGACGTCATTCCATTCCTGTCATCAAGGAACTCCCCTTTCTGAATGAGCTGTAATAAGAGAATGAGAATGAGGTTTGGCACCGTTCCATTCCAGTCCGTCGCTCCTCTTCTTGCTTTCTCTGTCTGCGCTTGTTTCTTTCTGCTATCACTCAACTACTCTCGGTTAATAGAGAGTATCACATGAGGCTCTCAGACCGCATGCAGTCCCATCCTTACTTGGATTCTACTAAGTAGGTGGAAGATAAAGAGTGAAGTTACGAACATAAATTTCAACAGTTTACTTTGTAGGATTTGTTATATTTTTTATTTTGTTATATATATTTCGTTGTGTATCATTTGTTTGGAAGTTTCAATAAAATGGATTTGCTTGTTACATACTGAAATCTCCAAATGGTGACTGCCATTTGCTTCGGGGTTATCTGCTCGTGCAATTTGAGTTGGAGACGTCTCTTCTACATATTAATCTATGTTTCGCCACAATTATGAAATTTGTTAGTGTGTCCTGCAGTTACACCATTCGCATCTAACTGGTTCGTTATTTCTTCTCTCTATATGACTATATTCATCTCAACTTTCTTATCTTTTTACTTCTTCCTCTCTCGTATACACTTTACTTCGCTCAGACTTGATCATCCTCTCTCTTCCTATTTTCTTCATAATTCCCCCTCTTTACCTCTCCCTTCCTCTCTCGTTGTTAATAAGGTTCTTTGGATACTCAATATGAATGCCTGTTGAACTTCTACACTTAATTTGTCAATGCTGAAGTCATAATTGTTTCGATGCCAAATCCAAACAACGAATACGGTAAAGGTGCATTGTATGTTATTCATACCGCAAAGTTCATATTTTCTATTTAACTATAAAAAATGGTATATAATAAAGGATAAAATAAAATCCCGATTACCTGTGCTATCTGGGACGGGGCAAGAACGGATGAAAAATCCGAGTATACCGAAGGATGACACTTTAAAGGCAAATTCTTAAAAATATCGTATAAATAACGCGTAATTACTTTAAGTAAAAACAAATTGCCGTATTCACGAGGATGAAGTTGGACT
Source organism: Tanypteryx hageni (assembly GCA_028673005.1). NCBI lineage: Eukaryota > Metazoa > Arthropoda > Insecta > Odonata > Petaluridae > Tanypteryx > Tanypteryx hageni. Next base: position 30,118,478 of record CM054114.1, read on the forward strand.
CCACGCAAAAAGTTAGTAATTTATTAAATGGTAAGTATTTACTAAGCAATAACCTCGCAAAAAATAGTTTTATTTGTTAATAGTGTGCTGTGAATCAGCAATAAAAATGAAAAAAAAATGAACTTCACAAGTAGACCGAGAATTATAGCATACAAGATGATGTTATGAATTGGTGTTATTATGGTTAATTCTAACTTAATTCAGAACATACGTTCGCCTGGTTTACACGCTCTGATATAATATGGCTTACGCTATGTTTTTAGGCGTTCTTTATAATAAGTAAAATAAGATCACCTTATGGTCAGGTTGTGTCCGTCCGTCCGTCCATCCGTTCGCTTGTTTCATTTCGGGAACTACTAGGCGGATGATGATGAAATTTGGTACGTATTTAGGACATGGGGCAAAGAAACTAAGAAAATGATATAATTTGTTACGTGACCTAATCGGGAGTGTCACTTTACTGGTGACAAAGACAACTTCATATCTCGTACAATATCGTTTATAACAAAAAAAAATCTTTAAACTACTTTGTAGAACTATGCAATTAACGTATGTTTTGTTCAGTACATTTGTATAAAAAAGTAGCCGATTTCAAGAAAATCAAACTATAATGTGGTAATTTACTTTGGACTTGAATAAAAAATTCAGTATTTCCTTGGCATCACTACTGGAATTTCAGTTCGTAGACATTATATTTAGCCATTATTATTTATCTTTTTCGTCATGATTGCATAAATCGTAAAGAACACGTCTGCCTCGCATGTATGCACGCATGATGTGTGCATCTTTCCACCCTTGTTAATCCCGGCATCGCCAAATACTATAGGAATTTCTATTCCTTTCTTGCTCAAACCATATTTCAGTTTTTGCTTACCGGTCCTTGTCATTTTTCTGGTTCCACATTTCCATTCACCTTTTAATTCGCCAAATATTTCTATTACGTTTCTCAGACTCCAATTTTCCCAATTACCATTTCTCATCCCTTCTCTCTTAGTTTCCTCTCCCTCCTCCACGCAGCCCATCCTATTAATTTCACTTTTGATTAGGATGAAGGGAAGATTCGTTGCGTGTTTCCCCAAAACGGGATCGCAGCTCTTACAAGGGCGATTATTTGCTCAACCGTTCGTCGTCATTGCGGCGCTGCAATAACCATTAAGGTCGTAAAGGGATCGATTAATCTCGGTTCCCGTGCATCGGGTTTCCGAATCCTCCGGCTGTGTTTCGATGTTTCTCATAGGACTGGAAACATTCCTCCGTTCTTTTAGTTTTTGTTTCGGTTTTATCATTACGCCATGCCGTTGCGATGGTTAATTGCTTCGGGGTCATAAATAACGAAGGGCGCTGCGAAAAAGGTAAAAAAATAAATAGACTTCGATCGGCGTGGGATGGATTCGAGTTATGCTGTCATTGTTAGCGCAGTGGATCCTTGAGCGGCGTGTTTTATATGAAGCATATGTTTCGCAATGAATTTGCGGCGACGTCGAAAAAAATCGATCTAAATTCCGATGCTGATTATCGGGCAACTCGCAAGATGCTTCCCCATAAAATAATCTCAAGGGTGTAGCGCGGTCTAAATCTTTATGACGGCCAGAAAAAGGAGTACGCGAAAAAAAATTCGAAGTTTACGCGTGCGTAAGATAGCATCTTGCTGGAATAAAAATTTACGTGAGCGCCCTGATGGCGGCGTTACGAGCAATCTCTATTTCGCGTTGGCGATCCGAAATTTTTCCAACGGCGCGCGACTCTTTAAAGAAATCTTGTTATTTTTTCCTTCAAGACGGGTTTTTAGGTACAAAATAACTCGCTATCGCCCCACAAGCATTCTCCTTGGAAACGTCAATGCTCCGACGAAATGTCAGCGGTGTTTTTTATGGCAGGACTGGAGTTTGGTAATTTGAATGATAATGATCAGCTTACTTTCCTTCTGAAAAAAAAGTTTAATTTTGACGCCAAGTCTTCAACTCATGCGCTGAATAACTGTCTTAAATCTCTAAAAAAGCAACTATCGATAAACTTTATCTGGTGCTTCCAAATTATGCGTTTTATCTCACAATCTAATTCAAAACACCTGTTCTTAAAGTTGGATATGACCAGTTTAGGAGATTAAAAGTCACTTATAAGGATTTTTTTTTAATCGATGAATATTCAGTAAAGCCATGGCTATAAACGGCGCAGTATTAATTTGAGATCTGGGAGTCGTGAAAAAAAAGATTGGGAGATCTCAAGAAAAAAAGGGATCCAGCCAATAATTGAACTATGACGTTGCCACATTGCACACAACCGTTATCTTACCTTAAACTTCTGTCCTTCCATTCGTGGGTTTTGACAACGTCGCCTCCTCCTCTGATTTACGTCAGAACTCAAGTTAGACACGCCATGTAGTCTGGTTTAATGAATACGGCCAAACCACGATAGCTCGAAAGGAAGACAATAAGATCGAGTTATATATATGCTAATCATACATTTAAATGTTTCGAGTTGATGTTCGACAAAATCTAATCTACTCATCTTCGATGAAAGAAAAAACGCCAAAACTTACCTCCACCGTGGAATGAATATAGATTGTCGAAAATCAGCGATTTGGTCGTTAACATAAAAATCAGTTAATGTAAGGCCATCGAAGGAAAGTTATACGTAACTCTTGGGCATTTTTATTTAAATTTTGCGTTCGACGCCGCCGTGCATAACTTGTCGAGCGATAAAGCTTTTTGGTCTTGATACTCGATTCACTCGTGTAAAAGGGACAAAACCGGCGATCTGTTCCTGAGGCGTATTTAAAAAGGATCCACTACCTCTCTCTTCCCCACTTTCTTATTCGTAGCCTACTTTTCAAAATGCTAATTGCTTATAATTTCGTCGTCTGTTAGTCTGTCCGTCCGTCTGCCCCCACCCTATTAACCTTTGAACCAAAAGACCGATTTTCAATGCACTTGGTGTAAATCTCTTTCTACTGGAGCCGAGCTTCCGAGGATAGTTTTTAAGCGAATATTGAATGTTCTGAGTTCGATTCCAGGAACCATCCTTCCCTTTTGATTTACATGGAAAATTTTAAACCCATTGTGCAGGGTAATTTTCTCTTGCACATTAATATATCTTAGAGTTGTAATATCGGAGCGGAATTCATACTATTCTCTGAGGAAAGGAGTGGAAATTGCAATTTTTAGCGTAAAATCGTATTTCTTCGAATTTTCTATTAATACTGTTGTTTTTGAGGTTTTTATCACTCATTACGAGAGTGTTGCCATAGCAACGACTATTGTTGGACTCTGATTCGGTTAAACTCTGATCCGGTAGAACTCTGATTCGATACATACACTTGTTATTTTTGCCACACACATAAGCGTGATCAATTTACTGTTCCCGTCGGAAGTATTTGTAATATTTTTTAACACTAAATTATGAAAATTGAAAACACAAAGAGCAACTTTTCCGCGGTGATTATTAAAGCTATTAAATCCAATATAAATAATTGCTGCAGCACATTGGAAAGTAAGCATCATAAGTTCCGTTTGGATCATCTTGTTAAGTATATTTTTTAAATTTTCATCGGTCACGGAGCGACCAAGGGTCTCTCGACGAAACCTTGGCACACATTCATTCGTAGTGACGACGGTTCAAAAATCCTTCTTACCCTTTGGGGTCGATTTATTTCGCGTCTACCTCGTTCTTTCCCAAACTGCGATTCGCCACACACGCTCGGAGCGATCCTTTCACCGAGAAACAAAAGAATTCCCATTTCCTTTGAGAGAGAGGGGGAGAGAGAGAGAATAATAGTCGAAAAAATTCGTGTTTTTTCCCGTCTCGAATATTTTTTAATGGTTCCTTGATTATGGGGGTAAGTCAAACGTTGCGTCGTTATTTTTTTCCTTCCTCTCCCCCTCTATCGGTTAAAAATCAGCCGGTCGACGGCTCCGGCGTGTTTTATAACCGGATACCTTTGACACGCGATCGAGCATTTGTTATTCACGGGCCTATTAAAATGGCCGATCATATCGCCCAACGTGTTGTACGGATCGATAGCGAGAACTAATAAAAATAAAGCCGCACAACGCAATAAATAATAAAATCTCGGTAGCCGATGGAGATCTCTCTAGCGATTCGTAGCGTGCTCTATTTCCTTGCGCCACGAATTTGTTTTTACCGATATTTAAAGAATTGATTCGACTTCTTTCTTCTCCATAGCCGGGTTCGTTTTAGATGTAGGAGGCGTTAAGATTGTTCGATAATTAGCTATCCAATTAACATTTTGTTTTTCGGCGCTCTCCGTCCATTATCGCTCATCGACGAAAAAGTTACGCGTTAATATTTATGTTCATAAATAAATAAGGTAAAATTCCAAATGTTTACACGTGTTAATTGAGGATGAGGGTCCGATATGCTAATGCTTCTAAACAGAAAAGAAAACGTCATTGTCTCATATAATCTTATAATTTGAATTGAGCGATTTTTATGATATGACTTTCCCTTTCATCCGTTTCATACGATTTCATGATATCAACCTAAAATTAGCTTCTGTGCGAAACAGGCAATTGGCTATTAGTCCTATTAAAAATTCTCATATATGATCCTCGCATCAAGATTCAGATTTTTTTAGCGTTTTAAAAAGACATGATTTAAACCGATTTTTATTTTTTTTCCCTGTCGAAGTTTCTATACATCATTTTATCCCGTAATCTCTAAATGCGAGAAAATTCTAAGCACAACAAAGTGTACTTTAAAGAATTTTACTCATTTGTGTTGACAACGCTGACATTTTCCGCTAATTTGATATTAAATTTAACTTTTTAAAGGACTGCTGCATCGTGCCGTATGTGTATGTATATGGGATTATGTTCATTCATTACATTGTAAGATAGCTTTGGGATCAACGATTTTTTTTAGTCACTTAATATCGACGAGAGCCATATTACAAAATATTTGCAATAAGCGTTTCTACGTTATTATTTGTATACATATTTTAAGAGGGTTATGTTTTCCAGCAAATCATATGATCTAATTGAGAAAAATGAATCTGTAAACGCACGGTAGTACATAAAGCCATAATTTTGATTAATTGCCGTTACTTTTCCTTTCTAATGCGCACAATTTCCGTATATCTGCGCCGTTGTTTCGCTCAAGAAAAATGGCGCGCGAGCATTAGTGACAACCCTCAACCATAAAGACTCACGACTTCGGCTGACCCGTGCGCACGTTCTGGTACGAAATAAAATCCTCACTGCCCATCGATTAATGCTCGCATTTCTGAGAAACGGCGCCAAGAGAAAGCCCTTAAATCAATCACTAACGTGCTCGGCGCTCCCATAAGGTCGGATATGGACACCGCCTATATCCCGTAAGGGTTGATTCATAAGCTCGTTACCGAGTTTCAAATCTTAACGTTCCCTGATTTATAGCCCTTCTATCGTTTCTCTTCCTTCCAGCCGTATCCTAGGAGGAGGTGGCGGTGGTGGTTTTGGAAGGCAGGCCTCTTCGCCGCCGCAGTCATGGCCCACAGCGGAGGCAGCATGCCCTCCAGGCCCCTATCTGGACGCAGCTCGCCCGCAAGGTCCCCGTCTCCCGCCACGAACGGGGTGCACCCCCTCCATCCCCACCCCCACCTCCTCCACCCCCACAGTTCCGCGCCCGCCTTGCCCCGGAGGGTGAGCATCGGGGGCGTGACGGCCGTTAGCGAGAGCGGGGAGGAAGAAGAGGTCACGGGGGCGGCCAGGAGGAGGTCATCCCACATGGCTAACCGCGCAGGTTGGTGTAGGACAGGAGATGGGAGGTTTTTTATTATTATTATTAGTTTCCTTTTTTCGAGCGGAGAGAGATAAGATCTATTATGGTACCTCGTTCCCTCCAGACTCCCATCCTCCCACTCCCTCCCTCATCTGCTTCCTCCGCTCCATATATATAAACCCCTTTTTTTTCTCTCTCTTGGTCGGGATTGCTCAATAAGGGAGGTATTTTTACGACTGTCGGCGAGGCAACGCTCCATCGTCCGTTTTTATAATATCGCGTTTTCGAACGAATTTTATTTATTTTTTCGGGGGAGGGATCGGAAACCGCGATGGCTCCGAAAATTGGCAGTAGTCGGCGTATAATTTGGTTCCTTTTTCTTTTGGTTCCGAAGAGCTTAAGGATGGATAAGGGGTTATTTTTTGTAGTACGGGTTTTTGTTTCTCTCTGGATTTCGTGATCGTGGTGCAACCCACGCAACAATTGTTCGGTCCAAAAACGTGACAATGCATCTGTGCCCTTGACCTAAGTTTTGACACTGGGTTCTGAAACTCAAATCGCATGGCGACCAAATAGATAATTTCGTCATATATGGCGGGACGCTCGGTCGCACTATCTACCGCTAAGAAATTTAGATACATGCGTACGTATTTAATAAATTGCCAATTACCTCACAACCCACCGATTTTAAGAATGTTTAGATCATATCGTATCGCTTTGTTTCCCCATCGTCATCCAGCGAACCTCCCTTTCTTTAGTTCATAGCGAAATCAAAGCAATCCGAGTACAGGATCAAATAAACTGAAAGGTTGCTTGTTTGCAACCCCTCTTTAAGTATAATCTGATTGGCATTCTCTTTCATCTTACTTTGTTTCTGTTGTGAAAGGTTTGTTATGTCTAGGTGTATCATAATAAAAGTCCCAATATTGCGTTGTTTTTTTTAACAACTGATTTCTTTTTGAGACAAGGAATTAGTTCTTTGTTATGTTTTCTATTTAAAAAATACTCGTAACTTTTATATATCGCCTTTAAACTACATTACTAAAGGGAATAAAAAGTTATCAATTAAGTCTAAATATTTGCTTTTTCCGATTGTGCAAAAGCTCTTATATTATTCTTTGGGGCCCAGCTAGGTTAAATATTCTCTTTTAAAAACCTTGGTCGCAACCTTTTTTTCCACCAAATATCGATTAAAATTTACTAAATAACTCATTATTTTTAGAATCCTTTCTCAAAACTTTTGTTGACTTAGGTCGAGAGATATTTTCAATTTCTACGCCTTATAAGGATGTTCTGAATTTAACTTATGCCCTTAGGTGGTCGTTCATTGTGGGTGCACGTTGGTGATTTTTCTCTGTGGTCAGGTCTCATATTACTGCGCCTATATACGCCTAATGCCACGGCTGGTAAAATATTAAATAGAGAACCTTTCGTATGGAAAATAAAAAAGAAAATCTTGCCCTCTAAATCCAGGTAATCTCGAAACTTAAAATAATCTTCGGATATTTTGAGTTGTTCTTTGTCTGTGTTGAGGTTCCATAATACCCATCATTAACCCTCTCAGACTGCTACAGGGGGAAAATTAAAAAAAGTAAAAAAAAAAAAACAAATTACACCCCGAAAATACTTCCTCTCGAGTTTTTTGTTCCCGTGCTGTTTAAAAATCTTCAGCCAAACAAAATCCCATTCCGTTTTTTTCTTTCCGTTCTCCATTTGCTGGCTTGCTCTCTTCTTTAACAGTCGCGTTTTACCCTTCCGAACGCATCCGATAATATCGACAACGCGTCGTTAATTTTTTTCTTTCGAGCGGTTTCGTCCATTCTTACTCGGGAACCGAATAGCCAAAAGGTTTTATTCTTTTTTCAGCCTTCTTTTTTTTAGAAGGATAATCTCTACCAATAGAGAGAAAGAAAGAGAGAGAGAAAAAGAATGGATTCTCCAAACAATCGCCAGCTCATTAAAAACGCCAGAGAGCTGTTAGAGAGCCGTAATTGTTCGGGCGATAATTTTCCGGATCTTCGAACTGCTTCAGAGAGTGAGCCTATACTCCTCGGTTTGTTTTCTGAGTTCCAATTCCTTCCATATTTTTCTTCTCATAGACCTGCCTCTACCTCTCTCGCTGTTTCGAAACCACGCCGATATATTTTTTATTTCCGTCCGTTAGATGATTTATCGCGCCCTCCCGCTAAACTCATTTTTGAATAAGTTTGCTGCGTTGAAGACATAATCCTTTAAACGGCACCGTTCTCGAAGGTTGTATGCAGATGAGAGAACTCTCCAGAGAAAGGATTGCGTGCGTGGGCGTAATATGCCGTTTTATTAAACGTTTTAATGGGACTCGCTGCGTGTGATAACAAGGTATACCGTCGCAAAACGGCTTGGATACGTGCCCAACATTACAGTGGGATTCGACAGATGTAACTAGTCATTTAACGTTTTACCTATCTGTTATTTTGTTTGCCTAATTTGAGTGTTCGGTGCGGTAATTTATGTCATTCGCGATGTTAGTTAACGCTTGAATTACGCCTTTGCCTGGAACGCTTAATAATTGTTTGAAGTAAATGCTTCCATCTGTAGGTTGAGATTTTATCAAAACATTGTCAGGATGACGAATGAACACAACAGTTTGAATTGAAGGCAGTGTTTCAAACGAGTCGAAAACCAAGCAGGAAAAATACCGTGCAATAGAAGCTCCGTGAAGTATGAATTATTCAATAACGGAAAGGTTAATGAGATAAATTTGGATTATTTAATAGAAAGATAAATTTTCCGTTTGCTAAAGTAATAGCCTGAAATAGCACGCGAAAGTTGCGAAACCATAAAATATCGTTTGTGTCTCAGACTAATACGAAATTAGTATATTCCAATTTGTAGGGTTAAGGCCATCAGAGAGTTCACGAACCCGTCGAACCCGATCTAAATAGTTTGTCGCAAATTTGCATAAATAGGTTTTGTCTGAATTGATTGCGTATTTAAATCGTGCTCTTAAACGTCGGATTCAGCTATAAAACATCCACGAGGTGTTCTGGTGAGCGCATTTTAATTTGTGTCAGTTAATTCCGTTGTTTACGAAGAAGATAAATACAAATTCCGAAATTTGATATCGCGTTTCGCTTCTTTTAAAAATTCAGATTAGCGCGGATCTCGTTAAACATTCGAAACTAATGAGATATGTTTCCCGGATTCGTTTTGTAAAATTTTTCGCGTAGACGAAAAGATTGGCAAAAAATATCTCATTCGTTCAAAACTTGGAAAGAGTTTTTTTAGCTCGTGTTCTTAAAAGAGGAAACGTGCTAATGTGATAACTCAGTCGGTCCGACTGTCTGTGGACAACGCAAGGTTTTTAAAAAGAGATATTTGAAAAGTTGTTTTTTAATTATATAGCTGTTATTGATCTATGAATTTTACCCGGATCGGATTTCCCCAGGAGTTCATAGATCTTCCGCTAGTTGGATTTAAATTCGAAAAATTCAAATTTTGAAATGGTGTTGTAGCCAAAATATCTAAGCTAGAGGAATGAAGTTTTCACGGATGGAAAGAACTAGTAAGGATCTATATTCCAACGGCGCAGGTTGCCTCCTCCTTAAAGGGAGAGACATACCAGAACCCTGAGAATCTTTAGGAAAACGTGCTTCTAGCACCCGCTTTAACAATGGCATCTTACTTATTTAAATCCGCGATCGAGTCTCCTTTCTTTTAACGGGTTATCGAGGGAAAAAAAACGTTCAACACACCTCTCTTCGCGATGAATGAGCCGTTTTTAGAATCCTATAATATCGTATTTGGTCAGGGCCGAAAAGGGGAGAGATAAAAATCTCCTCCATTCCGTTTAAATAATTCAACGACTGCGGATTTATAAGACTGCCCCGAAAAAGGGCGTGTCAAAACCTTGGCCCGGCAATATTTCTTCGCGTAATTATCCCACTTGTCAAAGTGATTTAGATGGAAACTCTTTTGAGTTTTTGGGATTTTTTAACCCGGAGAAGCTACTACCCCCGTTCGATTCCGTCTCGATGAAAAAGAAAATATAAATAGTTCCACTCGATTGTTCCCTTTCAAAGAAAAATAAAATAATTACGTTTTTTTTAACTGTCCGCCCCGAAATCCTCGATCTTGTCGCGAAACCACGTAATCCGTGATCGGCGGTTCATACCATCGGTTTAATTTTCATTTTATGGGTGAAGGATACCGATGCTATCGTCGTCCTCTTGAATTGTTAATGGCTTCATTTCCAAGAGGTCGCTCGGCGGAGATATATTAAAAAAATCGTTTCCTCACGGCCGGGTCGCGTCATAATTCTCGAAAGCCCGCAGATCTATCGATATAATAATGAAAGGGAAAAATTTTTGAAACGCGTTCCCGCTAAAAAAAAATACAACTTTTGGTTAAAACGTAGAACAAAATGGCGGACGTGGCTACTCCTTAATCCAGTAGTGACAGAATTTTTCTTATGTAGTGCCAATCTGAAATAGGAAGGACATCGACTTGCCACAAGAGAATATGAAGAAAAATAATTTATTATAATTAAATGAAAATACTCTAGTGATCGAAAAGTACATAAAAATTGTAATTTCTCACAAATAACGCATCATATTAATTGTAATGCGAGCTCATTTTCATTATCACAAAAAGATTATAAATTAAAGTTAATTAAATGTTTAATTTATCGGTTGACCCTTGTGTCGCTTTAATTTTACTCAACTTCACTACTTTGTGGTTTCCAATTTGTAGCTTCAAATCTTAGAAATTTCCACAAATCTTTCCTTTCCCATAACTATATTAACACATTCAAATTCGCAAATTTCTCGCCGTGCCTCAAAGAAAAGTTTGGCGTGCCACAAGCGGCACGCGTTTCGCACTCCGGCCACCGCTGCCGTAAACATTATGGAGGATCAAATGGAAATCCCCCAGAAAATGAGATGGAGGACAGAAGCGGTCGTCGATCAAGGTGGGAGGACCATTTAAGGACTGCATAAACGTTTTGGCGACGGGATTTCTCAATAATAAGAGCGATATTAACTCGAATGAAAAAGGTCGGAGTAGAAAGTCGTGTTCCGGAGAGTCTCCTGCGGTCCATTCCGAAATTCTTCATCGGTTCGTCTTCGATATACGATAAATCTCAAAAGGGTCGCGGGTGAGGATGAGAAAATGGGAACGGGTTTTAATGTTCGCCTCGCGCGCCATTTGCATATTCATGAATTTTTCGAACCCGTTTAAGTTGATTATTTTTATCGCGTGGACGGTCCGGTGGGATGGGTGTGGTTTGTGAATCGAAAGGGGAAGGAGGAAGGGATAGGAGGGGAGGGAGAGATATGATCCGCTTGCTTTCCAATCCATAGAGGCCTTAATTATAGGTCCGGTTGCACAATCGGAATAGCTTATATTTATTAACGCGGAGAGGAGCGCGCGGCGCCGTTGGTTCGAACCTGATTAGGATGTCGATGTGTTTTCTCCGAAGGATCGCATCTCGGAAGGGAATCTCCGATGTTTTCAAATGGATTGTGAACTAAAAAAAGCAACAGTTTTCTTTCTTTCCTTAATGCCTCGATCAGTTTTAATAGGAGGCTTAAACAGAAGAACTCAGACGATTCTTAGCTCGAATACGGATAAGATCTTTTATGTTTCGATTGTTTTTTGTCAACGGCTATGGTGTTTTTTCAAACACTACGCATAAATCCGGAGTTGGTAAATTTATGCCTCCCACCCGAGCTAAGAGCGGCGATAAGGTGTGCGTGCCTTAGGCACTTCCATACTTCCGTTTATTTCAATTACGACCGACTTCTCTAGCTTCGGACGAGTTCATTACAAAAAATTATAATAATTCTAGCTTTTAAGTACGTGCGTATAACGCCGAAATCGTCCCGATACAAAATGGCGGAAACCGGTCCGGCGATCTTCGATATTAAAAAAATAAACAAGGTCGAATAAAAAAGTCCATATGGCATAATAAATGTTCGTTTCTTTTCCAATCGAGAAACTAGAGCATCTTGATTACGGTGACCATGAATACGGTTTGGAATTGGGTAAATTTCAGTGAGTTATATTTCGATGATTGGGAATTGTATGTAAAGTATGTCGCGAAAGGCGATGGAGAACTGAGCATTTATCGTATGAATATGCCCCTGTGTTTAGATTCATTTTGGGATCAGAGGAATCGTTCTAGAAATGTCGCTTTAAATAAAAAACGAATGGTTTTAATTTCGCCTGAAAATCTGTTCTTTTTATATTTTTTGCTAGTAAATGTGAGAACGTCAGAAATTTTTGCAAGCATGATTTACTAATTTTGATAAATATGATCGACAATCCAAACATTGCAAATAAACTCGAATAATTATTTTCTAGTATTTTGCAACGCGTCCATAATCCTCATTATTTCTAATCTCATTTTTGATGGAATTGTGTGAAAGGATTGAAAGCATTCGTCAAAAAGTTTCTATGATATTGTGAGTAATGAAAGTCAAAACAAAGATACTTGAAATCATAATTGCATATGGATTTTTACCTAGAATATTTCATCTCATAAAATACGCGAATGAACGTCGAAGTGAAATGCATTGCGAAATTTCTTTCTACAGGAGCATCCTAATTCCGGAAGCGTTCAAATTTTTACGGTCTAATTCCAATAGCTACAGTCAAGTTGAAAAATTTTGCAGTATTTCGCGGCTTCTAGGTTATTTCCTTTTTCCTATATACGTGTATTTTGTTTCGCATTGATGCGCTTCGTATTCAATAATTTAATTTATCTGAACTTTTTGTTTCGTAGGTTTCGCGTAGATTGAACTCATGTTGTCGACGAACATATTAAGTACGTTTTATGTTACGGCTAGGATTTAAAATTTATATCAGTTTTTAGAAGCTAGCAGGTGAGGAGTTGCTTTCAGAGATTTATCGTAAAGGTTATGAGAATTTAGGGGACAAAAAAATTCCGCAAGTATTTCATCCCCCTAAATATGTCAGTCCATTTCAATTAAATACGCGACAATCTGCGAAAGCGTCAGCAACGACGTAGAATCTTTCCCAAATCTCTTAGGTCCAGGACGGTTTCTTAAACCAATCAAAATATCTAGGGCATTCTTAAACCCGGCTCTCTGATTAAGGTCTCAAAAGGATTTCGGGGATATTCGGAGGTCCGTCTAAGAAGATGGCACTCTCGGAATTAAATTTACCCTGGACGGATCCTCAAATCCATTCAAAGAAAAACTTTTAATTAAGGTAAGAGATCCACAGGAAACAAAGAATTAGTGAAAATTTAATTATCCTCAAAGTCTGCCATCTCGTAGGCAATTTCAATGAATAAGATTAAAAAGTACGTTTTCGTATGCAGACGGATTTACTTCCACTAGAAACGTCGGCAGTTTTATTGCGAAAAATAATGAAAAATCGAAAACGAACCGCTGGAAAAAGACCTTCGGTTGAGCAGTTAGTACAGTCTACGGTGAATTACTCTTTTCACAACCTCCCGCGTCCTCTTTTATTTTTTTATAAGTATACCCTACCAACTGTCAAGGGCTCAACACCTATTTGATCCGATTCGGGTGAAAATTTTTCGCCTAAATTTTTCTCTTTATTCTTTTTTAATATGTGGGTGGAATGGAGTGAGAGAGAGAGGCGGAGAGAGAGAAAGAGAGAGAGAGGGGAGATAAGATCGGTTTTTCCTTTCGAATCTCGAAAAAGTCCTAAGGCTAGTCTCTCCCTCGTGATTGCCCAAAAGATTTTTTTCTTTCTTTCTTACGCGCGCTCTCTCTCTCTCTCTATCTCTCGCCCTCTTAAATCGTTTCAATCTTACGTGCGTCAAAGAGGAAAAAAAGCCTCCATCCCCTCCCCATTTCCTTCTAGTTCGCGCGCGCATACACGCGCGCGCGCCTACACTCACACACACGCACACTCGCGCGCCGATCGGGAATATAAAAAAAAAACAGAAAAAACAAAAGACACGAGATGATTGGAAAACCATGCATATCAAACCTTTATATAACGCTTCTCGTCTCTCGGGCCTTTTCACAAGGGGAAAGTACCTCGCAACGAGAGGTTTGGTATGGATCTCATAGTGCTACGCAACGTGACGGATTCGAATTCTCTTTCTCCTATTAACGGATTATACCTCCCTTATCGACATGTCGACCAAGAAGCGTACTGGTGAGTTTTGTGTGTGAATGATTTTGACGAAACAGAAAAGAAAAAGTTTTTTTTCTCTGTTTTGCTTGCAAAAATATTATTGTCGATCTCGCGGAAGAGAAGTATTATGTGTGGTGCGGATTCTTCTAATATGTCGTCGTTCTTCTCCATTTTTTCCGGATTACCTTTTGTGGACAACTGCAGCGAGTTTTCACAGCCGTGAGTACTGATGCTACTTTGTAATTTTTTTGGTGTGTGTCGTTGGGTGGAGCTTCGGGACGAGGAAAGTGTTGGAAAAACTTTTATTGTGTTTTTTTCTGTGGTTGGTGTCTTCGTCCGCATTTGAGGAAGATGTGTGATGGTTTTTTAAAGCAGTTTTTGTCACTCGCGGTTTAAAATAGAAATGTGTCGCGCAACAAAATTGAACACGTGAACGAAAAATCGTGCGTTGCGATTGATTTAATACGTCTCTTCACTTGGCCACAAATTCACTATTTTATAAGTTGTAAATACACAACTCTATGAAAGTTTCATGTTTGAATCTCTAAGAAAAGTTTTAAGTTTATAATTTTGTAACGCTATGGAAGTGAATGTGTGTGATATTGGAAAAAATCAATTTGAAATAAGTGTGTAATAGAAGTGAGCGTGCTTTGAGATTGATGTCCGTAACGTCTTTTCAAATTATAGTTATTCTTGTGCCTAGAAAGTAATTCAGCTTGATATTGATCCAATTCTGGAAGAAGTAAAAAATCCGTAATTTATTTAATGTATACATACGTTACGGTTTGGGTAACAGTGCCAACTATCGTAATGCAGGTCACATTACAAATATCTTTGAGATTGATGTCTTTTCGCTCGCATATTATTTCTGCATTCATTTTACTTTTCATAAATTTTAAGTTACACTCAAAAATGTTTTTGCGAATAAGCATTATTTTATGTGAAATGATATTCGAAGAAGTTACCCAACGACAACTTATATGTAATGATCATAGTTAGTCTCCTGTTTTGTTTTCTAAAAGCAATATATAGTAATGCGTAACGTAAGCTTTAGCGGCAGGCGGTTATTTGAAATTATCATGTCAAAGATCGTCACAGAGAAATTACATTACGTAACACCAAGCCCGCAACTTAAAAATTTTGACAGTAAGTATATTAACAGAATGCGGTGAATTGAAATTGTGAATTTTAAGCCAGCGCGTGCGTAGAATTGCGCCACAGTAATTCATATATTGATACGCTTCGAGTGAATACTTTGGCTAGGAAAAATAAATTATGGTAATGTAATTCCCATAAGCCATAGCACTAAAACTCTTTTAAAGAAAAGATAATTCACGAGTAACCCCTTAGTTGCTGGAATTTGCTAAATCCATAATAACCTTAAAATTAAAACGAATTTTCTTTTCTCCCAAAATTCGAATATTTTTCCATGGGGTTGCTAATAAATATTATGCTGCACTTTTTCAATTTGTGGAATATTTAAGTGATAGAAATTTTCAAAGAATTCGAGTCGGGGGAATGAATATAAAAAACACAAAATTAGTGGTAGGTAATACGACTTCGGTGTAAATGAAAGACGCCTGTTCGAAATTGTATAACATTTTTACGTCCATCATCAAAACTTCGAAAGGTTCGATTTTCCATATTTATTTCAATACTTCAAAAAAGTAAAAAAGTCATCATTGTATATTTTTAGCATTAAATTTTGTAATTTCCTACGGAATATGCAATGCGTTCAGTTTTATATGGCCCATTTTAGGAGGAATATATATGATGGTACAGAAAATTCAAGCTTTATAATTAAAATTAGCGCAAGGAATTTCAGGCGCAAAATAAACTCATTATCTTCTAGATTATGTATTAGGCTTTAGAGCTACAGAGATTCAACCGTAACACATTTTTCAGTGCGAGAGTAAATATTACATATAAAATTAAACAAAACAATTTATTATGATTCATAGGTTGCTTCGGTAGCGAGTGATCCCGGAATAAAATCTGTTCGTAGATGACGAGTACAATACAATACGCAAGTGTAGGGAAGTTACTCCAAGGAGCATCTCATATGCCGCGCCGAGTAATTGAATTGTTTGAGCAAGATTCTGATAAGGGAGGTGTATTTCTTGATAAGAATGAAAAGTTTACGAGAAGACAGACCGTCATGAGGTTCGCTAAGCATGTATCGTATGTTTCTCAGCATGTTACGTCAAAGCGTATCTATTCCTTGCTGATTTAAAAAACCGTCTATCGTATATCCATCCAAAAATAGTTCCAGCGCTTTGCGATAAAATTTAGTTAATTCTGAACACACACACATACCTACATATGTTTCGATGTACTACTTTAGGATAAAAAGTAAATCATTTCCATAGCCTGCATGGCGAAGTTAGTCCAATTACGGAAATTGGTATTATTGCTAAGAGTGAGATTCAATTGTTTCGAGAATTTTATCACGTCACCCGCCGTTCATATTTTTCCGGAGCAGACGTCGGAAATGGAGTAAGGGGCTGCGTAAATTTCGTTCAAATTGGAGAATGTTTCTCGGGCGAATAGGCACGCCTGATTCCATTCAAGGTTCCTCCATGGAAGTCAAGGAAAGCATTATGGAACCGGATGATGATTCGGTTACGCAAAAATGAAACTTCAGTCTGAAAAAATAAAATGGCCGCTGCAGCTTTAATGTAGGGCGTGCAAAACTTCGTATAATGCTTCGGTTACATCGTGTCGTCTACGAATTACCTCGTGTGAATGACTCGCGTGGTTTTCTGCATCAATCCATTGTTTTTTATCTCTACTTTTAACGGGGAAAGACATCCTCATTCGAGAAGGCATACTTGTTCATAATAATTTAATTTATACCTGTGTGGTGGGTGGTAATGACAATGTGTTTTAAGCTAATGTGCCAGTTTTTGTATTATAAAATAGTATAGTATTTAATTGTATGCACTCTTGTTGAGTTTTGATTATGATTTTCGTTCCAGGATGCCCAAAAATACAACTAATTATTTATAATAGTAACAACGCGAGTATATTTTCTGATGAAATTCATTATAGATATATATATGCCAAATCCGTGTCATGGCTCAGTTCTTAATGCTTGTTAGAGGAGAGTTATCTTTTATATTTGAAGAAATAGAACACGAAAATATTGAACACCGACGTTTCTGTAATTGCATTGCTCTTACTCCGTTTTATGCAATATTTTTCGGCAGTTTGGTTCAATAAAATTTTAGTTTTCTAAGGATTTTAATGACTGCCTGAAAGGAGACTTTTTTGCTTTGGATATAATGTAAGATTTTCAGTTAAAAACGCCTTCGGATACAAAAACAATCTCCGCTGAAAATCCATGCAAAAAACGCCGTAACTTCGAACAAAGCTCTTTCTCACCGGCGTATGGTAAACCATCCTACATTCTCTTTAATAATGCATAGAGATTGGTCTAACGTATTTTCATTGGCAACGCAACTTGTAATTATGTTGAGCCCGTGTCAAATTATCTTTCCTAATCCAATGGCAATGGAACGAAAACTGAATCAATGCTCGGGCATGACTCAAGCGTAATTACCATATTACCTTTTGTTTAGATCTTTTAAAAATTCGTACGCTCATTCTTGAATGATACGAGAGGGAGAGAGGGGTAATCCTACACGGCGTATTCCATGTGGGCACATGACCTCCAATTACTAGTTGTGGGCCCACCTTTTCTTCGCCTTCCCCGCCCAACGGAAAGACGTTTCGAGCGAAAGTGACGCAATTTTTAACGAATATATCCCAGTAAATAAGCCGAAAAATAACGGGCAAGGCCGAACGGAACTCAAACCCGGATCTCCCACTTACTCGGGGTTATATTTTTATCGTATTCGGTTACCGCGACATTATTAAATCTAAGGCCTTTGTGGATATGTTTTAGTTCGTAAAATTATCCAACCAAGACGGAGTATTAAGCTTCTCTTTTTGCAGGAAAAGAACCAGATATTGGGGTTCAAATACCGGCCATGCCCTTTTTATAACCCTCGAATTATATTAATTTTCCGTGGATATTTTCTGTGATCTTGCCGTGAATGTTAAAGCAGGTATAATCCCTATTACCTTAATATGATTGAGAAAACTATATGTTTATTTCAGATACAAAGCAGCCATCCTCAGTGGTAATTCTCCCATCGAAATTCCTTTTATTTTTAGAATCAGAGATACTTTACGTACAGCAGAGGGCTGTTTCTCTGAGGCTGATATGCGCATCTCTCGCTTTATGATTGTAGGAGTTATTATGAGGTGTACTACAGCAGTGAGTTCATTTTTAGGATGATTTGTAGGACTGCCCCTCCCTCTCCTCATAGATTTAAGATTGTTGGTTTTTGGATTTTAAAAAGGTTTGTGCTAACCAATATCTCCCCTCCGTGCATGCTGAAATATATTTCCATTTCTGGTGAATGACTATGTGTTTCTGGTTGCATGGATGGTGTCGGGATGTTTTTCTTTAACTCCTTCAGCATGTGAAATGGGCTGTTCTTGGAGTGGAGGGGGTCGAATCGGTAACCAAGGGAATCACCTGCACACCATCAACACCATAACGGGCGCGGCCCTGTCAGCCCACGTGAAGAGGATACAGGAGGCCAGCAGAGGTGCGAACCAGGTTCACCCGAAAACCCATTTTGACCTAACGCTTATTAAAAAATTTCCTCCCCTTATGGAGAGGATATTTCATCCCGCGTAATAAGAACTCCCATTTCTGTCGGAATTTATCTTTTAAAAATTCGCAAATGAAGTAGAATAGGGCTTTCCAAATAATGAAATGTTTAGCAGCGATATTGCGTTTTTGCCTGCTAAGGAGACGTAACAAAAGGTATTTTTTATTTAAGTAATGGAAAATTATATTCATATGTGCTTTATTTCAGCTAAAATTTTCACCCATGTGTCGTATGGAAACTTTATAGCTTGAGCCGTAAATTTCGAATACATTAATTATCAGTTCATGTCCGTTCTGTCTTTAAGCGACTGTAATAGATACTTTTCGGCATATCCAAATATTATCGTCACTTCGGCAATATCAGCCGTCTATGGAACGTGTCAATAATACTATAAATAGTACTGCGAAAATTGGAATATTATGTAAATATTGAACGTTGATTTTCGTTATGTGCTGATGCCGCAACATCATCATCCGTTATGAAATGACTGTGGGGTAAATTTTAAAGTAACGTGAAATATATCAAGAGATAATAATTAATTGCATGTACTTTAGTCTTTTAAGATCAAATTCTTATGTAATTCATTGCTTAGGGGTAGGAAAAATTCGATCTTTCTCGATATGTTAGTTCCGGCGTGTTTGTTCTTTGAAGTGTAAGTACGACTGGAATATTTCTGCCATGATCTGACGGATGAATCATCGAATTTCATTTCATTAGTTTTGCCTCTCTGCACTTCCAAGGCTATCTTTTGTAATCCTCTAGCGTACCGAAGATTTCGAAACGTTTTCTTTTCCTCACTTTCTTTCATCCCTTAGAATCTCTACGGTCCAAGTTTTGCACAGTAATTCAAGCGCTTTTGATCCAAATAATAGCCGGAGGTCATGAATAATTCAGGAGGGATTTTTAAAAAAAATTTCAATCGAAAACGCTCTTGATACCTTTAGAAAGAAGTGTGAATTATACATTTCATCGGAAGTGACGCAAAAGGGTTTTGTTTTTTAATAGTTTCCCGGTCGGCCACGAAAAAGATTTTTGTGGGGCGCCACCGGAGTCTCCGGAGAGCAACTTCCAGACCGTGCTACGATTTCACGCTCGAAGGGGGCGCTCTTTCGTTCAGGGCATATCTTTTTCGACGCGGTTCATCCTCCGTTTTTCGGAACAGGTTTGCACGTAGGAAAAGTAGGAAACCCTGTTATTATAATAGCTGGACGGCGTAATTTAATACTTTAATTATCGGCCAGGAGAGCGACTTCTGCTCGGGAAAACGTATGAGTTCGTCCGCTGACTCTTTCTCGTTTCCGTCGGACGCTCCCGAATGTAAACCCCGCCTCCTTTCGGATTGAGCCGATTAGTTGCGTAATGCGCTATGGGAGTGATGCTTCGGGCCTCGTCGTTTAACTATATATAAGTCGGCAGCAACAACGCCCACGAAATTTCCGAGTCGAGAAGCGTTTTCAAGAAAATTTTCCCGTCGTCCAGTGAAAGAGAACTTCGTGAAATTCTCTTCTCTAATAGTTATCCCCATATTACCAATCGGAATCTGTGATATTGTTGTTTTGCCCTGGTATTCAATGATACAATATTTTTGATGGCGTACCACTTCGAGAATTGTCTTAATGGCTGTATGCTCCTTAGTATAAATTAAAGTAACAAAATAAAGAACAAGCAATTAAAAAAATATTCTTGCCGCAAGTATATCCAATTGCCAAACAGGGTTCAAAAAACAATATCAGCATTTCGGCTACAAAGCAGCCGTCTTCAGTTACAATTCACCGAAAACACGTTCTTTTAGAATCTATTTTCGAGGAATTACCGCTGAAGACGGCTGCTTTGTAGCCGAAATGCGCGTATGTTTTTTTACCTTGCCGTGGCTATTGGAGATACATGAGGAAAGTACATTTTTTAAATTGCTTGTTCTTGGATTTTATTTACCAATAAGACGAGCTTGTTATTTTTTTGTTGGACAATTTCAAGTGATAATGAAAGAAATAACACTTTTATTAAGGTACATAACTCAGGTTTATAGCGTTAAAAATCAAAATTTGGCCTATATATCTGTTTTATAACTTTATTCATTGTCGTGAAATCGCAACTTTTGTTTCCGAATCCATCCATGAAAGACGAAGAGAGAAGAAACATTATAATCTTCAACACTTTCGCGCACCCCTTCAAAACTCTTGAAGTACCCCTAGGGGCACGCGCACTCCCGGATGAAAACCCTCGATATAGCTATATCCGGACAGTGTTTGCTTACGTGCAATTCCTATGTGGACAGCCAGTCAATCGACGCATTTAAACAAAAAACCTTTACCTCGTAATTCAGTCGCGATTCGCAAAGTTCGGTGTCCAAATTCACTTTCTTCAAACCGCTTATTTTAGGGTCAATAGTGCGAAATTTACGATCCCATAGTTGAAAAGAGTCTCTCAAAAATTGGAGCGGAACGTTTTGAGTAATGACTCTTGATCATAAGGTTGTCCCGTCTTCTCCTCGTCGAGAGGGGGGAGGGGGAAAAAACAATATTTATCGCCGAAAATTTTTTGGCAATAGCGTTTTTGCTCCGCCCTTCCAACGGGTCGAAGCAATCAGCGTAAACCAGAAAAGCTGGATTGTTCGTCAATAGCGCGTAACCGTGTTTGTGTGAGTGGGCAGCGGTTTGGCCTAAGGGGTCGTAGTCATTGTTAATTTGCCTGCAATAACTGGAAAAACAGACCTTCACCTGGTTCTCGGACGCGATTCTCCGAGAGTTAAAACAAAAGAACGAGAGAGAGTGAGTGGCAAGGACGAACCGTTATTTTTATTACTGTTGAAATGTGCCTGCGAGTAAAAGTTTTAACTTCAAGTGTAAGAATGGAAGAAATCGAGGATTTGTTCGAAAAAATGCAGCAAATTGTTACGATTTCTTTCAGTAACCTATATACAGTAACTAATACGTTTATGATTCCAATGATTTGTATCGTTATGCGGAGAAAAATAGCAATCAAATATTCATTAATATTTAAGGTTATTTTTTGTAAGTTATATTTCTTTAAATATGCATAAATTTGAAAATAGCCTTCGGGCACAATTGGAGAACGTAGATGCGGGAGAAAATTTACTTAGAGCTTTTTGGGTAAATAAAATTTAGATAATTTTTTTTTAATTCTGTCGCTCAAGTTTTGCTTCCCTCGATTTCAAATAGATTTCTTGTTTTGCGCTACAAATCGTGGTTTCGTTTTGCTAACTCAATTTAAAATGGATTTATTGTTCTGCGCCACAAATCGTAACTTCGTGAATTAGTTTTCATTTTGGGATGGCACAATCTTACCGGGATAACTTTACCTTTCTTTTAAAATGCTCACTGATTCATTAACGCTCCCAAGATTGTCAGAATTTCATTATGCCTTAACTTAAATGTAATTAACTTTGTTTGAAGAAAGTTTCCCTTTGAATGACCGTAAATACGTTATCGTGATGTCTGTGGCAATATCGGCCATTCCGAAATTTTATTTGACCTTTCGCAATTGTCCTAACTTGGTTTGGAACATATGACCCATTTCACTTGTTTATTACAAATCGGCATGCGCTAGTACGTTATTTTTCTCCTAAATTAAAACTGTTGCAGCAAGTTGTTGTTCTAAGGCCTATAATGTCCCGTTTATTCGATCATTCGTAATAATTTTCACCTCTCTAGTTAATAGTCCCACCACATCCGTTCGCACCAGAATGGCTTTAAATAAAAACTATCATTTGTTTTTCTTTTCGAGTTTCACTTTCCGGCCAATTAAAAATCACACATCAAAATGACTAATTAGTCCAATCCAGGCCTTTGGAGAGAAAGAAGTGAAGGGAAAAAATCGATGGAGTTGTTCAGCAAAGTGTCTCTCGACTTAATTTGTTTTTTTTTGTTACTTCTCGCGCCACTCAAAAGAGGTAGTAAGTCAGGCGACCGAATTGGCGGGAAGCACCGTAAAGGATGAGGGAACACGAAAAAATCGAGCGGTAAACATTTTTCATTCCCTTAAAGAGTGATTACTTTTTGACGTTCTCTTCAAGGGATCCGGAATATACATAAGACGTGAAGGGTGAGGTAATAATAAAAACCGTGTCATTACCGCGTGCGCTGATCGATTTTCGGCTCTAGCGGCGTGATGGGGAACTAACGCCCATTTCATGGGTGCGATGGAGTAACGCGATCCTAACTCCCTCTCACTCTTTCTCTCACCTCTCCCTAGCAGGCTCTACAGTGCTGGAGAAATAGACCGTTATTAATCAAACGCATTCCAGGTCTCTCTTGTTTGTTTATTTTACCTTTATTTTTTTAGATTTTATTTAGTCATTACGCCTCGTTCTTTTTAATGGGTCCTTTTGCTCCATTTCTCAATTCGTTCCCCACGACCCTCGCCCACGCATTCTCCTTTTCTCTTCATCTCTTCGTTTCTCCCATTTGTTGCCCTCGTTCATCTTCCTCTTTGCAGCTCTCTATGCCTTTCAATTTCGTTTTCTCTTTCTGTCTCCTTCATCTCTTTATCTGCCTCTCTTTGTTTCTTCTTTTCCTTTACCTATTTCAATTTCTCGCTCTCTCTCTCTCAAATGTATTTTAATCCTCAATCGCCCTTTACTTAGGCTGCCTTTTTCCCAGCTCTTCTCCATCCACGTCCCTTAACATTTCACTCTCCTCTTCCCTGTCAATCATTCTCTCCCTCTCTCTTCTCTCTATTTTCTACCTCTCTATTTTCTTTCTCTACCTTCTCTCCCTCTTTCTTGTCCTCTTTCTACTCTTCGTATCTCTTTCCTCTATATCTTCCTCTCTTTTCTTCATATCTCTTCTCTCTCTATTCTCTCCCTCTCTTTTCTCCATCTCCTCTCCCACTATACTCTCTCCCTCTCTATTCTCTCCATCTCTATTCTTTCCCTCTTTTCTCGTTCTGTCTTCTCTCGTTCTCTCTTCTCTCCCATTTTCTTCTCTCCCTCTCTTTCCTCTCCCTCCCTATTCTCTCTTTCTTTATTTTCTCCTCTCTATTCTCTCCCTCTTTTCCTCGTTTTCTATTTTCTCTCCCTCTCTTTCCTTTATATCTCCCTCACTTCTCTCTCCCATCTCTTTCTTTCTCCCCCCACCTCTCCGTCTCTTTTTCCCTTCTACTCTATCTCCCCTATCTCTCCCTCTTCATTTCTCTCCCCTGTCCCTCCCCCTTCTTTCTTCCGCTTTTCTTTTCTCCATCTCTTTCCCCCTCCCTCCTACGCCTCACTATCTCTCTCATCTCATCATTTACAAACATTCCTCTCCCATTCCCTTTCCCACCTCCATTCTTCCTCTCCTTCCCTCATACTTTTTCCCTCCCGTTGTAGCTTTCTATCTGTTTACTTTATCATTGGCTCTCTTTTTTCTCTCTCTATCTCTCTCCCACTTCCATTCTACTCTATTTGATTTGCCTTCTCTTTTTTTCCATTCTACACTCTCATATTATTCTAACATTTAGGAGTAGGTGATTAATAAACTTCGCTCGAAGCGATGGCAGCGCTATTGTCTCGGCCGTCACGAGATATCCATCCATTTTCCTTCTGTTGCCGGGAGGCGATTTGATGGATGTATTTTTTTACAGGTAGGCTTAATCGAATTATTAGATTACATTTTTTCCAGTGATAATATGTACCTAATGTTATCAGGCGAGTAGAAAGAAGTGAACAATTCGCGTGCAATTTCGGAATGATTTGTATAGGTTCGTTACGCTGTCACACTTATTGTGATTTGAAGATTGGATTCCGTCTAATTTTCATCGCTAAATATGATTTTTATTGTAAGGCATTTAGTAGTCCTGAGGATTTCTATGTGACACTTGCAACTCATTTTGTTGTAACAATGTATTTAATTAACCAGTGTGCCAAATTAATTGTAAAATATGCTTTTAAGGCTATTAAAACAAAATAAATAGCTGTTATAAAATTTTTATGGATAAAAAGTTGATGTGTATCTTAATAATTTGATTTTAATGTAAACATTTGTCATATATAGTTTTACCATTTGTTACACTAATATTTCGCTTCAGCCTATAGTACGTAAATAAATCGGATCATTCGTTTTAAATTATCTCCTTGAATAAAAATTCCATTCTGGGTAGCGCAACAAAATAAGAAATTAATGTCGGAATTAGCTTACAATCGCAATTCATCAATTTAAGGAATTTTCATAATTTCATAAACACAGGGCAGTAGTATACCATGTATCTCCTAACGGTCATTAAAATATTAAGGATGGGTACTTACTAGTTCATATTGACCTAAAGAATATGTTACAGCATTTTATTTAAAAGACATTTATGGCCATTTCTATACCTCTTCAAATCGCATAACATTTCAGCGAAAGTTTATTTGAGTCGTGGAGACCATGCGGTCTTGATTTGCCATCTCTTTAATACTCCCTTTGTGCCGAGGAAAAACTCGTCCATATTTTTTTCAAATAATAAAAAAATTACTTTTAATCCGATCCGAAGCGTAACAAATGAATGTTTACCCGGCGAGAAAAAAATCGCGCATCCTAATATTAACACCCGGAGCGAGATATTCCAGCGGTCAGATTATTTTTTTCAAAAAGACCGCCGATGCCCATTCTTCACAACCGTCCGCAACCGAGGGGGAGAAACAAACGAATGGCTCTCCACCGTACGCTTTCGATCAACAGAAGAATATCCGTTTCTCCCCGCGATAAATTACATATATAAAAAAACAAACGTATAAATCCGAAGTGCCCGAGAGAAAAAGTGACTGCTCGGGTATTACCCCGACTCCATGCCGATTGTCAAACCGCGACAATGGGGCATTTAATCAACCTTCTCCGCCTTACTTCGCGGTATCTCTCTCGTCGCTCCGAACGCCCTCCTTACGATATTGCAAAAAAATCATCCCACCCTTTTTATAAGCTATTTCATCTTCTCCACCCCCAATCCCTCACCCAGTCCTTGACCGTTCTCCAATAGTTCTCGAGAATCTCTTTGTACTTCTCGTCTCCTTAAGCGTTCTGATGTCGGCTATCCGCTTTGTAAGCGGCGCCTTTCATAAGAAATACCCATCGTCTCTCTTTCTTTCCTTTCCTCTCATACTTCTCGCTCGTTAATCTCGGAGCGTCGGCCGCCGACACACACATTGTTCTCTCGTGGGTGGCGGGGCGGGACGCGAAAACCGGACAGTCCTGTTTCTGTTTAGCGGCAGGTGTCTTATCATCCTCCAACACTCTCCTCTCGCTGTCTCTCTCCGCTCTTCGTGACCCTATGTCGCTTCGGGGAAAACCCTTCAAGCTCTCATTCCAACAACCAGGGGCGGATCCAGAAGGGGGCGATCGTCCAAATTGTCCCTCCCCATTTCTGAAACTGCCCCTGCCGACGACCCTATATTCTTTAATTCCCTACTCTCATCGGAATTTTTCTTTCCCTTGCAATACAAACTAAATCTTCGGTGTAGAAACAAGGAATTTTGCTGTTAATTAATTTAAGAATGCACCCAGTGGAGGGTGATTGTCCACCCCCCCCTCCCACACGGATCCGCCACTGTTCCCAATCGACTGCGGTTCGCGGATAAAGGTCCGTAACCTTCGCGACTGATTTGAGATGCTCCCAATTCTCCCAGATAAAATCGCAAAAAAACGCTTTTTACACCACAATTTACCACAGGCACTCGTCATCGAGTGATGATTCAGCGAGGAGCACTAAACTTATGATGTAATTCAATAATTTGCTATACTAAAGTCATCGCGAGTGGGAAAAAATATATTTTTCTTCATTTTTCCTTCACTAGAAAATCATTGAGCTCGTATTATGGCTGAAAACAACCTAAGAGTAAGCACTACAACGTTCATATGCAATCCATTCCAAAGTCGTTCATCCCAAATCCCTTTCCGTCGCACATCTTCAATAGATAGACCCACGAATCCCCCACTCCTTCCGGGCACACATAAAATCAACAAAAGTGTTCTTTTAGAATCTCGATTCGGTGAATTACCACTACTATAGACGGCTGCATTGTAGCCGGAAGATCTTTTTCGTTTTCTTTTGTTTCGCTGTTTATCTTCAATACAATTTTCCTGATAACGATAGTATTTCATCAGGTGAAGGATTCTTTACGGATGATTATAATTCTTTAGGCAGAATGAGGATCTGATCCGAAAAAGATGTTTTTTCATCTCCATGCGTAACTGTTGTTGCGTGGCTTGAATTGCAAGCAGTTATCCCTCAAGATACACATTCTTGGTGGTGTAATAGCAACCGCTTATTATCAACACTGGTTATTGTTCTCTATCGGTCGTTTTGATCAAACGTGCAATTCCATAGCTAAATGAATTTTAAGGATGACTGCCGTTTCCTGTTATCGGTCGCTCGATTTCTATCAATAGGTTCTAACCCTCTGTGATCACATTACGTTCGTCATACACTGTACTTCGTAGGCAAATTTACATAATTTTCTGGACTCGTGAACTTGCTAAAATAATACGTCTCCGAGAAATTCACGCAAGATTTCAAAGGCCATTAAACAGCGCTAATCTAGTTTAGCATATTTGAGAACAAAGTCAATGTTAAGAATGTTCACCCTGAAGGGTACGGTCCTCTAATTACTAATTGTGTGGGGAATTTTGGTGGATGTTGAATTTACTTTCACTGTGGCTTCTGTGCTCGAAAACTCTTGGGAGCAAGATTTGCCCCCCTTCCCGTAATGACCGGAGTTTCCGGGAATTTCAAGGATTTTCCGGTCTCCAGAGCAAGAATTGAACTTGGGTTCGTATTTTTCATGGTTCAAGAATGGATGAGTATTTCTCATCGTTTATAATATCATTTGTTCTAAACTTAACATCCACCTCTTAATTTCCATAAATATACCGTTTGTAATGTCTCTTTATTGATGATTACTAGCATTATATGAATATATGTGTATAACCATCCCTCGCATTGCTCGGTATATGCGATTCTGTAAAACATCGTGCAAAGCGAAACCGTGCAAAGGAATTCATGAAGTTACATTTGAGCGCCATCTTGATATCAACGTGCCACAATTTTCGTATATTAGAATCGGAACTACTTCTTCTTTCATATATTCTTTGAATCTAACTGAAGCCTTCTTGAAATTTTAACGTTTGAGTGCCGTTTTGAAACCGATGTTAAGCGAAATTTATGGCCGTGCAATTGGAGGTAGTTCATCAAAATTAAAACCGTGCTAAAGAAAAATGAGCTAAACGGAAGCCGTGCAAAGCGAGGGATGGATGTATACGTTAAACAACGCAATAGATGTTCGTGCGATTAAATACTACAAGCATTTTAAAAATAATATTAACAGTTTTTCCTTGGACTATATAACGATGCAACAGGTAACTCAGTTGCTCCTAAATCTGTTCATAACGGGATCTCTTTCATATAGTGCAGAAGTCTCAAACCCACATCGGTGCTCGGTCCGAATGAATGCCTTGCACTGAACCCGCGGGCCGCATTATGGCACCGTGCCAAGTGCACGGGCCGCAAACTTTCCCAGTCCTCACACCGTATCATATTCTTTGGACATTCATTCTCCCCTAACAGAAGGAATAAATCGCTCCAACCCATTGACGCTGCCTAAAAATCATTCATTACAAAAATGCTGGTTTCATCGTCGAGGATTAGGTTCTTTTGACATGCAAAAACACACACTGGCAGTAGGAAGAACATACTTGGTATCCCACCTGTGCAGAATTTTTATAAATCTGAATGACGAATTAACTGCGTATATTTTAAAAGTGGTGATTTAATATGCTTCTTAAATTTCTTAGATTTGCACGAAATATTTTGTAAGAAATAAAATTGAGTTTTGTCCGTCTAGTGTAAACTACCTTTCTTCGCGAGCCGCAGAAATGTACCACGGGGGCCGCGATTTTGAGACACCTGATATAGTGTTTGTTTTGCTCATAAATCAATAAGTTCCTCTACGGCATCGAACATTCCGTATCACGTGCTGAAATATAAGCATTAGGGATCCCCATGTTGAAACCAAGGCTAAGGGCTATACCCATTTCATACCCCTATATCCATAAAATGCGTAACATATTATTACTTAGAGGTTTCTATGTATCTGTAAATGAGTATTCTAACATCTTTGATGTGTGAGAAAGACTGACCTGAGAATCATTAGAGAAGGTGATTCTTTTGTGTTCTTCAAGATATCCAGGAAGTAAAGCTTCTACGCGCTTTCTCCTGCTGCAAAACAATGGCAGTCACCTTGAAAGGCATTTAGCAGAACCTAATCCGTATATCTAATTGGGCTCCGTATAAATGCAAACGTCTAAGCGCAACTTTAACGTAGAAGTGTGGATATTTACTTTCGCTTAACATAAATCCGGCCACAGACTCGGTGATCGCGCATGTTAGAGAAGGGTTCTCTTCGATGGTAGGATAGTGAAAGCGAACGAGTAAAAAATAAAATATTCGAAATTGATTCATCGAGCTCATCTCACTGTTTGATGTTAATAGAGGATCGTGATAACTCCCTTAACCATAAAATAGTTAGGCAAACAAGATGTGCTACTTTGTAGCTGAAACGCGCGTCCGGATTACTCAATCGCCGCACGGATATTAGAGTTACCTATAGATCGCTTATGCGCAGGAAAGTATTCGCTAGAGCAGTGGTGGTGCCGCAGGTACCGCGAAAATTTTTTTTTAGTGAATAAATCAATAATATGGATGTGTTGGTGGGTAATTAGAGCAAACCTTTTTCATCTGATAAATTGATTATGTAGTAGCATAAACAAATGGATGCGACCAAAGGTTGTAATACCCATATCTATAAATGTATAAGACTTTCACAAGGCTGGGGTACCGCGAAATCCTGTTTATCCTTGAAAGCGTGCCGCGGCTCAAACTATTTTGGAAACCATTGCGCTAGAGAATTGTCGAGATCCTCTTAAAACCGAAAATACATTAAAGAATGAGCACTTCAATACCAAAAAATTTTAAAAAAAGTAATATATCATCTTTGTATTATCTTGGTATCTCCAATAATTTTAGAATCTAATTTTAGTTGCTCACCACTGTAGACGGCTGAATTTTTCATGATTTGTAATACATATAAGAATTCGGTTTAACATGTAATATGTCATAAAGGTTTGTGGCTTGATTAACTTTTGGCTCGATTTATCATCGGTGGTAAAACTCCTTCAATCATTATGGCCGAAGGAGTTTTCCCACCGATGATGTAATATGTTGGAAATCGAATTTTTTGTAGTTACCGTTTTCTAACTTCTTTTTCATCTGAATTTTATTTTCCTAAGGAAAAATCATTCTTATAAAAAATATGAAGCAAGTTTAAATAGGTTTTTTTAACATGAACACCGTAAATTACTGTTTATATGCTTTTGCTTAACATTTAATCTAATGCAATACAAAATAAACACAGAATGTGGCCTTAAAAGATAAAAGAATAGATATGGCATTACACGCTAAGGACGGGAAAATGAATTTACTCTAATACTTTTTAACTCTTATTCTTTGAAATCAATGGAACAAATTTTGAAACGAGAAAAAAGTCTGCTATGACCGGGAATTGAACCCGGGTCTTCCACTTGCCGGGCGGATATTCTACCTCTGAACTATCGTAGCAGAACATTTTCTCTCGTTTCTAAACACGGATGTTTCCCTTGGTGGGACGGGAACTAACCAAATTAGTATCAAACTGCCCCAACAGATGTCCTCGAAGAGAATATCGAAAAAAACTCCTACCTCTCAAATGGTGAGATTGCCAAACATGAAATTGATGGGATGATATGATCCGAAGATCCTATGCAGACAGGCAATAAGCTGTGAAAGATGGAACAAATTTTGAAACGAGAAAAAAGTCTGCTATGACCGGGAATTGAACCCGGGTCTTCCACTTGCCGGGCGGATATTCTACCTCTGAACTATCGTAGCAGAACATTTTCTCTCGTTTCTAAACACGGATGTTTCCCTTGGTGGGACGGGAACTAACCAAATTAGTATCAAACTGCCCCAACAGATGTCCTCGAAGAGAATATCGAAAGAAACTCCTACCTCTCAAATGGTGAGATTGCCAAACATGAAATTGATGGAATGATATGATCCGAAGATCCTATGCAGACAGGCCTGTCTGCATAGGATCTTCGGATCATATCATTCCATCAATTTTTTGAAATCAATGGTAAATTAAAATATTTCTGTTTACACTTTTAAATATATAGTGAAATTAAACATGATTCATCCAGCACAATACAGTTCTGATCCGCCATTATTTATTTAGCCATGGATATTATATGTCAAACAATATATGGTCGTACATAGAAAAAAACTATAATGATAATGTAGATTACAACGCACACCAGGTCAGAAGGGGGATTGAAAATTACTCCAAGGTTTTACGAAGGCGTCATTTAAAAACCTCAATTCGTTCTTAGCTACATAACTACTTGGCAACGGATAGAATCCACTTTTTATAAGTTTTTCTAAGGAATATTTATAGTTATGATTAATCTAGTATAATGTTAAAAATAATTCATGCACCTTAATATCCTGAATTTCCAAAATAGCACTGACTGAAACACAACTTCGCCCGTCCGAATGCGTATTAATCGCTCCGCTGTTCCGCTATATTGGGCGAAGGAAAATATGATCGATAGTCTGTTGCTTTTCAAGTCGCCGCCATGCACGAGCGCGCCTTTCTTTCCGAGCAGCTATGTGGATGACCTGGTCGTTATGAGTGATGAAAAATGCGTCCCGTGCATCATTCGAGCCCTTCGTCTCAAGGTCAGGTTGCGGCACACACAATGCCGGCAGTAGCGACGAATTGATGACGATGCTAGCTTTTAACCTCGACCTTTCAGTACATGACGAAATTTTTTAAAGCTGATTTATCGGAATGCGAGGATTATTTGAAACTTAGAAAACGCTTTAACTACGGATAATTTTGTTTTAAAAATCCTCGATTTCCCTTTAGGATTTTAGCTGATTCTCGTAGCTGAGAGGATGTTATAAAATAAGTATGAGAACTTTAACACCTTCAAAGTTCGATTTCGGTAATGTCCAATTTAAAAATAAAACACAAAAATCAGTTATACTCTAAAGATCTAACATCTACAGTTTATAGTAATATTTAATAATTATATTATGTATCTATGACACCTAATTCTTATATACCTTGTTTACCATTAATAGTAGTAGCTCCATTTTCAAACATTTGAATCAAGAAAATGTGCTTCATCAAATTAATATCAACCATCCTCATTCTTCATTTACGCCGTTTTCATTTCCAAGAGAAATAATTCACTAGTCTTCTACAAGATCGTGCAAGCGTTTGTTATATATTAACGTTTTTGCTCTTAAATAAACTTTAAAAAAATTATTCTAATGCTATACGCTCATAGATATCGGAAAATATTTTTGGACGTTGATTTAGAGGAATCCACTGACTTTTCACACCGTTACATTGCTTATGTTAACAATTATAATGACTACACTGCATCTTTATCGCGCACGCTCACGTAATCCATAAACAATTCAGTCGTTTAAAAATTTTCCAACTACTTTTATTATTTCTCTATATTTTTACGCGCTGCTATTTGCCATTGTTCTTTTTAACAACTATGGATCGGAGAGTAAACACAAAAATGAATACCACTAATATTATAAATGCGCATAGTTGAAGTTAAACTTTACATTGGAAACAAAAAATAATTATAATAAAACTTATGTTTTCAAACTTTATCCATTAAAATGGCAATTTTTCTTTACTGAGATGATATTTTTAGATATTTATTTACTGCAAAATTACCCCACTGTCAAATCCAAACCCTAAATAAAGCGAATATTTAAAAAAAATTCCTTGCAAACATTCCCTATGGAGCCTTTTCATTCCATTCAAAACCGAAACGATTGGATTTTTATTAGCGGACGCAGGCATCCGTTTCGAAATTACCTACTATTTTGAGTCGTACGACGTTATCAGAACGCCGTTCGGAGCTCCGAAATATTCGGCCCGAGGACTGTTAAAAAAAGAAATGCAGATTTAAATACCGTGGACATCCGCGATGGAAATTCTCGGTTTATTTACGAAACATTCCTCCCTTCTTCCCTGGCTCGGGGTATAGGAGCGTTCCGTTCCAATTACTCTTAAAGGCGTGCCTTTCGTTCGCTCCAGGACGATTTGCATAAATATTTTTATTGCTTATAAAAATCACCGCCCAACTGTGATAATGTTATATACGATTTTGTAACTAGTATAGCCGAATGCCTGAGCGAGAGAATTCGAACGGGATGAATCTAGTCTTTTCCTTTTCGAGCCACGCTTTGATAGGCAAGGTTCCTGGTTAATATTACTGCGAGTGAATCAAGACCCCCACCGAAGGCTGTAATGTTTTGCTCATTTTTGTGGAAATATTATTGGCTCATTTCAACTTTGGTCCAAAACACGGTAGCATGACAAATATTTATATCATTGGGCGGTTTTTTCGCTTTATTGTATTCATTTGGTGAAATTTAGGAGGAATATGAAAATTTTTCATTTTCTTCTGATATTTATTGGTAAATATTAAGAAACTGCAATATGGCAAATTAACAATATCTTCAACATGATGATGTGTTAGATCATTGGTATTCAACCTTTTCTTGCTGACGTAACTCTTGGAGCATTTTTTAATAGTCAGGAACCCCGAAATACATTTCAAAGTGATATTGAAATGAATAGCACTTCCATTAAGATAGACAATCCATGTTTATAACGTTAAAATTCACATTTTCGGCGTTTTCTGGTTTATGACGTTATTCTTAATCATAACGTCTGATTCCGGAGTCGCGCGTGAAAGACTAAGTAACAAGAAAAATTATAATATTTAACACTTACACGTACCCCGTCAAAACTCTTTACGTACCCCTAGGGGTAAGCGTACCCCCGGTTTAAATCCCTTTTCTTTGGGCAATTGCTAATAAAAAATAAAAAAATCAATGTTTAAAAACGACACAGATAAAAATATCCCAATGAGGCGATATGAGTACATATATTATTATTATTATTCAAGTAGTTTGTCGCAGCCCCGCTTCAATTAAATTTGAATGACAATTGACGAATGAAAGTG
Source organism: Tanypteryx hageni (assembly GCA_028673005.1). Lineage (NCBI taxonomy): Eukaryota > Metazoa > Arthropoda > Insecta > Odonata > Petaluridae > Tanypteryx > Tanypteryx hageni. The sequence goes on from CM054114.1 coordinate 30,152,061, forward strand.
GATGGGCAAGAGATGTTTGTACTTGTCTAATTAAAAAAACCCATGTTGGTTTAAATATAAATTGATTCAATTATTTCTTCTTTGTCCCTATTCATAATTTTATCCCAAGGACTTGAAGTGAAATGCAATTAACCTATTCTATCCCCATTCCCGGAAATTCTAATCACTGTTAAATCTCCATTAAGCTGCCCACAAAATAATTTTCTTTACTCAGAATTTTATATGCATAATTGTTCTGTTTTTATAAACAAAATTACAATTGATTATATTATGTCGTTATTACATAAAACTTTCGTCGTCGTGTTGGCGTACCCCAGAAATTTTCTCACGTACCTTCGAGGGCACGCGTACTCCACTTTTAGAAACACTCATCTAGAACAGCGGTTTCCAGGTATTACAAAGCTCGCCCCCCCCCTCTCTAAGCAATGTTCAATTACAGTTCAAAAACAATACCTACCGGACATATAATTACCGTTAATAAAAACCTGGACGTAAACCATATATCTTAGCCAATTGAGGACTAAATTTTTGCTGCTGCATATTTTAGGTCTCAAGATTATGATGGTTAAACGGACAGTAAATATGTGTACGAGAATTCCTTTGCGCCCCCTCCTTCCGACCTATTCATCGCACCCCTCAAGGGGGGAGGGGGCGTCCCACAGTTTGGAAAACACCGATATAGAGGAAAATGTACGAGGAATCGAGTGGAACGCTACGAGAGCGCATCTCATCTCGATAGTTCGACTCGATCGAAGCTTAGCGGCGTTTGAGATTTTTATTTTATTTTCTGAAAAGACTTAACCAGTTCCCTTTCTCGCATGTCGCGGCACGAGGAGCGACTCATAAATTTCAACTCGGAGAGGCGTCTTCTTCTTCTCCTTCCTTCTCTGCTCGACTCTTGAAAGAAAGAAAAGAAAAACCTAGCAGGTGAAAACAGGAAGCCGCTTACGAACTCGGCTCCCGCGAAGTATACATCCACATTTTTATTCATCCCTCCACTCCCGGACAAAAGTATAAATTATTATCGTTTGACAAATTAAGAGCCAATGACAGAGCTTTTAGCTGCGGGCCCACCAATCATGCGGAGGGGGAGAGATGTCCCGCAGAGAAAGCGGGAGGGAGCTTTGAATTATGGACCGGTGACGATGCAAAGGAGTATCCTCGCTTTCCGGAGAGACACGACGACAAGCCGTAGTTACTAGAGACGCTCTCGGGTTAATGTTCATTGACTTTAATGCACCGGGTTCGAACCGGATCCTTTAATTGCCCTCTGCCGCAGTTCTCCGCAACCATTTAAATTTCACGTCACACTTTCGTGTTCGCTCGATCTGCGGTGCAGGCCGAACCAAATTTACATGAGGTTGTTTGGAACATTTTTTATCGCCCTGTAGCAAATAATAATGAAAAACAATATCATCCAAAGAGAACCTATGATGCCTATTTTCCATTGAATCAATTATTTAATGTTTACATAGGCTTTAATAGCTTTAAAGCCATCGCGGATATGTAGCTCTTTGTGTTCCCAAATTTCAAAATTTAGCGTTATAAAACACTACATATATATTAGAACGGAAAATTAAATTGATCACATGTATTTGTACGGAAAAATTAACGCGTGTACGTATTAGAATATACCGAATACGATTCAAACAACCATTGTTGCTATGGCAACACTCTCGTAATGAGTGATAAAAACGGCAAAATTTACGGTATATACGCGGAATTCTAAGAAATACAATCGATAAGCAAAATTATACGATAATAATTAAAGTTTGCATTCCTTTCCTCTGATAATATTACAAAACTCGCTCCGATATTACAACTTTAAGATATTTTTATGCGCAAGAGAAAATTAACCTGCACGATGGATTTCAGATTTCCCATGTTAATCGAATGGGAAGGATAGTTCCTGGAATCGAACCCGGAACTTCAATCTTCGCAACAAAAACTATCTTCGAGAGCTCGGCCCATGTAGCAATAGAGTTCCACCAAGTTCCATTAAAATCGGTCAATTGTTCAAAAGTTAATAGGGAGGGGGGCGGACAGACAGTCAGACAAACGACGAAACTATTAGCCTATTTCCATTCTGGAAAGTAGGCTAAAAATAATCACTCTTTCCATTATTATAAAGGAAATCATTGCTAGAGTCTACTTTTTTATGTCTTTTAAGTATTAAAATAATAACAACAATAATTTATTTCATGATTCAAACGATATTACAAGATACTGTAAGAGCAGTGATTTGTGATGTCATGATTGAATTTATAAATTATTATATTACATTAAGGCCCTGCAAAGCCATTGATTTTTCTGCAAGTGGCTAGCTTCAAATCAATTATTGTGTTGTTTTTAGATATTCAATTACATCGAACTAAATAACAATGAATAACACTACGAGGGATGAAATGTGGGATTGTAAAAATGTTAACCTCGCCACATTTAATCCATATTATGGAATTCCACGGAGTCTCGGCCTCTTCTATGAATTTTATTCGCTATTTAGGCCGGATTACGAAATATTCAGTGAAAAAGTTGTCGATTCTGATGTAACGAAGCAACTTGGTTTTACTGCCGAGCAACTGGAACAGCAAGACATCTCACAATAAAGTAATCGCTCTTTCAGAGAGATTTCGTTTCTGTTGTCTTAGCTTGAGAATAAGGAAAGAATATTCTCCCCGCCCTCGCTATAACGTAGCGCGGCACACCTGAGGACTTATTCGCGGAGCAACAGTATGCCGCGGCACACCGTTTGCGAGGATGAAGCGTTAGAGCTTCGCTTTACGACCGTCGTTTCATCGTACGACCGTCTCTAGTTTCCCCTTCATATCCGATTTTTTTTTCGCGAACGTAATCTCCGCGAATAATTTAACGAGCGTCGTTTAAGTTCGTGCGTGTCGTGTCGTGATATTAAATCTCTCTGATCGCACGTGACGGAATTCGCTCACTTTTTTTTGTTTTTATTTGCGAACCGAGATCCGCCATTACGAAAGCCTTATTCCGTTCTCGATCTCCTCATACGAGCTGTCAAAACGCGGGCGTGGAGCGAGAGGAAAAAGAGAAGTGGTAATAGCTGAAATTTAACTTTTTTGCCGTGGCGTGACGAGGGGCGGTAAATTAAAACGGTGACAGTTTCATTCCCTACGCTCTTGAGGTACGACCCGTTGCTACGGCCGCCCCGAGCGTTGAAAATCCGTTTCTTATTATTTGCTTTCGTGGCTCGGTCCGAGAAGAGAAAATCGTGAGTGCCATCCATTATATACATATATATATCTTTCTCGCACGCTGAATCGTCTGTCGTACGTCTTAATCTAAAGGAGAGGAATTAAAAAAAATATTTATATATATATATATATATATATATATATATATATATATATATTTTTTAAAGACTGATTTATGCGTTAATTTCCTCGCTTACTTTTAATGATGCCCTCGCGACGACCCATTACGGCGTCGCGTGTGTTGGCATTCCTTTCGTTCATGCCGAGAAGCCGGGGCAATAACGATGGGGTGAATTAATTTTAAGTGCTGCCTTTTAGACGAAGAAAGGAGACTAGTCTGTCGCGTTTTCTTGTCTTCCATATCAGAGCCGCCTAACACACACGAGGTCTTCATTACTTTCTCAGATTCAAAGTACAAGTAGAGAATGTGTCGTGATAGCGAAAAAATCGAATATGATCAATGTTCAAGTTCGAAAAAGTGTTTTTTCCCCCCTGCAATCCTGCATGTATGTAGTAGTACGTTCTCTGCTCGCGGCTCTAGGGTTTAAGCCGTTCAACAGGATCTGATTAAATTTCGTTTCTGTGAAAGATATCATCGTAAACAGAGTTCTCGTTGAAATGAAAGGTGTCGGGCAAAAGATTTGGATTTTCTCAAAAAAAGATTTCATCTGATTTCGAATAAACCTCGTCCAATTATAGATGTCGATGTCTTCGACTATGCCCATGTAATATATGTTTCTAAAAAATAAGTAGGGGTACAGCTACATTCAAACTAAACGAGTTAAACGCCCAGCTATCGCCCGTCTCTCCCCGCCATAACAGCGGCAGCATTGTTGCTACGAATCAAACCGCGCGCTAATGCGTATTGACCTAATCAGTGGCATTAATCTAGGTACTGGAAGCGTACGGATGTGAGGTAACTAGTGCGATATACGTTGCGCCGATTCTTTTAACATTTCATTCGCCCGTATTCTGTTTTCTTAACGTGTTTATTTCGTCCCCTACCGGAGGAATGGCACCAGGATTCGATAGAAGCTCAATTCGTGTCGCTCAGACTTGCGCGTGCCGACGTCGCAATTAATTGAGCAAAACTGTCCGAGAGCCAAGGTTCTTTTGATGGATTCGTAGGTGCTCGAATCCCTTTTTTTTAAACGGGAGCATTTTGGCGACTGTCAACATCCTTTCGTCCGAAGTGGAATATATTTCACTGCCGTCGCTGCCCCTAACCAATTCGTATTAGGGCCATTTCCAAGCGTAACTTACACCGTCTCGTGGATAATGTCCAATATTTCCTGCGCAACTCCATCTATGCGATTGCATTTTTTATGGGGCTCGCGAAAACAAGGTCGCTTTATTCAAGCATTAAATGAAAAGATGGTTTCATCGAAACGTGAAATCGATCGGCGATTTTTCGAACAGCAACGGATACCAAAATCGTCTTACATGAGGCTGATTAAGTCAATCTGAGAGAAATGTTAAACTACTTAGGTCATCGAATATAAAATTAATGGAGACATTTTGTTTTTTGTGTCACGAATGATGTTGACGTTTCTAACCATCTCTTTTGAGCATTATTGCATGATTATTAGCGACATATACAACTAACGGTGTCTTTTCATCCATTTTCTCATCAAGTCGAATGTGGTATGCTTAAAAAGTATTTTTCTGTCCTCCGAGGTATTCTTTTTCTTAGTTAGCCTTCGCCTGAAATAGTTGTGAACAGTAATTTTACAAAAGTATTACATCAATGAATTTCCATTGGAAATAATACATTACTTTCTCAGATATCAAAAGCAATTCATGCCTAATTTATAATACCCCAATATTTTGTTAAGAATTTGAAGAGCACAAATGTCAAATAAAATTTCCAAAAGTTGAGGGAGGTGTTATTTTGATAAAATAATCGAGAAACCTGTTGCGTATAATTTCTTTAGTAATCATTTCTTCACGTTTTATTCATAAAAAATTATTCAAATCATAAATTCCTCCGATATAGTGAAAACATAACAGTTTAATTGAATCTAAAGATGTGAAATGGAATACTACAAAGCAAACATCACATTCTTCTCATTACATTGAAATCATTTTAGATCGCTGGTATTTTACAAATTTACTAATTGCGTTTGGTTGCGTCCATTTATCCACGTATGTAAATTAATTGCAGGAAAAATGTCCTGAAATAATTTCTCAACCTGAAGCCATTCTTAAAAGAATCCTATTATGCTCGGAAGCTATTTGCATATATTTTTTTCAGTCGCAGAGAACGTATAAAATTGACCTTGGCATTGCTTGCGAGTTACACAAGCGTGCTTGATTCAAACGAACGCATCAATTGGAATGAACTTTTTCAGAAAAAGAAATCGATTAAACGTTATTAAAAAAAAGAATTACTAAACCTTATATGTTTTCATTATATAATCATGGAAAAATATTCATTATTTACAAAATAATCGCCTGTATTCATTTAGAATATGGGATTATGAGTAAAAGTTGCACTTAGCAAAATCATAATTATTAGTACTGATGTTCTTCGGTGGTTCTCTGTTATTGTCTAAAACATTTCCTCCTAATTTTAGTTTCATGTTTTAAAAAATTTCTATTTCTCCATTATAATCACAACGCATTTAAAACTGTCTTCATGCAAAGTAAGATAAACTGCAGACCGAACTGAAATTTAATTCTTCAAATTTGGTCGTTTTTAATTTTGAAGCATAACCGGTACTTAACGAACAAGAAATAATGCAACTGGACGATACATAGTAACTTTTCTGGGACATATGGCTTAGTAAGTATTATTTGTGACAACCGGCTGTACGTTTGGATGCATTTTAAACGAAATCCTTGTAACCATTTTTGAGTAAATCGAATTTCGTTTCAAAATATCAAAGAATAAAGTATCCTTAATTGTTGCGCAATATCATTTATCTCATCATAATGTCTTTTGTGAATGATATTATCCGTAAATATGAGATATTATTTGATTTAGTTTAACCGTAAGGCTGTAGTAAAAGTTTGAATGGATCGCGGCGGAGGCGTGACGTCATAAGGTAGCTTAGCGTACATTTTAATGTCACTGGACGGCATATAGTATTCAAGAGATATATGGCTTACGTAGTTATATTTGTGACATAAGGCTCTACAATTGGTATGATTTTAATCAAATTCTCTTTAGCCATTTTTGAGTAAATAATTTTCAAAAATCGCCAAGAATAAACTACCCTTAATTTTTGTGCAATGTCATTTTTATGAAAAAGGGTCCGAAATAGATGATATATTGCACAAATACGAAATATGATTCTATTTAATGTACGCGTTTGTGTCCTAGATCGGCGAACAGATCGACAGACAGACGGCATGGCGAAAACCACTTTTATGGACTCGGGACACCTAAAAGTGTATTTCCACCAAAATCTCGAAGTCGAATTTTTTAAAGATAGCAATACTTTCTCAATGTACTGCGTATATGAGAAAGTAAAAATCAATTAAAATAATAATAAGAAAAACATGTATGACTAACTTTTATTGCACCGTTCATGCAATTGAAAGGTAATTTTATATCAAGAACTAAATCATACAATGCTTTATATTTCTATTTTAATAATTTATTTTAAACAACATGTAGGGAGGGCAAGAAGAGACAGAGGAAGTATAAAAGAGGGCCCGAGCATCCTCAGCCTCTCCCCTAGTTACGTCCTTGACGGAAAGATGTGAACGATTTCACAGTAATTTTCTCTTCATCTACGGAAAACTGAAAATAGTAAAGGAAAATGCAATCAAAGCATTGAACAAAATGGGATTCATTCAAATTTGGCAATATTTTATTACGGAAACGGAAGAGTCAAAACTTGTTTTTTTACGAGATTCTCATTATCATTCGTAGAGTGAGGCCATCGGAAGGAAATGCAGATGTAGATATATAGAGGTCGTCGCCCCTTGGCCTTTGAGAGAGGTCCTTAGATGTTATTAACGGATGGCAGCAGCTGATTCTATCAAGATAAGGATCTAGGTTTATCTCCCATTCACATAATTTGGAAAATTATCCACTTCCATATGCCACGGATAAAAATCCAACTCGCCATAAAGGATAGGTGATTTATATCACGTAAGTTGCCGAAAAGAGCGTTCTCGATTCATCATCGTGTTCTCTCGAATAACATATCGATGCCAAATTTGCAATATGCTAAGAGCGACGATACGGAATTATTTATCCTACCGTTGAAAAAATACTGTTATCTAGCACGTACAATAAATAACTTGATGCGATTTTGCGAGGTAGATATTAAAAAGAATGAGAATTTTTGAGGACGATATTTTCGTTACCGATGCTTCTCATTGTTTGTGTTCTATTTACTCCCTCGTGCTGCCTCGATGTTCTTTTGTCCTCAGTTTAACGGAATTAACAATTTTTTTTCTTACCAGGCTTGTCTTCCTCCGTCTTTTATGTTTTTCAAAAGACCTCTCTGTCTTTGATGACAACTTTTTGAATCATTAATTTTGTATTTCTTGCGAATATAAAACTCTTACTTGCTCATGTTTATTTGAGTGCGATGAAACGATTCTATAAATATGTGGCTCCCACGAAAAACTCATCTCCGTTCCGTATGTCTTATAAAATAAAATTTCCGCTCAGTTGAAATTACAGACGTTTTCAAATTTATTTTATCTTAGGGAAAGAAAAGTATGAGGGCTTAGTTATTATTTTATTGTTGGATCTTACATTTATCAAGCGCAATACTATAAATATGGTTTTCGTTAAAGTGTTTCCGACGAATGATGATGCCATTTTTTCGAGCGAAATAATGACTTTAATCTGTTATCATGACTTTCAAAATGTAGGATTTGTTATAAAATAACCAAACAGAACTCCGTACAGATCACTATAATACACAACGAATACCTTATTTTCCTCTCTCAAGAAAAATTCTATCTTAGTGGAAACTTTAAATAATGAATCTCAATGTCTCCTATCTCAGCGTGAAAGAGAACTGCAATGCAATTGCAAGGAATTTTGACGAGTAAATGCCAATATGTATGGACACACACACACACATACATATATATATATATATATATATATATATATATATATATATATATATATATATATATATATATATATCACTTTTCCATTAATATGAAAAGTTTTGTCGTTTTTGCACAGGTTGGTGTTTGGAAGATTATTTTGTAGGATAAAGATAAGTTTTTTGTGACTTCAATGAAGATTACTACAAACATGGGTAAAAATTCTGCTGGAATTTAACTTCTCTTGAAGAATTCAATTGTGGAGATCTAAAGGAACCAAAGAAATTCAAGTGAAATATTAATGTTTCCATTCTTCAATTTTAACTTCGAACAGAAGCTAGATAACGCCTCAAAACCTTCACGAGAAGCGGTCTTTATGCATATACTATATAATAGCGCATAAACGTGAACATCGAATTACGCGTCAATTAAAAGTCTTACGGCCACCCTTCGCCTATTGCCTATTTTCTCACGGCGCGAAATCCTTGCCACGCTCGCATTCAACTCTTGAAAAGAACACGAAAGGGAAACGGAACTCCCTTGAAGGCGGAACGAAAGACTCCCTCACCCTTTTCTCCCCTCTCCATCACCTCCTCGCTATCAGATACTCAATTCAATTGTCTTTCCTAAGCTGCAGTAACACTCCCCTTCGTTTCTCCTCCAACTATTCCCTTCCCCCCCTTCCACCTTCTTGCTCCCTCCCAACTATACGGGAGCGCGCACGCACACACACACACACAGACACGCGCGACGCCCCCGCAGCACGTCCTTGTATACCGTCGGCTTCCGCTAGTCCACGCGAGCAGAGGGGGCTGCGAGATAGGAAGAGGGGGGAGTTGGGTTCGGTTGGAGGTTGGGGTGAGGGGGAGGGGATATGGGGGTGGGGAGATGGGGGAGGGGAGATAGGGGAGGGGAGATGGGGAGGGGAGATGGGGGAGGGATGATGGGGTAAGTTAAATGGGGGAGGGGAGAGGGGATATGGGGGAGGGGAGATGTGGAATGGGAGATGAGGGAGGGGAGATGGGGAGGGGAGATGGGGAGGGATGATGGGGTAGGTGATATGGGGAGGGGAGAGGGGATATGGGGGAGGGGAGATGTGGAATGGGAGATGGGGGAGGAATGATGGGGTAGTTGATATGGGGGAGGGGATATGGGGAGGGGAGATGGGGAAGGGGAGGCGGGGGCAAGCTAGCTCCTCAATTGGACGTCAGGAGGCTCGTCCGGAGAGGCGGCGGTGTGGTGTGTATGTGAGATGTATAAGGGGGGAGCGACGTGAGGGATAGAGAGGTGTGGGAGGGAGGCGGTAGCGAGGAGGCAGAGAGCGAGGGAAAACTATCTAGTCCCGTCCGACTCCGCTGCCCCCGGGGTCATGGGGCTGACACTCTCCCGGAGCTGAAGAGGAGCAAGGGGTGGAGCCTTTACACGTCGCACGTCCCTTTCGTTATAAGACATCGCCACTTTGCGGGGAAAAATAATACGCGTCTAAAAGAATCCTTCGCCAGGAGAGGGAGGAGGAGCCTGGGGAAAAGCAAAAGAAAGCGGTGAGTCACGTTGAAGGATTAAGTGAGAGGAATATGGTCTTCTGGGGGGACGCAGGTGTTTTCTTTGAGGTGGGTTTATTTTGTCTTTTTGTGAATTATTTCGCTCTCCCTCGTATACAAAAAATGTTTCGATACGGGTCGGTTCGACTCGTTTATATTCGATGGTAATTCGGATGTTTTCTGGAGGTTTGAAGAAAAAAAAAACGCTCTCCGTTGTGGGATGGTGGCGGTGATGGGTTGTTGTAGGGTTGGGTGGGCGTGTGGGTAGGAGGGGAGGGGGTGAGTCGGTTTTGTCCCGGTTGTCTCCCGTAATTGACGTGTTTTGAGGTCGGAAAAGGCTGCGGGGGAGGACGGCGGCGACTCTTTTGATGGATCGACCCGCCTTCAGTAATTTACGAGAGCCACTGGGTTAAAAGTGGGTGTCGAGTTCGAGTTTCTGCTAAGAGGATCGTGTGTCGCGGCCGCTTGCGTAAAAACGGAAGCTAAAAGCGAGAGAGAGAGATTTCATTAGCATTTTAAAATCGCGTTTATGAATTCATTATTATTATTGTCGTTTCGGACGCGCGATCAAGTGGGTGCTCGAAGATTAAACATCTCCCGTGAATTTCACGCGGTGGATATGTGTGTTATATTATAATAGGGGTGCGCTTTCATGAGTGTGTCGAGGCGGCTCCGCGGTACACTTCCGGCTTTACGTCACGGCGCGCTTTGTTACGCAAAATAAATAACGACCGGTCGGATTCCCTTTTCTCGCGCGTTCACGTGAATTTCAGTCGCATTTGATGACGTCATCGGCTCAGATCGCGACATTTCCGAAGGTAAACATTTCGAATGCAATAACTTTCTTCTTTTTTGTTACATTTTTATTTTAGGAAGCGTGATGCCATAGGTGATCTAAAAGATCGCAATATGCTCAAAAACCCTGGAAAAACACTTGTCGTTTCATACAATTGTCTTCGAGAGTTGCATTCACGGCGGAATACCCCGACGTCAGTCGAGGCGTTTTGAATATCGCCCGGGGAACTTGCGCGTTGATAATAAAACGGCTCGTTACGTTCGCCGTTGCGATCGAATTTTTTTCACTCGTTGCCTGTTCACGCGACGCTCTTTGCGAACAAGCGAAGGGCGGAATTCACTATCAGCGCTCCGTTGTCTGCGCCGCGCTACCTGTTGCTCGCGTCTTCTCGCAGACCGGAAATGTATTTTTTTCTTCCGATTAGACTTTTTGAATTTATTTATTCGGTTAGTGAGAAAACGATTTTTAAACTCCTTTTGAAATGTGGTTTAACTTATATTGCAAATTTCTTATCTTTATTGTTTCAATCGTGCATTTTTATTCTCGTCTCAATCTCAATGGACTGAATCGAGTAAATTCCAGTGACGATGAAGATTAAAATACCCTACGGATAATAAAGGGTGAATTTTCCAAAAATTGTGTTGTTCAAAGGGCTTAGCCGATAATGAACGCAAACACAAGGTTGTACGTGATACATATTCCACAGGCAAAATGTACTGTGCGCTTTCTGTTTGTTTTTCATGATGTACATCGTTATCGTCACGCTGATTATATTGCTGTGCAGTAAAATTATGTACGCATAATCCAAGGAACATGCTTATTTTTATCCCGAAGGTATTCCGTTTTTGGCTAGTATATATTCTCCAAAATGGGTCATTTTTCCTTAATCCGGTTGATACTTTATTTGTGGAAAAACTAGATTTTTGCTGGATGAATTCTCATCACCTTCGCATTGAAAAACTAGCGCTTAAACAGTTAGTATCACAGAGGCGATTGGTTTTATTGACAGGGAAATTAATGTATCACTAAGATTTAAAGGAATAAATTAGTCAAGAAATTACTTAAGAATGGCTGTATGGCAATGAAATGCAAGATTTTAGTCTGGCGACATTTGATTTCAAAATTATATGTTTTTATCAAAATTAAGTTTCGTATATGTGTACACTTTTCATATAGTATCAAATTCTTTGGTTCATAATTATATTCATGATGTGAATTTTTCTTTAATATATTTCACTGGTAGGTTTATTCTTTTCGTGATGTGAGAATAAAAGGTATCTTTGATTCCAAATTCATCGATATTTCGATAACCTTCATGATTGAAATAATTAAGATGCCCTAATTTTTTAAATAAATTTAATCTTAATAATAATCTATTAAACTTTTTGTAGCCTTTATTCCTTATAATTATTTGGTATTTAACATTTCGTCTTGTATGTTCTAAAGATAAATGATATTGAAAAGATCATTCGTTTTCGGCGGATATATTTTCGCAACTTAATTTTTATTCGCTTATTGAAGACTTGGCGTTGCCAACCATCATTTTTTTCAATAAAAAACTCAAGCGTAACTCGCTAAAAGCCTAAGTCCTTTCGGCAATTCCAGAAAGTAACATTTCATTGTCAATTGCCCATTAAGCTAAATGGTTGGCAACGGATTTAATGGCGTGGTGTGTTCGTCCATTGTGACGTCATGAGGCCGTGAGAGAATGCAGAAAATTGTGTTTGTGTGTGTTCATTTCGAGGAATTAAAAAAGGACAACTAGAGCGGCTTGATTTAGGGAATAATTGCTTCGTTTATCGAATTTCCTCCAATGCTGGTAATTATCTGTTACAAAGGATAAAATTCCGACCGTTTGAAATCAATGGGATGCGGGATAAATGTTCCGTTTTCGGTGTTATTTCATTTTTTGTATTTAGGTACTGTTGGGAAATCCGCGACACGTGTTTGCTTGAGATTAAATTCAAAATGTTTTCTAAGCTTCCTTAGCCTGATTTCGTAGTGTTTTCATAAGAGCTGCAGTTATCAAGACAACGATTTCATTTGAGTCTCTACCAGTGCTACAAATTTTTAGACTTTGGGTAATAATATGTAGTAGAAGCAGTTATTTACCGGTTTATTATTTATCGATTAAAAATCAATTGGCTAAGCGTAATTTTTTCTATAAAAAGCAATATTTAATCTATTTCTATAATCATAATATATCAGAAGTTATGGATAGAAAGGTTTTAATTGTGATAGTTAAAATTTATCATTTTAACTTTTAAATAGAAAAGCCAACAAATTACATATATATAAGCCAAAAAATGTATAAATTGTAAAACAAATGTAAGATTCATGCTATATGTCATGTAATACAATTAAGGTAAGTATTTTGAATTGAAATTGAATTGAATTATCAAAAACCCAACTTTTCGTATGATTTTATATGTAATGGAATCGCAAAAAATTGTTCAAGTTATTCATTTTGCACAGCGTTTTCCATGTCAAACATATCATTCCAAAAATCCATTCGCACAATACACACCCTAGCAAGCTTTTTAAACGATCTTGGAATTACCGTGGTGGTTATATTCTGCTGTATTTTCGGTCGTTTTTAGCAGTTAAGGTATTTTTGGCAGCCGTTCCTACAAAAAGAAAAAATTAGTTTAGTAAGTCCATATAGCTTCGGAAATAATTTAAAATCATCGAAGGTTATCCCTATTGTGCAGCCGACCTCGTTTTTTCTCGCTTGAGTTTCAGGAATGGCCAACTATTCCAACAATGATGCTCCGCCCACATGCCTTTGACTCCAGGCATCTAGTCTATTCCAATTCCCCCCTTCCTCCCTCACCCCACCCTCCACTCCCGTTTGCCTTCAACCCACTCGCACCGCCCACCCTTTATTTCGTTCTTCCTCTCTCGGCCCACTGTTACTTGTCATCCCTACCCCAACCTTTCCCATCTTACACTAATGAACTGCTAAACCATACTCTGTATTCGATGCTATTCTTTCCTCTCTTAAGATTTTTAAATGAGTTTATAAAACACTGTGATCCGTGTGAGGTTATCATTAAAGTTTATGTTTTTCTCGCTTCGACTATCCCATGCGGAAAGATTCCTTAATAGAAATTAAAGACTTATTGTAATTCCCATTTCTATCACCGTGTAAAAACTGACTTCTATGCGGAGAAAGTAAAAAGTATCATTCCAAATTTCAAACGAAGAAATAAACGAATGCACATTATATCTTTCGACAGTGAAAGGATGTACCAGTGCTCTAGATCTCATGGATCTAAATCATAGACAGGCTTCCCATTGTAACTGCTTAAGTAATGACAAATAATTGACTAAATAAAGCAGGAAGTCGCTGGATTCATCTCCGGCTGCGTAATTGGTAGTTTATTATCTCAGATAGCATTTATGTTCAGTTGCGTCGTTATAGGCATATTGATAAAAAGATGAAAAATTCTCACAAAATTTTATCATTCATTCTTAAGAAATTTTTATTACAACTGGTTAAATAAAATATTGATGTATTTGATGAATGTGTACGCGACCACATATTAGTGATGGATAGTAAAAATTCCGAGTAGCTTGTTTTAAAAGAGGCATTTCAATCAAATAAAATTCATATTCAAAGTGGGAGGTTGGTAGTAAGCATGAAAAAAATTTAACGCGTACCTATTATCTTTTAAAGAGCTCGTTTACTTCATTATAGGAACGACTGCACATCGGTTTAAAACGCGAAAAAACTGCAACTTTAAAAGCGTAAATTTGTTTGCCAAATTTAAGAGACACACCGCAGCAGTAATCGAACTCGCCATCTAAATTAGCAAATTTATTGGACATGTCGATAAAAGCGAATTGAATAACCAACCTTTACTGCCGTATCAGGTTGGCTTTATAAACGTGATAAAGAGTTGTAGCAAAGTAAAATCTATCTTGAAGTCATTAAATTTTTGTAATTGATTCCAAGTATTTTCCACGGTGAAAATTATCCAATGTTTAAAAATCACTCGCAGTTGTAATTGCCTATATTAATTCGTGAAGACGCTGATGTCGAGAACAATTAGTAATTACTATGGCAATCATATCCATTCCTCTGTATGAAGAGATGTTTTTTGAGTCGCAGATATTTCTTACAACTTAAATGATAGCAACGAATAATATAATTGCGTCTTTTCCATTTTTTACCAAATATTCGCCATACGTCATTTTTACATAAGTATGTCGAACATGGAAAACTGTGTAATTCCTCATTTATTTTCAATCACTTCGTTAATCAAAGCTGACCGCTCAAGATTAACGCCTGGCAGCACTTTTTTCCCATCGTGTTAATTAACACATACAGATCCTCATATGTTTCAGTTGAGTTTTATTTTGACGGCACATCCTTTGATAATATTTATCCACTTAACTTCAGAGCTATGCATAAAAATAATATTCTATACTTACATTTAGCACTTCTTGAAGTGATACCGCTTACTTAAAATCCTATCACCGGCTATTTCTTCCTACTATTTCCACATTTTCTCTTTTTCTTTGGTCTTCTTGCAGAAATTTTCCTTCTTCTTTTATTTTCAATTTTCCTTATTCAACTGGATATTGTGAAGGTTGTAGGACTTATCCAAACTCCTGTTGCTATGGGAATTCTACGCCATGAACACAAAATACGATACGAATATACAATCATGGTTCACAAGAGCAGAGCCAAGCTTACAAGTGAAAGGGACAGTTTTGCCCTTTGCACTTCCTGTCTTTTAGAAATTTTTGGGCTTCCTCGTAGATGAGGAGTGCCTCTTTTGTGCTTCCTTTTTCTTCCGTCCACATATTAGCCTCCTCCACGCTCATCCACTCCCCTTCCTCTCATTCTCTCCTCTCCATCTTTCTCTCAACTGTCTCTCATTCTTTCCTCTTTCTTCTCGCTCGCTCTCTCTGCTTCCCCTTTCTCTATTTTCACTCCCCCAATCATTCTCTCAACCTGTCTCTCGCTCTATATCCTCGTGGTTCCTAAACTATGTGCCACGGCAAGTCGGGGTACCGCAGCTGATTCTCAGGAATACCGAGAGAAATGTTGTTAAATAAATCGGTGAATTTGAAATGTTACTTAGCTTTCTGGGAAATAGTTTCTTTTTTTAATGAACCGATGATAATGTAGTCCCAACAAATGAATGCGCACAAGCGTTGTGATTCTCGAATGTATCAATACGAAATCTTGTTTTTAATGTGTTGACACAAAATTTTGTTTATCTTTGAAGCTGTGGCGCGCCGTATATGTCATTGGGAACGATTGCTCTACCCCATCTATTTTGGTCTTTTTTTCATTGTCTCTCTTATTTATCTCCTTTTTCTCTCTCCTTTCTCTCTCATATTTCTCTCCCATTCTATTTTCTCTCTCATCCTCTTCTTTCTCTATTTTCTTTCTATTTCTCTTACCTCTATCTCACTCCCTCCTTACTCTCTTACACACTTCTTTTTCTCTCTTCTATCTCTCTTTCTCTCACTCCTTTCTCATTATCTTCATTCTCTCTGGTTTTGTCTTCTATATCTCTCTTATTTCTCTCTCTTCATTCTCTCTTTCTCTCTCTTTCTGTCTTCTATATCTCTCTTATTCTCACTCTTCCTTCTCTCATTCTCTCAATTCTTTCTCAATCATTCTCTCTTCCTATCTTCTCTCTATTCTTTCTCTTTTTCCCTCTCTCTTCTTTTTCTGCCATTCTCATTTGCGTACTCCCATCAATCAACCTACTCCCTCTCCACAATATCTCTTCTCTCACTTCTTTTCCTCCTCACTCTCTTCCACCTCTCTCCGTTAACAATCGTGCATCTAAGAATAACGACTCAGATCATCCTCCTGCTGTTTATCCTCCCCTTCCTCTCCTCCTCTTCCCTCTTAAAAATCTCCTCCTGGACCGTCATCCGCTTCCCTCGCTCTTCAGTATGCAAAGCCATCCGCAAGGAATTGAGTTGCTTGAAACCTCTGAGCCTTACACATTTAGTGATCATCAACTCCGTTCCATCAACTTGGCTTGTCTCAAGACTTGGGAGCACGTATCCGCAGCAGTTTATTTTCCCCTGAGTCGGAAGGCTACCGCAGAATCTGATGATAGGGCAGCAGGCGTGAATGTGAACACAACTCGGTTGGAACGGATGCGATACGAAAGAAGAGCGCCCCGTGAAATGTCATTTTATTATGGTGCCTTAATAGGTGGGTGAGACAAAACAATGGCGTGAATTGTTTGGCTAGCCCAGGAGTCGGCTGCCTTTATCACAGGAAGAACCACTTATATAAATCATGTGTAACACGCAACAAAAGAAGGGCCGATGTCATTGGCGGATCGTCCCCCCTTTAACCTTGCCTATGTTTTATTTTTGTGATCGTCTCTGTAAAACAAACGATTCTTCTAATAATACGTCCATACTTATTATTTTGGTGCGGTTTCTATGCCTTTCAATAGGAATTAATTTTTCATAATTCCAGAGTATTGATTTAATGCTTGGACTGCATTATGATGACTTGATAATTTTAAATTATTTTTTTATCCGGATACGCCCTAAAAGTCACGGTTGATGACGTCATAATCCTAACAAACAAAATATCCTAATTTTTCCATACATTTTAGTGTAACATTTAGGCTATTGTCTTAATGATGATTATAATTATTGCTGAAAAAGGGCGATCTAATTGTGAGCCATGAAACTTGAAATTCGAAAACTTGGACGCTATCCGATTGCCAGACAATTTAGAAATTCCGGATAGATGCCTTCATTTCGCAGACAATAAAACAATTACCTTATTTAAATTGGTAGTTCAAATGCTGTCGCGTTTATTTAGTTACAAGTTTAGATCTTGGTGAATTTTGATTTTTTAAACACTTGCAAGCTCGTATATTTAAGCAATAGTAAGAGGTTACCCCAGTATTCGCACCTTGTATGTAAATTAATTTGGTTAACGAATTTAGAATTGTGATAAATCCTGTTTTCATGATATTATATGCAATTTAAGAATGACGATAGACAAGTTGAGATTAAACAATTACTACAATTTTTATTAGTGCTTTTCGTCATTGCTGAAAAGCACTATTATCTTCGTGATTTCCGTCCGTCCGTCCGTACGCATACATCAGGGAAGAATTGACTTAACCGATTTCAACCAAATTTGGTACATAGAATATCTATGTAAATTAATGTCCAAAATGAAATATTTGAACCGGATCAACTAAGCAGGGGTTCCACAAATGCAAAGTTTAACTTTTCGGTAATTGTGAATTTGGAATGAATTGGCTTAAGCGATTTCAGCGAAGTTTTGTATAAGTGATGTGTGCAACATAGAAAAACGAAATCACTATGTTTAGTATAGATATGGGAAATAAGACAGCCACAATAAAAGCAATAAAAAATGTTTTACGCTTATTTTTGTTAAATTGACCACATCAATTTTAACCAAATTTAATACTTATAACACACACACATAAATATATATATATATATATATATATATATATATATATATATATATAACCATATTAATATATTTAAACCGAATCAGCCAAACAGGGGTGCCATAATTACAAATTAAACTCATTTTAGTAATTCAGTATTTGGAATGAATTGGCTTAATGGATTTCCATTAAATTTTTGTATATAAGATTTATACAACATACCGTAATGAAATCAAGATATTTAAGGCGGAGCTAAAAAGCAGAGCTGCCACAGTAAAACGATAAATAATATTTATTTTACACGTATTTCTAGAGAACTGAACAAATGAATTTTAACCAAATATAGCATATTTAATCATCATATAAATAAATAACAAAATATTTCAACCGGGTCGACTAAACAGTGCTACCACTATATCAAGGTTATAATTTTTCTGTAACTATGAATTTGGAAGTAATTGGCTGAAAGGATTTCTAAGAAATTTCTTACGTATTACGAGTATAGAAAGGGAAAACGTTAAGAATGGATAAAAAAGCAGAGCTACCACAATATAAGGAAAATTAATTTTGTGATTTCAAATCAAATACATTAGTATACGATTATAATACGGCGATTTCGACGAAAAGCACTTCTGTACCACGGTAAACCCGTATACATTCCTACTTGTTGACAATACATTTGATTCAGCACTCGGCAACCATTTCTTCATGACGGGCCGATTTGGTGATTTTGAATATTTCGTCAGATCGCGTTGTAAATTGCCTCGACATCTGCGGGTCTGATTTAAGTTTAAATCGGAAGTTACCTGGAGATTACGAGGTCTAATATGTTAGGAAATCAAGTATAAATATGGACATTAAGAGTAAAAATTTTTTAAATTAAAGTTTAATTGTCATATTATTTTACCAAAAAACACGAATTTGTGCGTTAAATTTTATGCATCACTTTTTCATCATAGCTTGGGGAGCTGTAAATTCTTTTGGGGACCGCATGAGGTCGTAGTTAGCCCTGATATTATAAATAAATAAATACATATATATATATATAACAGCTTACAGAAAAGGAAAGGTAAAATGGATATATGGAGTTCTCTCTCTGCAGCTGATTAAGGAGTAGTTCCGAAAGCTTCTACGTTTGTGATGTTTATGTGTTTTAGTGTACTTTTACGTGTGTCGCTTCGACATCCCCGGGGCCTCGCCAACCTGAAGTCGTCTGATTGGTGAGTGTTTACTGGGTTTCCTCATCCCAACACCTTGTTGACATCTATATATGTGTGTGTATATATATATATATATATATATATATATATATATATATATAGATGGTAACAGGTTGTTGGAATAAGAAAGACCAATAAGATGACTTCAAGTTGGCGAGCTGCTGTGGGTGTCGAAGTGACACATGTAAAACACACAAAACATGGAAGCTTTCGGGGGTGATCTCTTCTTCAGCACAGGAGAGAGAGAACTGATGGCAATGACACTGGATGGAGGCATAGAGGTGGAAGGGTAGCGTGGAAAAGTTTGTGATTGGAGGATGAGAAGGGGTGGGGCAATGGCCGAAAATGAGTGAAATGCTAGCGTAGGTTGAGGCCATGAGAGAAGAAGCTTATAAGATGAATGTGGGCAAGCTCCCACTGACGGAGTTGGGGAGTCGAAGCATTATCGGGAAGAGCGCGAATCTCTTACCTTGAAGCAATCATTATGTATACGTGTATATATATATATATATATATATATATATATATATATACATATATATACATACACACACACACACACACACACACCAGGGCTGGCCAAACCGCGGCTCTTTTGAAATTCCATTCAGTGGCCTCGCAACGTTTTTCTCTACAGAACACAATGACGTAGGGTGACTTGAGACGTGTTGGGAATACCTAAGATTCGTGCATTATATCTGAATCGCTTTGGATGTATGTTATGCTTTCTGTTCGTAAATTTATGAGCGCAGAATGTGTCATGCGGCTCTCGAAATTCTGAAAATTAATATATGCTGATCCGAAGGTAAGTAGGTTTGGCCACTCCTGATATATATGCACCCAAAGGAATAATTTCATAAATATATGCATACGTTTACAAGTAAACTCATATAGACACGTGTACACGTTTAGATATCCACGGACGTATGGTCAACCCTTATCAGACGTTTCATGAAAACTTTACAGCCAGGCACTTCGCGAGAGCTTAGGCTCGCATATATTTCTGCAAAGGATAGAAAGATATGCCACCGGGTTTTTGCGAATCGCCCTTCAGAAGAATGGGCTTCCTCTTTCACGAGGCCGACGCAAATAACCTCACGAAGGCACCTGTTTGGGTTACCCCTGACTCCCTCGAGGGCGTGCTGTTTTCAGTGAACATTTTTTTCATCCTTTTCTCTCTCTCCGTCTCGATTCGAACCGTTGAGCAATAATGTCACATACGAGCGGATAATAATCATGCTAATTCGAGGGTCGGGCAACGTTCTTTCCTTGCCCTCATCCTCTTCCCCACCAGACGCGCGGCGCGAAAGGGAAATGGGAAAAAAATCCGTTGTTTCTGGTTTACACGATTGTGGCCAGAGGGCGGATTTGGGTTTCGTGCAGGGGCCGCCACTTAAACGCTCCAGATCGTGCTCGACCACCGCGCAAATTAAAGGTTCCGCTGACGAGACAGGGGCAATTTCGGGAGATTTTTTCCTCCATTCTTTCAACACGTATTTGTGGTTTCCGAAGGAATCGGACGTTGAATGACGCAAGGAATGTATTCGATATATATACATATACATATATATACATATATATATACACCTACATACATATATATATATAATATATATATATATATATAAATATAAACATACATATATACATACATACATACATATATATATATAGGTTTCCCTCTCTTTATGCGGGGGTTGCGTGCCACATAGAGAGAAATCGCATAAGCGGAGTCCATATTTGTATGTAAAATATAAAAATACGTTCCACAAGCAATTCTTACTGCACTCCAAGACGCTCTTCTTTCGTTCCATTTCGACCTTTAATACGGTGAATACAAACATAAAACAGTTAACACTGTAAATTATACTCGCCAATAAAAGGAAACAGGCGAGCGCAAGTGGTGGCCGTTGTTGTGGACATAGTAGTGGAGGTTTAAAGCGCTGTAGCGTTGTGTTGGTCCAACGCAAGTTCCGCGGGAAAGGAGACAAAACTTCTCGTACGTGCTCAGACTGTATCTCCTTCTCATCTCCACTCTACAATATCCTCTCTACTCTCATCTCTTTTACTGTAGTATTAATACGAAAAGCATAAGAGACAATGATAGACTGAATGCTCGCCTTGTGGGGTAGTGGAGAACTTTCTAGCATTTGTATTGCCCTGGCCGCATAACCGGATAAGAGCGAATCACATACGCATGACAAGATATTCCGGTAGTTATAAGTTTGTCGCACAAAGCTAACCCGCATAAAGAGAGGGAACACCCGGTCCCTGTCTCCGGATCTGTTTCCTTTTCGAGCTACGAGATGAGGAATCTCGTACCTAAGCGCCCAGTGCTAAAGCAACCCGTCCATTAAGCAGCTCGCTCCAAGGATCTCGATCCTTTGGATTTTTTTTGTTTGGGGTCACATGAAGAGCCTCGTGTATGAAAATGCAATCGGTCAACAGGCGTATCTTTTCCCTCGCATCCTGGCTGCTTGTGATTCAATCCGCAACACGGCGGGAATTTTCGAACGAACGACGCAATAATTGTTGTGAAGATGCATGTTGTGTTTGCAGATTGGGGACCGCCAGTTCGAGAACCTCCTTTAATGAATCTCGTCCCGTACACAATAGGGTATTTGTGGATTAATAAAATATGCTGTTACGTCCCGAAGTTCGAACTTCTTTTTCTTCGAACTCGGCAAACACACGTGCCACCAAATGCACGATCCGCAATCCCTGCACTCGGGCCTGCAAGCAATACTAAGTAAACAGTTTGTGCAAAACATCCCACCGTGCACCCAGGCAGCGTAACACAGGTGAATTGCAAAGCACAAGGATTTCCTTAACACCGGGCGCTTAGATACGAGATTTCTCGTATATTTATATATATGTGTATATATATATATATATATATATATATATATATATATATATATATATATATATATATATGAGGAAACCCAGTGAGCACTCACCAATCAGACGACTTCAGGTTGGCGAGGCCCCGGAGATGTCGAAGCGACACACGTAAAATAACACAAAAACACAGAAACATCACAAACGTAAAGCTTTCGGAACTACTCCTTCTTCAGCTACAGAGAGAGAACTGACTGACTGTTGACATCCATATATATATATATATATATATATATCATCATCATAGGTAGTCTGTCCGTAGACAGGTCCGTGATTATTCATGGTTAAACCTGGTTCTCCATATACTCCTATTTTCCGCTGTCCTCTTTATATCTTGATAACTCTCTTTCCCTTTCAGATCGTCTATCAGCTGAAACCTTTTCCTACCTCTTTCCCTTTTCCCATCTAGTTTTCCTTCTAACACGTCTTTAATCATACTCTCTCTCCTCAGGTAATGTCCAACCCAGTTAGCCTTCCTCTTTCTGATAGTCTGTATAATCATTCGCTTCTCTCCTATTCTTAGTAGCACTTCATCGTTTTTCATCCTATCTGTCCATTTTATCTTCAGCATTCTCCTCCAAGTCCACATTTCAAAGCTTTCCAAGTATTTGATGTCATTTTTCCTTAGCGTCCATGTTTCCGCCCCATACAATGCTATACTCCATACGTAGCATTTTATCAACTTCTTGCGGATATCTTCCCTTATATTCCCTGTAAGTAGTTGTTTCTTTCTCCTGAAAGCCGCTTTTGCTTTTCCTATTCTAGTTTTGATCTCATCCGTACATTTTGCCTCTCGTGTTATGATACTTCCAAGGTATTTATATTCTGAAACTTGTTCTAATGGCTTTCCCCCAATAGTTATGTTCAGATTCTCTTCTTTACCCGATATTCGAATGACCTTGGATTTTTCTGTATTTATTTCCATACCATATTTTCTACCTGTTATCACTAGTCTATTTATCATTTTTTGTAGCTCCTCTTCCTTTCTTGCTAGAAGTACTTGATCATCTGCGTAATTTACTGTTCTTATAATCCTTCCACCAATTTTGAAATCCCCTGTGCCTTCTAAAGCTTCTTGCATTAGACTTTCTCCATATATATTGAATAGGGTTGGCGATAGGCAGCATCCTTGTCTTACTCCTCTACCGATATTTATTCCGCAGGTGTCCACATTCTCAAACCTGACCTTTACAACTTGATTCTCATATAGATTCCTAATCAGTCTCCTGTCTTTCCAGTCTACACCTATATCCTTTAATATCTTCATCAACTTTACCCAATTTACTCTATCAAAGGCCTTCTGCCAGTCTACGAAACATGCGCAGATATCTTGACTGTATTCTATTGCCCTTTCTGATATGATTCTAACTACTCCTATAGCATCTCTAGTTCCTCGTCCTTTTCTGAAACCGAATTGATCTTCCCCTATAATTTCTTCTGCCTTTTTCTCAAGCCTTTTATTAAGAATCCTCGTGATGATCTTCGATGTGTGTGACAGAAGGCTTATAGTTCTGTAATCTTTACACTGCATTGCCTTTGGCTTCTTCTTTAGAGGGATCATTGTTACTTCTAGGAAATCCTGAGGCCACTCTCCCGTGTCGTAAATCTTATTAATTAATTTCGTGATCGCTTTTAGTCCTTCTGATCCTATGACTTTAAGTATCTCAGCCGGTATTCCATCGCTGCCCGTGGCTTTCCCCTTCTTAAGTTCCACTATCGCTTTTTCTACTTCGCTCTCCATAATACTTGGTCCTAAGTTATCTTCTTCAATGTTTTCCTCATTTTCCAGTTCTATTTTTGCCGCTCCTGTCTGTTTGCTGTATAATTCCTTAGTGTATTCTTCCCATACCTGTGCTACATCCTTTGTTTCTGAGACTATCTTCCCATCCGTATTCATAATTCCTTTACCACAAATTCCATTAGACTTCTTATCTTCTAATTCCAGTGCCCTAGCGTACATCATATCGTACCGTCCTAATTTCTCCATTTGTTCTATTTCATCACATTTTCCTTTTAGCCAATTTTCTCTAGCTTTATCTGTTACCCTTCTCAACTCATTGTTTATACGCCTATAGTTGGCTCTACCTTTTTCACTGTTAACGTTTTTCCATTTTCGTCTCTCATCCATTTTCTCCAGCATTTCCTTCGTGATCCATGGTTTTCTGATTTTCTTCTCTTGTTTTCCAATCTCTTTATCCAAGGTATCCTTGATACTGGTTTTAATTTCATCCCATTCTATATCGACGGTCTTCGGTTTGTTTTCCAACTTTCTTAGGTTATCTTCCAACTTCATGCTGACTACATCCTGCCTTTCTTTCAGTTTTTCTAGGTCCCAGGTCTGTCTTTCTCTTCTCGTTTTTCTTATTTGTTTGAGCTTTGTACTCACGTCAAGTATTAGAAGGCTGTGATCTGAATCAATGTCTGCTCCTTGCAATGCCTTGGCGTTCTTTATGCTGTTCCTAAATCTTTGTTTTATAAGGATGTAATCTATTTGGCATCTCATTCTATCTCCTGGGCTTTTCCATGTGTATAACCTTCGTTTATGGTTTTTGAACCATGTATTAGTCACTACAAGGTCATTATTGATGCAGAATTCTACGAGTTTCTCCCCTCCTCGATTTCTCTTCCCAAGTCCGTATTGCCCGACAACATTTTCTTCCTGTCCTTCTCCGACTATGCTGTTCCAATCTCCCATTATTATGCAGTTTACCTTTCCTCTTCCGTCTTCTTCGTAAATTTCATTAATTTGCTCATAGATCTCATCTATTTCTTCATCGTCATGAGCTGACGTTGGCATATATACCTGGATTATCAGCATGTCCACTGGGACTGCTTTTAGCTTTATTGCCATCAGTCTATCGTTCGTTGCTATTATCTTTGTCACGCTTTTCATCATATATTTCCTAAGTACCAGAGCTACTCCCCTTTCCCCACTATTTCCTCCAGAATAAACTACCGTGAATTCTTCCGAGTCGAACTGTCCTTCTCCGTCCCATCTAGTTTCGCTTAGCCCTATAATGTCAACTCTATTTCTTCTCATTTCTTCTTTCAAGTTCTCTAGCTTTCCTGCCTTTCTCATAGTTCTTACGTTCCAAGTCCCTATTCGTAATTTACTTTCGACAAATGTTTTCCTCAAGGCAGTCCCCGCCCGGAGATCCGATTGTGGGACTATTTTACCTCCGGATTGTTTTACCTCGAGAGAACTCATATTGTCCAACCATATAATCTTTATATATATATATATATATATATATATATATATATATATATATATATATATATATATATATAGCTTGGTCCTCAACTTGGTAAGTGTCCGCTGGGCTTCCCTCAACACCTTGTTGCCACCCTCATCACTATCTTTTCTTTTCCTTTAGTTAATATATATATATATATACTACCTTTTCTATTCCTTAAGTTAATATATATATATATATACACACATATACATACACACACACACAGTCATGTCTCGCTTTGTGCGACCACATTTAAATAGGATACGATATAAAGCGAAATAGTCCCTCGTCCACCAGTTGTTTAAAAACAAAGACTGTTGACAATTGAGGCGCCCTAACCATAAATGTATCAGAAATTTCCATTTCTTACAGGCTTGTGGTTTTTGGTATAATCGTCTTTTGGCCTGCAATTTGTGGCATACCCATGCTATAAAAAATCCTCCAGGACGGCACACCGTTTTTGTCACTCGATCTACGTTTATTTTTGCATTATTATTTCTAAAGAAAGCTGATTTTCCGAATAAAACTTCCTCGCTGAATGGTGTGGGATTTCATTCATACAGAAAATATTTACATTTTTGCCTGAATATAATGAAGTTTTTAATTTCCTATACCATTTGAAAATTACCGACGAAGATAAGTTATTGAAAAAATTTAAACATTTGCCTCTGGCGTTGATGGATGGAAGCAGAAAGCAAGCTGCTTTTTAAGGTTAGCGGCGCATTTTTATTAATATTTTTCATTTTTGTGTCCATGGGACCTTTCCTCATTGGCATAATGACCCCGTTTTGCGCGAATATCTTTATCGCGAAATACCACATAAAAGCTTTGAATTTTGAGGCCACCTTTCGAGAAAACTACAAACTACTTGGAAAGTTCAATCGATGAAAAATTACCGTACATTGGTAAGAGGTACTTAATTCGAAAATAATTTTCTAAATGCCTCATAAAACAAAAAAATATTGAGTCTCCGCAGACAGCCGGACAGGCAGAGGGATCATATTATCACATTTTGCTTTTAAGACAACGTGATAAAAATAAAAGTTATTAACTTTATACGCGCTTAATAAATAGGGCAACTCCAGTAGTCACGCAACAATTATTTACAATCCACCCAAGCTAATAACCACTGATGAAGTCTACATTGTAGCCGAATTGTCCATATATTTTCCCCGACATTTGTATTACTTAGCTATGTATAAGCGAAGCTTTAAAATTGTTTATTTTTGGAAAATTTTTGCCTTGAAAATGATAATAAGTAAATGTTACCCAACCCGTGATATAGATCAAGTTATCTAATTATCGGCCCTTGGTTGGTTTAGACTGTAACCAGCGAGTGTTTGCGTGTGAAGGATAAGGATCTTTCCCTCAAGTCGTGGAAAAATCGCGCTGACCTTCGTTTTTTGATACGCTTGAAAGAGTCTAGCCGTCAGTTAACTTTCTCAGATCGATAAGTGTCGTCGTTAATGATCTGATGGCTAATCTCCTTAACTAATACTTTTGTAGGACAACAGCGGCTCGGTAACGGTGCGTCTATTTTTTTTACAACGTGACGATCAGTTGAAAAATTGAAAGCATAAACGTTAACTTCATCCTTACTATATAGTGCGCAAGTAAGTTGGCTTTTGTTTACTTTGAAACTTTTTTAGCTATGCTGCGCTTTTTCGTCGAACGTATTTTAAGTCGCATTAAATGGATGCTGTTACCGATGATACGAAAGTTTTAAACTGTCATTTTGTTGGTGTCAGGACTATTGCCAATTTCGTTCTGTGTACTGTCAGACGTTTTATCGTATAAATACTCCAATTCTAAGTTGTAGATATACTATGTGACGCACATGTACGGGTGTTTGGTTAGCAAGTGGTAATTAACCTAATTAATGTTGTACCAAAACAGGCTTTTTTATTTTCGACTCTAATTTCCTTGGTTTTAACTTCACATCAGCCGCGTTTCGAATCCATAAAATGTGTAACTAACTGTCGCTTAAGAAACCGTAGAATGTAGCCTATTAACCCGAATATAAAGCGATCTCGATTATAACGCGACCCTAAGATTTTTGGAAAGTTTGTCACGAAAAAACTAAACCTCGAATATAACGCTACCCCAAACAACCTTCAGCTAATCTAACACAAGTTCCTCGTTAATCCACCCCTTCTCCTGCGCGTGAAAGATTACACCTGACGGTAACTTTTCCTTTGGCATCCTTTTACGATTTAAAAATACGTTGGGAGTCAGTTTTCGCCCGTCCGCCGTGACTGCAAGCGTAACTGTTATCCTTGATTTCTCATTTCCGGTGGATTTTAACAATACCGATTTAGCTACGACTATTTTGAAATTCATGTGATAACTTCTCCGGATTCCTCTGTTAACCAGGGATTTGGAAGAACCATTTTTCTCAACATGATCAACGCCCATTTTGTCACCCATTGTTAAAATAACGGATGGGTAAAAATTCGCTAAGGTAATTACAAAGAATACGCCGACGCACTGATAGCTTCAATTCAATGACTATCGAGGTGTTCAGCCGCCGATTGAGCTCGTTCTATTCTCGCCTCGAATGCTTTTCAAATACAATGTAACGTACGCCTAATGTGTCTACAATATAACAAGTATTTTTTATCTCGTAAACAGACGTGCGGAACATACGGTGATTTTTCGAAACACGATTTTACGATCTTTTAATATCACTAGTACTTGAATATAGAGAGAGGGCTACTTTCAAAAATTTCATTTTTTGGAAAAAAACATCGCGTTATATTCGGGACAATACACTAAATACAAATGTGCCTATACCGCTTGTAAATATATAAAATAGCGCTCTATGCCTTGCTTTATATCTTTATAGATTGATGATAATGCGAATTTATAAGTTTAAAATGGATAAAAAATGTGGCTTATATTTTCACTTGACAAGTTTTCGAAAGGCGGATTTTTATGCACCTCCTATTTCTAATACGATTCTCATTCTCGCTTATAATTTTCTAGCCCAATAAAAACGCATGCTGCTTTGAAAATATTAAATGTTTCATGCATAGCTTTGCCTCGCTTTTTACTAACCATTTATGTTCTTTCGTGTTATGTTTATGCTAAAGTTTCTCTGTTCTCTCCTGCGACGTAGAGAGCATACGGAGCAACGGATACGCCGGAAGCAAGAAGGCGTCCATTGCAGGGTCCGTCCATGCTAGGATGCCACCCTATGGGGACACAGAAATTCACAGGTAAGCTACAGACCAAAGGAATTCCAAATCCCGCATCTGATGAAAATTAATTCTCTCCACTAAAGATGTAAAGTGTGGATGGATTTTCTCCGTTTTGAGAAAACCGTCGTGGTATAACTGAGATTTTTTATAATAATTAAATACCTGCCTACCTACCTGTTGGAATTCCACGAAGTGAAATAAAATGGAAACGTTTTCTCGCTATTTAAATAACTTCTTTTAATGCAAAAATACCAACGATGATGTTAAGTTTCCTCCGCTTCATATTCTTGGATGTTATAGCTAGTTTGCGTGAAGATGGCGCAATGCACAGTAACTTGAGTCACGATGACAAAATAGGCGCGGAATTCAGGAAGGTTAGTTCAACGGAGAAAAGAAGTTTTTTTTATTATTCACAGAATTAGGAAAATTTATATGTTGCCATCGACGCTTGCAGTAAAACCTTATAAGCAGCCACATTGTCGATGTTTCACTACAAAGTTTACTCATCGATTAAATATACCGATAAAAGATGCATGAATTTTGAATAGAATACATTTAGAGGTGATATTTCGATAAAGAGAGACAATAAATAATTTTTTTAAATCGGATGTGGCCACCACATGACTTTCTCCATACCTGTAATATTTCTAAAAATTCCAAAAAGGATAATGAATGTTTTAAGGAACTGCGAGAAAAATTTAAAGCCATTACAAAGAACAGAAATAGACATACCCCTAGCCTTCTGAGATTGGATATAGCAAGGAATCTCCAACAATTAAGAAAATAAAATGGAGCGTTACTAATTGTAAGATGTAAATAAACGTCAATTGTTAACAATAGTCGCCGGTAGGTGGTGGTCGCTAAAAAAATAATTTTTAAAATATCTCTTACACAATGCATTATATGGGAAAATATTTCAAGCAATGGTTGTTTAAAATTAAATTTCCTACAACATTTATTCAAATATTTTTTACATTAACCAAATATTAAAGTAAATATTTCAAAATAACAGATAAATGACAGGAGTATACACCATTTCCGGTTGACCGATCTTTACCAAAAACTAATCAGTTCTTGTGACTCATAAAATCGTTAAATATAAAAATTTCGTGCTTACCTGATTAATATGAGTTAGAGCACCCACAAAAATCTCACATACACACGCGCGGACTTTATCGAGAAAATGGTCAAAACGTGTCCAGAGGACCTCAAAACGTGTATTTCCGTTGTAATCTCGAAATCGAATTTTTCCATGAAAACAGTCGTATTTTAGTACATAAATTACAATAAATTTTAAAATATTTTATTACTGCAAATATAAATATTTAAATATAGTACTTAAGAGAAAAACCTTTTGAAGTTTTTTGAATGAATTTAAAAAATAATTGTAGTAGTTCATATATTTAATTAATGTATTCTAATATTTTAAATTTGTGTCGATTTTATTCATTTCTATCTAATGGATCAGTGGTGATGGAACGTAGATTTCTTCTACACACACACGTAAATCACAGTTGCCATTCTGATCCAACTTACGTTTACACAGTTACAACAAAAAAATCCCATATTTAAAATAAGAAATATCAAAAAAATTGGTTGCATTACTTCATAGGCTTTAATGAATCGTTCAGCGTGCTCGACAGCGCCGTGCAAACATTCCTTTCGAAAATGAGCATCCGATTTCATCTCCATAAAACTTGTCAAGCAAGCTTGTAACGTGTGCCAAAAAAAAGTCGGTTAGTATGCGCTTCATAAGTGCAAATCACGAATACACGCAAAGAGAAGATTAAGACGAGAATCCAACATTTGCGAGCGCAATTATACGGCAGATGAGGTTATGACGACGACTGAGCGGCTTCTGTTCTGGAACACGGCCAAGGAATGCCATTCGTATCGTGACGATCCAGTTACCAAAGACTTTGTGAGGGAGGCACGATACAGAGCACGCTTGAGCGAGCGCACGCCGTCTCTCTTCAAATAAAAGTGCTAAATTTCGTCGTACAAGTCTAATTTTTTTGTTTATCCCACCGTATTTCTTTCAAAAATGTTGATTGTTTTACTAAAATATCGTTTCTGAGGACGCTAGTGATTTACAGTATCTCGGTGGCAGAATCATTTCAAGTTGAAAATTTTAAGCTAATCTTTCAGCTCACAAATATTCATCTAAATATTTTATCGAAATTGCGTTATCTGTTGATGTATAAATCACCAAACGTGTGCTAATTAATTTAGGTCCAATTATAGATGAACGATTTTGTGGACTGATCGCTTGATTAGGTAGGTCATTCGCCCGCTAGATGGCAATCACGTCACTACCATCGCTCTCGCGTCATTTTCCCCTCATTGTGCTAATGTTGCTCATGAATGGGCATTTTATAGTGTGAATTTTTTCCCAAGGACTTCCTTTTTTTTCTTTCGGCAGTTTGCATAATTAATTAAGACGCGTGCGGAATACAATGCTCCCTTTTTCTACCGTCGCCATAATTAAGGGCAATTATGAATCGGGCAATGTTGATTTTGTGGAACATTATAATTTCTCTCGCAATTTTAAATTATTTATTTATTTATTCAGATTGCT
The DNA here is from genome assembly GCA_028673005.1 of Tanypteryx hageni. Classification (NCBI taxonomy): domain Eukaryota; kingdom Metazoa; phylum Arthropoda; class Insecta; order Odonata; family Petaluridae; genus Tanypteryx; species Tanypteryx hageni. Next base: position 30,183,203 of record CM054114.1, read on the forward strand.
TTTTTCATTGTATGATTTAAAACGTATTTTTCACAATACGTGAAATATTTATTAGATTTCCACGAATAAAATAATTTTTTGTGAACTTGAAGATTATCTTTCGATTACATTTAACGTATCTGATAATATTGAACTTTTAAAGGTAACTTCATCAAAGCAAAAAGTTAATACGCAGGTAAAGCGAATTCATTCACCAAAAATAGTTATAATTTGTAAAGTTACAAATCGGAGTGTGAGAAAATCCACAGCCTTTCTAAAGCACTTTAAAACAATATTGATATTAATTGCAAGAAAACACGACGTTTTGTGTGACGTTACGACAAATGAAAAGAATTTCATTTTATAATGATTCAAAAACAACTTCAACATTGAGAAACTTGGTTTTAAAGATTAAATAAAATTTCGAATGAAGTACGCAAATTTGATTATTTCGTTTTGAATTTTATATTAATAGAGCTTAACATAGGAAAAACGATCACAATGGTAAAATACGTGAGACACGGTAAGAGAATCGAAGATCTATTTCTCTCTTAGAACGAATAGAGATCATAGAAAGTATTTAAGACTAAATTAGACTGCCCGTTGCTTGCAAATAATTTTTAAAAGATTTTTGACAAAAAATAATTTATTTTACCAGCAAATCGTAACACTTATCTGCAAGATTGTTGCGGCGTTATTTACAGAAGCATTATTAATCAATTTTATTCAATAAAACGCAAAGAGAGACTCTGAATTTGGTATGTAATCAAATTTATTCAACAAAAAATACTGCAACAATGATAATCTGGATTACGAAAATGTCAGTATTATATTAGGGAGGTATTAAATTCAAGTCGTGCAAATCTTCAATGAAACGAACGTAATTTTAATTTCAAATATTATCAAAGACACGTCGACTCAACTGATCACGCAAAAATTCTTCCCTTTTATGTTCCTTCTCTCTTATTGGTGACTGATAATGATCCGCAGTCTTTTTTACAATTCCAAAGCGTTCGTTTATGCAACATGGAGACGTTGTATTGTAACCGCGAATATAAGATTTACTATGTTTTAGGAAGTCTGTTGTACTGCATCCTCTGCTACCCATGGGTTCGGTGACTTGCATGATATAATGTAGATCAGCAGTTCTCAACTGCTTCTGCGGCGACCATAAACTGACTACCAATAGAACTTCGAGACCCATTCTTGGGCTCTCGCGACCCGTGCTTCTAATTGAGCTAAGATACAACATAGGTAGCTGTAAATACGCTTCTGCTAGCGGACGCTACTTTTGTATCGTTTAATGCGCCGCAAATCTGGTCGGTCTCTGTCATGAATATTATCGAGAAAAGGGTAGAATTCATGTGTGAAAGCCATGTCAGCGGGAGTGGGGATGGAAATTTTTGAATTGATCTAGTATTTCTGCTTTTCCCCATCAATTTTCCCGCATAGTAGCTAAAAGCTTCGGAAGGGGAGTGTGGCTTGCATCGGCTGTTAATACTGATGAAGCTAAGGCAAATTCCAATAATAATATATAGATAGCAATCTGACTGTCGGGAAAGTTTCCTTCTGATGTCCTTCGCTACCCAACTGAGGACCGCCCGCGACCCTGGGTTGGGTCGCGACCTCGAGTTTGGGAACCACTGATGTAAGTGCGTATGTAGAAATACCGATGCGAAAAGCGACCAAATAGTACCAGGAAATAAATGCGTGTCTCGCGGATGAGTGGAATAAGATATCAGCGCCCATAACGAAAGCATTAAACCTAATCAATATGCGGCGTTTTCGAATCGCCGCGCAGACATTAAAAAGACGCACCTCGGACGGGCGAAGGAAGAAATTCATCCGCTGCAGCAGGTGTCCGCCTCCTTCCATCGTCTTATCGGTAAAACCTCCTTTTATTTTTATTTTCGTCGGCCGCTCAGCCCGGAGGAGGTCCTCCCTCACACGCCCTCCCGCCGTCCACCTCGCTTACCCCTCTCTTCTCTCCTCCCCTTTCCCCCTTCCCCTGTTAACCAACCAACCTTCCCCTCCTCCTCCCTCCCTCCCGCTGACCAGCTCTCTCGCCTCCCCCTCCCCCAAACCTTACCAGGCCGTAACGTAAAAGGAACGAGAGAAAACCGTTCCCTTTAAATTCGCTCCTTGTCGCTGCCGGATGAATCACGGGCTCGCCTCGATATGGGATCCCGCCCAAACGGAGGGAAACACTGACAATTAATGTCTGCGCGGTCCGACGCCCCACAGCAAAATGATTTGTGTCCTCTCTCGGGTTGCTAAGGGAGAGAAAATAAATAAAAGAAAAACAAAAGAATCTTAGACTCTCCGCGTCGATAGTTTATTTTTTGTTTTATATAAGATTCGGTTCTTCCATCACGGAATGGAAAAATAGTAAAAGAGAGGACTGGAAGGTCGGTAAGGGAGATTGAGGGAATGAGAAGATCGCAGAGAGAAGGAGAAAGAGAATACAGAAAAAAGAGGTTGAAGGTAAAGGGAGCCAGAGAAGAAAAGAAAGGAAGAAATGGGAAAAAGGAGAGGAGGTTCGTCAAACGGAAGAAATAGGTAGGGGGGGGGGTAAAGAGAAACAGGGAAAGTGAGGAAGATAGAGAGAGAGAGAGGTGGTGGCTGAGGTAGAGACTGGAAGGAGAGAGAGATTGGGGAAGAGGAAGATATAGAGGGAGTAAGATAGCGAGAGAGAGGGGTGGTGGATGAGGTAGAGATAAGAGGTAGAGAGAGAGTGGGGAAGAAGAAGATAGAGAGGGAGGAAGATGGAGAGAGGTCGTTGATGAGGTAGAGATAAGAAGGTGAGAGAGAGTGTTGAAGAGGAAGATAGAGGGAGTAAGATAAAGAGAGAGGTGGTGGCTGATGTAGAGATAGGAAGGAGAGAGTGGGGAAGAGGAAATAGAGTGGAAGATATGGAGAGGGTGAGAGAGAGTGGAAGGTAAAGAGGGGTAGAGAACATGGGAGTGTGGTATAGGGAGGGTTTGTAGAAAGGAGGGGGAGAGAGAAGAGAGAGGGAGATTAAGGGAGAGAAGAAATTAGAGGAGCGGGAGAGGGGAAGACAGAAGGGGTAGTTGGTGTGAGAGAAGTGGAGTGAGGGAGGAGAATGGAAAGAAGAGGGGAGAAAGGATGGAGAAGAGATGGGGAGGAAAAGATGAGGGAGAGAGGAGGGAGAATGGAGTAGGGAGGATAGAGGGAGAAAGGAGGAGGAAGAATGGAGGAGGGAGGAAGGAGTAGGCAGAAAGGAGGAGGAATGGAAGGAAAAGGAGAAAGAATGGAGGACGGAGAAAGGAGGATGGAGAAAGGAGGGAGATAGGAGGAGGGAGAAAGGAGGAGGGAGAAAGTAGGAAGAAAGGAGGGAGAAAGGAGGAGAGGGAGAGAACGCGGGAGAATTGCTGAGGGAGAGTTAGGAGGGAGAGAGAGAGGTTAGAAGACAGAAGTGAGGAGAAAAGGGAAAGAGAGGGGTAAAAAGAGGGAGGAGAGCAAGAGAATGAGGAGAGATTGGGAGAGAGAAGACAGAAGGAGGTAGGGGGGGGAAGGGAGGGAGGGTAGAGGCTTGAGAGATGGAGAGTGAGGGAAGAGAGAAAGAGATAGGGGAGGGAGAGCGTGGAGAGAAATTGAGAGAAGAGAGAAGGGAGAGAGAGAGGGGGGAGAGCCGTGGAAAGGGGGTGGGAAGTAAAATTAGAGTGGGGATGGAGGTGAGTCGGAAAGTGAGAGAGGAAAGAAGTGCCCCGAGGAATACACGTGTTTATAAAAGAATCTCGCCGCGCTATTCCCGGAATGTTCCTCGTGCGTCTGTGTGTTCCCAACGTAACATCGAAAGAGCGGAAATTATTTTAATAGATAAATAGGGAGTGACGCGTGAGTGTGTCTACGGACGGGGAAATTTTCCGAATGACGCACGGTAAAGTGACGTCCCTGTCTGCGCCTCTTACGATCGAATGGTTCGATAATTCGTTAGCCGACAAATGAGCGCAGGTGTGGCGTTGGAAAGGATCGAAGTAACGGAAAGAGACCGCGGAGAGGCCTTTCATCGCCTACTCCCTACTTGTTGCTTGTTTTTATGTCGCTTCGTTTCATAAATATAAATAGATGAAAAAAGCCATCGTATTCCTTCTCGAACCTTCTTGTATAGATTTACATTCGTTTTAATTGCGCATAAACTATCGGTTTTATGCCTTTATTTACATGGTGTACGCCTGATTGAAGAATAGAAATTTTAAACTGGTGTTAGGTTAAAAAGATGCGAATTTGTAAATAAAAAACCACCTAAGAATAGTTTCTTTTTGATCATTAAATATTTGGAATAATTTAAAAGTCGGTGAAACATGATTGCTTTCGCAAACGCGTACGTTTCTGTAATTCCTCTATTTACACTAATCCTGAACATTAATTTTGTTGCGTGTGCCTGCGTGCGTCTCACACGCTAATTCCAATAGGAGGAAAAAGTGCACTCGGCGTCCATCGAATGGACCGGAGTTCGTTGCCGTTTCGTTCGTCTTTTTGAGTTAAAAGGCAACGAGGCATTCCTTCCTCTTGAAAGTACGTGAGTTCGAGTTTATTGCAAATTTTACTTTTCTTATGGGATTTGTGTGGAAAAAAGTATCTGGACTTCTCCGAATTTTCATCCCCGAGTCGTGATTATGTGCTCTGGTTGAATTTTTTGTAACAAACTTTGTTCTTTATCCAAATAAATTTTTTTATTGACACATCACATATCATATACGAGCTAAGGGGAGGAAAAATGTTTTTTTTTTTCAATTGTTGTTCGCCTCAACAATCTTCTAAGCAACCGATGTAAACGAAAGAATGGTTAACTCGAATCACTTAGTGCTATAAAGTCAACGCATCAATATTCTTACACTAATTTTGAGACATGTATCGTTTCAAACACTAAACCCCATGAATGGACGAACCTGAATTCATGCTGCCAATTTAGAATAAATCGACGTTTTATGAAAATCGAGGCGAATAAACTGACATCTGTAGTCGCACATTAAAATTTATTTCAGCAAGTCTTCTATTTTGGAAGATACTAGAGCTAGAGCACTGTCCGACGGATCGCGAGCTAATAGGTCCGACGATAAAAGGCGTATAGAGATAGCCCTAGACGAAATTCGTCACAAGGGCTCTGATATTCGCCATTCTCCTTTGATCATAGGTCCCACTTGATCATTTGATGGCATGAAAATAGCAAATTGAACAGGAATTACCGAGTTCTTCCTATAGCTTAAAACTTCAAGAGAAAGCACTTAAAAATACTTGTCTCGGGTATCTCCAATGGTTTTTTATAACCTTGTTGCGGCTATTGGAGATACCCGAAGAGAGCATTTTTAAAACGAAATAGCAGGTAGAGGTTTAAGTAAATACATATATAACAGGTGTAAATTAGGATATGGTGCCGTCGAAAATACATGTGGTATACTCTGAAAGCTCTCCATCATCACAATCGGCCGATATTTCTTTGCATCGGAATGCCCACTAAAAATATGGATCTGTTCTGAAACGGCGTAAAGCGGTCGAACTCGGGTCGTCATTGACGCAGCGGTGTCGAAAGCCACGCTAACGATTTACCTCGGTGTCTCATGGGCAGGTTTTCGATCTGTATGATTCTCTCGACGTTTCTTTTTTTAAAGACCTCCTAATTGACTCGAAATTCTCAGGTTGATTTATATCTGTCGGCTCCCTTACCCTTTTTGGCGTGGCTCTGAACTCTTTTTTCGGTAAGAAATCACGATTTCCTCCTCTCTCTCTCTCGGAAATAAAATAAACTACCATTCCTAAAACAAATGACGATCGACCGAGACCCGTCGGAGATGTCATCCATTACCATAATTTTGTTGTTGGGAGGTCGTAATTCCTCCTCCGTTCTCATTAACAGCTCGGGCAGCAGCATCGACACGGCGAAACGAGAAAACTACGAGGAGTCATTAAAAGTAATTTCCATAATAAACATCTAAGGAGGGGAAAACCTCTCTCCGTTTTATTTACGAGATTTTCTGGAGTAATGCGCCCATCCTATTAACTTCCATTTGACCATCGAGGATCCTGGTTGTTCGAACACTGAAATTATTGGTACTTTTAAAATGCAGTGGATGTTACTATCTCCCAGGTTCGATGCTTTGACCCCTGGTCATTTCTCGAGTATCTACGATCGTTAGTTACCGAGCAGGAGTAGCGCAAATGCATTCCGTCACTTACGCGAACGTGCATTGCCCCAAGGAAGATCGGAAACTCATACCTTTGTGTTCGGTCTTATATTGATGATAGCATCGAGGGTGTAGCAAGGATTAGCGCCCTTACCTAAAGATAGATTGCTGTGCATGTGTACCCAGCTGAAGCCTGGAAAGTAGTCAATACAGCCTCCCGGGAATGTGGTATCTTCCTCGTAATCCTGAAGCTTGAGGATGCAATCGCTACATGGATGCATTCTCGTATGGTTTTCAACTTGTTTTTACAACATAAAATGAGTGTTTTCCCATAACTTCGAATTACGCGTCAAAACCAGTCCAAAGTGGAAAAAATACCGTGAAAGATGTTTGTTTTCTCCCAAATAACGATTATTCCTGAATATGAAATTATAAATCGCACATTTTTTATTGAATCCATTTTTTTATCAAGGTCCGAAATTTCTCGCACTGATAGCGGAATATTCCATAATTTGTCAATTCTTATTTTTTTTAGACATTCCTAATATAATTAACAAAAGTAGTTCACCTAATTCAATTATTACACCATCGCATAACACGACCACGCGAACCGCAACTTAAAAATCGATCGCGGGTCGTACTTGGGCGCAAATGTTTTTGCCTTCCTTTCATCCTTCTCTGTGGCAAGTTTATCTAAAAAGATCCGCTTCATAAATAAACCCGTCCGCTTTGATCCGTAAATTAATGTTTATGCCCATCGCCGTTCATTATCTGTTTACAATGTATCCCGACCGAACAGGAGTGCATAAAAAAGTCATAACGGCCCCGCATATAATCCCCTCACGCTTGGCTGTTTGGTCGACTGCAAAGTAAAACGTTTTAATATGCACGCTTTAAGTCGCGTAATTTATAGCGAGGCGCGGAAAAGACAAACGATCCGGGTACACATTTGCCTAAACCTTTACCTATATCCTACGTGCCCAACGATTAATTGCCGTGATTTAGCGGGAGGCGTTATAATTTCTGTCGCAAGAAGCCAGTGAATCATGTTTACGACGCAAAGTTGACGCAAGAGCAGCTTAAAACTTTGTGCACATTACTTCGGATTGGCGCGAGGCGGCGGCAGTTGAAAATTTTCAATCTCTCCCGAGGAGGATTTTAGCATCGCTCATCTTACGAAATTTAAGACGGACGGGAGAATCTTCTGATGATTCAGTGTTCTTCTTACTCAATTAGATCGGTTTTATTTATGTCGGGCGCGACTCATCGAAATTTATATCCGAGTTTTATAAGGTCCAAACAAAGGTGCTCATGGATAACGTGCTTGTTTCGAGTCATTACAAGGATGAAACAATAATGTCCGATCGCATCTGGCTAATCAGAAACGCTCGTTTTCGAAGAAAATAAACTTTTTTGTTCAAATATATTGAGAAAAAATACACAAGTTAATGCTTATAATAAATGTCTATCATCATAACACAACACAGACGAAGAAACTGTGTTGTGTGTTGAGTAGCGAATCAGCCTCGTGGACTATTATCAAACTAAGAAAAGATCTCCGTTTGTCATGATCTGTTCCAAATTTAAAATTGTTCTAAAATGCCTGTAAAACTTTGCTGGAATATACTTAATTCCGTAGATTTCAACGCATCATTTATTAAATCACCACTCCACCTTGCCATAAAACTATCTAATTTATAGCATAAAAAGATTGTTTGAATGTCAGTTTGAAATTTACTCGTTTTGTAAATTTAGCGCCCTCAAACAGTGAAAACTCAAACTAACGGGTTTCCTTAAATGGGATTCGAAATATTTTATTAGTAGGTACCTACCCAATCAAAAAATAATATTTCAGTCATTACTTAAAACAAATTAATTCAATGTTTGCATAAGAGAAAGCGATAAAAATTTTTTAAAAGGAGCTGAAAACTTTTTCCAATAGTCAACAAAACGTTGATAAAACCGAATTAGCATTTCAGTACCGTGCTAAATCGAAATCTTGCTAAGCGAAATCGTGCAATTAGAGGGATGAGTTTACTATCCTGTTACTGAAAACATATTGTGCCGCAATGCAATTCGAGGCAGTTCTCTAAATAGTAAGCCGTGCTGAACCGATAGCGCGTTAAGCGAATCCGTGCGATTAGAGGGAGGACTTGGTTACTCTTTCTGAAAACAAATTGGGCAACGCCGCAATTCGAGGTGGCTCTCTAAGAAGTAAGCCGTGCTGAAACGATAGCGCGCTAAGCAAAACCGTGCAATTACCTCCTTTCTGAAGACGAATTGAATTGCAAATATTTGTTTGATAGAGAATTGCGGCTGGAGCCAAATTGACACAATATGTTTCTCCAACAATCGAAAATTGTTGGGAAAACCAAATGCGTATTTCGGCTACAAATCAGCTGTCAACAGTGGCGGTCCGCCGATAGTAGATTATGAATTTTTAGTCAAAATATGCATTTGGTTATCTCAACCCTTTTATGGCAATTAGATAAAGTGTTTTTTAATTTCGATTTCAGCCATAACGCTAGCTTGATAATTTTTTCTTGAATTCATTATGAGGTTTTCGTAAATTTCTCTAACCGTTATCTTATAGGCGGACTCTTAACACATTCCATATTGCAGTTCAATCTTTTGCATAATTAGGCGCGTTTCGTTTCCAACGTGAGCGTTTATTAACTTTGGTCTGTCTGTCCATCCGTCCGTCTGTACGCATGCTCGAGACTTATGCGCAGAGAAAACAAGAAAATGATATAAATTATTCATATCAGCCTATCAGAGGTGCCACTTTACCGGAAACAAAAAAACGAACTTTCTGTCCTATCTCATAAATATTGGTCATTCCAAAAACGTTTTCAAATAAAATTTGGATATATAGTCAAGTAAATTATTTCCTTGCCTGTACATTTTTATATTAGGATTAACCGTTTTCTAGAAAATCGAACAATAAATGTCCTAATTCAATTTTAACTAAGAAAAATTTTTGCATGGCTTCTTGTTGCCAACGAAAGCAATCGTCTTAGTAACTGGAGTAAATAATATCTACAATAATTACGAAAATATGTTTCATTTTCTTTCGTGTGCATTCTGTAAGCGGAAGGAAATGGAATTTCTACCATGATGAAATTAATGTAATTTAAGTTTATTTTTCTTTCGTGGGCACAAGCGTCTTGTGAATATAAATGCATAGTTTACGAAGGAGGAATGAACGTGAATGTAAAGGTGAAATTTCCACTCCTTAACTCAACTAAGGTATGTTTTACTTAGTTTTCGATTGTTTGATTAATTACAACTCATTAGAAAATAAATCGGTAAATCAATAATTTAATATTTCTCTGGCATCATTTCCGATATATCATTCTACAGTATTTAATCCCTATACTAAAATTACGTAAATTATTTTATTAATGCTCCGACTCAGGGGAGGGAGGAAATTTTTAGTAGACAGAGAGTCATGGTCGGGGCGTGGTGTTTCGTATTTTTATGATGTGCGTTTGTTCAAAACTATATATTTCAGTTTCAAATACTTCATCACACGAAACACGCCTATTTGTAATGTATCGTACACTCAACTTGTTTTAGAATGCAGCAGTAAAAGTATTATTATCAATCGGAAGATTATGATGACCTCTTCGGTTTAAACCTTCCAAGCGTTCAGACCTTTGCGATTGAGACTAGCGGCCTCCGGCCTATCGCTTGTATCATTGTGTTTCCCTCGGAGAACCGACTGAAATTTAAAGCCCTATGTGGACAAGGATTCAATCCTCTAATTGATAGATAGAACCCAAATTGAAGATAAATATCCACTTTGGTGTCTCAAATACGGCCGGAGCATTTCATTGAACGCACTGTCAACATCAGTGACTGAAGCTGACAACCGTTCCTGCGCCATAATGAAAAGCAGACTTTGGCAGTATCCGGATAATAGTCCTGTGGCAATAATGCTATATAACTGCTTCTTACTATACTTCTTACTACACACACACACACACACACACACACACACACACACACACACACACACACACACACATATATATATATATATATATATATATATATATAGAGAGAGAGAGAGAGAGAGAGAGAGAGAGAGAGAGAGAGAGAGGATACTAATGTTTAGGCACTTCCAGATGAGGTGGAGACTCGACATTTTTTATGTAGAACAATGTGCATAACCTACTAAAAAAAAAATAAAAAATCTCAAAAAGGTTAAATAATGCGGCCGTTAAAATTCGAAAATGTTTAAACAAATATTTAATGTATATGTATATGTATTTCTGAATGTTCTACGAAGCTTAAATGTTTTGAAAAGGTAGTATTTGTAAAATGACCGAATAGGGAATATATAAATTTTGATATATTCATTCATTTGGCTGTTAAAAATTCTGAAAGTTTAAACAAATAGATAAATATTAAGAATGAGGTCAGGCTCAACCCTATGGATTTTACACAACGAGAAAAAGAAAAAAACTTTGTCACTTCCACAAATTTATTTGGCACGAATGATTAAGAAGCATAAGCGATACTTCCGGTTAAATAACTTGAATTCTCAATTTGCGAATCATCTTTTAAACCTCAATCATCACAGATCCTTCAACCCTAAATTCCTAAACTTTGAAATAAAATGTCACAAATTGGATGCTCTTGAACAGCTAGAGATAATTATTTGTGAAGACTCGCATATCTTAAAGGAATGCCATTTCCGCAATCATTCTCCTCTATTAAGCTTACCTAATATTATGTAAATACTTTGTATCTTTGTTGGGTTTGGCCATTTTTACCAAGTGTTTGCAACATTTGTAACTTTTTGTAACATTTTGTAACTTTATTTTGCTTCCGCCTTCCTTTTGACGCTACGATCGTAGTGAAACCGGTCGTGCCAAATAAATTTGTCGAAGTGACAAATCTTAAATGGATACATGTTTAGGAACTAGGGGGTGAGCTAGGGAGCTGAAAATTTTCAATTATTTATAGCGTGGTGTAATAGCGCACATTATTATTTGAAAATCTCCATTAATTTGTTATTGCGGCCGTTAAAAGTTTTTAAATTTTAAACAATTAGATAAATATTATTGCACTTTTAGATGTGCTACAATAGTAAAATTTGGAAGAAATGGGTGACATTAGTATCCAACAATGGAAAAAGCATAATATTCTTAAAATTTAAAAATTTTAGGGATTGCTTTGACTCCAATATTGTCTCATAAGGAAAGAACGAAAATCGCAAAATGTGCAAAGGTGAAAAATTGGAATTAAAAAAATATCATTATCTAAAAAAACAAAGTGATCTGAAATGTTTGCAGAATGCAATCACCCATTACTAGTATTATATAGCGGGACCGACCCGGCCACTTAAGTAAACGGAAAGAAGCTTAAAGTTTGCTTTTACTCCCAAGAATGTTATCCGGGCTTTCTTCTGTCGCTATTTAAATCAATCCTATGGGATGAAATTTTTCTTCAAAATCTCTTATATCCTGACATATGCGTGAAAACGGAGATAGATATCTAAACCAAACTAAATAAACGAATGGAAATAAATCATTGAAGAAACGCACCATAAAATTTAAAATTTTCTGAATCGAAGCTTTTTAGATGATTATGCTCCAGAAATAAATAATTCAGAAGCGTTTTATTGGCTTTAAGTTTATTGAAAATTTTTAGAAAGAAATACATTTTTTTTAGTTTTAATTTAGCTCCCGCGAAATAGAACATAGCGGCTTTACCGTATACGCATGTTAAAAGTATGATTTTCAAAACCTGCGATGATCAATCGATATTTTTAACCAGTTATAATTTATAAAAACATTAGAAAAACGCCATCCTTTCCCCGCGTGCGTTTATTAAAAGATATTAACTGATCTAAACATCTGTCGTACTCGTCCCAATCGCAATGGATTTTGAGCAAGGGGAGGGATCTTTAAAAAAGATTAGGTCACCACTCGACTTCTACCTTTTGAACTGTAATTAAATTTGCATCTATATTCGTGTAACATGTACACTATTGCAGGGCATTTTGAATACCGTCAGATTTAGCAAATATTTGAGCAGTCTGTAGATTGCATATGGAAGAACCCAAGCCTGAAGTAAAACTTTACAGAACATAGTCTCATGTCGGACGTTTTTCGCTTGCAGAATGCGTTTCATAAGCGTCGACGTTGCGGAGAGATGAAGGTTATAGCGCTAAATGTATCATCTTTGGCCAAAATATATTTTTTAAATCTTTTTATTAACGAGTTATTCTTGCTCTGTCGAAAATTGTCAAAAGAGCAATTGTCTGGGAAAGATTGAGTTTTTCTGTTCTTTGTTTCCGTAAAAAGCCTCTTTTTGAAAACTCTCAATAAATTCTCCTTCTGCATGTAGTGAATTAAAAAAATGCTACATTGAAGATCTTAATTTGAATAAACGATTAACTGTACATCTTTTGGGTTCGTATGGGAGATTTTTTGTATCAGCTTTAATTGATTGTCCGTTTAAAATCTCTGGCAGGAATGTAATTCCGAAGCGAAGTTTTTAAACGAAAGTGGCACCTTGGTATGGAAATTTCACAAAAAAAAGACATATTGTTAATGGAATGCTGGTAAAACATATTACTACAACTGAAATATTTTTGCCGAAGAATATTATTTTAGTGGCTACAAAAGCTAAAAACGCAGCTAAACTCCTTCCTACGTGATACACGCCAAGCGCGCATGTTTCCTCTTTCTTATCATCGAATGCCGCGTGTGCTATTTCGTTTTCCTTGCGCCGTTGACCTTTTTGCGAGGGTTAGAGCGCTCTCTCTTGAAAAAAAGAACACCAACATGACAAATGGTATCGAACGAGCGAAGGTATGCGCATGTATACGAGAATGTGAACGAGTTCGTATGTGACTGCGCGCTGTTAGGCGTGAGACGAGTTGAAATACGGGGTCCGAATACTCCGACCACACGTCCGAAGATCATGTTGATGTGAATGAATTATATAATGCAGGCAGGTTTCGGTCTCGCTCGAAAACAAATTACGAGAGAGGTTAAAAGAAATCGAATCACTTCGCCTTCAGTATCTAAAATGAATATTAATGTGTTAGCGTTCGCTAAGTATTCGTTTACTACCTTTCGGCGGATATCCCTCAGAGTAACAGGGGATTAAGAACTTTGATTACCTTTTCCAAAATGTTGTTTTGCTTTCCTTGACGTAGGCATTAAGCGCGTTCGTATTATTGAAGCAAGCACGTCCATCAGACTACCATAGGGCCGCATGAATCCTAAACGTAAAAGTCAATAGGTCATTTCGAGGGTCGTCTACGTAGCCATACAAATCTACTCATATCATAGGAGATTTTTTTCCTCGGCGTTAAGAAATGGAAGGATCGAATGACCACAAAAAACAACAGTTTAACAACTTTGAAAACGTCGTGTTATTTGGTGATTCGAAGTATTGACAAATGATTATCTGCCTCGGTAATACATCTAGAGCAACGATTTCCAAACTTTTCTTTTGGCGTACCACCGAAAACGTGGCAAAATTTCTTCGCACCGCACTTAAAAACTTTTCTTTACCAACGAAAGAGTCATTTTCAAAATAATATAAGGTAGGCAGATAAAATGGGTAGTACTGAAAAATTATTTATTTTCTCACATTTATCATACTTAAAATTTAAAAAAAATCGATAAATGTGATGGATAAGTTTGGATATATGTGGATAACATTTTAATATATGGTTCACTTTTAGTTAACTTCCAGCGAAGGTCCGGTTCGAGGCTAATTCTTGTTCGATTTTTTATTTTAATTACCAACATAGTAGAAAACCCCGTTTCACATAGGTGAGTCGTGCAGAATGGGATTAGAATTTTCAACGCCATGTCAGAAAGAGTGGGATATTTAGCTCATCTCCTTAACCAAAATTCTTCGAGTTTGTAGATGCTATATCCAAATTGTAGTCCTCCATCACAAGCCAAATCAATCAGCTGGTCTTTTTCCCTCACGTTCATATTTTCAGGAATAGAATTAATTGTTAAAAACGAGTTTCTCGTCTAATTCAATTCAGAATAATGTTGTTTAAAATAGCAACGTGAAAACGCAAAAAACGAGTAAAGATACGTCGACATTTGACTGTGAGCCATGAGCGGCGCAGCGGTGCGGAAAATAGTCCGCTCTTCTCTGTGGTCACTTGTTGTGCAGTTCCATGGGTGAATGCTGACACTAAACTCGCGTACCACTGGCAGAATCTTCACGTACCACTGATGGTACGCGTACCATAGTTTGGGAATCGCTGATCTAGAGCAATTTTTTAAAAACTGTGGGCCGTGAAACAACAGAGGCCCTCAAAATTATTATGTCGAAAAATAAAGTTTTCACGAACAATAAAATTTTATCAGAGAAGTTTTGGAAAAACGATGCTAAAAATTATTAATAGTTACATAAAATGAAGAAATTTGCAACAATGTCTGTTGTTTTTACTATTTTCAATTCAAAAGGGGGCTGCGACAATTGAAATTTTGAGAACCACTGATCTAGAGGACGAATCTTTAGGCAACCCGATAAATCAATCATTGCTATAGCAATTATTCCCCCCTCGTAAATCACACAAAATGCAGCTCCCGCCTCATATCCATCGGATCAGAGCTCGGAGCTCCAACAAAAATTAAAACACCTGGACGTCTCCTACCAATCCTTAGCCATGAGGTGAACCTTCCAATCGATAAGAAAGAGTGACTAGTTGAAATTTCTAATATGTATATGTCGCAAAAATGTCTCGCAATATGGATTCTGAAGAAAACGGCACGTGATTTCGTGGCGCCCCCTTGCTTAGCTGGACATGGCGGACAGTTGAGGATCGTGAGGAGGGTATTTTTAAAGATGGAAGGAAAAAAATCCCTCAGGAAATTCAGTTGATCACCTTGGCCTATAACCAAAGCCATAGGGTTTCTTTACCGAGAAATGCTCCCGCTGACACTATCGGCATATTACCAGTTGCCTCGCTTTTTTTCCTCCCATTTTGCACTCGTCGTAAATCATAGCGCCTTGCTTATCATCTTTAGAAAACCCAGCCAAACGACCTCGTTTCGCCCCGATTACGTCTGGCGTAGATAGTTTCCCTATGAGTGCATCGGGTCCGCATCTTCGGACCGACCGTTAATTACCGCGCTCTGTGATAAACGTCCAAGGGATGGTTTTTTCCCCCGCTCTGCCCTAAATCATTGTCGTCGGTGAAATAGAGTCGGGGTTTATTTTTAAAAGGGCACTGATATCGAAGCGGTGATTAAAGTTTATTGCCTGGAGAACCTAATATAACACGAAATTTGTTTATTTTTCGTTTGTGTTGCTCTATTGTCGCGCAACAGCTCCAAAGCGTGTAAAAATTGACATACCATAGTTTTAAAGGGGTTGTCATAGTTTTTGTTTCATGATGGAGTGAAAATGCAAAATATGTATATGGAAAACCGTGAAGTGCTGAGTAAATAAGCTATTATCATGTTACGCAATACAACGCTAAGTACATTGGTATTAATTCTGCACTTTCATCAGTGTATGAAAATTTTACATTAAATTTTCTTCTCCAAAAAGCTTATAGATTTGAATAATCGATTAAATTAATTTTATGATCAATGGGTTAAATTCTCTTGCCAGAAAATCCTTGCTTTATCGAATATATCGTTAGAGCGTAGATCGTAGAGGCATTTCAGGTAATTTTGTCTTCAGTCATAAATCCGACAGTCGAACATAAGAGTATGAGTAGTTGCGGCTTGTAATTTCGATTCATCGGAATATCGTCCGAAACTAATTTTCCCCATACCAAATACATTACGTAGACATTGTACATAAGCGGAAAAAAACAGTTTTGTCGATTTAGAACAGAAATTAGTAATTACGGAGGCGGATATAGGGCCAGGCGATCTAGGGCGACCGCTTAGGGCAGGGTTTTCCGAATTTTCAATTATGGAGAGCACCAATTTATATCGAGCACCACTTAACTTTTGTAAAAATACGAATGATCATAAATAAATATCAAATCAACGACAAAGTTATTCTTAACATCTTAAATGCGCTTGGAAAGAAAGACACCGTATATAAATTAAATTTTTGGCGCTAAAAATGGTGAAATTATGATGAATGGTGAAAGTGCACAATCAGACTACCTAAGAGCACACCGGTGCTTACGAGCACCAGGCTGGGAACCGCTGATCTATGGCCTCTAGGGCCGCGAGAGAGTGTGTTAACAGAGTCTGGAGCTTAGTGCGAGAGAGTGAAATGAAATAAAGAGATTGAGTGTGTAAAATTCCCAACACAATGAAACGATCGCATATTTTAAAACTACATTTACATGTTACCCTGCAATCCACCAATCTCGTGGGTGCCAAGAGGTGCGCTGGCCCGAGGCCTACCTAGATGACGACGATCAGCGTAAACGGTATTTAGCGAAGACCAGTCTTAGCTGACAGGTATCTTTAAAAATAATAATTCTTTCTGATAGTTCCCCCCGAAAATTTTGGGCTACGGTCGACTTCAACCTCAGAATCCCATTGTAAATATATATGCAAGTAAATAATAAAGTATTTGCTAGCCTGGTTCCCTCCATAAAACTTATCCGCACGTTATCAGAATTCACGAGTCGTAGGCCCATCATAACCGCTATCACATTGGGGCCTCGCAATGCGATCGCCTAGAGACCTCGAATAACACAATCGCCTATGGTCCTCGCACCCCTTAAATCCACTCCTGAGTAGCTATTTTCAATTTTGAGTCACATTTATTATATTTATTTCTCCCATTAAGTGTGAAAATCATTCCCTGAAAGTAATAATTATTGTTTAAAATAGAAATAACGCCCATAAATTCATTTATTTATAATTACGAACCAATATATAACTAGACTTGGTAGTTTTTGACCGTTATTTTTCTTAAAATTCGACGAATAAAATCAACGTTTATTTTTCCTGAAAATCGGCAGCGAACGACGTTTATTTAATACGCTAGCATAATTGTCCGTCAAATATGACGGGTATGCGTGGATTAAGTATTAAATTTTAGACACTTCCCATTCTTTCTCCTTTTCTCTCTTCCTCTATCCCATCCTCCTCCCTCCCATTCTCCCTCCCTCTCCCCCTCTCTGGATAAATAGACTTTCTAGCCTCAATATCGCCCTAAAAATTACCATTATCTATCTATCTCTTCCCCTCTCCCTCCTTTGTCTCCTTCCCTTTATCTCTCTTTCCTTCACTATCTCTCCCTCTCTCATTCTCTGGAAAAACAGTCTTCCTAGTCTCAATCTCTCCCGAATAAGGAAAATTGTGTATATATCTCTCCCTCTTTCTTTGTCTCCCTCCCTCTCCCTCCTTTTCTGTCTCTATCCCTCTTTCCCTTCTCTCTCATTTCCTCTATCTCCTCCTCTCTCCTTTCTTTCTCTATCTCCTATTCAAGCAATCAAAGCACCCTTTCCTTAAGTACAATTTAAGTAATACATAAGGATTGAGATGACAAAATCTCGATGTTTAACAATGCCACGATAGGCAAAGCATCATATCGTTAAAAAGTAAAAAATTTTCCAATAAATTTGATTTAAACGTATATAACTTAAGCGATATGGAATCGTAGGAAAAATGTGACGGTAAGAAAAAGAAACTTTATTTATTTTTCTTTAAAACTATTTAGGTCCGAAGATCGTAGGTAAATCTTTTCTAATTTTAATTTGCAAAAGAGTAAAAGCCTGTATGTGGAAAAATCGATTTTTACGAGTTATCTAATGGAGAATAGAAATTATCTACTGGAGCTGTGCCCTAATCTTTTTTAGGTATTTGTTTTCGTAAATAGCATTTACTATAAGAATTAAGCATGCCTGCCAAATTTCAGTCATCTACCTACTAGGGAAAATTGTGAAAAATAGCATTAAATTTTCATAAATAGTTCATATTAGTAGAGCGTGACCGTATTTCTTAGATCATTATTTAAAAAGAATTTTATCAGGCATTGTTTGATTTTCCTAAAAATCGATGGCGAATATCAACCTTTATTTTTATACATTTTCTCAATTTATATCAATAAAAATTACATAAATTGGATTCTTCCAATTAAGGTTTACTAAAATTTTATATATAAAAATAAGACCTCGTATCCCGGATTTTCTGTTGCTCTCTAAACTTTGGTGAATGTGTTGCTGTTGGCTTTGCCCACCAACCCGGAACAGCTAATTTTCGAAATAGATCACAAGTAAATTTTACTCGTTAAATCGCGTCTCCTAATCAAGAAATAGTAAACATTTAATGACAAAATTAATGTGACGTTAATATAATGCACAACCAAATGTATATATATGTATATACATTTATTTATTTGCTTGTTTGTTTATTTATTTGTTTGTTTATTAATTAATTTATTTATTTATTAGACGTTAATATAATTCACAACCAAATGTATGTATGCATATATATTGAAGAAAAAAAATCTTATCTTGTTTAGTGACAAACAATGATGAGTGTAAAAACAATCTTCGAGTACGAACATTGAACGATGCTACAGTATTGCAAGAAAAAAATAAGCATGGGACTCTTTCACTCGGAGAATGAATTGTGGGTATGCCTACCAAAAATATAAATTTTATAACTCTTTTTGAAAATACTATAGATCAGGGCCCCAGAAATATATTTGTAGTATTAAATCTTTAACCTAACCAACCACGAAATGAGTTATGGGCGAGTGGATTTGGTCAAGCGGGGATCGGGATTTAGTTATACATTCGAGACCTGCTATACGGATATTTGGCGATATTAATTCAGTTTGGGAAAATCTTTCTTTTCACAACTTGGATTTGATCGGCAGAAATCAAAAAACTTTTGAGTAAACTGAGTGTGGAGGTTGATCATATCGGGTAAGCGACTAAAGGCGCTTATGGATTGCCAGATGTGACCGAGATTAAAGACAGAGTGCAATAAATCGGTCATATTGTTTTGTCCCGTATTCGTGTCAGCTCATTATGCATCCTTAAGATAAAAGGGATCTTAGAAAGGGTATGGCATGTCTGGTATGGAAAATGCCGATTTTTTTATTTAGCTATATTAAATTTTAGTTTAATAAAGAAAATTTAAAAGTCCTGACGATTAATTTCATAGGAAATTTGGAAGTGACAAATCAATACTTCTCGACGACAATTCATTTTCGTCGATTTTTATTTTTTTACCAATTCGATTAACGACATTTATCAATTTACATCAAATCCTACCAAGCCTATATATAATCTTTGCTTGGAATAATAATTGGCGTACCCTTTAAAGACAATTTTCATTTCTCCAAAAAATGTCCGCCTTACATATTATTGATGTGAATAGAACTAGAATAACAAAATATTCTTTTTATAACTGTATGAAAAGGATGAAATACTCTCCTCATGAAATCATTCTTCAAATCTACCTCTTTGGACCGCAAGAATAATTTCCACGAAGACAGACGCTCTCCGTCTTCTGGTTCGTTCGTTCCACTGGCGTGTTTTACAACAAGTGGAATACGTTCCAAAATAGGATATATCGCGCTTAAAGGAGGTCTGCGCATGGCGCACATGTTGGAGGATTTTCTCCACTTGGAATTCTGGGACAACTTACTCGCCAGATTATCCCAGCGAGGATTTGTTCATTGCCGCGACGTATCGCGATTTTCTTGTATTTCTGGGGACTGCCACGAATTTATGACTGAGCTTAGATGATAAACATAAAGCGCGGAATCACTTAAAGTGAATTTTTAAGCCGTGATCTTAGCTGTTGCGCCCGACAAAAATTAATCTTCCTCGATTGCGAATGCAAAATTATGCCGTTAGTTTTCTTTAAAGTGACGACTTCTCATAGTTTAATTAATTCCAAGTGAGGAACAGTTTGTTACTATGGGTAAATTCTTGCATTGATTACACGTTATATAATGATCCGATGAAAATCTAAAAATCATTCGTGCACTTCCTTCCAACCACGTTTGGATATATTCTCTATGATGCAAGAAATCCAGTTTCACTTCAAAATGCTCAGAGGAATTTTAAGTTTTTCTATAAACATATAAAGGAGTTATGAATGTATTAGTAATTATTTGATGCAGCCAACTTATTAGCGAACGTGGTTTACCTTACTTCCACGTGTAACATGCTGTTTTTTTTTGAAAAGCTAATAAAAATTAAAGGTGGAATTATGGGAATTGAAGCCTTGTAAGATTGCACATATAAGATTTTATTGCAAAAACACTACCTAGATTTCGTAGCTAAGCTAAATCTGATGATGTATCTTTCTTAACTCCTTAAATAAGACGTAGTTGCACAAAGTTGCACACTTCACTAAAAATCGAATTTAAAATTCTCTAAATTTTGCAAAACTGTAAAGATATTACATAGTTCTATAATTTTATTGTTAGATATGATCACATATGCATTTCTTAAATATTGAGTCAACTACAACGCAGTAGCGAAGCAAGTTCGCCCGAAATTCTTTCACGTAATAAACAACCAAACCAACTGGGGAAAAAAGAACGGAAACGTACCTTACATGAGCGCGTCAGTAATTTTAGCGAAAATTTCTCGTTGATAAATCCGGCGACATTTCTCGATGCCTTCGGATGGGAAGGCATTGTTAGATGGGCTGCACTTTTTTTTAGAAAAGGACTTTTCCATTCGTTGGACGTTAAAGGAAAGGAATCGCTTGCTTGCAACCGTTTGGGTAAATTACGAGTCTTGATCGTCCCGTCTACCTGATTCTTTGAGGAGGATAATATTTCACTCCGAGCTCCGAGAAATCCATAAAGTCTTACCACGAGAAAGACAGAGAGAGAGAGAGAAAGAGCATTGTTCCGTGAAAGATATATTATCTTCCCCTTTTGTTGGAGTTCCTTAACGTACAAGAATCTTACAAGTGCCTACTCCGTTTCAAGATGTAATTTCAACTCGACGATGAATTGCATTTTAGGATAAATGGGAAAAATTCAACAGAGAAATTAATAATACAAGAAGTAAGGGCGTTTTTGCTCTTCGAGACGAAAATTTATGGTTTTAGTCGGGAGCAAATTTTGCAATTTCTGGTGTGTATTTTTAGATTCTATTCTCCAATAACACCTACGATAAATCTGCTTTCGTTTATTAAACCAAAGTTTGTCATTTCATCAGAGGTCGCGGTAATGAAATAACTTAATTCCGTGCAAAAACATGCGAGAGGCGTGGAAACTTCTCGAACGAACGAAAAATGCACTCGTGCATATTGCGTGACATTCAGTTATAGATATTGAATAATGTGAATAAAGAAAATAAAAAGTTCATATCTTGTTAGCTTAATCAATTATTATCGACCTCGTCTTATGGAAAATAATTTAAAAAATAAGAACTCATTAGAAATATCATCAACAGTGGTAGATTATTATAAAATATGATCCATCATACTTTCGGTGAATCAACGCTGAAGAGGGCTACATCGTTGGCAAAATGCGCATTTGGTTTTTCATAATTTTGTCGTGGCTATTGGAGATACCTAGGATATGTACGTATTTAATTTTTCATTATTAAGTAATTGTTTTATAATATATGTAGTTTCAGCATTGTCATCGCATGACATTCGCTCTATTTATGTCCAATTTTTCTATCAGGAAAAATGCCTGCGATTGATACATAGTAACTTCTCGGAAGATGGTTTCAAATTTTTAAGTGCGATACAAGTGAAAGAGAATATATGGGTTGGTGAAATTTTGAAGCGCAACTTTCTGCTGAAAGAGGTCATAGATTAGAGGATGATAAGAAAGAGGTAAAGAAGTTGGAAGAGGAAAAGAAGGAATTTGGCATGAGAATGTGAAGAGAAAGGGCTTGGGTAGCACATATTGTTGGGTGTGCCCAAGACCTACCGGAAGGTATAATTACAATGAGTGACTCTTTAATACCTAATATCACTCTTGACCAAAATGGATATCGTATGAATAAATGTGTATTTGATCGCTGAATGTCTAGGTAAAATTGACTCTTTTAAAACACATAATACATATTTTTTTATTTATTAGCTCATAAACAGCTGTTAACGGTCTTTCACAATGAGCGTAATAATTTTAACAAAACTACCATGCCCTCTGCAGAATTCGAACCCGCGACCCTAGCATTGGGAGCCAGACACGCTAACCACCCATCTACCAAGGCCGGCAAAATTTCTAATTGTTTTATTTTTCAAGGGCGGATTCGAAGTTATTATTCGATTGCGGGCATTCAGCGAGCGAGCACGATAGAGTTTGATGTTGTCGTTAATCGTACATTAATCTCATTAGCGAGTAAAAAAATATTATTCTCAGCATGATGCATTCTGCAGAATCGATTCAGTGCTAAAGATATGCATTTCAAACAATTAAAAAACGGATTTTAATTGGTAAAGGGACGTGAAATTTTGGCATTTCCACGGCATAAAAAAATTATCGATCCAGTATTTCGACATTTTTTGAACGGCTCTCAAAAAGATTAGAAACAATACAAAAACGCAATTATCGATTCGCATTGCGTCCAACGCCTCGTTAAGTTTTAAATCGCAATCCGAACTATGTAAGGGACTAAGAGGTTGTACTTAATTGTACGTGTGCAGATTAATGAAGAGAGTGGAATAAAAAAACGAAGTTAACAGATTTTATGGGCGAGCGCGAGGGATATGGAGCGATTTACACGGTAATGGAATCTGGTTTTCGTGTGGCGTGGTTCCCCGCACAGTGGAACGGAAGAAGAAGAAAGCATGGCTTCCTAAAGTGGCGCGCTAAATTTAGCACTTTTTCCCGGAAAAAAGGGTAGACATTTTTACTCCATATCCGGAGATGTTAGAACAATGGACGAAGCCTACTCTTTTCCACCTGCTGTCGGCGAAAGTGACGGTTACATTGTCAAAACCCTTCTCTTCAAAAACACGAAATATCGAGGGGCCGTTTTCCCAATATGCGTTCCTGAACGGCAGCTGCGAAAGGAATGAAGAGAGAGAGAGAAAGATCAGGAAGAAAATTTCTGTCCCAATCCTTTCTTTTATTTTGATGTTGAAACGACGTCTCCGTTCTTGAAAATATTAGTTCCGGTATCGGTAACCGAGCCCCGGCTTCTCTGTTAGGCCGGGATTACGGTCGACGTACGGACGTGACGGAAACGGACAGTGGCGGTGATGTCCTCCGTTGACTGCACGTCAAGGAGGGGTTTATTATGATCGACGGGAGCAGTAGCGCCAAGTACTGACCGTTCAACAAAACAGCGTTCTTGGAGTAGGTTGCAAGCGAAAGCTGGTTTCCGCAGTAAGTTCCACATGGTCTCACCCGATTGGCTGACGTGAAACAACGTGACGGGAAAGCTAGACTTCAAATAGGTTCGTTCCGTCTCCGTCAACGTTGGCGACAACGTACGGCGATCGTAATTAGTAGTATGGTTATCACGCTACCCAAACTTCTGAAACGCCACCGTACGTTTCCGTCACGTCCGTAAGCGTTGATCGTAATCCCGACCTTGAGTGCAGAATATCCTACCCACTGGGCCAGTGGTTCCCAAACTACGACCCACGGGCCGGATGCGGCTCGCGACGGGTTTTTGTGCTGCCCGCGAATCGGTAATGAAGAAGCAATCCGGATAATTTAGCACAAAAATTCATAATTTTTTATGAAAATTTTGATAATGAAACTTTTAATATTGAAATATTAACCACATAAAACCCATTTAAAATTTATATGGCACCTCAGAATATATAGATAACTTCCTTTTTAAACTCTAATCCGGTCCGCCAAAGAGATGGGAACTTCCAATGCGGCCCGCCGAAGGATTCGCCGCCAGTATGTTTTAAGTAATTTTTGATTGTTCGGTGATTAAAAATGATTAGGAAATAAATTACTAAATACAAATTATATATTTTCCTGGAATCATTTCTGATATATCTTTTTGGAGTATTTAGTCATTCAAATTACGTAATATGTTTATTGATGCACCAACTAAGGGGGAAGAAGTGATTTTTAATAGACAGAGATACAATCGGGTCGTGGTGTTTTGCTGTTTTATGGTGTTCGGACAAATTATATCGAATTGTTTCAAATACTCCATCGCACAAAATGTGCCCATTTGTGATGCAATGTACACTTTCGTAACTTGTTAGAAATACGTATTACAGGTAAGGAGAAAGTCATGTGGTGACTACATTAGATTTTTCATTTAAGCCATCACATATTAGCTTGATGAAATTGAGTTTTTCTCTAATATTTTGTCCTAAAAATTACCCCATTCATCTTAAAATATCTTCCAACAAAGTCCGTTTAATATAGGATTGAACTATATCCTGTTGCTTCCCACAGACAATCTCAAATGTCTAACCAGTTACTCGTTTCTCATCCCTGCGAATTACCTCTTGTCTGAATCCTTTTTGCGATTTATTTGATCCAGCATCCCCGTGTGTTTTCTGGCAAATCGGTAACGCATCGTTACCTTAACGGGGACGGAACCATACGTTTACGTATTCTTTTATTCCCTTTTATACCTGCAGTTTCATTTTTTGCCCGCCTTCAGAATCACACGTCTTCCATGCGGCAAACACTTCCATTCGCTATACAGACGTCCTCAAACATTACGAGTGCAGTGGGAGCGCAAAGGGTAAAGCCGTCATTGAGTACGTCTGAAGCAATACGTCTTCTGGAGCGCTTCTCCTTATAGGTAAAGCGCTGCAGATCGGCCACTTGAGAAGGCCGCGCTTTTTTCTGCCCGCCATTACTCCAACCTCCTTCCAGCAAGACAGCGGGAGTACCTGGAAAGCACCGCCCTCATCCCCCTTTTCTACGCTCTCTATCGACAGAATGACGAGCCTCACCCCGAAAAGGGCCCTTCCCCGATTCGGCAGTTATTGCTCGAAATGTCAACTGGAGTGGAGGAGGCGCTGTCGTTGCCCACCCATCCACTGCCTCCCCGTACCCTAATAAATCGCCCTTGTCTGCCCCTATTGTTGTCGCAGATCGGTACAAGAGGAGAGAAGAAGATTCCGTTGTCGCACGGTTTTTTGTCCTGAAGGCCCTATTCTAGATTTCGACACGAGAATATTTTTATTTTCTTCGTATCCTTTTGTGGAGCAGGAAAGACGTTCATATCCTGTTATTCTAGCGAAGGCGCGTTTGGTTGAAAAAGGAACTCTCTTTCTTCATTTAAGGATATTTTAGAGTTAAAACCTCTTTAGATAGATAGATATATGCATTTTTTTCGTTAAGGCTTGCAAACCCCCTCTGAACCCAGTTGTCATTTGAAGCAGAATATAGGAATAAAGATAGTGATAAAAGTCGGTGATGGGAAATAGAAATAAAAGCATAATATTATTGAAAAAATACAATATATAACAAAGTTTGATAATATGAAAATTATCTACTAATCACAATTTAACATAGTCTAATGGATGTAATTAAGGGAAGGATATTTTATTTACGTGGGAAAAACCAATTACATACTGCCATGATGAGGAAATACGCCCGCAGGAAGAGGAATGTGAAAAATCCGCGAAACCTACTTAAGATTACATTAAAATACATTATACTAGTGTTTCTCAACTAGGGTGACATTACACCCCAGGGAGACGCGAGAGTTATTGAAGGGTGACGCAAATATTTGATAAATTCACAGTTTATCATATTCTGGCTTATAAAAATAAATAAAACCAGAAGAATACCTGCCTCTGCTTCTTTGAACGCATAAATATTTACCTTTATGTTGTAGATAAAGCCTAATTTATCCATAAAGATGAATTAAAGGAAATGGAACAGTGACCGGGGTGACGCCGAACTGAAATGGGGTGACGAAAAAAAAAAGATTGAGAAACACTCCATTATACCTATAATCAAAATCCTACTATTTAAAATGCACGTTAGACCATACGATACGAAAACTACATAATGAGCAACATCTATGAAAAATCTGATGTGGCCACCACGTGACTTTCTCCATATTTGTAATATTTCTACAAATTCCAAACATGTTATATAAAAATAAATATTTTAAGAAACTGCGAGAAAATTTTAGACTTTACGAAGAACAAAAATAAACTCAAACCATAGCCTTCTGATATTGGATATAGCCACAAAGCTCCTACAATTAAGGAAATAAAATGGAGCGTTACTAACGATAAGACGTAACTAAGCGTCAATTGTTAACAATAGTCGTCGGTAGGTGGCGTGGTGGTGGCAGCTAAAAATATAAGATATCTCTTAAAAATTGCATTATATAGGAAAATGTTTAAACAAAGGTTGTAGAACATTAGCCTTCCTACAACTTTTATTCCTATACATTTTTACATTTAACAAATATTAAAGGAAAATATTTCAAAATAACGGATAAGTGACAAGAGTAAACACTCACTTCCGGTCGACCGATTTTTACTAAAAACTAATCAGTTCTTTTGTCTTTTATGAAAATGTTAAATGTAAAATTTTGTGTTGACCTGATTAATAGTTTTTGAGTTAGAGCACCCACAAAAAGCTACCACACACACACAGACAGACATCATCGAAAAAATTGTAAAAACGTGTTCAGGGGACCTCAAAACATGTATTTCCGTTGAAATCTCAAAGTCGATTTTTTTCATGACTACAATACTTTCCCCTATACTACGCATAAGGAGAAAGTAAAAAATAATGTTTTAACTATAATGTTTAGACAGTCAATAATCAGTCATTATTTAATGTGGATTTTAGTGTTGCGAATTTTTATTTTGCCTGCACATTGAAAGGTTTCGTGCAGTTATGTATCCCTTTGACAATCACCTTAATATTTAGTTTTTTTTTCGGATAATTCTTTTGATTTATTTACTTAAAATTTCTGCTCGTTTTTATCTTTATTAGTGTGTAATATTATTATTTCGGTGATATACGTACAAGGATTTAAATTCCCATCCCAATTGCTTATATTTAAACAAAATGAATTGATATATAATCGATTTTTTAGGGAAATAATTCGGACTAGAAATTTTTTCCTCCATTTATTCCTTTGTTCTTTACACACTACGGAAAAAAATAAAATATACAATACCGCAGCAATTTTGGATTGAAAAGCAAGAAATATTTTGCCGTGGGCTAGAAAAATTAATCTCGGCTTAGAAAAATATTAAAACAAGAAGGAGAGGGTGGAAAACCCACGTATATTAACTTTCATGAAGAGAAAAAATAAAACAGGCTTTTGACGTCGACATTGGTTTATTATTGTTTATAAAAAACCACTATAGAGACGCAAGATGTTATAGTTTGGATATACTAGGGATGATTACTCGGTAGTGAAGTTGAAACGGATATATAAAATCGTTATTTAATATTCAGCGGAAGTTGCGCGATACATTTCAGGCGTAAAAGCTTCTAAAATCACAATTTCGAAAGGGATGAACTGAAAACAATTCCGGGTAGCGACGGTATTATTGCCTTTAACCAGAAAACGAAATATGCATGCATTAGCCGATTAGGGTTTGTACCGCGATTCCAATAAACGCATAGCCCCGCGCCGATTTGGCGATTCATTTCGAAATTTAGAAGATAATTATGGATACTCAATCACTACAAGCCACTGCATAATTCAAATTATCTTAAACGATTCAATGTAATTTTAATTCTTGTCGTTGAATAAAGATGGAGTGAAGAAAAATACAATTCCACAATGGTAACATAGAGGAGAGGAGTCAAAACCTGTTATGCTTCAGCATAATTAAATTCGATCATAAAAATGGCTGACTTAAATTTACAGAAGATCTATATATATATGTGCGTGTGTAAGAGCTCGATAAAAATCGAAAATAAAAAATTAAGCCTCTCATAAATTGGATTGAACGTACCAATAGAATTCCGAGCAGTTAATCTTTTTTTGAATGGGCGAATTTCATTTAATTTCTTCATCTTTGGTAATGCACATTCTCCTTTCCGAAATTCAAATGAGATTTCGTTCAAATAATCACAAAAAATAACACAAAATTATGATTCAGCGTGGCGTTCTGGTTGCTTGATGGACAGGTTTGAAATGGAATAAAGGTTAAATGATTATGGCATGCCAAACATAATACCAGATATTTTCCTATCCGTTTATTCTGTAAAAAATTTTCTGATATCCGTCATAATCCTCCTAAATGTAAAAAAAAATATTTATATAGAGAAGATGTCCTAGTTTACCATTCGCAAAGTATATTACTTTTTATTAAATTATGCATTTAAAATTCGATGCTTTCTACGTACTTTCGTTTCCTCATCAGGAATATCTTTTACATCTTGTAGCTTACAAACATTTCCAAAATTGTAATAACTATAATTCAAATAGATATATAAAATAGATACTCTAAATCACTTTGTTAAAAAAGGTTTCATTTTCTATGGTTAACTTCGTAAAAAAATTTCGTCTCTTAATCACTTTTTTTACACCATCTTAGAATTAGCCATATTTCCGAAACTCTTTGAAACACATTCATTGGCTATATTACGAACATTTAAATATATTTTCGAAGTGATAAAAGTATGCGACTACGATAGTGGGCTATTTTCTAATTATATCAAAAGTTCTCTCTCTCTCTGCATTTGTTTCCATTGGAGCGCTTTATCACAATAAAACGAGTCCATAGAGGAATTGCAACGGTTGGCAAAATGGCTGTTTTTAGAAGATAGCCGATTAGCATACCCACAATGGATGTTTGTGCCGGACCATTAGCTCATATTTAACCACTTTGTATGTAGGTCGCCATGTGGAAAAACAGAAGTTACGGTCGCGGTTTTGATATCCATCGAGGAAATTTGCTTTTCAGTTGGGAAATAATTGTTATCCCGTGGTTTCGGGCAGTATTTCATTAAAAAGGAAAACGAAACGATTTAATTTTTAAAACTCATTGTTAACTGCTGAAATCGGAACTTATCGTTTGTAGTAAACATTCATATATCATTCCGAAGGTAATGTTTGCTTTTTATGGCTACGATTATCTCAACTTTAATTTATCTCCATTCCATTTGCGTAATGTGGTTAGCTGTTGGATGAAAAACCGACACGCCAGCCCAGATTTAAAAAAATATGTTGCTGGATAAAAAATAACCTTCTGTGACGATCGTGGATCCCAGGAATGTCCATTTTTTACTTTTTAAGCAATTTTTTCTTAGCATTTCATGTCAGTCATTTACGACGCGTGAGTGTACCTTACATTATTTCATTGGAATTATATGAGATGAACATAAGCTTCATTACGAGATTGAGATTTTTACCTGCATACATCTTCACAAACTTTTACCAACGCTCTGAAAAGTAAAAACGTAAATGCGTCGTAATATTTTCTCGGAATAAACTATGTATTCACTTTATTGATGTTTTTACCAAACCCCTGATTCGATATGGGCTTTAATTGACGAACTTTTTGGCGTTGCTGTGTAAATTTGCTTACCGCTTTCCTTTATTATTTATCGTTGACTAATTTTTCATGCACGTATGTTTCTTCCTCTGCCTTCTCTTTCTTTTGGAAATCCTCGATAAACGTTTGCCAATTGGTTCATGGCTACTAAAATGTTCGCGTTCTCTTATCTGCTCTGTGATTAAGTTCAGCACCAATTTTATTTTATTAATTTATTTATCTATTTAGTTGTTTGTTTATTTATTTGTGTATTTATTTATTTATATTATTTTATATTATATTTTCCCACTAGGTTCGCTTTGTTGAAGTTAGTTTCGTTAAAACGGAAGAAGCTATTATTATTTTGCTTTAACAGGGAGTTTAGTCAGCTAAAACGTTTTGTTGAATCATTTTTGTACCGATAAACATGAATTTTTGATAAAAATTTGTTGTACCAATATTAGCTTTGAAGGAAATATGTTTTAAAAATCAATAGGTTTACCATTTATGTTACTTAGCGTGCTGCGCAAATAATCTCTCTCATGACAAAATGCCGAGTAAAATTATACTCTCATCTGGTAAATCATAAAATCAGTCAATAGTATGTTATTTTCCCCTGTCATTTATGCACTACTTCGACCGGTATATCTTAAGGAAGCAATTCTTAATGCGACTCCCAGACACGTATCCTTTCATAGCGTTGGTCAGGGCTGGAAAAACCCAAGGGTCCGTTCTCAATTGGCGGCAATAAACTGCATAGTGACAACTATCTTTTTGTTATATTCAATTAACACGGTAGAGTTAATAAGTTGGCAGTACTTCTTATGCCTTATACATGGAGTATATTCAATATAAAAAGATTATAATAGCCATTATTCTAAATCGCCTGGTATTGAAATCTACCCTGGTCTCTGGATTTTTGGAGTGGCTCCTAGATCTGAAACATCTGTATTTGTTTGAACATTAATATTTAAACCATAATTCTTTTGAAAGTTCTTATTCAAAAACACTTGCTACTCCGACACAACTGCAATACCCAATATAAGAAAGGCTTAGAATATTCCCCCTCCTCTTGCGAAAATATATGTTAAGTCACATATGTAACAATTATGGAAAACATGCTATTAAGAAGACTAAAATGTGCTCAAAGTTGCTATTTCAATCTACGGCGTATTTGCTCTCGAAATCGTGTGCTTTGAGTTAGGGATACATATTTCAATAAAGGTTTTTGGTGTTTTGATTTTATTACACACTCTTAAATAAGTATGAGACGGCGAAATAACGATAAATTATGATTGTAAGATTGCGTTTTGTTTATGCTTATGGTGGTTAAGAGCACTGGAATGGAAGCGGTGTTGATCGTATATTTTCAAGCAAATGGAGGCGCGGATGTAAAAAGATGGGAAACCTCCTTACCGGTAAAAATTCGGGCCGCCACGGCCACAAGTTTTAAATTTAAATTTCCTATGCGAGCATAAATTCGATTTCCACGTTCGTTTCCACCCTTCGTCCGTTAGAGCGTTTAAACGGCAAGGCGCGAGAAACCCGTGGGGAAAGAAAGAGGTTAAAAAAGATGAAGTACGGCTAGCGCCTCATCCTTAAAACGCTTCTTTTTCAACCGCCCAAATAATTCACGGCGATTAGAGGAACGAATCCATGGTGAAAAAAATATTTAAAAATAAAACCGACAGGAACGGTAACTGCGCGCATGCGCATCTCATTAAGAATGCGCGGTTCGTTAGTATTCCGTCGGGTACTTAAAAAAATTTTTCGTTCGCTCATGCCTTTTCCTTCGCCCAAGGGATTTGTATGAGAGAGAGAGAAAGGGAGAGAAATACGAGAGGTAGAGAGAAGGAGAAAGAGGTGCAGTATCCCGCCAGCTTTTCTCATTTCGTTCTTCAGCTGTCATTTTTTCAAATTTCTTTTGTTCTTAAGGCCCGCGCCGACCGACTTGCCATCTCGTGCTCACAAGATATAATCGGCGCCGATGAGAAGGCCGGACGGCCTTATCCATTTAAGGAGAGGAACATTGCGAACGGTCATTGCGCCGGGCGAAAAAAACATAAAACAATAATAATAAACATTCGGAATGTTAAGTATCCGTCACGGAAGACGTACACCCCCGTCTTGACTTATGGGACCGCTATGTAACACATTTTTTTCCAAACGGGTTTTTATCCTTGAGCGAAATGCTCACGATGCCAAACTGCCAAAAGAAATATTTATATGGTAGGATCGTAATTTCAATCCGAAAGTAGATTGTGCGGTGATAACTTTGGCGAAAAATCGATTAAGAATCGATAAATAGAAGTTATTATCTTTGACCATGAGTTAGGCTTCGCTCGATTTAAAAACGATCGTACTACACGTGATGCTTACTTTTTGTTTCATTGACACTTCGATGAATGATTAGTACATTAGGATTGTCAAAAAAATGAAACTTAGTTTGTATATTAAACGATGCATCATAAATGTGACACCCATAGCCATTGGACGGCTAACCATCGTATGTTTGTTTCCGACGTGGAAAAGAATAGAATTAATGCTAAAAATTTACAAAAGACTACAAAAGCAGATTCCAAAGGCGCTTTTTTTAGAATTTTAGAGTAAATTTTCGGGAAGTTTATTTAAAACATACCTCGCTGCAGTTAAGCAGTTTAAATATGATCTTCATCCCATTTTGAAAGTAAATGGAACATATTTACGCATCGCTTTTATTGTTGTAGCAAAGTAAACAAAACGAAACTTTACCATAGCAAAGGACCCGTTTTTTTTTATTCTGATAAAAGACAAACGGACTGACGGAGGGTCTCCAAAATCAATTAGTTTTTTGTCAGACGCAATCTAAAACTATCTTGAAAATCTTAGCCTCCAGCTCCTCTCCTTACATAAGCCATTAAAAAAAGGGCGCATAAAATTCTATCCCTCACTACACGAGAGTTCAACGAATTATCGTATGCGTTTAACAGCAATTCGTTTTGGAAACGCAATTCTGGATAGAAATATATTATTTTTCCATGGTAAAATGTGTGGACCATTTTTTTACAAAAGCTTCATTTATCCTACCGGGAATCGAACCCGTGCTTTCCGGGTGAGTCGAATATCATAATCGCTATATCGGAGGTTAATGATGGTGTATGACAGTAGTAACTAATAGGCAGTCCTATTAACCATACCACCATCAGTTAATTCAGTGTTTCCCAAACGTTTTGTAGCCGTGGTCACCCTACAAAATCCAACAATCTCTGCGAACCCCCTCTCCATGAGAAGTCCATTATTTCTTTATTCATTGTCTTGTTTTTCACTTTGAAATTTTAATCAGAGCTGTGAGCGGGATCCAGCAAGTTATATCTGGAGAAATTCCATATTAAGAAATAACGACACTTCTAATTTTCAACTATTAATAAAAATAAACCTTGTGTTCTACTCATTTTGCGAACCCCTAGAGATTGAGAAACACAGATTTAATTGATACAATAAGCCGAAATATCTATCATATAAACTCAAACATTTATATTCCAAGATTTATGGTTGTCATTCATTTCTCGTTTCAAAATTATTCCCAACATTACAACTTATGCTTGTTTGCATAGGATCTTCAGATCGCTTTATTCCATCTATTTCTTGCTTGGCAATCTCACTATTTGAGAGGGAGGAGTTTTCTTTGGCGTAGTATCTCTTCGAGAACATCCGTTGGGGCAGTCTGATACTAGAATGGCTAATTCCGTCCCAACCAAGAAAACATCCGTGTTCAGAAACGAGAAAATTGATCTCCTACGATAGTTCAGTGGTAGAATATCCGTTCGGCAAGTGGAAGACTCGGGTTATATTCCCGGTTATAGCAGACTTTATTCTCGTTTCAAAATCATTCCCAACATTACAGCTTATGCCTGTCTGCATAGGATCTTCAGATCGCTTTATTCCATCTATTTATTTAAATGCAAATGGGCTCCTAATTATATGTATGATAAGTTATTGTAATGACTTATTTTAACTCTGAATCACAGCAACACATGGCAATTTGGTATAAAGTAAAAGTTAGATATCATATTTAGAACCAAAATTAAGAACAATGAGAATTCAAAACTTAAATAAAAATTGCATCGTTTCATAAATGAAATTTTGCGTAACTACATCGGAGACATACACAGAGCTGTGTGGTAGATGTAAGCTGTTCTGCGATACTATTATTTTTTTTAAATCATCTCAAAAACAACTCAGCGGATCGTTATTTGCGTTCGAGTTCACGTGAAACGAATTTCGAGTTATTTGCTTGTGTTAAAAGTGAGGAGGAATGCTAAATGAAAACTCGTTAGGCATTTCTGCATCGTTGGTGGAACATTTGAACGATTTTGTTTATCGTTTGCCACTTAATATCAATTTTCTGGATATTTAAACAACAATAGCTGTTAATGTGAGCATTTAGGAAATCATTCGCCAACAACATACTTCCACGGAATAAAATTTAATTCGAAACTTCTCGGCAAAACTAAGTATGCGATTCGTGTCAATGTACCGCATTCTGAATTAGTAAGAACACCAGCTATGATATTGATGGAATGATATGGTCCGAAGATCCTATGCAGACGGGCATAAGCTGTGAAAGTCCACCAGCTATGATGTCCACGTATAGAGCAACCGACATTTTCCATAACCGGTGACCTCCTTGAGGAAAGGGCTCAATAAAGCAGCACTAGTGGAAAACACTGTCGTTATCCTTTTCATTTTCGAGATGATAAATTTTTTTAAACTGCGAATTTCTGGTTCCGTTTCGTGAAGAATGCGCGTCGGAGATGTCAACTCGTATTTTTCTGTGCACGTATGGCGGAACGCCAACGCGGAATTCCACCTGATATTCGAATGCCGTTGGAAATTTCGAAATGTCTTCGAAATTATACCGTTTAATTCGTCGAGGGGAATTCCGTTTTAGGGATTTTTGCCGATTGCTATTTAGAAATTCACATTTTTTTTATCGCTTCCTGGAGTCGTGTTTGTCTTCGTATCCATTCCTGCCTTTTTGTCTCCACCTCCTCATGTGCTGTTCCCTGAAAATTTACCATTAAGATTTTTATTTTTGTCTTGGCTTTCAGATTTCATTTAACACATTCGAAATGTGTTGCTGGAAGAAAACGGGATGGATTAATTTCCTTTTTAGGTGGAAAGGAAGCGTGGATTTTGAGTAGATGACATCCCGCCTGGAATAATTTCGCTTCTTAATAACATCGCATCTCTCAAGTGTTGGCTATTAAATTTATTTTGATGCAAAAACACGGGAAACCAATGCAAAAAATTCCGATAGTAATATTCACGAAAACATAAACATTAAAATGAATTTTTACTACGTAAAAGCTTCTTAATTGACTTTGAAAAATCATTCCATATCCAATGAAATTTAAACCGTGGCACTGTAAATTCACGTTTTCAAACGGGATAATTAGGCAACCGCTAAAGACAATGCATTTTTTTTCTGATTATTCAGTCATTCTCGTTAATATTCATGTGTTTGTACCGAGTCATTTAAAAATCAAATCCAAGTCGTTAACAACTACGTGGGATTTTAAAAATCGACTTTTCAAAAGTCCGAACATACTTTCACGACAAAACACCATTGAAATCCCGCCGCACGTAATCGAAATAAATAACGATTCCACGAGAACATGCACAGACGCGGATTTTTCTCTAAAAGTTCAACGTTATACCGAAATAATTCTCTGCGCTCTCTTTGGTATTCTCTATTGTAAACCGAGAGCAAACAATAATGTTTATTGGTAGATATTGTTATAGGGCGTCAAAATAGCGACACAAATCGCTCCCAAGAAAGTAAATTATCGGGCGTTGCGTAGCATCTCCAAAATGCGGTTCAAACCATTATCCTGAGACGAAAGGTAAAATTTTCCGCTTTATTTCCATTGTTTAGATCGTTTAATAAGTTCAAGTACCTGGAACAATGAGCTGTTACGTGCGCCCACGGAAATCTTTATAGGCTTCAGGATGCATCGCAAGATCTGACGAATATTCAGTAGGTGGAGTGAATGTTGAAAGCACCATTACCATACGCCTTCGACGGAGATTAAGCGTCTATAAATTTTCTTTTCAATTATGCTAGTCTACCTTCATAGGGATTAGCGATTTGATTGTTTGAATTAAAGATTCACTGAAATCCCTTCTTTCTTGCAGTCATGTTCCTTTTTATATCCAGGCGTGATAACGTTTTAAACCAATATGCACATTGAATATGCCAGTAGATAAAAATTGCAAGATTTTAACAAAAATAATTCTGGAAATTGTTAATCATAACTGCGCGATCTGAAGGAATTTTCAACCTATTAACAATTATACGGATAAACTTTTAATTCTTAATCGCTAATATTACAGACAAAATACGTAAAATGTGTTTAATGTAAAAGTTCTTTCGAATAGGAAATTTTCCTTTATACACTTAATTAATTTACATGACAGATAATAAAATCATAACCGCGAATTTAAACTTACAGGTAAAAGTAAATGACAATTTTTAAAAAACTTTTATAACAACAATGATCATCATTCGGTGTACATATAATCATTTCAATGATTTACCTGTAGATTTGTGTTAATTTTTATGCCTGTGTATGACCTGAGCGTAGGGCTACTACACAGCAGTCCCGGGTTAAAATCCGGGAGAAGTCGATGTTTGCAGCCTGGGATCTCCGCGTCCCCTAGTCGTGTGGTTTGAGGAGAACACGCAAGTCAGTGTTCCGTTCTTCGGAAGGGACGCTAAGCAGGTGGCCCCGTTCTACATCTACATGTCACCCAGCAATTCACCAAACTGGTGGGTGGCAGAGGATCCAATGCACCGAGGCCTACATATGAGTTATTTTGCACAGATTTGTCTTTCCTGTTATGGTCTCGTGTTGTTCTCGGAAAGAATGAGCCTCTGTAACGCTCCGTCCTACAGGGGGTGCCGGTGGTGTAGTGGTTATGGTGCTGACTGCTACTCAGCTGTTGCTTAAAATGGCAGCGGGCACGAATCACGCGAAAGTACGATTTTTTCGAATATCACCCGGGCCCCTTTTTGTGTGGTTTGAGGAGATAGCGCAAAGTCAGCGTTTCGTCATACTGAAGGGACGTTAAGCCGTTGACCCCATTGGTGCTGTTCGTTAAAAGTAAGCACCGGGTTTCCCTCCTCCCTTGTGTTTGATGTGCAAAGAGCTATTGCTATAATAATCCAAGAGGTTTATTAGCCAAAATTACACACGCACACGCTACGTCTACAGTCGATCTCACGTATCTTATCTTCACGATCGTTTCTACTTATGTATGTTGGAGCCTCAATTATTCCCACTACCTTCTCTGCTAGACATTCTGATCTGTATTTGTCTAGTAGCCTTAACCTTGAGCACTTTCTACGGTCTTTAAGAGATATCCATTTTGTCCTTCAATAATCATGTGACATTTTCCATATGTTCGTACTTTTGTTTAACGAGTTTGGCTGCTCTCCGCTGTATTCTTTCTAACTGAACTAATTAACTTGGTGCTCTTTATAAAGAGTAGGCTAATGCCGGCACCGAGTTATCCTCCTCGGTGTGGAAGGCAAGGCGAAACCACCACAACATGTATTTAATCCCTAGTCAGCAATGCCAATCGAAAGACTGACACGAATGATGATGATTTAATCGAAAAATAATTTAAAGTGAAAGGTTTTAAATTTAACAGTTTATATTTGTAAAGGCTTCTGCTTTTTCTGAATCGAAAACAAACGACGCAAGCGCTAATATTTAGTAAAAGAAAATCTGAACAGGACAGGTAGATATAGGCTTCGGTTCCATATTCCCAGCGATTACACTCGAAAGCGCTGATTACGCTCCAAAACTGTCGTCGTGTCTGAAAAAAATCTTAAAACGTAAAATGCGTTTACCTAGGTGCTCTTGGGTCCGATTACCCGTAGCGGTGCTTCGGAACGGAGAATTAAGCGGTAACGAGCTCTATGCCCGAGGCCAATCTCCCGTGTGCCTTTTTTCATACACGGAAAACGCGTCACCCCGGATGACTGTGCATTAAGAGCAGGTGAAAAAAAAAGGAATCCGTTTCCACCTAACTCTCCAGGGGTGCTTAGACCGTTAAGAAGAGAGGCAATCGGCGGGAATAAAAGCAGAGCGGAAGGTTGAAAATGAAGGAAAAAAGGCCACGTCCCCCATTCTATGGGATGGCCCTCCATTGAACCTATAACCGATCCACCCCCACTGAGAAGAACAGGAGGAAACCACAAACCCTCACTCACCAACTGCTACTACCCGTCCCTTTCCGACTTTTCTAAGCGGAGATCTAATGAGCACAGAGCCATTTCCCTTTATCTCCTCAACTTCCGTTTTTCATCCTTTCGACTCTTACATTTTATATCATCCTTTCTCCAACCCCATTTTCTCCTTTCACTCTTTCCTCGTTTGTTACATTTCTCTGCCACTCATTCTTTCTCCTACCCTCTCCCCGCCTCCTTCTTTCGTTCTCTACATCACTTCCAACTCCATCTCTCGTCTCTCTTCATTGCTATTTTCTCTCTCTCACTATCGCTTTCTCCACCTTACTACTTTCACCATCTCTGCCCCTTCTGTTCTACTCCACTCTCCCTCTTTCTTCCCTATCTCTCTCTCCTTCCTCTCTCTTTCCTATCTCTCTCCTCCTATCTCTCTCCTCCTATCCCCTCCTTCCTATCTCTCCTCTTCCTATCTCTCTTTCCTATCTCTCTTTCCTATCTCTCTCCTTCCTATCTCTTCCTCTTCTCTTCCTATCGTCTTTCTATCCCACTTTCTCTATTTTTTTCTTTCTCGTCTTTCTCCAATCTCACTCCTTCCCCGTCTCTCTCACCTATCTTTCTCTCCCCTCACACCCTCATCTCACTCCCTCCGTATTTCATCCTCTATCTCTCTCTCCTTATCTCTCCATTTTTCTCTCGTCCCCTCGTTTTTCTCTTCCGCTCTCCCTTAGTCGCTCTCCTTCCCCGTCTCCTCCCACTTGTCTCTCCCTTCTATTTCTTTTCCTCATTTTTCACCTTCCTTATCTGCCCCTTTTCTTCCCTGACGATGCTTCATACGCTCCCTCACATTCTCTCCCTCCCTCTTTCTTCCCTACTTCCCATATCTACTCTTTCTTCCTCCCTCTTTCTTTCCTCCTTCCCCTATCTCTTTCTCCCTCCCTCTTTCCCCTATCTCCTCTCCCTCCCTCTTTCCTCCCTCCTTCCCCTATCTCCTCGCTCTCCCTCCCTCTTTATTCCCTCCTTCCCCTATCTCCTCTCTCTCCCTCCATCTTTCCTCCCTCCTTCCTCTATATCCTCTCTATCCCACCCTCTTTCCTCCCTCCTTCCCCTATCTCCTCTCTCTCCCTCCCTCTTTCTTCCCTCCTTTCCCTATCTCCTCTCTCTCCCTCTATCTTTCTTCCTTCCTTCACATTTCTCCTTTTTCTCCCTCTCTCATTTCTGCTGCCTCTTTTCCTTTCTTACTTTGTCCGTAAAATCCATTTCCAATCTTTTTCCTCCAGCTCGAAGAAATTTTCGTGCTCTTAGTGTGGGCATTTTTTAGCCTTCTTGTCCTCTTCTTTCCATTCGTCTCCATTAACCTGGGAAGGGTACACTGGGGCACTGAATACCCCCACGGATTTATATTTTGCGTGTAAGTGAGAGATGGTTATGCATATTAACTTGTCACTTTTAGAGTTCCTTTAGGGTCACTTTAAAAATATGTCGATAATTTTTTTGTTTGTAATCGCTCGTTTTTGTGCTTTTTGTAACGTATTTTGGGCACAGAATACCTCAGCGTACCGGAATCGTATGTTTTTTTCTCACCTCTTTCAGTGAACTTTATTATGCACCGTAATTTTCAAATCCGACGAAAACTTAACTCCACCGATCAGATTAGTACATAAGGTAACATTGAGACAGGTTTTTAAGCATTGCATCAATCGTAAAACTTTTGCCAGGGATGCCGATATAGCTGTTTACCTCTCGGAATGGATACACTAGAAGATGGCCTCTTGCTATCTTTTATGGGTTGTTAAAAGCTGCAGCTATCAATATATTTGTTATTTTGTCACACATAATATCCTAAAAGACAAATCTAAGCTGTTTTCTTTTGATGAACTTGGGAGAAGCTATGATCAAACCCCAGCTCCAAGAACGCCTCCAAATTACAACTTTGAGAACTTCCGTCCGTAAGTCCATAGCATCACAACTTAGACTGCCAGATGCCTCAACGAGTACTGCAATCAATTTGGAGTCAAGGAGTGGAAGATGCCAGCTATGCGACCGCAGCAACGACTGCAAAACTACAGCGCGCTGTAAGAGCTGTCACGAGTTTACTTGCCGAAATAATTCGGATATAATTTGCAACAAATGTTTTAAATAATTTCAAAAACTGTTTCTTTTCACTTTTTCTTATAAATTTAAAAATGAACACATTAATTAGTTAATTGCTAAATACATATTTTCTTCATGAAGTACTCAGTGCCCCAGTGTACCTGAATAAGGTGCCAAAACCTAATGTACCTTACCAGGGTTAATCAACCTATTTATTCCTCTCTTCCGCTATTAATTAGATTCTAATTCTCTACCTGCCTACATCTCTCTCTCACTCTCTCTCTCTTCCTCCCTCCCCTCCCCCCTCCCCTTTCAACTCTTACTCTCCCTCCCCTTTCAAGTATCTCTCTACCTCTTCCTCCATTCCCTTCCTACCTCGCAATCATCGATCCGTACCTTGAAAGTCCGTTTCGCTGACGTAACCGCCTCGAGTTATTAGTCAAACTCGACTTAATTAATCGATTATCGATATTTTGCCACCTCTCCTCACAACGTAATAGCGCCTTTAAGAAATGGTTTTAGAATGGGTTCTCCCAAAATGGAGAGGATTAAGAGGAGGAAGATAATAGAGATATAGAGCCATCCGTTGTACCAAGGGGTGCTAAGATTGGGTGTCTGTAACGCGGTTGACTCATGATGGGTCGCGTGGGAGGGAATTTTTAGGGGCGGGAGAAGAATTTTGGAAGAGTTGGGAGGAACGGGTATTAGGAAGAGGGCGTTGGTGGGAGGGGGAGAGAGAAAGAGTCAGGGAAGGAATCAAAGGAGACAGAGAGACGCCGCGCCGAATTCCTTTGCGTCTGCCTACCTCTCTGACTCCTTCTCTTCCCCCTCTCCCGTCTTCGTGACGTCATTTCTCAGTATCGCGCATCTGTGAAGGCTCGTTAAGGATTCGTCTAGCGTCCGTCGGGAAAGGAAATATAAAAAGGGATGACGGGAGGGATGAGGGAGGGGGGATTGGAGATTCTGTCCGCGGCAGGTGGCCTGGATGTGCGTAAAACGGCGCTAGACAGAGAGATTGTTTTTGAGCCTCCCAGAATCGTCGTCTCGCTGTCTCTTCCTTCTCTTTAATTGATCCAGCAGAGGAGCATAACGCTTTGTTTTTTTAAATGTGCTTCTCCTTTTTTAAATATTTTTTATACTCGTTTGAGAGCGGTAATGTTGATAAGGATTGCATCTACGGCCAAAAATGTTTGCGTGACTATAACCACTACGTTACCTACCGTCTAAATTCATGAACACATAGGAAATTACTGGAATCAACGATCTAAAGTAAGATGACATATTCTTAGTTACAATGCGCATGTGGTTTACCTGATGGTTTTATGATTGTTTTAGTAATTAAAATAAATTATCCCACGCAAGCTGAAAATTAGCTTGGTAATTCTAGTTTGAATATTATAAATTGAATGGTCGATTCTTTTAATTTACAAGGACGTGTATACAATAATGGGTGCATTAAATCAGTAAATGCATATCAAAGGAGTAGTTAAATCATTGCGATTAAAAGATAATTGTTTATTAGTGAACACTTGTTTGTCTCCTGAACGTTTCCATGAAAATAATTGTATTAACGAATCAACCTCCTCAGGGACAAGTATTTAAATGGTTTTAAAACAGATAACGTCATAAAATTCCGCCTATAATGAATCCTCGTACTTGATAGAGAGGCGGTTAGTGCGTCTGGCTCCTAATGTTGCGAGTTTGAATCCTGCCTAGGGCATGGTTTTACGTGATCGTCTTTGTTATCTATATTACGCTCATTGTTTAAAGCTGGAAATGGCTTTTTATGAGCTAGTTAAAATCAATAAAACCTCATTACTAATTTCCTAATTATTAGCAGAAGTTTATAAGATTGATATTTTTAATATTGTTCTTAAATAGGTGTCCAAGCACATTCTTTTAGCGACTGAGGTGTTGTTACACTCCAGTCAGTTTCACGTGATAAAATTTGTATTTTTATAAATTGAATGAATAAAGAAATAAATTATCAAATCACTGTATGGATCTTACACAACAGATGGCTTGCATCTATAAAGGGGGTTGAGTAAACAATACGCAAATTTTAGTTCAAGTAAGACGCCATCAATGGTGTTTTTTTATTCGGTCGCTGGTTTTAAATTACTAATTCGATTCACTTACTCGTTCCGTGGTTTCTGGAGATGAACTCGTGCGTGTATCTTGATCACATTGTAATCAGTTATGGTAATAGAGACGGCAATGACGAAAAAAATCTAGCCGATCCAAGAATGAGCACTTCAAACAAAAATTGAAGAATCGGGTACTGGTCTCAGGTATCTCCGACGGGTAATATTCAGCTGCGCCCCACGGTCAGTTTAGAAACCAAGCGAAAGCCTAAATTGCGCCCCTGGTCACTCTCTTACTTCTAAGGTTCTGCGGCCTCCCGCGGTCATTTTAGATCCGTATCGAAACACTCTATTGGGCCCCTGGACTCGCAGTGCGCCACAAAGATCCGCAATCTGAGTTTGGAAGTTGGCGGCGATGAGTGTTTGGCCTTCCACTTGTCGATCCTGCCGAGGTAGAGGATGCGTTTTTGTAAAACATTCTACGAGAAAAAAACGGTGAAATAGTTTATATATTTAGATGAACGCTACCCAACCCGAGGAGGGGAACACAGTGAACGTGAGAAGGAACCAAAAACACTTCATCTAACTTAACCAACCCGGTGGGCCCGAGTAGAATGTACCTTCATGTTCAAATTTGGACATGAGTCGAGTTACGTTTTCCTCAGGTAAAAATGGTCAACGTGACGAACCGAAACTCGCCGTTCAAGTAGAGGCAAGACTATCTTTCCGAAATTAGGGCTGCTTAATGAACGTGGCGCAGTTGACAAGTTACCCTTTCGCTCTTCTTTTCCCTTCCCACTGACCGCGGGCGCAATTGAGTAGTCCCATCTCCAACAGCCATGACAACGTTACTAAAAACCAACGCGCATTTCAGCCACAATTCAGCCGTCTTCAGTTATGATTCACCGGAAGTAGATTCTAAAAATGAAACAGTTGTTGGAGTAACTGATTAGTACCCTAAACTACAAGACTACTTTTAAAAACTATTTCATGAGTCGCTAAATTACGGCGAAATTAATCTTATAAATAATGTCTTCTGAAAGCGTTGGAGTCGATTTCAATCATTTAAAAACTTTAATTGCGAATAATTCGGTTTCCAAAATTGCCTCATCTCAGGTTAAACCTTACTCTTATCCTGTAAAAAAATCCTAGTTTTCGGTAGATGAATAAGCGCTTAAATATCGAAAATTGAAAAAAGTGCTTGTATTAAGTATGTATCTCAAAAAACAATAACAATACTTATTAAGAAATACTAACTAGAATTTCGACAACAATTCAGCCGTCTTCGGGGTGGTTCACTGAAAGTATATTCTAAAAAAAAGAATTGATTATTGGCGATATATAAGTTTAGTATTTTTTTAATTTTTATACTTATGCTTTAATTTGTCGTCAGCCATAAGACGAGCTCGAAAATCCCCTAGCGAATCGAGCGAATTCCCTTAATTTCCAAACCATTTCGAAAACGGTGCTTCAGCAGTATGGCGGAGAGCAAACGCTACGTTCTAACGAATTTAGTTTCGCGATTCCCTCCCCTCCCTCTCAATCTCATACGCGTCATCCCCACTCTCAAACACGCTAAAACGTCGACGCAAGGTAAAACTAATCGGATGATAAACCCATTCATCACAAACGTGGAGGACGAGAGAAAAAATGCCGCAGATCGCACAATGCATGTTCAGGCTTCTCAGTCGTGAGCTGACGGTTAATGAAACCGCGAAACGGGCTCTTGATCGGACTTGCGAACTGCGTGCACGCATTACCATGGAGACCGTCGGCCGCTCTGCTCAATGGTCATTCAATCAGCCCTTTGAGATTCGTCAGGAAGGTATTCGGTTGACTTAGCCGCCGGTATTCCGTCACTTGGAAACCGTTTCGTCCGAATTAATGAATAAAAACCCTTTTTAAGTAGCGCGGATACTGTAAGGATAACCACATTCGATCACAGTATGAATTAATTAATTTTGGCAAAAAATATAAATATCCGTCCCCCAAAAAAAACTGATTTTGTTTTTTATTTTCTACATATACGAAGTATGGAGGAAGTATTGTTTTCATGAAAAAAATCGAATTCGAAATTTCAACGGAAATACATGTTTTAAGGTCCCCTGAACGATTTGACTATTTTCTCGGTGATATTTGTGGGTGTGTCTGTGTGTCTGACCGAGAATTTATGGGTGTTCTAACTCAAAAACTACTAATCAGATCAACACCAAATTTTACACTCGATATTTTTGTTAACGGAAAAAGAACGGATTAGTTTTTGGTAAAAATCGGTAAACCGGAAGTGTTTGTTTACACTTGTTCCATCCGTTTTTGAGATATTTGCTTTAATATTTGATAAATGTAAAAAAAATTACTTGAATAAACGTAGTAGGAAATTTAATTTTCTGTAATGTTTGTTCGAAACATTTTCCCATATAATGTGAAAAACTTAATTAAACGTTTGTCAGCAAATACGAAAATAAACTCATCGCTTTAACAAGAAAACCATTCGCCAAAGAAATTATGTATTCGCGAGAATTGCATAAATCAATCAAGTTAAAGTTTTATGGGAGTAGCTACTGTGAAAAAATCCCTACTAGTACCTTAAAATACCGCGTAGGGTGTATAATTTTTGTTATGCGGCAAGCGTGCTTTTTCTTGACTTGTTTACTCTCAATCTGCTGATGTGAATTTAACGATAACATATTGATCGCAATGAAAGAGAAAATGCCAGCTATACTGCCAAATAATAAAATGTAAGGTGAAGGAAAATCTCCGAGGCTAGTCAATTAGAATAAAAAAGCCGATACGTATTTCA
The DNA here is from genome assembly GCA_028673005.1 of Tanypteryx hageni. Lineage (NCBI taxonomy): Eukaryota > Metazoa > Arthropoda > Insecta > Odonata > Petaluridae > Tanypteryx > Tanypteryx hageni. Next base: position 30,227,836 of record CM054114.1, read on the forward strand.
GTTGCGAAGTAACCATCTCAAGCGTGACACTGGACCCTTCTTTTCGCCAATTCGCTTGCTCTCGAGTCCACATAGCACTTGATGATGGTTACTTCGTAACCGAAATAACTATCGGCTTTTTTACTCTAATTGACTGGCTTCGGAGATTTTCTTCGCCTTACAAATTGATTGCAATTTCCCATCGACGGCAATAACAACGTTTCGAAATCTTAATTGAAATTATATATATATATATATATATATATATATATATATATATATATATATATATATATATCTCCTATTTCTCGTAAAAGATTCTTATAAGGTCAACATCATAGTGTTTTTGCTTGATTAAACTAATCAGCCCCTTATTCCGCTCAATGTTTGAGTACACACACGCATAGTCACAATGTTTTGCAATGGTAGCATAAATCCCAAAGAATTTATCCGCATAGATGAGCAATTAATGCAGCTATGATATTTTAAAATAAGCACTTAAAAAATGATTGTCTCAGGTATCTCCAATAGCAAAACATGGTTATAAAAATCCGTATTCGCATTTCGGCTACAAAACAGCCGCTTTTAGTGGTAATTCATAGAAAATAGATTGTTTATTTATAACCGTGTTGTGGCTATTGGAGATATCTGAGACAAGTATTTTTACTTTTTCCAAATAGGAAGTACCTATAAATTATTTTTGCATGAAAAAATCGAATTCGAGATTTCAACGGTATATATGTTTTAAGGTCTCCTGAATACTTTTAGACTATTTTCTCTATGATGTCTGTGGGTGTGTCTGTTACCGGGATTTTGTGGGTACTCTAATTCAAAAACTATTAATCAGATCAGCGTGAAATTTTATACTTGACATTATTGCCAAAGGAAGACTTGCTTATTACATTTTGGTAAATATTAGTCAACCGGAAGTGGGTGTTTACACTTGTCACATCCTTTTTTTTCATATTTGCTTTAATATTTGATAAATGTAAAAACGTGCTGGAATTAAAGATGTAGGTACTTAACTTTCTACAACTTTTTTAAATAATTTCCAATATAACCATTTTTGAAGAGATATTATAAGAAACTAAATTTTTTAGCTGCCACCGCCACATCACCTACCGGCGACTATTGTAAACACACGCTCCTTTTAATTTTCTTAATTGTTGGAGCTTCGGGGCTATATCCAGCATCAGAAGGCTACAGTTTGAGTTTGTCTATTCTTTGTCAAGTCTAAATTTTTCTCGAAATTCCTTAAAATATTTATTATCATTTAACCTACTTGGAATTATTAAAATATTACAGGTATGGAGAAAGTCATGTGGTTGCCAAATCAGATTTTTTAAAGTGCTTGTTGTTGAATTTTTTCGGCCATAAACAAGCTAGATAATTTCCTGTTCAATCATTTATGAATTGAAAAATTCCCGGTTTCACCATATAATATATTATATTGATCAATAATTAGTCGGCCAGTGTATCTGGAAAAAAGTTTCCTATTCGGAGGGAACATGTAGAAATTTTTATTTCTCATTTGGAACGAACGTGATTATTGTCGACGTTTCAGCCTCCTTGATGTACGCGGTCAAAGGAACTCGTAAATTATGGAACCTAGTCGCGCGAAATAAATTGCGATTCAAAGTCGACAGTCGCTGCGGCAAAGAGACATCGCGGCTGCTTTTTTTGCTCTTATCACGCCTGTCTTATTCCAGACGAAAGAGGAATTCATGCAGGCAGACCGCATCTGAGTTTACTGCTTTACCTATGCGCCATTTTCGCAACTCTGTAAAAATTATGCCAGGAAATGATTTATGACGTCACGCCGTAGGGAGTTCTGCGAGGGTGGAGTAGGCGGAGAAGCCCTTGGAAATGCTACCTTAGCTTTTATTCGGTTATTTTTAAACTTCGGGGATCGAAAAACATACGCGGGAGACAAAGGAAATTTTAAGAGCAAAGGCCCTGATACAAAAAGCATTCGACTAGGTTAGGGGTCACCCTCGTCGCACAAAGAAGCGCGTCCTCCCCCTCTTTAGAGAGGGAAAGGAATGGGAGAAACCACATTTTGTGCTCAACAATAGAGACCGACGAAGACAAAGGTTTACGTCACGAGTCGAGTAAATTTATCAGCGATAGAAGAATCGAGAAACATGACGGAGACGTTCAACCTGGAGTCATTTTTCACGTCATTCACGAGCAGCGCGGGAAACGATCGCGAAAATAAAGTATGCGGCAAGGGAAGACGCAGTTAATTGTCACCGGTTCATGAATCAAAATGTCTCCCCATTTTTTCGTTTCGGAGCGTTGAACCGCCATGATGGACTTGACGCAGTAAAATGGGGCGGAAAGCAGAGGTGAACTCTAAAAAAAAAGAAAACGCGGGACGAGACAAAAGATGGCGTCACGAGTTTCATAAATCTGTCGGGGGAACGGAAAATAGCTGCAGACGACTCTTTTGCAACGATCGGGAACAATACGGGGGGGGGGGAATTGCGGAGCCGAGGCTATCCATCCTGTAAATTGAAGACGCCTTCGGTTATGCGAATCTCGGTATGCCCGGTCGTGCAATTGTCGTACGGAGAGGTACGCATCGTAAATATCGGAAACTTGTTTAGGATTGTGTCGAGATGAATTAGACCATCTATATTATACGATTATAGCAGAGAAGAGATATCGACTTATTAGGGATAATGAGGCGGTTTCTAATCCCGTAATGAATACAAATTGTCGGAGAATAGAATCGGCGATTTTACACGCGTGCGTCGAGAGCATTAAAACAATTACTCAACGACTCCGCCTCTCGTTTCGAATTCGCGGAATACTTACTCCGGACGACTTAACAAACGTTTCCTCACATTTCGTATCGCGCGTAGAATTTGAAATATTCTCGTCGCTTTATAAGTTGCCAGCGGAGCTTGATCACTCTCGCATCCGAGGTACGGTTTATTTTTAACTTCATAGCGTTTTTGTTTTTCTGTGACTGTAATTATATACTTGAAATTTACGCCCCGTAAGACTGCAAGAAAAAGAAAGTATTTTTTCATTATTTTTAAACATACATACCAAATATAGAAGACTTTGAATTTAATGATAAACAATGCTACGAGAAGTCGTAAAATGCCAAGCCCATAGCCCTTTATAAATAATCGGGAACCGTTAGTAGTTAATACATATAGTTAAAAGTGTTAACGATTATCGGTGATAGTAAATTTCGATTGACCATTTGGTGTGTGTTTTGTTTCATGGGGACTGATCTAAATGATAAAAAATGCAGAAAATATCTTGTAAAATATCCGAGCAGAGCCAGGACATGGGCTAGGCGCAGCAAACTTAGAAATGCGACAAATGACAATATGAACTTTTAAATGTAACGTTTTATATTATAAAATATGTTTCATATATTTTATTTTCCCTCTCCAATGTAAATAAACTAGTTTTGAGAGATAAAATTGTGTACTGTGTACTTTAATTAGGAGAGGAGCGTAATTTTCAAACCTGGTTATGGCGCAAAAACGTCGTCCCGGCTCTGCCTCCGAGGGAACATGGAATTCATCCTTGCCCTTAAAAATCTTGCTTTAATTTTGTAATGTCTATGTTATTTGGCAGCAAACAGTCTTAAGATGGTTTTGTGAGATTCTTGAACGGGTATTCCTCGAAAATTAATTTTAAAGATGAGATTTTCAGTGATTAGCCATTGAGCAGCGATTTTCAACCATTTTCGAGTGGCGGAACACTTTGGAATGGAGAAAAATTGGCGAAACACCTATATACATACATATATATACTTACCGTGGCTGTCGGAGCGCGCATGCGTACTGCAGCAGGTTAGAAGTTGTAACCTGCTACTTTCTGCTTCCTCGATAGATGGACTTATGGTGTGAGAGCAAAATTAAAATACTTTTTATTTTTTAATTCATTAAAACATCTAAATTTATAGAAAAATTATTTTCTGTGGAACAATTCGCGGAACACTTAGGCAAAGCCAGCTGAACACCACTTGAAAAACACTGGTCCAGAGTATTTCCTTGAATAATTGAAACTGGAGCTCAAAATACCACGAAGTAAATAATATTTCCTAGTCCGTCCAACGTAGGACAATTGAAACCATAAGAGAAAATATGATACAGTGAACGTTGCTCGTTAAACTTTAAAGGAATAATGGATTTTTTATTCCGCCTCTATCTGCTCCGGCATATCAAAAAGGTAATTTATTTTAGTTATACCTTCTTTAAAGCTGCGATACATTTCACTCCCGTAATGTAATAAACTGTTAATACGTTAACTTGAGAGATTTGCGGGAAGTTGGTTCAATCGCATCAAAAACTATAATAGAATCTTGGAAGGGGCGAAAAAGAGAGAAAGAGAGGTCCGTTTCGCCCCAGGGTCAGCGCAAGTTGGTGGGTGTGGAGGGATCCCAGATTGGGGCCTCAGAAAACACACGTGGCCTCGTTACAAGTTTTTTTCCGAGGAATTTCAATTATAATAAATAAGTGGGGGTGAGCCCGGTTGACGAATTGGCTCCGGGCGCCCAGATTTCACTCTCTCAATGGCCATGACTCTAACGCCCGGACTAAATGCGATTCGAGAATCAAGTTTGCCTCAATCACTTACGGCTGAAGAAACGTGTTATACAAGTGTTCGAAAATATATGTATTCATTTCTTTCGAACTTCGAAAAAGCTCATCTAGGAGTCACTGTGGCCTTCAAGTGCCGTTTAAACACGGTTACATTGAGCTGTCAATTACTCCGAGGATCGCAAACTCATTCCTGACGGCACTCATTTTAGTTTTGTTGATCGGAAGTAGGTTGATATCTATGAACTTACGGAAATTTATATGGTCGGAAAAATACGATAACTTGATGATAAATTTTAAAGGGGCATCATTGAATTCGATGGGCGTTACTTTTCACAGAGCGAAGAATACAAAATAAACACTTGAAAGTCAAATTGACAAAATAAGTACTTATTCAAGTGCCTTCAATAGTCACAAAATGGTTATGAAAACCTTGCACGCGTTCCGAATAACAGGCAACCGCCATCAGTGGCATTTACCAATAGAAGCTTTCATAAGAACTATATGTGCTGCCTGTTAGCCGAAATACGCTAATGGTTTTACCTACATTTTTATGGTGTTGAAGGTGATTGATAATGTACTTACGTAACCAGTATTTTATATGTACTTATTAATGTTTAGTTTTAACCATAAGACGAGCTAAATAATTCTCTACTGAATAAAGCAAAGTTTTTGATCAAGGGAATTCATTGATATTTTACCTGTACATCGTTTAATACTTGATATCATTACACAGCGACAACAACTTCTTCAAAATCATTATGCGGTAGAATAAGTTCGTTTTTTCTTATATTGTTATTTGGCGTAACATTTGATAATGGATGCGCTCCTTTGTCTCGTTTCCATTGAAACGGTAAAACCTATATCTAAAATGATCATATCTCTATACTGTCTATAAGATGTACATATCATCGAATGCTCCTAAACCCTCTGTCCCAATTTATTTTTAACTGAAGATAATGACTGCTATTCTAAAACGTTTATAAATGCTTTTAAAAATAATAAATATATTGTAGATAAATTATTTTTGGACTGTGTCTTCAAAGTGGAGGAAGCAAGCAAGTTATTAATTAATGAATAATAATATGAAAAAGTGGAGGTCGCGAATGCTACCATAAAGTTTATGCGGACCATAGAGTTTTAAACAAGTTATACAATCATTATCAATATGTAAGTATTTCATTTCATCGTAAAGCTTCCTATCAATTGAAAAACTAGTTTAAGAACGTTAAAACACTCTGATTTTGGTCATAAGTTAGTTAAGTAAGAGATGTCAACGGGCCTTTATTTATCATTTAATTCAGGGAATGAAAGACGTATTCATATTTTTTGCTTATGCATTGCAAGATAAATCAACTGCAGGTCGCGGTTCTAAAAAATATGTTTTTCTGAATGTGACAAGCGATGACTTGTCGCAGCGTCGACGCAACGATTAAACCACAGAGCGGTCAGACTCATAAAAAGGTTATTCCTGTGTCCGTTGCAGCGCTACTGGATCCTTTTCGTCGTACGAGACCTTCCAAATTTCGCATCGTAAAAAAGCTTACGCAGATCTCGAGAATAAATGAGAATCTCAAGTTTCACACAAACTTGGGCAGCCAAAACAAAATGAAATTATAAGCAATGGATATCCTGGGTGTTTTGAGATAAAGGTTTTTTATTCATTGAACATTGATTAGATGCTTTTATTAAGTATATATATATATGCATTTTTCCCATGATATTTTTGGCTTCATATATAATTATTTAAATAATTTGAAAAAAGTTAATTTATCGCACTATCATCTCCTACTAACAACATCATGTTTTTGCAATTTAAGAAATAAAAAAATGAGAAATACGGTGAAGAATATATATTCTTTAAGTTTGATCACACTCTATATTCTCAATTTTAGGTTAAATCAGGGATACCAGTCATAGCCAGAACATCCGTAACTGTAACTTAGAGTATTGTTGAATTCTTGAAAGCTTTCAAGTTCGAATGAAAAAAACATTATTATTCACTACACATTCTTCTACCGCAATTTAAAAATCATAATGATGCGCCAGCGCAAATTCCATTTAAAGACTAAAATTTCGAGCGTACGTAAAAGAAACCCTCCTACTCACTAGGGATACAAATGGTGGATTTAAATGACTGACCTCTCCGCACCTGCATCTTTACAAAATCACTTCATTTTATGCCCTAAAGGTTGAACCGTAATTTCAGCTTCAGGAAACGTATAACGGACCGACATCATAACGAAATTAGGAGAGTTTATTTTTTTAACGCTAGAACAAAGCGACTTGTTAGAGGTATGAGTTTGTCACCGATAAGCGTAACATTCAAGCTTTTTTAACCTATTGCGTTCATTTAGACGTAACTGTTAAACACGATTTTATTTTCATTGCCGCACAACCCGTTCCGATTTCCGAAGCTTTTCGATTCATTTAGGGCGAGAAATTTTGCCATTGTCGTTCGGGTTCGTTCGAACGAACGCAATATTCTCTTTCTCATTCTACCTCTCTCTCTCGCTCACTACCGAATGAGCTCTTTCCATACCCGCTCGAGTGGACACGGTCAAATACGGGAGTTAACGCTTGTAACATAATATTCTCCAATCAACGCACCCATCGTTCCGGTATATCCGAAGCGATAGATGGAGAGGGAGAGAGCCGAATAATAGAGAGAAATAAAGAAACGCATTGTGACCAAGTGTCCATGTGTGGATTTCCGACCGATAACCTTCCATTCTATTATACGTTGCTTTTAAATGAAATTTTATGGGACAGCTGCAGAGCAATAACTGTCCAAAACTGTCGCGCTAATATATTGCAATGAAATCTTATCAGTCGTGAATATGTATTCCGTGTTGAATTTTATTATATTTAATTATCTTCTCGCTGCACGTCTACGCGTTTTACGTCTTTTTTTATTATGCGTCGTCAGTTATTAACCCTTTACTTGGGATCTTTCCTGCTCCGTGAAAATTTGGGCATCTCAAGTTTTAGTCTCTAAAACTACTAAAATAACAAATTCTTAAAAATATTTTGTTGCAAACTTATGTTTTCTTCGATAAACAATTAGCTGTTTTTTAATGTTTTATAAACTTATTTATTATCTTGAAAACACGTTCTCAATTCTGAATTTTTTACCCTACATTTTGTAAGAATTTTCAGTAGTTTTTTGTTTATGAAAACTCACCCCAACAATAAATTAATTAGTTTCCAATTTTCGCGCTATGCGGGTCAGTCCACTTTCAAGGGGTACTACGTATATTTCCTCTATATACAAAATTTAAGATTTCTACAAAATAAATTTTAGATTTTGAAATAGCGAATAATATTTATTCTTATAACAGCAAATGCATGTTATGTTATTGTCATTTATAGAAATTATTTATACGTGGTAGTTCTTCCCAGAATAGACCGTGGAAAGTTGTTACTTAGTGGAGAAACCTAAAGAGACTGACAGACACAACTCTCCCTAGTATCCCCAATGTGGGATTACCACTTCAAATGTTTGTAAACACAACTCATTTAGAGACAGAATTCATACCCTCCGGAGGGAAGAGAGACGGTCGTAAAACATACGCCACCTGAAAGGGCCTGAATAAGGGGTATTTCTTTTAAATATTTGTCCGTGCGACGGAAACTAAGAAGGCTTTCGAAAAAAATAGCTCAAAGAGTTCTTCATATTGAACTTAAAAATAACTTGACAAAATAAATTGAAAAATAAAAACGCATAAAAACAACTATGAAAAAGCAAAAACGTGCAGAAAAAAAACTAAAATTAATAAAATTCATTATCCTTTGCTATATTATCCACGTGTTATAAAACTAAATTATTTATAAATTAACAGAAGTTGATATTTGTTCAGTGATAAATCAATACCTTGAAAAAAGATAAAATGTGAGAATAAACAATTAAAAATATTAAAATAAATAATATTCATCAACATAAGTTGCCCGGTATACATAAAGTTTGAAGAAGAGGGGTCTAAAAGAAGAAAATCGTAGGTGTGAATATATTATCCCAATGGGCTTTCTTAGCAGAGGGGGTGGGAAATTATTATCCCACTGCCCTAAAAAGGGTAGGACATGTTTCGTTATACGTCGCCTCGATTCGCACACATGTCGTTTTCCAAGAGCAAAAAGGTGTAAATGCAGAAATTTTCTTTAATTATTAGCATTAATAGGATCAAATCAATGAGCGTCTCACATATTCTAATACAATGATAATGTACACGGTATAATAATTTGTAAATAAGCGTGATCCTTGTCTGACTCAAGCCGCAACATCATCACTCTTTTCCCGTAAAAGTCTCCAAAGAATGACTTGTAAATCATTTTTAGGCGTATTAATTTTACTTATCTATTTTTTGTCTCTTTTACATGCAGTATAATTATAATTTGAGTTAATAATGCAACGGTTATCTCACAAAAATTCCGGTAAATATATTTACATTTATGGAAAATAGTTTTGTTAGGTGTCACAGTTATAAAGAACGCGTCCTTGAACTGTGGCGGGGGCGTACTCGATTGCGCTCGTGGATATAGTATTTATAATTGAAAAAGGGATACAGAATAGTAAAATGAACTCGTACATGAATGTATGGGATGACAAATAAACAGTCTGCTATTGTTACAAATTTAATGTAACTCGGTTCCAAATTATTACTAACATTGGGCTTGCATTCGAAAACGCTATTATTTTAATGTCTGCAATAATCGGTATTTATCTCGCTTTTACCAACGTCATCATTTGTTTACGCGTGGCAAGAAGACCGTTACCGTGGAAATGGTGTTAAATGTTTACGCAAATGGCGTGCTTAAGTCAATAATGGTTCGCCTGAACTAAATCAGTCTTTCAACATTTACGTAGCGGTTAACAGTCGGTCGCGGTATGAGGTCGGCTAGCAATTTGCGAAAGGACTGAATTCGTATTTTTGGTAAAACTGTAAAGTAACCGTCAAAAACCCTTGCTTAATGACGATTAAATAGTCTAGTATATATAGTATCATTATTCCTTTTAGCAACATACCATCATTTTACGTAGTCCAACGTAAAAATGAGCATAAAAACATTTTTACGACGAAAATAAAACACCCGAATAAACGAGTCTATTTTTTGGATACACATGTCCTTTATATAGGGTGACCAATCGTCCTCGTTTTCACTGCTATGGACCGGTGCCCTGAAAAAAGCCTTTGTTATATTTTTTAACAAAATTATCACCAAGATACCTAAAGGTTTGTTTACATAGCATGTAAACGGCAAAAAAATTGTCCCGAATTTTCTTCCCCAGAATGATTTATGTCCCAGTTTCGATTCCTCAGTTACCTTTAAAGCAGGCATGGGCAAACCCAAACCCGTGGGCTGGATGCGGCCCGCAAATCCATAATAAAAAATAAATCCGTAAAATTGACACGCACGTTCATATATTTATAATTAAAATCAAGACAATAAAACATTTAACATCGATGGGAATAAAAAAAAATTGTTATTTCCGCTAAACACGAATTTAATCGACCGATTTCGCCTGTTCTCCTGCGATGATGCTGTAACAGGCATAACAGGTCGATTAAATTTGTATCTATAGTGGAAATTAATTGTTTTTATTTCTAATAGGAAATCTTTCCACAAAGTCGAGCCTTCACAAGAGGACTTTGTATTAAAAATTGAAATTTTAACTCGAATAACCTAATTTAAACTTGTCTTTCACTAATACGAAACCTCAGAATATCTAGATAACATCCGATTTAAACTATAATCCGGCCTGTCGAAGCAATGGAAACTTCCGCTGCGACCCGCCGAAGGATTCGCTACCACCAATGCAGCCAGCCACGTTGAGAAGCGTCCCGGCATTGGTCATAGGTCCGAAATTTCGTAGCCAGACATGGCCGAAAACTTCAAAAAATAAAAAGCGGGTCCCGCCGAGGAGCAAGTGACACGCTTCGTCGCCTGCGTCAGACACGCGAGGCACCCAAGGACGGCGTGGTCATTCCCCCAACCCCATCCCCGCGTGTGCCCCCCACACGCGCGCCGCGGCGAGAAAAACTCGCGGAGATTCGGAAATGAAGTCTTCTCTGGCGGAACGAACGAGAGAAATATTCTCTCGCTGGAATATTTCTCCAAAAGATGAATTCGTCCTTTCTTTCCTGGAATCGCCGCGGCTCCGGACGCGTCCGTGAACGACAACGACTTTCGTTCGCCCGAATCGAGAGGACGCGTAAGGCTTCGTACCGTCCGAAGAATCGCGCGGTTTCCCGGCACGTTGTGGCGACTTTTTAGTTCATTTACTCGCGTTCCGCTTGAGCATAGCCTCCGCGCGGAGGTGTCGCAAAGTGTGGCATAGGCCGCTGCTTCTCAACCTGTGGGTGGCGACACCCTTGTGGGCCACCAAAAGGAGTTGAGATGGACAGCGAACATTTGAAAAATTGAAATATCGGTTGACAATGTTTAATAACTGTCGCAAATGTATAGCAAAAACAATGTATTGCAAAATTCAAGCATAATAAATTACTGATAAAAAATTGACTATGACGCTATATGTTTTTTAAATAATGCGCTACTTTTAGTTGCTAAAATATAACTTTCTCCTTCGGTTGAAACTTTCTTGTAGCTTAGCTGAGCCGCGGATATTTTCCTGTAGCTCAAGAGGGCCATATTATCAAAAAGGTTGAGAAACGCTTGTCTAGGCTTAGAAAAACTCGTGGGAAGATGGGGAAAAATATAATGTGACGCAAGTTAATAACCGTTTCAGACATGAGTTTTATTGGAGGAGCAAATGTTTTTGTTTTTAACTGAAATTTATTTATGAATACATCGGTAATTTCTTTATCAAACTTTTTAGGACAGAGATCATACACTTTCTAATACATTTTCTACCTATTTCTTTGTCTAATGCATGTATCAGAAGTTATTGAAGTAATGCATTTGAGTGTTCATAAAAATAGACATTGTGACCGATAGAGCTATCTACCGAATTCCCACGAAGCGTTAAACGACAATCCTATCTCATTTCACGCATATTTTCTCAGGAATTTCTTATTTTTCTGAACGGATAATGACCAAATACTCTTCTGAGGCACTCCTTCCTGAACGGTTAATCGAAGAAAATAATTCCTCTGAATAAAGGAACACTTCTTGATTTAAGGTAAATTACAGTGATAATGGCCAGTTTTAGAATTTTCTGAAAATTCTCACGGTCATATAATAAAAATATATTATTTCGTTGTTAAGTTTCTCTATTGGAAAGATCGATTGTTTAGCTAAAATGGGCGAAGATATTACTGTCTACCGCAAGAGAAGCGCGTCCTATGAAATTTTGCGCATAGTATTTGATATTTTGCCACCTAAATTACTATTATGGCGCCTTTTCTCTGGTGAAGGATATACAATACATATTTATTTACAACTGAGATTCAGAATATTTCAGTATATTTTTAAGTAGCAGAGCATGCTTATCTAGGATTTTTCAACTTCAAATGTGACTTCCCTTGTAGATTAGCCTGCCCTATTGTAATCAGGTTAAACGTTGAAGTATTTGTAACCTATCTATGCAACGAGGAAAGGACTATGGATGATCTTAATTTTTATCCATTGCGAAATACATTTATAACGCTAGAGAATTTATTTGCTGCATTATTCACGACTCTGTACGTTCCAGTGGACCAATGTTAGAAAAAAGAAATAACACGGCAGAGACCTAGAGGCGTCATTACGAAAATTAATCGAGACAAATATTCTTTTGTTTACATAGGTTACTAAGAACTTTGCTGTGGTGAGAAACAACTATAAAAACATTTTCTCTCTCTCTAGCTTTTACATCACTTGTAAACTGTCTATTGAAAAAGTGATTCGGTTAGAGGACAACGTTAGTTACATATATATCAACATGAGCAAAACGACCGATAGTTTCGGAGATAAAAATTCGATAATGTCTCGAGTCTGTCCACACGCAAATGAAATAGTCGAAGGAAAAATTGCACCTACACTCGAATCCAGGTGCTTTTGGGGAAAAGGAATAACTAGTTGCCAGACAACTCGAAAATACAAACAAAACGGTACCAAGCTTTGGTCCATCTGATGAACGCCATGAGTGCGTAAAGTCTTTCCCTCTGCTGGCATTGGTGTGTGACACACGCAGGTACACTACTAAATTAAATCATAGGAATCGGAATTTCTTAATGGAATAAGTAACTGCTATTTAGTCCTCTGTTTAATCTCAATAATACAATCTCAAATTTCCTCAATACGGAGGGGGTAATATGAAGCTTTTCCTTTCTAACTTTTGCAGTAATTAACAAAAGCTTATTTACTAATATTTAGTTATTTCCACTATATTTATTTTATACCAGTATGTTTGTAATTATGCTTATTTTATCCAAACACTGTATCTAAATTTTTGAATTTACTTACATTGTGTAATTTCCAAATGCATCAGTGGAATAAATGGGAATGGAGATTCTTTTGCCAAAGTTACTCCCAAAATAAGAAATCTCCTGTTCTTATGCTTCTATCACTCAACTCCGAAAAAAAATCCCGTACTCCATTTTTCCGATGCGTTTTCCCTGTCGCCATGGTACCCCCAATGCGTAACGATTTACGGCCGAGCCAATCGGGTGACCAGCTCGCGTCCGAAGTGACTTTCGAAATCGGCGACCTCGACCAATGAAAGTGCCGGTATTATCGCTCGCGCGGTTTCCCTTCCCCCTCCTCCTTCCCGCCCTAACACTTTCCCCATTACTCCTTCCCCCTCTTGCCCTTTCCCTCACGGCCTTATCTGCTCCAATTCCTATCTCTTATGAGCAACACATCGCCCTTCCTCAAAAGCCAACTTCGCGCCATTAATGAGCGAGGTATTATTCCCTCATATTCACCACTGCCCAACTAACTCACCCCTCCAGCCCCCTTCTCCTCTATTAAGCCCCCTCCCCCGCCCCCTCCCCCTCATTCCAGAACCACGTAACCGCCGCCGCCACAACCACCACCCACCCTACCGGCTAAAGCGGCAAACAGGTCGAGCGCGGATATCATAATGACCTTCCAACAACCCAGGACAAGCGGTCCATAAAGGAGCTGATTTACGACCTCAGGGAACCATGGAAACGACTCAGCTACGTTAACGTATGCGAGAGCAGCGTATCATTGCTATCTGTTCGATGGACATTCTGTACATAACGTTCGGTCACTAGTATGTCCTCTGTCTTCCTCTCTCCTTCCCTATTCTCCTTCTTCCAAGCTTTCTATTGCTTTTTCTCTCTTCACTTTTTTCCGCATTTCTACACCGTTTTTCTTTTCCTCTCCCCCCCCACCTTCTCCTATCTCTCTCTCCTCCCTAATCATCTCTCTTCATCCCACTAATCGAATATCTTTCATTCCTCCTCTCTTCTCTCTGCTCATCACTTTCTCCTTTCCCCTTTATACATTCACATCTCTCCTTATCCGTTACTTTGCTCCGATTCTTCTCCCTTCCTCTCTTTCCAATTCCCGCCACCCATCACTCCTCTCTACTCCTCTCTATCACTATCTCTTTCTCCCTCAATTTTTCCCTTTTTCATATCACTTTCTACCCTTCCGATCACTTTTTCTCTATTTATATCCCTTTATGTCTTACTGCCTCCATCGTATCTGGCCATCTCTGGCTCCTTTTCTTCCTCTCCCTCTTCCTCTCCTTCCTTCTCTCCCTCCTCTCGTTACTTCTCTCCATCCTTCTCTCCCTCCTCTCCCTCTTCCTCTCACTCCTTCTCTCTCTCCTCTCCCTCCTTCTCTCTCTCCTCTCCCTCCTTCTCTCCCACCTCTCTCTCCTTCTCTCCCACCTCTCTCTCCTTCTCTCCCACCTCTCTCTCCTTCTCTCCCACCTCTCTCTCCTTCTCTCCCACCTCTCTCTCCTTCTCTCCATCCTCTTCCTCATTCTCTCCCTCCTTCTCTCTCTCCTCTCCCTCCGTTTCTCCCTCCTTTCCCTCATTCTCTCCCTCCTTCTCTCCCTCCTCCTCTCCCTCCTCTTCTCCCTCCTTCTCTCCCTCCTCTCCCTCTTCTCCCTCCTCCTCTCCCTCCTTCTCTCCCTCCTTCTCTCCCTCCTTCTCTCCCTCCTTCTCTCCCTCCTTCTATCCCTCCTTCTCTCCCTCCTCCTCTCCCTCTTCTCCCTTGCTATTAATCTCTCTGCCTTTCTCCCTCCATTTCTCCACCACCTCTCCCTTTCTCACCTTCACTCTTTCTACTTCTTCCTCTACCTATATCCTTTAACCTTTACCATGCTCTCCCTCCGTCGCTCCTATTCACTTTCTCTCTCTCCCTCCATTTTTCCCCCCACCTTTCCCCCTCTCCCTTTTTTATCCTTCCTTCTCTCGATTCTTCTCTTCCTCCCTCTCTCTCTTTCTCTATTTTCATATCCCCCTCCCTCTTTACCTCCATCTCCTCCTTCATCTCTTCCTCATCTCACCCTCCCTCTCTTCCTCGCCATTTTACCTATCTCCTTCTACTCTCGTCATCACACTATTTCACTCCCTGTTCTTTCCTCCATCCCTATCCCTTTCTCCATCTCTCACTATTTTTCTTTCCATATCACTTCCCATCCCTCTCTTCTCCCACTTCCTTCATCTCTCTTTCCCTCTCCTCTCTATATCTGCCCTCCATTCCTCCCTTTCCCAATCCATCCCTCCATCTTCTTCCATCATTATTTCTCTCTACATCAATTTTCTTTCTGCTCTCTTCCCATCGTCTTTGTACGTTCCTTCCACTAGTGGAAACGAGGCCTAACATATTCCGTGCGTGGACCTCTGTGTTTTCCATTCCTCCTACGTTTTGGACGACGACGCGAAGAATTGCCGCCTTTGAAACGGTGCATCGCGCGCACTCGTAAATCTGCAGGGCGGGTGAACTAGGGTCTTCAATTGAAGCGGCGAGGATTATGTATTCCTGAAAGATCAAACTCAAAGAATAAATAAACTTTTTAGCCCTTACCGTACCATAAAAAACAAACTACAAAAAAATCTCACAGGCTGTCTATGCACTGCGCATGTAAATTCATACAATAAAACCTCAAAATAACACGAGCCTCGAAAGGAAGAAAATAAAATCGAGTTATTGACGTTCGGGTTAATAGATAGTTGGGACGACCAGTCTTAAACGTGTAATTCGAAAGCATCTTCTTCGAGATATGCATAAAACGAGCGAATGTCACGTGTTTCGATTGTAAATAATTCCACACAGCGTAGGATTGTTTGACTTTTTTATGGTGGTATGAATGCAAACGGCCTCTTCTAATCCCTATGACCTTTTGCGCAGGCTAGATGAAGGGTTCGCATTCTGCGTAGAAATCATGGCGAATGCTTTAATTTATCTACAGAGTTTTTAAAGAAAATTTCTCGTGCGTAATCTATATCTTCAATCACACCAACAAAACTCTCTATACCCCGCTTAGCGTTACCTTCTATAGCGTTCTTAACCTCTCGCATATGGCCACTCCCTCTTGTTTTCTCATTTTTGCCGTTTTCATGGACTATTTCATCCCCGAATGTTGCAAAAAATCCGCAGCTGTTGTTGCTACTAATTGGCCAAAGGTTCTATGGAAATTATAGAATAACCCTTTTTAGCGCTGTTTCAGCTAACTCTCTCTTTCGCAGGAACGCATCATGGGCGTTAAGCGGGTTATTATTTTCTCCTATCATTCGGTGTAACTGAATTTTATTTCAAAGGCTATAGAACACGGTGAAATTATAATTTTCGGAAAATATAGTACAGACGTGGCCAAGCCTGTTTACCATCAGAACCGCATATGATAATCTTTCCGAGTTCGAGAGCCGCAAGGCACACATTCCGCGCACAAAAATGTACGAACAGCAAACATAACTTCTATTCGAAACAATACAGAGAGACTGGATGTCAATTTAGCATTCCCAAAACGTCATACCCGCACTGCGTTATTGCTTTCTGAGGTGATAAGCCTTGATACACCCTTAAGTGTAAATGAATAAGAGCCGCACGTTAAGTTAAAAGAGCCGCATGCGGATCGCAAGCCGCGGTTTGGCTACCCTTTATATAGTACAGTTGGTCCCCGGTATTCGCGGATTCGGTATTCGTCATTTCACTTATACGTCATTCATGTATTATGGAACAATATTTCCGTATCCGCGGTTTTTCGGTTCACTTAATCGTCACTCGGACTACTTGCCGTGGCGGAGTAGGAAGTCGACGTGCACGCTACTTGTTCAACAGTGACTGCCTAATTGTACTCGTTTTATTTTATTTTCTGGCATATTTTGTTTATTTTTTGCTATTGATAATGAATATACTATGTAGGTAATTACTTTTTTATTCGTTGTAACTATCGTAAATCCGGCTCTACACATTCGTTATTTGCCGAGTGTCGAGCATTCGTGATCACTTGCCGAGTGACGAGTTGATATTTTCCTCGCTACTTGCAGCTGCCTTCACACTACTCGTCTATTGCTGAATACCGAATATTCGTATCGACTTGTGGGAAAAGATGTAAAGTTCGTGGTGCTGCAAATTTGTCGATGGATTCGGACCGTGAAGACACTGTTGTCGCTGTAATTGCCGCTTTTATTGTGATGAGCTGCTCCTATTTGAAAATGAAACGAAAAAAGAAATCGCGGAAAAGAAGATGGTGGATGTGATTCTATGACATGCACTTGACGGCTGACGACACTGAGTACAGGTTCGGTAGGCACAATGCTGCCAGACCCTCATGAAATTTCACGCATATAGGAAAATTCCCACGATCTGGTAGCAATGAGGAGAGACATTCGTAAATCGGCGAATGACGAATATGTGGGGGGGGGGTTAAAAACACCGCGGCTGGCCGAATACTCGCCCCTTCGACTCATGCTCTTTTGCCGACTCTCGACGGAAAATAATCGTGGTTCGCCGAATAACGAACTCGTTGTTCCATCCACATAACTAGATATTTGGCGAATGACGAATATTCGTGGTTCAGCATTTGGCGAATAACGAATGTGTGGAGCCATCTTCTGTGTTATTACGCACGAGTACCAGTGATTTGTTTTGGAATTGTGCCGTGAACATCGTATCCTAGATTCTCGCGAGTTTTACCCCCCAATATGTGTTTATACTTTTTATAATGTTTTATTCTTATTTATGTAATTTTAAGTTAATTTCATTTATATTAAGATTAGGCAATATTCAGTGTATGTACTGTCCAGGATATTAACCCTTTCATGACCGTAACGCCCGTAAACGGACTTGTTTTATTAGTTTGGATCTCATAGAATACGGTGGCAACTACTTAAAACCTAATCTCCCTTATTACACGAAATCTTATGAGGGAAAATCCCCTTTTTTCGTCACATGAGTGATTTTAGTGGCGAAGCGGAACGTAACCCCCCTTACATAATGTATTTTTATGGGGAAAAATTCCCCGGTATTCGCCGTTTCGGTATTCGCGGCCATTTTCTAGTACCTAACCCCCACGAATAACGCGGACCAACTGTACATAGTTTCATCATTTAGATGTTTTTCATTTTTTCGGGAATAAATTTATTATTTCTCATATTTTACTCCGGGATGTCAAACAATTATTTGTGAGAATCCTTCCTGTAAATAACCACGCTAAACATGGGTAAGCAGCACCTCCATCGTGACAATTTATTTACGAAACCCATTTTTTCATACAAAAATGATTGAATCCAATCTGAATTTCGAATGAAAAGTGATTCCATTCAGGTTTACAAGTCCAGGATCTGACATTATTCGAATGTCCTCGGCAGACCTCTACCATGTAGTTCAAAATTATTTTACTAAACCATTTTATGGCTACAAGAGTCAATGTTGTTACTAAAATTGATACATTTCGTTAAGGTGCGTTCAATGATCCAATTTTTAATTATTCGCTTACCTACCCATCAAGGTTTATAGTACCTTTTTATCATCTACCGCCTGATTCCAGGCATGTATACCCTGGAAGACGATTCAAAGGAGCAAAATGATGCCTATCTCTCCATCTGATGCAAATTTGCCTAATAGAAGAAGCCCAGCAATCGAGAAATCGCTTTAACATTTAATCGTGTTTGTGTCAAAATCGAAGACCGACGTGACGTGGTAAGCAGAGGATTTTGTGCATAGAGGCATTCATAAGCATGGGGTCCCTGCCATGCTGAAGTATACCATACCTCCGCTTCGCGAATGATAAAAATTGGTCTCCTTAGTAAAAACTTAGAAAATGCTAAATATCCAGGCGATCGCAACTCATGTATTAGTAGGTAGGTTCCATCGCTCGGAAAATTTACATCGATTAAAAAATTGTTCGCCCTAAAGTATTGTACTGTCTTTTCATTGAGTTGTTTTCAGTAAAATTAATTCAATTTTGCTTCCTATTGGGTAAAATAAACTATCATAATAATTTAAATTTTAAGACTTTCCTTTAAAAAATTTAGGGCGGCCATAATATTGCATTTGTCTCTACGTATCATCACGACGGATATGAAGCAAAACCTGTGCAGCGTAAAAAATCGATAACTCAAAGCGCTCAGACACGGTTCCGCTTGAAATTTTTCGCGCCGTAGTAGAAAGTTGTGAGACAAAACATCCCAAAGGACAGCGCTGTGACTGAGAAACGAAGAAAGCACGAATGTGACGACAAAATTAAAGGAATGATAAAAATGGCCGCAGAGCGGAATGCTTGCGCGGATTAGATGGCGGAACTCCAGGTCAGATAATAAAGCTCTCGCCTCCGCCTCTATTTCTCTCATTCGAATGAACTCGTGACAAAGAGAATGAACCAACATATAAACATGAACCGAGTGGTGGGCTTCGAAAGAAAAGTATGAGCAGCGATCTGGGATAAAATGTTACTAGTATTAGGACTGGATTCTTCAGGAAGTATTTCAGGTCAGCTGATGATTCCGGCGACTCGTACGACTGGAAATGAGTAGTTTTGAAACGTTCAGCATATGAAATTGAAATGATGAATATGCCGTCAATGCTATTTCAAAATGCAAATAATGAATTCAAAAAGTACGGAATCAAACAATGTTTTCTGTACGTTTCTATGGTATTATGGTATGGTATTGTTTCTTAAAGCACTGTCGTATTCAAAACATTTTAAGACGATGGCTTTTCGTGCTCACTAAAGCTTTCGTTTTCGACTTTTCTTCAATGATTTTGTTGCACGCTTTTTGTTTCTATTAACTGATTTTGCAAATCGAGAGTGAGAATTTATAATTTTATATTTCTGCAATTTAGTTTTCGATTAATTATTCTAAATTTATCACTTTCTTCCTTTTTTCTGAGCAAGGTGTTTCGGGATCGCTACATCTTAATTAATAATGTTAGAATTATTTAAAACGGCTAAACTAAAAAGGCCAGTTCAAACTAGTTCGCTTGACATTTGAAAAAAATATCAGAGTAGATTCAAACATCAATTCCGTGGCCACTCAGTGTATTGGACATTCATGAAGCACAGACAGTATATGTGATACCTTTGAAAATTATTCAACGAGCTTGCATGATGATTTGCAATCAATAAGTGACGCAGGAAACTCCTTTAGCCGTAAAAGCGAAATTAACGAATATGTTTTACCAAAAATTTAACTTCTATTTAATACGTCTAATATAATACGATTATTATAATTAAATTAGCTAAAAATGAAAGGTTTGACCATTTGATTTTTGATGATTTCGAAAAAAATTGTCTTCGCTATTTTAGGTATTTATAGGGTTAAAATTAATCCTTTCATATCTCCTACTAATTTTTTCGTCAGCATAAAATAACTGAAAAACGTTCAAATAGATGTTTTTTATATTAAATTATTCATCATTTCATTTGTAGCATTATATTATTATCCTAGAATTTAGAATTTTTTTAAAACGAGATGTTAAAGTACAAAAATATTATGAAAACTTTAAATGACAAATAATGCAAATGGAGAGAATGAAAATAGGTCTTTATTTTTAAAATGTATTTTAGCATGGATTATACGCATACTGACAATAATTTAAATAAATTTTAGGAGTTTAATGCCGAACTTGATTCTAAGAAGAACCTAGTATCTCGTCAAAAATACTGACCTTGCCAAAAATTTATACACGAAATTGATATTGAAAAATATCTAACCGATCCAAAAGATCGATCCATTCAAAACATTTATACGAACTTCAATCAAATTTTAACATTTCGAGAAAAGTACGTATTATCGTTATATGCACGTGGCCTTTTAGTATACTCGTTTAAAATTTGCCAGAATCCTTATAAAATATATCCAAACTTGCGATGCCGCACGAATAGGTCCACAAACGGAGCGATTTCAAGAACCTGTTTTTTTGGTCGAATGAATCGGGAGTTTAAAAGCCTTTAAAAAAATAAAAAGCACTGAAAACGATGAATCAATCGCTAAGCGTTTTTCGCGTCCGACGTTCGAGAGAAAGAGAGTGCGTATCCATTTTTATCAACGCCGACCGTCTCTTACAAGTCGTAGCTCTTTTAAGGCGTCGCAGACGACCAGAAACTGGGTCGATCCACTCGCTCCTGGAAAGAGGTAGTGAATTAAAGAAGAGACAGAGAAAGAGGAGGCATTCGTCTTCGAGTCCGAATAAAAACACTCCCAACAAAGTGTGCCACCTATCGGATGACCGTCGCGAACGCCCACGCCACGCCTTCCTTTCCTTCGATTTTGTCAGTCTCTCTCTTCTCTCCTTTTTCCTTAACCTCAATTACACCGTACGCTATCCCGGTCTTATCTCTCCCGTCGCTAATTCCTATGTTCCGTTCCCGCAATCGCCTGTCCCCTGGGCAACCGTTAAATCTTCCCTGGCTCGTATCTAGCTTTTTTTTATTGCGAAGCTTCTGTTCGGTGATCCGGAAACTGGTTTCGGGTTCGTATCTCCGTCAAGTAAATGCGAAGATTTTGTTATTTCTTTTATGGAGAAATTTATCTGTTCCCGAACGAAATCGGAGGCAAAAAATAACTAAGGTAAGGCGGCATGCGATTCCTGAATACGGATTGCGTCGTTTAGAAACAATCCGATCTTAACAATGTACCTGTTGGTCCAGAATAGCTGTTTAAACCGACGCAGGAAACGTTTTTTTTTAACATTCGCTCGTCGCGACCAAACATTTAAGATGCCGCGAGAGATTAAACGTTTCTTTTTTTGTTTCCGCGTCGAATAAACTTCGCGCCTTGCCGAGACAAAACAAGGGATTCAGATAAACGTGTTATTCTCCACATCTGAATTGAATGGCTGCCCTTCATTTGGTTTCCAAAGAGATTTTTTGCCATTTTTTAGTGGAAAACTACTTATTCCAACCACATTGCGTCAGTTTTTCGATAAATCGCGAATAAAACACGAATAATGAAAACCCTTTCAGAATCTTGCTTGCATTATTGTATACATTTTGTAAATATATGCATGAGAATTTTATAGATGATGTAGTGGAATCTTGTACACCCATTCCTTATTTTGCACGGTAATTGCATTTCTGGAATATAACATGTCGAAATCGTGGAAAGTGAGAAATTTTTCTCTTGGGAATGCACGAGGTTACATTTTAGCGCTGTCTTGAGTTCAACTAGCAACAATTTAGCTATACCTTCACCTTAGAATTATCGAGCCCGTCTTATGGATAAAAATAAATTCCAGAATAAACATTTAAATATGAACATTTTAAAAATTGAGTAATAGACTTAGGTATTCTCGAACAATCGTGACAAGATTGAAAGAAAACAGATACGCATTTCTGATACAAAACAGCCGTCTTCAGTGCTGATCCACCGATATGAAGTTTTTTAAAACTTTTGATTATTTTGTTATGGATTTTGGAGATACATATGATGTTTAAGGGTTTATTCTGGAATTTATTTCTCCTATATTCAGAATGCTCCTTTAATTCTTTATTATTATCTCTTAGTAGAAATAAAATTTTTTTTTATTCTTATGATTCTTAAATAAAGACAAAACACAATACATGCTGTGTAGCCTATCCTATAATAATGAAGAAAATATATCTGTTAAACTACTCGGTTTCAACATTGATGGCAAACTATGCTAGGACAGTCAAATTTACAGTGTATGTAAGTTATCCACATCACCGTACATACTTAGAAAACTTAAAATGTTGATTTCGGATGAATACTTGAAAAATGCATGCTATGCTTCTTTCTATTGTCACCTGAGCTATGGTTTCAGATTGTGGAGTTGCGCATCAGGTACCAAGCATCTTTTTTCTCTACAAAAGAAGGCAGTCAGATTATTAATGAATGTACCTATTCGGGAACACTGTAAGCCATTCTTTACACAGCTTGAAATCATGACTGTTCATAGTCTTTATATCTACATAAATGTGGTTGATGTAAAAGAAAATCTGAAAAACCTACCTAACAGATGTGATGTACATGATTATGGTACCAGAAATATGAGTAAACTAGATATTTGTCGCTTTCGACTGATTAAGTTCCACAATTCCTTTTGTAATCTCAGCATAAATTTTTTTAACAAAATTCCCTCCATCTGCTACGACTGTAAATGTTAATAGATTCAAATCCTAAATGTAATCCTGGCTCATAACCAAGGCATTTTATTCAATTGATGAGTTTATTGACAGTAACTTATGTGATCTGGCATTTTGATGTTAATTATTCTTTCCTACCTTGATGTTAATTATTCCTTTCAGATTAGTCATTACTACCGAAAAAGTTAACCGAAAATATCAAACTGAAACCAATTAGTAAAGTTGTACACTATGAAAAGCTGTTTTCTTTCCCGAAGATGAGAGAACTTTCAGTATACATTATTTCGGGATATTTTGAGATAGCTTAGAGAAAGTTTTCCTATTCGAGCCAAAAACACGATATTCTATAAATTGCTCTTTTCTAGTTGCCGGTAGTTTGGTCTATATACTTTTTTCTTTTCTAAAATCTTTTTTTTCCTGAACATCTGAATGCGCTAATTTCTCATTTGAAAAAGTCCTATTCACATCTTACCTATGGCTGATGGTAACAATTGCTCTTATCCGAGTTAAGAATGTCGGTTTAGACAGGTAAATTAATTGGCTTTCAGATGGAGCGCTAAACCTTTTCAAGAGGACAAGGAATTCCACTTACGACGAGGAGTGCCATTCAACCCTAATATCGCCACATATATAAATCAACCCCAGTTCCAGTTCTCAAGTTAGCGCAAAAATAATGAATGGCCTTTCAGTGCTCTTCAGCGTTTTGCGAATACATGGATGAAACACTGATCCAGTTCCGCGAAATAGCAAAATATTTAATCCGTTAACTCTTTATGTGTCTCAATGAAGAGACATATATTATACGGGGTCAAAATATTTCGTCGAAAGTACGACTTCTCCGTATTTATTTTCACAACCGGGTGCGGAAAAAATGTTGCAAATGCCGTCAGGTTAGGGTCGCGGTGTACTTTTGCTTTCGAAATACACTTGTAGATCGGTAATTCTGATAAAACTGCTTCGAAAAATTAAATACACAAATGAATTATGAATCTGAATATAGATACTCTAATTAATTAAATACACTAGTTGAACGTTGGGCCGTATCGTAAGACATGCAAAGAAATCTCTTTCAAGCCTAGTAGTGGTTTTGGATATATAAATGAAATTTTTTATTATGATTCCCGTGTCAAATAATTAAACTATTGATAATTCTTCGCAGAAGCGGATATAGACTCAAGCGATCTAGGCGACCGCCTAGGGTTGTATTCAATAACCTGCTACTCCGGAGCCAGAGGGGAAATAAATGCAAACATTGAATTGCATAAGTCTCCACGCCATGAAGCGGTTATACATCCTAAATGATGAGGACGATCAACATAAAAGATAATGAGCGAAAATCAGTCTCGATTGACTAGTATTAACGAAAAAAGTGCTATTTCTTATTCGCAGACAGGGCCGCTATTGACATCGATCTCTGAAACCCACCCACTATATTGTAATATATATATATATATATATATATATATATATATATATATATATATATATATATATATATATATATATACGAATAAATCGGTAAAAATTTGTTAGCCTGTTTTCCTCCACAAAATTTAATCGCTTGTTTTCCTCCACAAAATTTAATCGCTTGTTTTCAGAGATCGCGAGGTGTGGGCCTTGCAAACCACTATCGTCTAGGGGTCCCGCGCCCTCTAAATCCCTTTCTAATTATTCATTATTATATTGTGTATTTAGTGCTATTTTTGCGTAGTCAGAATAGGTTAAAAATATTTTGTGATTATTGTTTTAACGCTATGCGAAGAGACTAATTACGCAAATGGACGAGATAAATTTAACATGATTGGAGATCGATCCAGGGACTTACATTTACTGGAACCTAATGTTAAAGCAACATGAAACCACAGCCAGTGATCAGTTTATGTTGGTTATATGGGAAAGCTGTGATATTGGACCGCTAAATATTAATCATTTTATCATGTTTTCTGAGAAGAAGAAACTGTGATAGCATTTTCTTTGAGATCATATTTTCTGTAAAATTAAAACCATTACAGTTTATTTTTTGAAGAATCTAATAATGAGAGATGCTATGTTTTTGAAGAACGAGAAATTGGACCTTTCACTTTTGTGAGGAAGAGGAAAGCTTTATTTTTATGCCGACAATTTCTCAGAAATTGCAAATCTAAGGATTGAAAAATTAGTTTTTACCAATCAGAATTCTTTCAGGATTTATACTAACTGAAACCTTTTGCTATTGGTTTGAGAGAGGTTTTGTTGGGAAAAATTTTGAAACGGGAAACTAATCTGCTACGACCGGGAATCGAACCCAGGTCCTCCATTTGCCGGGAGGACATTCTACCACTGAACTATCGTAGCAGATTAATTCTCTCGTTTCTGAACGCGGATGTTTTTGTTTGTTTTGTACCCGAGAAACTATTTAACGCGGATAGTCCTTCTCACTGCCTTCAACAAATTTCTCGACAGGTCGTGGCTCCTGCTGTTCTGCAACCAATGCTACAATGTCTCGGGGGATTCGGACGGCGGCGGAGGGAGCGGAGGGGAGGGCGAGGATGACCAGGGGCCGAGGAAGGGGTGGCCCTGTCCGTGGCCCAGCGCCCTCTTCGAGCACCGCCTATGCCCTCCTTTCCAGAGGATCGCCCGACTCTTCTCCTTGCTCCTCGTCGTGTTACTCTCTTGGGGCGTCGTCTACCTCATGCTTGGCGAGCCGGCGGGTGAGTAGGGTTGTCAGACCCTCACGGAACGACCCGGAGTCTCCGTGAATCGCTGGTCGTCTCCGGCGATCCGAACACAAGATGGCCACGAAGGCTGTTACTCCCGGAATATGATGTGACATTCCTGAGTTCGACCATTTTGTTGTTTTAACGTACCGCTCTTAAGTCAGATTGATTCGATGCTGTATCGACATAACCACTTACCGCATGTTGTAATAATATGAGATACAGTGTGGAAGTTTGAGTGCGATGTCTCTTCTGTAGATGTAATACGAATGGTAAATTATTTTTATACGATATATTTTTTAAATTATTATTATTTTCCGGCTAATGGACAGGTAGGTTCTTCTGATCTCTGCATGAAAATTTGGAAATTCTGAATGTAAGATGAGTACATGTCTCAACATAACATACAGAAATCAAAAGGTCTTATCAATATACAGGTGATGGGAGCCTACAATCTTCGTTATACGTATTTCGTAAAACTTAGGTAGTATAAATATACCGATTACGATTTTAAATGTTATTAGCCTACTTTCCAAAAAATCTGATGTGGCCACCATATGACATATCTATAATATTT
Source organism: Tanypteryx hageni (assembly GCA_028673005.1). Taxonomy (NCBI): domain Eukaryota; kingdom Metazoa; phylum Arthropoda; class Insecta; order Odonata; family Petaluridae; genus Tanypteryx; species Tanypteryx hageni. Next base: position 30,254,125 of record CM054114.1, read on the forward strand.
CTAAAAATTCCAAATAGGTTACAGAATAATGAATATTTTAAGAAACTGTGAAAAATTTTTAGACTTTACAAAAAAAGAAATAAACTCAAACCATAGCCTTCTGTTATTGGATATAGCCACAGAGCTCCAAAAATTAAGAAAAGAAAAAGGAGCGGTACTAAGACGTAATTAAGCGTAAATTGTTAACAATATTCGTTGATAGGTGGCGTGGTGGTGCCAGCTAAAAATATAAGATATCTCTTAAACAAGGCATTATATGGAAAAATAATTCAAACAAAAGGTTGTAGAAAATGAAATGTTCTATAACTTTTATTCTAGAACAGTTTTACGCTTATCAAATATTAAAGGAAATATTTCAAAATAACAGATAAGTGACAGGAATAAACACCTACTTCCGGTTGACCGATTTTTATCAAAAACTAATCAGTACTTTTAGCTTTTATAAAAATGTTAAATGTTAAATTTCGCGTTGACCTGATTAATAGTTTTTGAGTTAGAGCACCCACAAAAAAGCTATCACACACACGTTAACGAGAAAATGGACAAAATGTGTTTAGGGGACCACAAAACGTGTATTTCCGTTGAAATCTCGAAGTCGATTTTTTTCATTAACACAATACTTTCCCATATACTACGTATATGGAGAAAGTAAAAATGGAAGTGTAGTCTTATGATATCGCCTGAATGTCCGTGTGTATGTCTGTGTCCCCCTACATCATCTTCATGAATGAACCGATTTCAACAAAATTTGGCAAATAAAACCTTAACATAAATTCATCACCAACATAACATATGTGGACCGTATCGACTCAGCAGGGGTGCCACAATTGCAAAGTTAAAATTTTCGGTAATTATGAATTTGGATGGAATTGGCACTACCGACTTCAACGAAATTTTGTATGAAGTAAGCGTACAACATAAATTAATAGTTTTCTTATGGTGAGTCTGATATCGGCGTTAAGATCAACAGCATTATTTAAAATGGATAAAATAAAAATATGCAAAGGTGGATATCCCATCTAGAATGGATGAAGCAGACCCAGAAGTAAAAAGAAAAAGAGAAAGGCTGAAACCAAGTTAGGCGGACTTAGTAGCACTAGACTTCAGATAAATGGGAATCCGTGACTTGAAAGAAAATGGAGAAAAAAATTCTGAAGTATATTATGGAACAGGCCAATGAAAGCTTAGGGTTGTAAGGCTATAGAGGAGAAGAGGTAAAATCTTTATTTGCATGAAGGTATGGTTTTAGCCACAATCTGAACGTATAAAAAGTTATTATTTTTCTTTTAGATAGTGAAGTTTTCAAAAACCTGAATTTCTCTATTTAGCAAATTAATTAACGAAGCGCTCTCGTGGCAATTTATATATTTTTTTAGCTTCGCTGAAAATGTTTTTTTGTATCTTGGTGATTATATATGTGTAATATATGCCATGGTGTTTTATATCCATTTTCAAATGTATTGTTATTACTTATCCCAACGACAAGAAGCTATTACACGTCCGCGGAGATTCCTCAAGAGCAATTCGGTTTCAACAAAGTGGAACGCGTTATCTTTTATTTATGGACGTTTCTCCATCGATTGAGCATAAAGCATAATTTTTATCACACGAGTCTTGATAAAAACGTTTCCTCTGCTAGTTATTAGAGTCTCGGATCGAACTGGAAAGAAACCTGAACGGCATATTTAAGCGGTTTAGGACCGTGCCTCCTGTCTTACAATAAATCCAATCCTTTTCTGAATTCCTCACCGGTAAAAAAAAACTTTATTTAACTCGTTGGAATCTGCTAGACAACCTTTAAGTGGTGTTATCACTAGCGACGACAGATCAGATCAAGAGAAACCTAAAAAATGATGCTGGCGAAGCTTAAGAAAAAAGTTTCAGGCGTAAAATTAATGGTCGCGTCTTGTTTTATGAGAATTTACGGAGGGATTTGTTTCTGTTAAAAATCTTTCTTTTTAGAATGCCAAAGAGCTCCGTATGAATCTAAAAATCTCGTCATTTGCACCAAAAAGGAATTCCAAAATCTTTTATAAGATACGGTCTCCATTTAAAAAGAGTGCTCGGTTGACCTCACTGCTTTTAGGTTACCTTTTTGGGATTACCGAGGTTTTTTTCTGGATACCTACATAGTTATCAGACGATATAGCGGTAATTTATATACAATTCATCATCGACACATGAAACTGTTAAGTAGAGTTCACCAAGTTGTTATTTTAAATCGAATATAGAAATGACTTGAAGGATATAGCTACCAAGAATAGTACAAATTCTTACAATTTCTTTGAGTTTGTCTCTCGACCTGTGCTTACCAAATTCGCCATATTACCGATAATGGTAATCCTTTACAGATAAACAGAAAATTTTGTATTAAATTCATATCAGTAGATATTAACGCCGCCTTATATTTCAGAATTTACATGTAAGACCTTTTTCATTATTGCATTAATATCTGTTTCACGAAAATTTAAGGGCGTAAAATTATTCTAAATAATACCAGATGCGAGAAAAATGTTCACAGAATTATAATATTTTTATCGTATTTTTTCATGTTGCCAGAAGCAGAATATTCAATGTTTCCTAGACAGAAGTTATCTTTTTCAAAGTCCTTCCATTCCTGTTGTCATGACAAACTCCTTTTAATTTTCCGTCCAGTATTACTCGCATTTTCCCTTAAATTAGACGGCAGAAGATAATCCTGTCCAGTCAAGCTGCCCACAAACTTTCTTTTACTTTAAAAATACGTCCAAACTAGTCCTTTTTTTATGAAATTTTAATCTCCTAATTCGTTGTTCAAACTTCCCTTAACAATGTAATATCAACGTCAATAAAGAGTAATAGGATAAAGGAGAAAAAACGGCGCTTATTTTAATTACCTTCTTGATTTATATAATTTAATGTCATAGGTTACTTAATAAGACTACATCAAATGTTATCCTTATCATAACTTGACCATGTATCAGTTCTATGAAGTCTTCTCTGAAATAATGAAGCGTAAAATTGATTCAAAAAATTAATCCTTCTTCCTCAATAAGTACATTCAACGCATGGGATTAAAAATTAAAACATATTTAACTCATCGCATCTTAAAAAAAAACAAAGACATGGGAAAGGATGACGTCACAGCTGGGATTTTCTACCTCGCAGCGTCTCGTAACCATCTAGGGCGCTCATCCGGACGGCCGTAAGACGGAAGCAAAAACCGCGGCGGGAAAAAAATGGCGCCGATGAGGTTGCAAGGCGCATTACCAGATCTGCAACCAAGCTTCTTACTTCATCATCAATCGCCATCGGCTCTTTCGGACATCTTTCTCTCGCCAAGAAGTTTATTTTTTCGGCTTTCCGACCATATAAGTAATTACGACCGCTCTTGCCCTTCCCTTTCTCGCTCTCTTTCTCTCATTCTCAACGGCGTCGATTACCTTTTTAAGTTTTCCCTGAGAGGGAAACGATGCTCAGTTGTCTGGAAAAATCTAATCTTATGCGTTTGAAAAAAGAGGGCCACCGCCATACTCGTATCTCATCTCCCCCTACCGGTTTTAATTTCTCTTTTTCTATTATTCTTCGTGTCTGGAATGTTGGCAGTCTTTTAATTTATGTGAGAAAGCGAGTCCTGAATCACATATAACCGAGATTATTTGCATTTCTCACGATGCGATAAAATTTGGCACGAATTTGAGCGGCTTCACAGTTTTTTTATAGAGAAAGACTTCCCATTATGTCCGTAACCAAATTACGGGTTCTCACGTATGCTCTGAATTGATTCTTTGGGGGGAAAATGTCACAATTATTCTACCAAAAAAATATTAACTTAGCTTGCTTATTGGTTACATTCAAACCCATAAACCTGCCATAAATTGGTTTAGGTAACCATGTGCGCATTTCGTTTGCAAAGCATCCGTTATCAGCTGAAATGAATTATGGTTTTTCCCAAATCTTTAATGATTACTGTATCTATATGACGCATCAAAAGTTACTCAAGTTCATCTCTAAATTTTAAATCTAACTTAAATTAAGTGCCGCTTGGTACTATAGGCACGACCCAATTTAATAAAATTTCATGTTTTTAGGGTATATTATTAAGAGAATTCTATATTTTTCTGGTAATAAAATAAATTAATACATACCTTGCATTGCATTTTTACAGATTTTTCCTGACGTGACGAGAGCAAACAAAGGGCTATTTTTTCTAATTTTGTAAAGGACGAAATTAGTTATTCCAAGAAAAGAAATGTCTGTAAAAAATAGTAATTGTATATTCGTTATAAAAAACAGAAGATTTTTTAATTTACCGTTTAAATGCTTTAGAACCGTGGTGCCCAAAACTGCGGTTCGCGCTCCATGTTCTGCTCACCGTGAGTTTCATAACTGAAGGCCATATTGTAACATATAATTCATGTCATTATAAATAGCAGCTTGTTACATATATAGGATACTAGCTGAAACACTCGGCTTCGCTCGGGAAAGAGTTTTCTTTTAAATAGCAAACGATTTTTATTATTAATTATTTTTATTGATATATCACATTTGATGTCATATTACAATAAAAATAATAATACAATAAATTTTGAAATATTTATAAATGAACTTACTTTTGCTGTTGGGTACTCCAAGTTTTGAATTGCTGGCTCGGGGGTTTGGGGGCGGAGCCCTCACAAAAAAAAATCCAAACTGTACCAAACGATCCCCATTTCATAATTACGCAAGCGATGTTTACATTAACATTTACTATTTTATGTATTGTATTGTAAAGTTTTACCATTAATATTATTACGCATTACCGCCTTACTTAATATTCACATGGATAGATGCATCGAAGCCTTTAAAGCAGAAATAAAATTATGTGGATTATGTCAATACTATTAGCCAAAACGTAAACCATAGACAACATCTTGATTACCGAACAAATGTAAGTAGATGTATCGGTTTATGTTCCGATAAATCTTTCATTGTTAATGGTGAATGATAACATTGTTTTAATAATCCTTAAAATCATTTCACTCACTTTAAGAGTATTCATAGACTATAATTAGGCATGAATCCATTTGTACCCTTTATCTTGGCGTTAGCTATTCTTCCTCTACGGCGCACTACGGCGTGGATTTTCCTTGCATTAATCTTTACGTGGCTATCTCCCTTTGAAGAAAACAACAATTAAGAAATTTAGCTTTGTTGCCGCCTGTAAAATGGTCATCTAAACCGATAAATTTTGCGCTTAAAGAAAAATGTCGAGCGATTTAGCATTCAATACGACAAAAAATGAACAGAATTAAAACACTAGTCTTTTATGCGTAAAAAAGGCCATTTTTGGTGATCGTAAGTAAATATTTAGATATATTTATATCCACATCAGTGAAGGGCTACATGGCCTTTTGGGGTTTCTTCACACCATTTCCCATGCATTCTTATGGAAATGGTATTTTGTTGACCCCGCGGTCTGCAACCCAATACCAAGTTCTTCCTTTGGTTCATAGGATGGCCCATGATATTTTTGAATCCGATAGCTTCAACGGTGCAAAAACGTATAAAGAACATACATACTACAAACACTCTAAAATATTTATAAGACAGGATATATGATATAGGATATATCATATAAAACCTAAGGTACTTCTATAAGAGCTACAGAGCTGACATTTGGAAGGAAGATAGGTCATTGTGTACAATCTTGGGAAAAAATCCAAAATTTTGGAAGAGTTATATTTAAGGGGTGTTTTTTACCCCAAAGTCCAATTTTAAACACCAATAAGAAAAGCATTGAAAACTGTGCAGGGCTACATAAAATTGATTTTTTAAATTATTTAAAATTAATATAAAAAGTGAAGACATGCACAATACTGTGGATGAAAGAATATACTTAATTTTTCTTGCAGATAAAATTCAAATCCATGCTGAATTTGCGAAAAAATGTGATTTGAATCATAAAATGATGAATTTTTTTCGGTCTTCAACAATGAATTAATATAAACTACCATAGCAACGAATCCAATGCATTTCAATGGGAATTGATTTTCCATACTACAAGAGAATTGATTTAATCCTTAGACTGCATCCATTAATCCATTTTATTACAGCCTACGACGCATACATATGATGAATTGATAATTTTAAATTAATTCTTTTATCCGTATACGTACTAAAAGGCACGGATGATGACACCATAATCATAACACACAAAATATCATAATTTTTACATACATTTTAGTGTAACATATAGGCTATTGTCTAAACGATGATTATAGTTATTGCGTAAAAAGGGCGATCTGAGCCATGAAACTTAAAATTCGAAAACTTGGACGCGAGCCGATTGCCAATTAATTTAGAAATTCCGGATAGATGCCTTAATTTCGCAGACAATGAAAACTATTATCTTATTTAAATGGGTAGTTCAAATGCTGTCGCGTTGATTTATTTACGAGTTTAGATGTTGGTGTATGGTGTTTATTTAAGCACTTGCAGTATGCAAGCACAAACAACTCATACACACACATACACACACACACATATATATATATATATATATATATATATATAATGACAAAAACTATGTACTTATGTTGTCTTTACCTCTTTATTCTTATAATAGGTAAATAAATTTGAAACATTATCTAATATTGAGCCACAACTAAATCATTTAATTTCCTCAAGTTATTCTTCAACTCAACTTTCGACTGGATGTGGCCCTCGTTACAAAGACGTAGGGCGCTTTTGTTCTAATCCAGCCATAACCTGAGCTTCATTATTTATATTCTAATCGAATGTTTAAATTTATAATTTATGATATCACCTTAATATGTCGTTCTCATTGCTCTTTATTCCATTAAAACTATTTTAACAAAATGTGAATCACTCACTTATAAATCATTCAACCTAGTTTCCATATGGAGGTCATTGAAAACTTTAGCAAATAAATTCGTCGCGTAAAACTTTCAAAATCGAGAAAAATATTTCTTTCTGCAATTTTTAATCCTACAAAAAACCGGAGGAAGAAACTGGTGAAGTATATTTCCATAGCAACATGAGATCACTCCTCGCATCGTCTAGTTTTGGTAACAACTGCACTAATGCGGTCAAGTTAATTATATTATTCCGTCGAGTCACTCAGCAATAAAAGTAAATAAATTGAGTTAAAAAGCAACAACGTTTCACTAATTTGAAATTTTTACGCGGGAGCGGCACTTTCATAAGAGCATTTTTTCCAAAAAAACATAGCAGGTGTATTCGATTTGTCCGTTCTTACAGCCATCCGCCTCTAGGATCTTGCAACTTGAAGGAATAATTTTTTTCAGAATTACTTGTTCTATATATAGATATATACATATAACATGGAAAAAATTAGGTGGATCTAGGATTAGCAGCTGGGGTGTAATCGGTGTCCACGTTAGAACTTAGAATAATAATATTTGCAGTATTTGATTTATTTAATTTATTTGCAGTATTTGCGAAGAAAGAAAAATACGCCTTATGTAACATCTATTCTCTGCAATACTTTCCTAACTTGTTTACGCAATGCACAGGGCCGACGATTCCCTTTCCCCTCTCACGATAAACATTTTGGCGTGGGAGAATTACCTTCTCAGTTTCTGTCTCAACAGGTAGGCGTCTTCGTCACTCGTCGCTCAATGCGGTTGACAGCGAAGCGAATGGGCGGGGACTCGGGAGAAATCCATTTCGCATGGATAGCACCGGACGTTTTAAACCGCCGGTCGACGTTCTCTTGTTGTGAGGGATACAACCTGCTCTCTGATGCAAATTAGTCGAAAGACCGCGAGAGTTCTGAGGACAGGTCGTGATTTATACCTGTGTACTACTCTGCTGTGTCCAGATATCCTCCAAGTGGTTTCTGAACGGTCGATTTCGAGCTAATATCTGTTGAAACATTTCACACACACATATATATATATAAACATATGGCTCAACTACGATATTAGGGCAAAAAAATTGGATACATAAACGGCTACAATATTCATAGGTGAATTTATTGGTCTTTTAAAATTACAAGGAGTAGCTCAAGGTTTTCTCTATGTGCCATAAGCGTACACCGAGGCGCAAAGAAGCAGAAAACCTTTTATGTGTACTCTTTATCATCTGTCATAAACCTATATTCTGCTTCAAATATCGATTTCGCGACGTGTTTCAATAAAAATATCTTCCGGATTTAATCACAGCTACAGTTTTTAAAATGTATTAAAAGATTTCGTTTATGCGCGGCATGCTACAACAAGTTAATTTCCTTGGCGTTTAAATCTCCAATTGCCAGCAATGAAACTATCCTTGTTTAGTTAAATAAAACCTTTTGATATTAAATAAAAAAGCCATATGCTCAACCGGTGATTTAGGGACAACTACAATTTTTATTGCTCATAGGACGAACGGAAATTGGTAAAATTGAGTTCATAAGATTAAGATCAAGTAACTGCATATCCGAGACTAATATTCTGCTCGATGTTTCTTTGCAACATTAGGTTCGTTCGTGCAATTCTTTGATTCAGTGAGGATGCGAGTTCAAATCTTTTAAAGTGCATATTTTTTCATAAATATTCCACAAGTTAAGATGCAATTGTCTATAGACGTGACAGAAGATCAATTTTTAGACAATTTATCAGAGAAAATGATGCGCAAATAAAATATTCGATAACGCAGCCGTTCTGTGACCTAAAATGGATCTAAATTTCTACTCCTGAGTCATAAATTTAACAATACCATAACCAAATCCCATTTTCTCTACTAATGGCATGTAGATGGTGCGCCGGAGATGAATACCTATAGGCAAATTCATTTTCAGCTGACGGAATAATTCATCACGGGTGAATGCGATGTGCAAAATATGAGTGAATATTTGCGATGAAATTTCACAGTCGAAAATTATTTTTGCCGGTGGAAGGGGTAATACTCGAGAAGGTGGTTTCGTCCTGATAGAACGAGTGAAGAACTTGATCGTGATTACTACGCGAGTGGTTTGTGAAATCTGACGAAGCAGTGTTACTCCTCCGATCCCAACAGAATACAAGACGTATTGGTAAAATATGGAGCAGCAGTAAATCTATTTCGCGCCCCCTATTTCCATCCAGTCGCCGGCAATTCATTTCGTAATCAAGGGAAAACTTCTTTTTGAAAGCCAGACAAGGTTGCATCGAGCATACACACGCCTCCGACGGAGAAATGACGAACCCACACGACTCCTGTCAAGTGGCAAGCGCCAAGAACGAATTTATTCGTCCCCTGGAAAGAGAATCTCTTTGAGGCGAGCCAAGAAAAACGCGCTACAAGCTGCGCATGACAATTGGACATGACTGTGGAAGAGTTAGATCGAATAACTATTTGGTGGTTGGATTCTGTTTGTCGTCGCATGACCTACAATGATACAATAGAACGATACATCTTTTATTTTCTCCTTTTAATTGATAAATGATTCCACAGTCTAGGTACTTGTTTATTCCTTGAGTTAACAATTTTCTTGTGGATATCTGATGGTCAAACCGTGGATGAATTCCATCCTATTTCCATCATCCACGATTTAAACAGGATTTAGCCATTAATCAGATATTCTAATATATCAGGACTGATAATGATATTTTTTATTAGAACATAGGTTAAACATGGTTAAACATGGTTAAACTTTTAGTAAAATTAAAAAAAATCTTCTGCAAAGCCTCTGGTATGTGAATGTAAGGAAATCGTAGGAATAATTATCTTGCATATTATTTTAATGCAAACAGTTAGGTGAGATAGAATTCACCAGTAAATATCGCGACAGTGCCATGAAGAACTATGAATATTTATTAAAGGAGTGAATCAAGTAGATTAAATGGGAAATGACAAAGACTTCTCCCACTTCAAATTTTTATTGCTCTCAGAATATGAAGCGGGGTCATTATTACCTCATTATTATTAAAATAAATTCAATAAATTTCACGTTATATGGTAAAAACTTTTGATCCATTCAAAATTTTGTTTAACTCCTCAATCAAGACCTTTTCCTGAATGAAGTGCTCTATTCAGACTTCTCCTATGTGAAAAAAATTACAAGGATAGTTATTTAATTTCATTAGTTTTATTCATTAATTACATCAGAGATGGATCTACAAACAGCCTAACATGGCTTCAGCCCTGAACCCTTGGGCTTGAGGGTCTCCCATTTCATATTCAAAATAAAAAATTTAAAAATATTTTAAATGTAGGAATAATAAGCTAATTAGTTAAAGAACCATTTTTTCATAAAAAATTTACTTCCTATATTTTATTTAATCTATATACAGGATAGAAAAAGGTGGAGGAGGAGCACCTGAACCTGCAGATATGCAGAACACTATTTATTATTATATATATTGGCGTAACTATAGGGTGGCTTGGAGTGCCAAATGCCAGGGGTGCAGGAGGAGCTTAGGGGGCCCTCGATTTATATTTTATTGGGGAGGAGGGCCATAGATAATATTTTGCCATGGGCCCTTCTGCTCCTAGTTATGCCACTGTCTATATACCATTTTAGGCATAAATTTATAGAACTGAAAAAGTGTGTTTAGAATAACTTTGTGAAGCCTCTCATTTATCAAATTATCAGTACTCACCACTCAGCTTATAATGTTCTAATGCAGCAAAACTTGTGATAAATTTATAAACTAGTGGCTGTACAATGTTATTTTAACCAAAACTTTCAATATTTTTATTAGTATATGTTAAGGGCCCCAAATGACATTAGGCAAGGTCTTCCAAATTTCCCTATCCACCACCTAATTACATATAAAAATAATAAAAATTTAAGGTGATACAGTGATGTTATCCATAATTTTATGAGAATACTTGTATTGTGTAAGACCAAAATTATTATTGGAGCTTGACGAATATTTATTCCTGATACTGCAGGATAGAAATTGAAAATTTTGTTTTTGCTTCATAATAAGGAAAGTTGTCCATATCTTTACTGGTATACTTTTTCTATTTTAGCTCCCCCAAATGGACAACTATTCTCTTTGGCATTACTCTGCATCACTGCAAAACTGGGTGGATGGCTGGTGTCTCTCATCCATATGCCATCACTTCTTGGAATGCTGTTGGTGGGAGTCCTCTTTCAGAATATTGGTCTGGTCAAGATAACTGGAAATTATGTTGGAGTGGTCAGCAACCTTAGGTATGCCTCAAGACATTTGCTCATTCCAGAATTTGCCAGAATGTGTATATAGGTGGTTATCCACTTCTTACAGAATTACATTCGTTCCTGGAACAGTATACTTCTTTCAATGCCATTAAAATATGCCTGGCTTTCATTTAATTCCCATGTAGCTGTAAATTTATATATTCTTATATTGCTGAATATGTTCATATAAATAAATTGATAAATAATTCATTATCTAACACTGATTAGGTGATGACCTATAGTAAATGAAATCTATTTAGAATTTCACCCACAAATCTATCCAATACCACATTGGATATTATTATGAAGACAAATAATTTCAGAAATAGATTATTAGAAATTGATATTTAACTAGCCTTATATGTTGTTTTACTATTCTGTTTAATGTAAACATTATGTACAATATAATTCAAAAGTTTGAAATATCTTGTTTAAAATTATAGTTTTATCCATGGGTGCTTTTAAGACTTCATACTACTCAGTGCAATTCTCTTACTGGGGGGTCTGTTTGCACGGCGAGGAAAGTTTTGGGGCCTGCAATATGAGGGGACTGTCGGTTTAATTTATTAGTCAGCATATGTAAAAATTATTGATAATTATTATTCAAATAAACCCTCATTTGCTCTGCCTATCTTCTCAATATTATCATCAAATTATGATCGAAAGTTTGTTGAACCCTGTAATTTCAAACATCAATATTTAATTTTGTGAGTAAACTAAATTACCTTGAACATACTTAAAAAATATAATGGAATATATATATATATATATATATATATATATATATATATATATATATATATATATATATATATATATATATATATATAGTGAAAAGTACATCAAATGACTAGAATCACCATGCTTAAAATGAATTCGTGATTTTCAGACAAGTAGCTTTGGTGTTGATCCTTACCAGAGCAGGATTAGATCTTGATCCTTCAGCATTGAGACGCCTTTATGCCACTGTCCTAAGGTTGGGCTTGGTGCCATGGACTGTGGAATGTACAATAGTAGCCCTAATGACTCATTTCCTGCTTGGACTTCCTTGGATTTGGGGATTTCTCCTTGGGTAAGAATTTTGTCTCTGGCTTACAATACATCAAAAATGATATATTTATGCTTGCTTTCTGCTCAAGTTTCATATTTACTTTCAATGAAAAAACAGATATCATTATTATATAAGCCAGATTAAGTAATGATTTTTTTTTGGGCTGAATGAATTGTAGTTTACATTAAACTTTAACCAATGTAAAGCAAAATATATTCTTGTAACAAATAAGACTACATATTTTCTTAAGTTATGTAAAATAATAAATGTAAAAGATAAATAAAAATTTAAAAACAATAACTGAATAACTACATTGTAAAAGGCAGTAATCTTTGGCTATGCCATCATCTACTAACTATTGAATTACCTGAGTTGTAGGAGCACAATGGAAAAAATGTTTTAAATGAGAGATTGAAATGAGTATTTTAAAGTATTTAACTATAAATACTGTGTACCACATAAAAATATTTAGAAAAGGCGGTTTGTACACACATTATATTATAACATGAAAAGTATGACAAACTCACATTTGAAGAATTTTATTATCAACAACTAGCATATTGATCATCAAAAATGATAGGTTAAAGTTAATGAAAAATGGAATTTTAAATTTTAACTGTAAATAAATTATTTGGTACTTGTGCAATTTATCCTTCCAGACATATTTTTTGCGATTTTCAATCTTCTTCTGTTCATTCTGATAAAATAATGGTGGAGATTGAACTAGTGCTGGATGCCTGACTAAATAAATGTCACCCTTTCCATCCCAGCAGAAATTGGGTGCCCAAACAATGGCATGTATTGTTTTTCCTTTTGAGTACAATGATGGATGTAAGCAAAATCTATTTGGAATATATTATAACAAAAACTGTGGACAACAATGAAGCCATCAGATTTGGACAAACATTGGGTCTGATACCTTCTTTAACCATTATTTCATCAGAATTAACAGAAGAATATCGAAAATCACAAGCAATATATCTGGAGGGTAAAGAAGTGCATAAGTGCCATTTATTTTAACTATCACCATTTATATTGATTTCATTTCTCGCAGGAGTTGGTTGTCAGCATAAACATACTTTGAGGTAAGGGTGGGGGATGCATTTAGCCTTGAGACAATAAGTTTTGCCCTTGAGCCTTATTTATTGTCATACAAAATGCTGGAATGATTAGAAATTGACGTCCTTTTATCCCTTCTCACTCCCTCCTTATTTCCATACATTTCCCCCTCTCTCTCTGGATGACACGTTAAATGCTTGAGGGCTCATATTAAAGCTCTCAATACATATGTATATATTTTTCATATGAGAATTGAGAGAATAATGAGGTCTTGATTTCGACAAATACATGGTTGTCAAAGCAAATCTTCGTGAAAATGCTAAATTTGGCCAAAATAAGCCATTTAAATGTTAAATTCGAGCATTTGCAGACTGAGGGGGACAATCAGCAAAAAGTCTAAGAAACTTTGCTCATTTTCCTTTAAAACAGTTCCAGCTTGAAGATTGAGGATCAATTTTTATAATTTGTATGTGCAAAAGAATGAAATCTTGCACGTCGCTAAATTGATTTGTACATCATATCTTATGGAAAATAGAAATTATCTATTGGAGTTGAGAATGATTTTGGAATGAGAAAAAAGTCTTCTGTGACCAGGAATGGAACCCGGGTCTTCCACTTGCCGGGCGGATATTCTACCACTGAACTATCGTATCAGATCAATTTTCTCATTTCTAAATGCGAATGTTTTCTTGGTGGGGTGGAACAAGCCAAGCTAGTATCAAACTGCCCCAATGGATATCCTCAAAGGGAGACACCAAAGAAAACTCCTCCCTCTCAAATGGTGAGATTGCCAAGCAAGAAATTCATGGAAAAGTGATCTGAAGATCCTATGCAGATAGGCATAAGCTGTAATGTTGTGAATGATTTTGGAATGAGAAAAAAGTATGCTATGACCGGGAATCGAACTCGGGTCTTCCACCTGCCGGGCAGATATTCTACCACTGAACTATCGTAGCAGATCAATTTTCTCTCTCTTCGAGTACATCCGTTGGGACAGTTTGATAGTTCTACCCCAACCGAGAAAACATCCACGTTCAGAAACGAGAAAATTGATCTGTACGATACTTCAGTGGTAGAATATCCACCTGGCAAGTGGAAGACCCGGGTTTGATTCCCGGTCATAGCAGACTTATTTCTCGTTCCAAAATCATCTTCAGATCGCTTTTCCATCAATTTCTATTGGAGTTGAACCTGTGTCTTTTTTGGAGATTTTGCTTTTGCTATAAAAATCAGACATTCCTACCAAATTTCAATCTTAAACCTAGTCAGAAAGTTGGTTAAAAATAGCATTACAGTCAGTCATAAATAGTTCTCGATCCTTCCGCTCTTTTACAACAGCATTTTATGGGTGTTGCCACAGTCGATCGTGACAGGATGAGCTAGCTCATTATATTATAAATTTTTTTAAATACCATATGCACTGTGACAATTCCAAGGAAATATGAGGAGCCTACACAAAATTTGGTTGGCCTGGCTGCAGAAACGGCTGAGATATTGGGCATTATGAACAAAGTGACCAAGAAAATAAGGGTTTTATAGTGTTTGAAACATGCTTATATGCAGAAGAAATATTTATTTTCAATATTCTTCTGTGTTTTATTAGGTTCACTGGAAATTATTTTTGCAGTATTTTTTAGAAATTTATCTTTCATAATATTTACAACTTAATCTTTAGAAATAAAATTTTATCATACTTTGTTGAAGCTATTAGATGTAATGACTGGGTGAAATTTCATGCCGACTAGTGGTATTTTGGCCTCAACATAATATTTATTATGTAACCATGAATTTCAATTTTTATCCTTTCTAGCTATAATCCAATATGAATATTCTTAGTCATGCTTTGCCATGTTCATAATGAAAAATAATGAATATCTCCCCAAAATAAAATATTTCAGTGGATTCCTTATATTTAACCCTACTTAAGCATGTAAACCTGATTTTTTTCATGAAGTTCACACTGTATGTCATTCCTTTTATTTATTTTGAAAATAAATTATTATTTTGTAAATTGTTTAGATTATATTCCTTACAATGTCCCTGTCATTACTAGAATGTACCTTTTACTTCATTGTATGTAGTATAATGATTTTTCTTCAATTATAACCTTATTGTACTTAAGTTTTTCTCACTGGAAATGATTTCTTAAAAAATGTATTTTAAAATTAAAGATGTAACAAAAATGTTGATTTCTCCTAACAAAGAATATGCATTTGCTTTGATATTCATTCCACAATCACGAAAATATTCAATTTTTGTTTATTTTTAGTAGAATTGTTTATCTTTTAACATGATAGATGATATATAATATCAAGTTACCAGTTTTACTGTGAAAAATTTAGCTAAACTAATCAATCATAGTTTTTGTGTGTATTTGCAAGTTAGCCTAATGAAAGTTTCCTGTTAGATCAATAGTTGCAGCTGTATCTCCAGCTGTGGTTGTGCCTTGTTTGATTCGACTGAGGGAAAAGGGCTATGGTGTTACCAAAGGAATACCGACTCTGATTATTGCTGTCTCTGGAATTGATGACGCTTTCTCAGTGGCTGTTTTTGGAGTTATTCAAAGTATAATGTTCTCCTCTGGTAAGTATTGCAGAATGTTACTTAGGATTTGATAAATATATGTAATCAACATATTCTTCTTCTTTAAAACAATGTTTGGTAAAATTTGATAACATTTTTCAATTTGTATTGCCATATTTTTCCTAGAATAAAACCTATGTACTTAACAATTTTGAAGATTCATGAAATGGCTGTGTTTCATTATCAATCTCAGAAAAAGTTTTTTTGACACACTAACTTTTATCTCTAATATTAATTAAGGATTAAGCCATTGAGTTGTAAGGCAGAAATTTTAATATGTTATTTGAATCGGTTAATTCATAATTTAATTAAATGCCTTTTCTCTATAAAAATGTAGCTTTTTCATCCTGCCTTTATTGAACCTCTTTCATTTGTTTATGATGCCAAATTGAAATATGATATTACAGCTGCCACTTTCATTTTTATTGTATGCTAACAAAAATATTAAAATTCAAATTCACTGAGTATATTTTGGTTTGCATGGAATTTTTGGCTGAAAAGGTTTTTTCAAGGTCACCGCAAATTCAGTGTTTCACAGTTTCAACAGCTTTTTATTTTGGCCAAGCTATTGTGTGATATATAGTTCAACTTCTACTTGCCATATCAAAGTAAATTATCATTTAAAGATAAAAATGTCATAGATAGACATAGGTAGTTAAACCTTATTTATGAAATTGTCATCACATTATAATTATAGTACAGTACTCAACTCTTTATCCTTAATTCCAAAAACCAAATTCACCTGAAATCCAGAAACTGGGTAGGATCCACAACTCCTGCAATGCAGGGGTCCCCAAGATTTAGAGGGCCTCAAGATTTAGGGGGCTCCTAATCATTCAAACCGTACTCACAAAGGCATCTGACGCCCGCTTTAAGAACCCAAAAAAGGGAATTGCAACTTCTATAATATGGCTTTACAACACTGAGAAGAGGTATTTCTCAGCACGAAAACCAATGCAAGATATAGGCTAAAATTATATGCCATCAGGCATCTCTCGCTCTTAGGCCAACGCTTCTTTAGTGTTATATATAGCTAGGGAAGATTATTGTGCTTACTTGTATATATTGTGTGTATTTACTTGTTAAATGATGCAAGCATACACAGTTCAGGCTCTAAAATATGGGTGGGGAACCTAAGGCCTGCAGCCACATGTGGCCCCCTAGAGCATATAATATGGCCCACAAAGCTGTGATGAACAAGTTACCTATAAAATTTAGAATACAAAAAATCATAAAATCGATGGATGCAGCCTTGACGTGGGGGAACTCCATATTCAGGAAAATGAATAAAATGTTTAGTAAAGAATTCACTTTAATAACTCTCACAATACGTTGTAGTGTCCTTATTCTTGACCTGATGATGACAAAGTGTTAGTCGAAACCGGCCATCTGTTTTGTGCGAGTTATTAAAGTGGATTCTTTACTAAACATTTTATTCATTTTCCTGACAAAAATTCATATTTTTAATTCAAAGAATATTAATAAAACATTTAACATTGAAACTTTAACTCTAAAGCCAAATTTAGAATTGATTTTCACTTGTATGGTATTACAGAATCTCTATATGACTTCTGATTTAATCTCTAATCTGGCCCGCTGAAGCATTGGCAATGACAAATGCAGCCCTCCAAATGATTCATAACCACCAATGTGGCTCATCATCAAGAAAAGGTTCCCCACCCATGCTGCAAATAATGGCAACTTGGCTTCAATTACCAGTCAGTCTGGTAATCACTACATTAGGCCTCCAATATCATCATTAAGTAAGTTTTTGTTTTCATATATAGGTACGTAGGTAGATTTTGGTTGACATGTAGCCCCTCTTCTTTTCAACACCATGAGCCAGCTTTGATGGTACATAAGGTTTTACAGATTGTATTTATTCATTAGGAGGCTGTTCAAGTATTACAACGGCAAATGTTTAGCTTTTTTTGGCCTCCCATCCCTCCATGTCAGCATTTGAGTGACTCCCCTCCTCTTACATAAGATTTCGTTGTATCCCCTACCCCTTTTTCAATAAAAATCAGAAAATGCATCCTTATGTATGGCAATACTTTCTAATGACCATTGCAATGCATGTTAATGCTCCTTAAAGCATAATGAGGAACAATTTATCAGAGCAAACAAGATATAGTTAAACCAACAAGGTAAAAAAACAACCTCATTCAGGAACTGAAGAAAAATCTGCTATGACAGTTCAGTGGTAGAATATCTGCCCAGCAGGTGGAAGACCTGAGTTTGATTCCCGGTCTTAGCAGAACTTTTTTGTGCTTCAAAGTTTTTTCCAAAGGTAAAGTTATGTTTACCAAAAAATCAGTTAAATACGGTAAAAAGAATTCTAATGTCGGGCGAAATGTGGGTAATGAGAGGGTGGAAGCTTGATGTGGATGAGTTGTCATAACACATAAAAATTCTTAAATAAAAAAATATTACATAAGCATTGATCATACCCATCCCCAAGTCAGCAAATGTCAGCTTTTCATAGACCTCACTTCACCGTATGGGGAATTAATCACAGATGCCAGGGGCTTAACTATTATAACTGGAAATTTTGCCACTCCCCAATGTCCCATCTGAAATCGGGGTCTTTGAAGTGCACCAAAATCATACAATACACAGAATTGACAGCTTCATTTACTATCTCAAGTATTTATTGTTCTTTTTAGCAGTAAAATATCATCAACCTTGGCCGGGAATCAAACCCACAATACTTGAAACCATTGACAAGTATTTCAACCACTTCTTCACCAGCATCGAACGATAACTGGAAGTTAATTAGCATACTCAATGTCATTGGGTAATGAATATGTACATCTTATTTTTATTGTGTCTCTATGGCATTTTAAGGAT
Source organism: Tanypteryx hageni (assembly GCA_028673005.1). Classification (NCBI taxonomy): domain Eukaryota; kingdom Metazoa; phylum Arthropoda; class Insecta; order Odonata; family Petaluridae; genus Tanypteryx; species Tanypteryx hageni. The sequence continues at coordinate 30,272,802 of CM054114.1, forward strand.
TGTTAGGCATAATAAAATACTTGGAACCCATTTCTCCAAATGGATTAAAACCAAGTAAAAACAAATTTATTACTATATTTTTTTATAATTCCATACTTTTCAAAAGATCAGTAACATTTGTGTGAGGGAGGGAAGAATTCTTCGTTAATATACAGGTAATGATAAGTAATTCAGCTTGGAAAATATTTAAGATATCCACAGGCCCGTATTATTTGCTGCAGAGGGCCCCGTATTATTTGCTGCGGAGTGGCCCCCAGATTTTCTGATACGCCACTGTTCTTTGTATTGATGGTGCTTCCACCACTTTTTCATGTTGGTATGTTAGTCCAATCTGTCCTTTGTCTATGTATGCATCTCTCTGTACTGAGCTTGGATTTCTTTCTTTACGCATTGAAATCTATCACCCCAACATGCCATAAAGCAGTGTTTCTCAAACTGTGGGCCACAGCCCCCAGGTAGGCAGAAAATTATTTTGGATGCAAGGAGAAATGCCAAAAAATATTCATGAATAATAAAATTTCACAAGCTAATTTTTGGAAAAACAATGCGAGAGAAATTATTAATAGTTACATAAAATGAAAAAATTTGCAATAATGTTTCTTATTTTTAATATTTTTATTTCAAAGTGGGTTGCATGATACTCAAGTGGACCATGACAATTGAAAGTTTAAGAACCACTGCCATAAAGGAAATGTAATAAGCCTTTAGCTGACAGAAGTGCTAATAGGAAGCACATATCGATCAGTATAGCCAAGAAAGTGGACTTTTTAAGGAAACTGGAAAAAGGAGCATCAATAAGAGTATTTTGTGAGCAGTATAGGCTCAGAGTCACCTTATACCATATCAAAAAGCATAAGGGTGGAATACTGAATTTTTTCAGAGAAAGTGGTATTCTAAAGTTGATGGAGAATCATAAAACATTACACCAATCAAAGAACGCTGATTTCAATAAAGTGTTATTACTGTGGATTGGACACCATAGATATAAAAACATTCCTCTAAATTCTTGTGTGATCATGGATCAAGTCAAAGTTTTTCATGAGGAATTAGGCATAATAACCCCATGCGTATGCACCTGGTATGAGAAACACAATGGCATACGAATGCTGAAAGTGTGTGGGGGGAAAAAGCTTCAGCCAATCATGTAGCTGCTGAGACCTACTTAACTGATTTCTAAATGTTGATTGAGGACAATAATTTAACATACATAGATCCCAACAAAAGCCTATGTTTAAGGACTTGAAAGAAAGAATGACTGTTCTTGGGTGTGCAAAAGCAGCTGGCACCCACAAGTATAAAATTATGGAAATTGGAAAAAGTTTGAAACCCAAGGCTGCTCAGGGATTAAGATTTTTCCAGGGGTATATTATGCCAATAAACATGCATGAGCTACATGGACTGGTTTGATCATTACTTTGTGCCTGAGGCCAGAGCACATTTTAGGTCTGTTTGTCTTTTTAACAATTGCAAGATTGTCCTGGTGTTTGATAATTGTTCTGCACACCCTGATGCTGAGATCCTTTTCAAAGATAATATTTATGCTGTCTATGTTCTCCCAAATTGCACCTCCCTTATCCAGCCTATGGACCAAGACATCCTTTGTGCTTTCAAGTGATATTATAAAAAGGAGTTTATGTGGAAATTGCTAGGTGCATGTAGCAGTTAAGATATTCCAGAATTATTCCAGCATAAAGGATGCAATCTGGAGTGCTGCCAAAGCCTCAGACAAAGTACTGAAGGATATTTAGACTAACAGCTGGCATAAACTGCGGCCTTGTACAGTGGTTTCTGATGTGAAAGATGTTTAATCTGACTTCCATAGGTTTTGTGGCTCATATTATAAAGAAACTGGGCAGGATTTATGGAAATATGCAAAAGAATTGTCATATGAAGTGTCCAAGATGTGGAAGAATGTATGAATCTAGACAATGATGTTTCAGTTGCACCAATACTCATAGACAGTGAAATAATGAATATGGTGATGGATGGTAGCCAGGTGAAAAATGATAATGACGACAATCAAAATGATTATTGTAATTTAAAGAAAAAGTGTATCTGTCTTACTGAGAAACTTATTCAGTAAATTGAGCAAAAGAGTTTTATGCAATTTTATGCATGTACAAAATTATGGAAATATGTATTAAAGAAAAGCCCAAGTATATGCAAAAATGACACTGAAGGACATGTTCAAGAAAATGGCAGCCAAGAATGAAACTCTTGTTGAGCCTGAACCTTCGACTTCAAAAGATCATCCCACCCAGATGTTCTCAGATTAAATGTAATGGAAAAATATCCAATAAAGTAACAGTTAATAATTCTTTTTCTGTCATTAATATTGATTAGCTTAACTAGTTAAGTAACTATAGAGTCATTTAGATTTTAAGTATTGCACATGACTTTTAACCCTTATTGTACAGGATTGAAATATTGCTTTAGTGTCTCAAAGCTGGATTTGCATATTTAGGATATTAAATTACAATATATTTATGTTTGAATAAATTCTTAGAGACTTCTCAGTATTTTTCCTACAAAATGTTTTTTAATTTGAAGGTTTTATCATTAATAGTTCCTGAGATGGCAAACTCAGTATCCAGTGTAGGTTTAACCCCTTGAGTGGTATGCTCGGAAAAGTTCCGTGGCTTAATTTCTTGTCCATGCCATCATATCCCGGAACAGTTCTGTGTTGAGAATAGTGCTCAAAGCATTATATCCCAAATGTCCTCCGGGCTGTTTCTATGCAGTTGACATAGTTCTTTGGTATGGTAGAAGATGGCAGCACCGTATGGAATCACCTCCACTGACTATTGTGGTGTTTTTGTGAACTTTTCGTATTTCATATGATAGCACTGTAACCCCAACTTAGTCTATCGCAACATGACTGACAGAAAAGTGAAACGATTGTGTACTGAGGAAATTCGTGCCTTTTTAGATATTGATAATGAATTGGAAGGTGATCTTAATATGTCTAAAAGTGATTATAGTTGATCTGAAACTGATTCTCACGCTGAAAATAGCAGTTGCAATGAAAATTAATGCAGTGATAAGGAAGAAGCCAGCACAACAAGTGCAGATATGACATCTCAATCAACAAGTGCACTGGATATGACAACCAATCATCATTTTCAGTGGACACATTGGGATAATAATGAAAAAGACATCAATGTTTGTATGAAACCTGTATTATCTGGTGAGGAAGGTGTTCGTATTCCCCTTCCTTCTCATGTTACTCCACTGAAATGTTTTGAATTTTTTTTTATGATGTTGTAAAATCTATCATTACTGAGACAAATAGGTATGCAAATAAATGTCTTCATGATGCTACAGCTTTAGGGGTAGGTTCAAATGCAAGAATAAGATTTTGGAAGAACACTTGGGAAGAAGAAGTGAGACTATTTATTGCTCTGATTTTGAAAATGGGTGTAATTGACAAACCTGAATTGAAGTTGTATTGGACAAAAGTCTATATATTTAGAACTCCAATATTTTACAAATCCATGTCTTGAAGGAGATTTCAACTGCTGCTCTGAAACTTACATTTTGTCAATGATAAAAATACTGATAACAATGACTGTCTCAAGAAAATCAGACCAATTATGGAAATGCTACATACTCCATATAGAGGAACCTATATGCCAGAGCAGAACATTTCTGTAGATGCAAGCCTTATGGTCTTCAAAGGAAGGCTAATCATGAAGCAGTTTATCCTACTGAAGAGGGCCAGGTATGGCATAAAAATATTTTTTGTCTGCGAAGCAAAGTCAGGTTATGCCTTTTTTATTTATACTGGCCAAGGTGAAGAGAGATGGGGTGGAGAAAGTGCTTCGCAAATACCAGTCAGTCATGTGTCAGTCACAATACTTGTGCTCTACCCAGAACTAATAGGAATGGGCTACATTGTTTTCATGGACAAGTGGTATTAAAGTCCCACACTATTTCAGGAGCTGCAACATTATGGATTTGGAGCCTATTGGACAGTGAACCTATGAAGGAAGGAAATACCATGACAACCGCTGACTGCTAAAGTGAAGAAAAAAGACATCCTGTGGTATAAATCAGAAAGTTTCTCAGCAATGAAGTGGTACGATAAAAAGGATGTCTCAATGCTTTCCACAATCCATAGAGGAACAATGAGTGACACAAATAAAATTGACCAAAAAATGAAAGAAGTAGTTAGGAAACCAGATGCAGTCATAGAATATAATTCAAGTATGGGAGGAGTGGACAGGTTGGACACGAAAATAAAACGACACGAGTGCCTCAGAAAAAGTGTTAGGTGGTACAGAAAACTATTCTTTCATCTATTAGACATAACAATTGTGAATGCTCATATTGTGTATGAGAAAAGTTATGAGGAAAAATGCAGTCTCCTAAATTTTTGACACAAGGTGATTCATGGACTGTTAGAGAAGTACATGATAGAAAGGAAATCATTCAAGGGAGGAAGACCATCAAATACAGATCGACCTGCTCGACTTATCTAAAGACACTTCCCTACACACATCCCAGCCACTGCAAAGAAGTTTCCAAGCAGTGTGTGTCATGTCTGCCCAGGATGAAAGGAAATGAGGTGGGAATGTAAGAAGTGCAGGGACATTCCACTACATCCAGAAGGCTGTTTCGAGGTTTTTCACACCAAAAGAAATTATTAGAAATTTATTTTGACAACTTTTTTTCACAATTTTTATTTTCAATTTTTTACTTTTTAAACTGATTACAACTTTTTAATTGGTATTAACAATTTTTTTACAAAAAACAAAGATTTTGTTGTATTTTTGTTTCAACTATCATTTTAGAAAATAATGAGTATAAATCTAAAAATTTTTGTTAAAAATTAAAAAACTTTAATAAAAAACCTGCTATGGGGAGAGCCTATAGTGATTTTAAACCTGCCCCTGAAGGGGGTAAATGTATGCATGGCCATGAGGAAGCACATTTTGTATACTTTTAAATGTATGCGCGGATGATAAGGGTAAACCTGAAATCCGGAAAATTCCAAAATCGAGACACTCTGATCCCAAGCTTTCCAGATAAGGGGTTGAGTACTGTAATATTGTTGTTCATATCTATTGGTAAAAGATAAATAATGAATATTCTACTAAGTGATATAGAAAATATTCTTTGTTATTAAAATACTTGTAATGTAGTTTATGCATTAAAAATAAGAATTAAGGCAAAAGTTTAAATTCATGAATGATAATGCATTAGAATTGAATATTAACTTTTTCCTATATCTGCTATTTAAATCTAAAATATACAAGCATGGAAAATGTATATCACTGTTGTTAATTATTAATATTAATTTATTTCTTTTAGATGCCTTGGCTTATGAGATATTGATGGGACCACTAGCTATTGTATTGGGTGTTGGATTTGGAATATTATGGGGTCTGCTGTCTAAATATGTTCCAGACAGAGGTGATGTAAGTACTTCTTTTTGATGCAACTCTTCACTTATTAAATTACCTACCTATATTTCTGGATGAATTGGCCAGTGGCTATTTCCATTTAAACAGCAATGACTTTTACAAATAAAAATCTTTTTATTGATGTCATAAATAGATTTAGGATGCAAGGAAATTAGATATTGTTGTATGAGGTATGCTTTATGCTGGATTAAAAAAAAACTGATGAAAGCAAGAATTTATAGTGCTTTAGTTTAACTGTGAGAGAGTCAGGGCCGGAGCAAGACGGTTTGGCGCCTGAGGCAAACTTTTTTTTGGTGTGCTACTCCAATCTAAATGATACTATAAATCTATTTGATGAAAATTAATTTTAATAGTAATTACACAATGATGTCTATATGCACCGGTATTACTTAAATATAATATTAATAAAAGGTTGCTTTTTATTATTAAATATTTTTTATTATAATTAACAAAACAATGTTTTCCCACATTAAAAAACTTCATGGTAAGTAATAGCAGTAAAAATGGGCATTCAGAAGAATGTTTTTAGCAAGAGATTAAGCAAATCATAATGCTAGGCATGTGAGTTAGTACATCAACATCTTCAAGAATTACACATTCTCCAAATCTTTATCAGACTGCTAGTTTAAACTTCTTATACTTTTAGGATTGGGGTAGTGCACAGCATTGAAGAGGAATTGAAATCATTTTGAATATAAAGGTTTATGAAACACAAATGCATGTGAAATATATAACAACATGAGTCGATAAAAGATGAAAAGTATTGCATATTACTTAAAGAAAGAATACAGGCACACACATATACAGTGAAATCAAAACATTGGCTCTTCATGGCATCCCTCAATCTCTGGCGCCCTAGGCAGTTGTTTCTTTTGCTACCCTGTTCTGCCAGCCCTGCAGAGAGTAAAAATCTTTAAATACTGGATTTGAATACCACATTCTGATGAGGTTTAAATACATGCATACATTGTAATTCTATCTTCCAGTAGGTTTTAAGCATACCCTACCAAATCTGTTTTAGCCAAAATGTTTCCCATCAAGTAGTCATACTTGATTCTTTGTATTAATGCATCCAATGATATAACTTTCCTCTTCCTACCTCTTTGGCTCTTTCTTAACATTCTCCTTTCTGTGATCTCTTTTAATATAACACTTCCCTTCAAATTTTGACCGACATATTTCTTCTGCCTGCCCCTTATTACTCTAATTAAGGCCATATCTTCCCCTACTCTAATCAAAACTTCCTCAATCATTTTCCTATCTGTCCAACTAATTCTCATTAGTCAATGCCATACCCAAATCCCAAATTCCTCTAATCTGTTCACATCTTCTTTTCTCATTGTCCATGTTTTGCACTCATGAATCCTTTAATTGTCATGTAATTGGTTTTTAAGTGAATCCTACTTCTATAATATGTTGCCTACATACATTAAAAAATTAAATGGTGATATTTCTGAGGGAATTAAAAAATTTACTATCATACCATTGTCTTTACAATGCTGAGGAATTGAAAATGTATTGCAAATGTGACTTCCTTTTGATGCATTTCTTTATAATATGTATTGCAAATGAGATCTCTTTTGAATCTGTCTCCTATGTTTATATTTTATATATGACTAAATAATGTTTAGTGAACATCTTATTTAGTGAACATTTTAATTTCCCATTTTTTACATTGTTTTACTCATCTTTGACTTGTGTTATATTTTAATGCAAAAATCATTGGATCATGTAAATGACTCACTAACATAGAAGACATGGCAACAGCAGTATATATACGGTATATGTATATTTAAAGATTTTTGGTCCATTTATCATTAATTAATAAAATTGTGTTTCTAGTAGCCACATATTGATAGAACAGGATATTATTTATAATTTGAACAAAGTCAATGATTCTTAAAAGTGATTTGAGTGGTCTGTCAGATATTAATTTTGGAGTTTATGTAGATTATTCAATAGAAAGTCATGGAAAAGAACCATGGTTGAGAATGCCTGACCTCAGAGCTGGCTTGATGATGATATGAACAGTGCAACTGCACAGGGTCCTGCACACACTAAAAAATATTTGTTGCATTCACATAAATTTATTTAAAATCTGAAAAAAATATTGAACATTGTCAGAGTGAGAGAGCTTGCTTTATTATATAAAATTTTAATTAAAAAAATTTGTTGCACATGCACATTGCACCGGTCACCGTGATTTTCCTAGCTGGCTCGGCCTGGCCTACACCCAAAGGAGTGCTTTGCCTAGTAATATTCCCAGAAGAATAATAAAGATGGTGGGAACAGTTAACACGACGTCATGCCGCTCGTGCAAAAATTCTCTTTAAGACGAGTTTAAATTACCATGTGCCGGTAGATGCATGGGATAATACACCTAAAGTGCTCCAGTCTTACAGAAATAGAATTTAATGTAATCCAGGATCATAAATCGATTTTCTGGATGTATGAAACCTGTTGCTCAACAGTGAACCTAAACACCACGCGACCTGGCATCGAAAATTCCTCTCCGGCCGTTTTTTATTTTATTATCAAGAACTTACTCAGCCTGGAAGAAAGACTGGCGCTTGTGGAGTCCAAGCAAATATGTAGTAATTCAATTAAAAACAAATTTAGCAATGAACGTGAAGTTATCCCAAGTAACATAGTCACTGCAGATATCAATGTGGAATCAGCTCTCAACCCATCTGCTAAGTATGCCGTTGTGACCTCCGGTGGAACTAACCTGCAACCGCCAAAATCTCCAACTGATACCCTAAATGCGACAGAGAATTCCGACGAAAACATTTCTCATAGTGACGATGGTTTTATAAAGGTGAGCTACAAAAAAAGGAACAAAACCATAAGTAAATATGCCGACAGCCTACATGAAAACTCTCATCAGGAATGTCCATCAGAAGTCTCCATTAAGGAGAGTATGAGTTTATCGAAACACGGTCCTGGCATAGCAAAACGAGGTAAGCAAGTAAAACACTTAATATTCGGCTCCAGCAAGGAAAAAAACAGTTTTACAGCAATCCCTATACGTGCCTGGCTCTATTTGGGATGAGTTAATGTGAATGTTACATGTGATAATATTATAAACTTTCTTTCAAAGAGATATAATAACGATAATTTTACATGCAAAAAACTTGACATATACAGCAGTCGGAGTGCTTCCTTTAAAATCAGTGCTGATCTCTCTCTCTCTTATCAGATTTAAATAAAAGTGAAAACTGGCCAGAAGGTGCATATGTTAGTAGGTTTTCCTTCACCAGGTGGAGGAAGAGTGAAATTAGCAAATCTGAACTAAGTGACCCACCCTCACCATTGTGTGTCCCCTCTCAGAATACAGCAATTGCTCATTATGATTCTTCAGCCAGTGCTATTGATTGTGATTGCAACCCAAGTGAAAGTGCCGATAAAAATCCTCTTCCAATTTTGCCACTTAACCCCAGCCACAATCCCACCTGTAATCAGGCTCCAAAAATGATTACTTGTGGCCAAGCTGGTGTATTGAAACCTAAAGTAAAGTGACTAGATGATGCAATATTAGGCAAAAATCACTGCACCTATCTAAATTTAGGCTGCAACAAAGCTAATGTGGCAATTCAGGAGTGTGCTGCAATCACTACCATCAAATATCCCAATGCGGAAAGTGTCCCTCCAACTAGTAGTAAGGATTCAGTCAAATTCTTCTTTCTAAACATTCAGAGCATCAGAAATAAATGTCACCTGCTTGAACTTGTACTACAAGAACTCAATACTGATATTTTGCTACTATCTGAACATTGGTTATCTAGTGAAGAGATCTCTGTCTCTCATATTGATGGGTTTAATCTTATTTCCCACTTTTGTCGCAATCACAACAGATGCGGTGGTGTTGCCATATATAGTCAACCTTGTATTATTATTAATGGTATTAGTTATGATAACTGCATTGAGAAAATTTTTGATTGTTCAATAGCCTCATTGAAAGTTAACTCTTCTTTGTATTGTATTTTATGTATCTACCGTTCTCCCAACAGTAACATCTCTCAGTTTTTCCACTCTCTTATTGATACTTAAACTTTTTTCTGCTCAAAACAAACCGATGGAATTCTGCTGTGTGGAGATTTCAACATTAATTTACTTAAACGCTCTTCTGAAAGGGAAGACTTCGTCAACCTTCTCTCAACTTTTGGACTCTATGTTCTTAATAACGAGCCCACTAGAATTACTCCCAGTTCAAGTTCCCAAATTGACAATGTTATAACCAACTTAACTTCCCCCCTCTGTTGCAATGTTTTCAATGCTGGTATTTTGGCATTATTGTTCATGCCAAATTTAATAAGCCTACTGCTAGTCCAAAACCTTCGCATATATATAAACGGCTTTTCCACGAAAGTTCTATTGTCAAATTTCTTTTTGGACTGTCCCAAGAATCATGGAAAGATGTTATTGATGAATCTAATCTTGATATCAAATTCAACACATTTATGAATACCTTTACAATCCATTTCAATGATGCTTTTCCTGGCAAGTATATTAAACAAGCTAATAACCACAAAAAGAAAATATACTCTGCAACTATTACCTCTAAGGCTCAGATTACACGTGATCTCTATTATAGAAGTAAATTCTATGATCCTAACCTTCGCTCCGAATACTTACAAGCTCATAAAGATCTTAAGTCTTGCTTAATAAATGAGAGAAAAGCTGCAACCAAATCTTATTTAAGAAATTCGACAAACCAGATTAAGGCATCTTGGAATGTCAATAAGCAATATACTACAGGCAGAAATAGGACTCTGAGCCCTAGTCATATTATATTTAATAGCAACAAAGTCACCAATCCAACAGACATTGCTAATAATTTCAACAATCAATTCTGTTTCTCCGACAGCAATCCCGTTCCAAAACTAAACAAACTCATTTTTTCTCATAGGTCTATCTTCCTCTTCCCCTCAGACCCACTCAAGATAATAAAGGTCATAAATTCCTTTGACAGCAAGTGGTCTGCTGGTATCGATGGCATCCTTATGCCTGTCGTGAAGAGAGCAGCTAATATCATTGCTAACCCTCTGTCTGACATCTTCAACTCATCTCTCTGTCTTGGCCATTTTCCTTGCAGCTTAAAACTGTGCTTGGTCACTCCAATACATAAAAAGGGTCCACTCACTAACTCAGAAAATTATAGACCCATATCAGTTCTCTCAGTATTCTCCAAGATATTCGAGAAACTTTTCTACAACCGCATCATTTATTACCTTAATCATTTTAACCTTCTCCATACATCGCAACATGGTTTCAGAGAGGCCAGATCCACTACCACTGCAATTTATCAACTAATAAACCAAATTTGCTTTTCCCTAAACAAACATCACCTCAGCACTGATATATTTTTTGATCTTAGTAAAGCCTTCGATAGCATTAATCACAGTATTTTATTCAAAAAGCTCTTAAACTTAGGCATAACAGGCAATGCGCTATGATGGATTAAATCTTACCTCTCAAATCACCAACAACTTGTTCAATACAGGCACTGCAGCACAAAAGGGATTTTTACTACAAGGTCTTTACCCCTTGCGGTCAAGTGTGGGGTCCCTCAGGGATCCATTTTGGGCCCTTTATTGGTCATTATCTTCATTAACGACCTACCAATGACTCTTTCCAGCACCAATGCCATCCTCTATGCCGATGACACTGTCGTAGTGACATAGGGAGTGTCGAGTAATCGTAAGACGTTTTAGTGCGAGAAGGAATATATTGCCAAGCATTACATAGGATACAAAAGGAGATCAGTAATACCCAAACGTTACATAGAGTACAATAGGTGATCAGTAATACCCAACATACTAACTCGGCTAAATCCTGCAAGGGGGAGGTGGCGCGGGGCGCCTTGGTGACCCTGGTCTCGTAGGAGCTGCTAGCCAGTCAGTTCCGACGCAAACGTAGCCCGCGAAGGCGGACTAGCTGGTCGAGATTTGACAGAAACGTAGCTGGACCAACAAACGAGGGACCGCGGAGGGGCGTGCGATCCTAGTCCTGTAAGGAAGGGCTAGCCGGTCAAGGTTGACGCTAACACAGCCGATCCTACTGACAGAGGAGTCGGGAGGAAACACCGCCCAGCCTCAGGGATGACCCGCGCTTATATACTAACATGAGATACAAAGGTCAAGCGCTAGTCATCCCCTGAAGTGGGTGATTGAGCGAGCGGGGAATCACCGGAAGGGCGCATTGCCCTGAGATAGCGTGCCTTAAGGGCCTGATTCACCCATAGAGTAAATAATGAGTGTGGCACTGCGGCTGACTATACGATGTCTTTTGGCATCCTTACAACATCCAGGTTGTCTAAGGAGGGGCGGGCGATCCTAGTCCCGTAAGGAAGGGCTAGCCGGTCAAGGTTGATGCTAACACAGCCGATCCTACTGACAGAGGAGTCGCGAGGAAACACCGCCCAGCCTCAGGGATGACCCGTGCTTATATACTAACATGAGATACAAAGGTCAAGCACTAGTCATCCCCTGAAATGGGTGATTGAGCGAGCGGGGAATCACCCAAAGGGCGCATTGCCCTGAGATAGCGTACCTTAAGGGCCTGATTCACCCATAGAGTAAATAATGAGTGTGGCGCTGTGGCTGACTATACGATGTCTTTCGGCATCCTTACAACAACACCTCCACCTTCATGGAAGCCGAAAACATGCCTGCTTTAATACATTCTTCCAATAATGCCATTATGAAGATGTCTGACTGGTGTAATAGTAATAATTTAGTACTTAATAATAAAAAAAAACTATCTTCCTGCAGTTTCACACTAAAAATCATCTCCTACCCTGAGCTTCCTCCTGAAAACCAATGGTAATATAATTCAACGTGTCACAACCCCTTAATTTCTAGGCCTTACAATATCAGAAGACCTAGATTGGTCTCCCCATGCCAAAGCTGTTGTTAAGAAAGTTACCACTGGCATTTTCATGATTCGGAATCTTGCCCAAATCCTTGCTCTTGATACATTAAAAAATGTGTTACTATATTCATTCCCATCTTGCCTATGGCATAATTTTTTGGGGAAACTCTAGTGCTGCTATAAAATTATTCTCAATGCAAAAGAAAGCTGTCAAAGCTATGATAAAAGTTTCACATAGAACCCCAGGTAAGCCTATATTCAGACAACTTAAGATTCTTACCTTACCAAATATTTACATTCTAAATTGTGCTGTTTTTGTTAAGAGTAACCCCTTGTTATTCCCAGTCAATGCTGCTACCCACCATCATAACACAAGACGTAGAGAAGATATACATCTACATGATTACACTCTCACTCTCAGCCAATGTGGACCACACCACTCTACCTCCATAATTTTTAACCAACTTCCCCCAGATATTAAGTGTTTACCTTTAAATCAATTTAAAAATAAACTAAAAAATTTATTGGTAGGTAAATCGTGTTACTGTATCAGTGAAATTTTCAATGATAAGCTAATGTAAAGTTGTAGTAACTTTCCCTTTAATATTCTATTGTACTTGAATGAGTTTTATATTTGTGTACCATTGCCCTGATGATTTTTTGAAGGATGATTTCACAAAAATGTAAATGTTTTTTATTTTATTTTAACTTCTTTTTTACATTTGTCATAGTGTGTACTTTTACGTACTTTTTTCTCTTGACTTGTTCTATATCTTTGCTAAGATCTCATGAACCAATAAAGAATAATAATAATAATAAAAGAAGTATTGCCATGTACTTGTATAGTTGATACACTCTCATAATAGAAAATTGCATCTAATGTCTTTTATTTTTTAAATCATGTGTACAGTTTGAGTATTAGCTCCTTTTACCCTCCTTCAGCAAAATTAATTTGATGTGAAGGAGAAATTTGGCAAATAAATTGAACTCAAAGGGTTAGTAGCCATGTTAGCAACTGGGAAATTAACAAGAAGGGCTTCTCAAGATCTTACCTGGAAATGTGAAATGTGTTAATAAATAAGTAATTTTTTTAGGTGGTAGTAGTGTTGTAGATGTAAGAAAATGATAATTGAATTTAAAGGTGTTGGAATGATTGATCATTTAGTCTCATGGCTGCTGTGGTAGCCATGAAGGCCTATAATTAATTTTTAAAACTCTCTTTAGATAATGTTAAGTGAATTAACAATGTACTATTTACATGCTTACGGTGAGTATTTTGTATGAGAAACTCTTGTTGCTTCCTGGTTCTCAGTAGTACTCTAAATGGTATAAATAACAGCCGGTACTCTTAATGCTCGGGACAAGACGGTGACCAGCATTTAAAAATAATTTAATGAAACCTTTAATTAGTGACTCGGTTCAGTGTAAAAATAAATAGGTAATACAGTAATAAAACTCAAAGAAACAAAAGGCAGAAATCAAAAATATTTTGTTAAATGAGTTTTCATATCAGTTGGTGTGTTTTCCTCCTTTCATTCTTTTTTATGACTAAGTAAATCATTTACCCGCATTCTTTCTTTCAAAATTCATGATTTTGCATATAGCTGAAAATTGAATAGATGCAGTGTTGGTCCATGCTAAAAATTTAAATTAAAACTGCTGGTACTCAGTACTGGTCCATTTAAAGCTATGGTTCTCAATGAAATTGTACTTTTCTTGGTAAATAAATAAAGTTTAATCTTATATTCAAGTACTTACATGGGGATGAATTTTTAATATGTATTTGGAAAAATATCACTGATGTTCCAGTATCAGTTATTTCCTTATATTCTTTTCTCTTACATTAGTACTCCAAAGAATATATATTTCTTAATACTATCTTTTAACCTCTTTTAAACTTTTTACTTTCAGCCATTTGTTGTGCCTTTAAGAGTTCTTATGTTGTTTGGAGGAGGTCTTGTGGCTGTGATAGGCAGTGAAGAAATAGGTTTTGGTGGAGCTGGCCCACTTGGATGCATCACTGCTGCTTTTGTTTCCTGTGTTTGTTGGACTTCTCAGGGCTGGGATATCGAAGACGTATGTTTCTAAAAAGTTTATCAGCAATAATTTATGTGCCTAGCATGTATGCCACATACTCCCCATGCAATTGTATAAGAAGAATGTCCACTTGCTTCTGGCAAATATGCAATGCTTTTTTTTGTGAAAAAGAAACTTTTTTGTTGAACTAGACATTTATTAAGGGCAAATATACAATGCATGCAAAAGAAAAATTTACATTTAAAATAATTACTAAATTAAACTTGCTATACTATATTATATCATACTTGTATTGGTAATTAAAAAATTTTATTAATATTTAAATTAATCCAATAGATATCCTAATAACTATAGGCTTATGATAGTGTAACCTAGTATCACTGAATAAAAGACATCTCTACTTGCCATGTTCTGTCCCAATTCCAAATTGTTCTAAAATGTCTATAAAAATTGCTCGAATATACTTAATTGTGTAGATTTTGATGCATCAATTATTAAATCACCACCATAGCCTACCAACTAAATATCCAAGTTATAGCATAGACAAACTATTTACATTTTTAGTTTAAAGCTTACTCATTTTCCAAATTTAGTGTCCTCTAGTGGTGGAAATACAAACTAATGGAGGATTTGAAAAATGCAAATGGTAATATTTTATTAGTTCCTACACAACCAAAAAAGAATTTTTCATGTATTTCCTAAAACAAAAATGTTGAATGTCTACAGACGTACAGATGGTGAGATGACAAAGCGATACCAATAGCTGGTTTATTATATTTTTTTTAAATAAGCTAAAAATGGACAAAGCGATACCAATAGCAGGTTTATTATATTTTTTAAAATAAGCTAAAAATGGACAGGTTTTTAAAACATGCTTTTGAAAGACAGTGTCTTTGGTTGAACTTTATCTGTAATGAAAGGAAAAATAATGGTTGGATCTTTCCACTGTAGTTAATAGTACAAGGGTCATACCAAAAGTAATGAGCACATTTATTGGCATAGATGGTTTGATTGTTTGTAGTTTGTTGGCAAAATAAATGTGCTCATTACTTTTGGCATGACCTTGTAATTACGGTGCAAGGAAACTAAATATCTTTTTTACTTTTGTCAACAGTATTAGCCAATTCCAGAATGTGAAGCATCAGATTATAGATAAATAACTTCATATGAGTTTTTTGGCTTATCAGTGAGTGTTATTATATAATATTTTTACACAGCTTCTTTTGCTAAATTCATTGTTATAGTAGTGCCCTGTTGAAAATGACCTGCACCTGCACAGATTGCCTCCGTGCACAGAGGATAAGTTTCCCTCCATTACCTTGACTACCACTACCCCACCACTTACCCATCCTTTTCATAGCTATGTTGTCAGTTCCCAATGTTTTCAGTTGACTGTCTCCACTATGCAGTTTCTCTATCCCTTGCCGACTCCCATGGCGAGTCGGTCTGTTTCTCAGCACTGTACTGCACTTTTGTTTAAATGTCCATATCATGAGAGCTACCAATGCTATTGGATTGAAGTATTTTCCAAAAATAAATTTCAACATTTCTGCATATTTCAATCATTCACTGTATCCCTCTAAATCAATTAGGGAAAAAGTTTTCCAAAAACTGACTTTTTTATGTCCAAAGAAAACATTTTGAAGAAAGAAAATGGTTATTAAATTTTATAAAGGCGTTCGATTAATATTATATATTTATCATTTATATAATCGTCATAAACAGGCTTTCAAGAGGCATGATAAAAAAATTGCTCTTATTGGATAAGTAGAAGTCGAGATATGACGCATGTTTAAAGATTGATAAAAAAACTCACAAAGTCCACATTTTTTGTCTCTCTCTATTTTAATAATGTTATCAAATTTTTAGAAAATTATAATACACATAATCAGATTCAGCATAAAATTTGCTATGATCGAACAACTTAATTTCACTTAAACAACAATAACACCATAATCAGGATAAAAATGTCAACTGAGAGGAGGGTGCCAAGTGATGTGGGTGACCTTAACAGGTTCCCACTAAAGCTTAAGTCATGCCCATAGTAAAAACATAAGTTCGTTTTCAATGTGGCACAACTATAATGGAAACATAGCCCTTATATACTATATATATACTATATATACTTATTAATAAATATTATTTTTATTGTTATGAATATTGGAGATACCTACGATAAGTAGTACTTCTTCGTTCAAGCGCTTATGCTTGAATTGGTTTTCAGCCATAATATAAACTCATAAATACTCTACTGAATTTATCTTATAAGGATTTAAATCTATAGCCATTGAGTTATTCATGAAAGAAATTATTTATTTGAAGATTTTTTCAAAAATGCTTATGGTCAATTTAAAATGCAATTCCATGAATCACATAAACATGCAATAGACAAATTCAAACTTACACATAACTTAATTTTTTTCCTTGTTTACCTCTTTAGAACCCAGTAGCTACGGCATTTGAAGTTTTCTGGATAATATTTGAGCCTATCCTGTTTGGATTGACTGGAACAGAGATTAAATTGAATGAACTTGAACCAAAATTGGTATCAATTGGACTTAGCATTCTTATTGTAGGAGTTGTGGTAAGATCCTATTGTTTAGTAATGAAATAAACGAGAATATTTAAAAATAATATATTTTAAGTAATTATTCAAACTTTATTTGCCTCTTGATGTGAAAATGGGTTTCTTTATATTTGCATCAGGCATAAAAAAGGTATGATTTTTGAGAGATGGTTGGTGGTAGGATATTAGAATTTTTACTAATAACAGAGGTTTTAAGAGGCTGTAAACTTTCATACAAACTACTGCCATCAAATAGTAAAATTAAAAAAAAAAATATTCCCTTTTCTAATTATACATTTCAGTTGGTTTTTAATGCATTAATTTATAAGATAAAATATCATAGTGTAAGTAAATTGAATAAGAAATAATGGAAATAATTGAATTTCTCTTTTATGAATGTTGCAATATTCATATATAAATTAGTTAATTCACTATTGTAGCATGTATTATTAGTTGCTGCAGTGAAATTGCATTTGATATTATTTAAAAATAATTTCTATTTTTTATAGATCAGAATCCTTTGTACAATTGTGATATCAATAGGATGCAAGCTCAACTTAAAAGAAAAGATATTTGTTTCATTATCATGGATGGCAAAAGCTACTGTACAGGTTAGTGATTTTTTTAAAATCTCGCAGTACTTCATTATAGCTTCTTATTACATCTTTTACTACACAAAATTATAGTGGGGAAGATGATATTTCCAAAAATATGTTCCTGAAATATTATGCAATTGTCATCAGTTTCATTGCATCTTTTCCTAGGTATCTCACTAATTTACAACAATATATACATCCTCATATCTACTATAGTCCTCATTATTAAAATTTTGAGCAACATTTTCTCATGATAGGTAACTAGAATTATGTCCATCACAATATAAAAATGCTATACATAAATCTTTTGTTGTAATTAATTTTCATTCATTCTGAAATGGTATTTATAAGTACCTACAAGATATATTTTTACTATTATTAAGTCACTTTATTATGTATTTTTATGTATCTTATCTTTTCCTTGATTAGTTATGAATTATTGATTTATCTACATAATCTACCCTGTTCCTTAAAACTTAAGTTTTAAATAGTCAAAGAAGGTTTTTAGAAAAGTTATAGAACTTAATAATAGCTTTTATAACAAATTCAGCATATATTATGGCAATTTGTATATTAATTTATTTTAGTTTACTGTATTAACTTGAAAAGAAGATTAGGTCTTTTCCAAAACTTGCACCAAAAAAATAGGAATCATCTTAAAATCAACTACAAAGTTTTAAACGCTGCACAGAATGCCCAGATGCTGATTCTATATACATGAAAATGCATTTATTTATGTATACACAATATATTACAATTAGTTGATTAATGCAATAGATGCATTCATATTTTGAGGTTCTCAACGTGCAAATGAGCAGCTTTCCACCTCGTGTTGACAAACTTACGTCAGAATTCTAATCAGCTGGATAGGAAATTTGATACACACGGTATTGAAAATGGAAACACTCAGATTTGATTAATTAATTAATTAATTTATAAATATTTGCTACTTTTTGATTGGTGCACCCACTGCAGATGATAAGTACACCTGCAGTTTGAAGAGTATAACCTCTATGAGAGCATGTGATCAGCACAAATTTAGCTAAGTTTTAACATAAAGTGAGAACAAGTTATTATTTTTAACAGTTTTAAATAAGTTATCCCAAATCTTAGGACTGAAATGACATTGTGTAGACGAATTTTGATAGATATTTTAAGCTATTGGTGGTGCATTATGCTGGAGAAACTAACAATTGTCAGGCTGGAAGGAAATACAATGTGACAGAGGCAAATGTGCGAAGGTGGAAACAAGCAAAACATGAAGGTGTTACCTCAACACAGAAATCATTTAGTGGACCTAAACAAAGTGTATTACATGTATTAGAAGAATAAACTGTAAAATTTGTGCATACTCTGAGAACGGATGGAAGACCAGTGCCATGGGAAATCATTAAACTGAAAGCTCATGAATTACCACAATCATAAAACATCCCATGGCAGGAACTCAAGGCTAGTAATGGTTGGTGCATATGGATGATGCGTCATAATGGTATTTTGCCTGCGATGAATAATTTCTCTTTACCAATGTTTACCTTTTGCCTACACAGATGAACTTATTGATTTCCAGAAGCATATCTTACATCACGGAAAATTCATGATTACCTTCCGAATCAAATTGGTAATGCAGATGAGACACCAATTTATTTCAACATGCCATCCAATTACAGTTTATAAAAATGGCGGAAAAAACGTCATTATAGAATCTTCGGCGAATGAAAAAATGCACATTACTGTTGTGCTGGCCATGTTAGCAGATGGCATAAAGTTACCAACATATGTTATTTTGAAATTGGTGGTACAAAGTTTTTTCCTGAATAGACCTTGTTTTTTATTGTGGTCAACTTAAATTTGAAGTCGTCTTCCTTTCGTGTTAATACAGTAATTACAGTAAAGTATTCTTGCAGTTTGTTCATATTTATTTTCATTTAAGCATCATATTTGTTTAGTAATCTGGTGATGGTAGCAATCTTAAGAGATTTACAAATGATGAAGTATCAAAAGACACTGGTGACACACTAAAGTATTTTAAAGCATTTTACTGATGTTTATCTCTGTTTTATAGGCTGCACTTGGGCCAGTTGTCCTCGGACTGATGACTGGAAAATCAGAAGGGCATGGACATGGTCATGAACTTAGTAGTGACTATGATCATAGTGGAGAAGATGAAACAAATCCAAACACAGAACAAGTAGAATGGGCAAAAATTGTTCTCGTTATCTCTGTTCTCTCAATAATGCTAACAGCCCCAATAGGAGCAATTGCCATATCTCTTTCTGGGCCACGTCTATTGAAGAAGGCATCTCGAAGGCAATCATCATTCCATGGAGGTGAGAAAATAATCCTCTGATATTTCTCATGTTATGGTTCTACCACTCAAATCAATTTAATGGAGTTAAGATTTCAAAATTAAAGGAAGGTTATAAAGTATTTTTTTTAATCATGGGAACTGTAGTGTTTTAGCTTAAGACTGGTGAATAGCCATAATTTCCTACATTTTTATACACACTTATACTTTGATTTGAGTTTTCACATCTTTAAAAATCAAAGGATCCTAGTTCTTGTCCAGTTTTAAAATTTATTTATTAAGGTTTTAGAGAGGATTTACGACGATGCTTCAAAACTCCACTTAGTTGATTATATGTTATTTTGCTTCTGAACAACTTACCACATGACACATGATTTTTGATAATACATAAGTTTAACATAAGATAATTGAAAAGATAAGATAGAGGTTGTGGAAAAATGTTACTGATAATTGAACATGACAGAAGCACCATTTTTCATTCTCTTTTGAATATTGTGATAGGATCTATTGTAGTTTTTAGCACTTAAGACTATCATGTATCAAATCTTATTGAAATTTTTAGCCTCATTTTTTTTTATGAAAAAAATTATGTTTGTAGATTTATTTTCTTTCCATATATATATATATATATATATAGAGAGAGAGAGAGAGTCACTACTGAACAGAGAACCACATCCTAGTTCTTAATGTTCAATGAAATAGAAAGAATAACGGCATGTTACAATACATTTTACATTTTCTATGGCTCGAAATTAGCTTTGAAAGTTCTGCCTTTGAAATATTTCTTCCTAAGACTTTGCATATAACAGAACACCAGCTGAAAATGTTGGTTCATGATAGAAAAAATATTGCATTAAAGTTAATGTTTCGGTACTTGAAATTATGCCTTTGATAACATGAATAACATTCCTCCATCTCCATCAGGTGTGGTTATGACTCCAGTAGGACCATGGAACCCACGACCACGCCCATCACTCAGAGACATATCCCTGTATGAAGAGGGTGAAGATGAGGAAGATGAAGAGGATGAAGAAATGGAAAATGTTGCCAAGAGGGCTGGACAGGGTGACACAGAGGAGGGGCAGGTCAAAGGTGACAAGGTAGAAATACTCGAGACGAGGCAAGGAATCTTGAAAGACGATTGGAGGGCAAACTTGAAGGGAATTGATGGACCAATGCTTACTGTTGGAGGTTTAGAAGATGAGGTAGAGGAGAAGAAGGATGTGGACGCTGTAGTGGAGGAGAATGAGACCAAGGAGGCGACCGGTGAGAAGAAAGAGGAGAAATCAGAAGTGGGGAATGGGGATGCAAGGTGATAGGACACTAGGATCATGTAAAAAAGTACATAACCTGAGAAAACAGACTTTTTCCATAAGAAATTTTGTTGCAAAATTTTGGATAATTGAAAAAATTTTTTTTTTTTAAATTGACTGACATTGAGAAGGAAGAGCGAGTTTACTCAGAGCGAATTTTGTCTTTAGCAGAGGCTGATTGTCATTGTTAGGTGAAGGCGAGTTATTTCATGATCTAAGTTTCGCATAGAGGAGGTGATCAGAGTGGAGGATTTTATTGATGATAACCTGAGCATTGTTTTACTCTGTTTTTACATGAAAATATGAGTCAGAAAGGCATTGCTGTTGAATTAGTAGTGCAATGCTTTCGATGGATTTTATGTCTCGAGTGACCTAAAAATATTTTGTTATCAATGTAAGGGAGGTTTTATGGGTGATTGCATTACTTAATGCATTTGTATGTCAAAAAACTGAAGAGTAATAATTTCTTAGATTAATGATCGAATGTAACATGTAATTTATTTTATTTTTTGTAGATTGTTATGCTGAAAAAAAACAGAGATTTCAATTTATTGGAAATCCTTTTATGACTTGAGCTGTGAAAGAAGCCCTAAAAATTTAAATGGAAAGTGATGAATGTTTATTTTTATTTATGCATTGAAATGATAAAGGTTACCAAATTTAAATGTGTATTTTTAAATGTTGAAAAGGCTTGAATTTGTATATCCATTCCTAATTACAAAGAGGAATGTATTTTTGTGATTTTTAAATGTTACCAACAACACTGATTGTTCTGAAAGAAGACAACATTTATTTTTTGGCATTAGCCAAAGGGTATTGCAACATGTATTTAAGTATTTCAGGCCAATCACTGCACAAAGTTTTTTCTATTTAAAATGTATAAAATCTTTTGAGTTTAATATAAAAGTTTGAATGATACATTATTTTCTTTAGTTAAATTATTTTGATGTGTTTCCCATAAAAATTATTAACCTATACCAAATATGTTTAAGTCATAGTTCATCTGAGAAAATGAAGTAAAAAATTTTCTATCAAGTTTTCAGGCAATCTGGTTAATTTCTAATACTTTTACACAGTAAACAATTACTTTCATTAAATTCTGTGGCACATTTAATCTTCTATTTGACATATTTTTATGAATCTGGTATAACTAGAATAATAATAATATTTATTTATTTCCATAAAAATTGAATACATACATAGTTCATATAGCAATCATCAGGAGCTGCCATCGAAACGACATTCACAACACCTATATAATAGGAAAAATACATATAAAAATTACAGGGTAGAACTGGAGGAATCTCGAAGTATAACAATATTTGTAATACAAAATAAACCAAAATAAGTAGTCAAAATATCTTCCAGTTACACAGTTTGGGATAAGTTACACCAATAAATTCATCAATTGTGTAAAAAGCATTTTTCAGAAGGAATTGACAAATATTTTTCTTAAAATCTTTGTCAGATATGCTAGTTTTAAGATTGGCAGGTAGAGCATTGAACCATTGGATACTTTTATATTTGAGAAGTATATATTTCACATAACTTCAATCCATGTTGAATAGGATGATAAGAAGAATTGCCTCTAGTCAACTGTACACAGATATCTTCATTACATATTACAGTAGGCACAGCTTAATGTGAGCACTGCTTATTAGAATCAGCTGCTTTATAGAATATTTCAGAGAACTGATCCAGATCACTAAAATGCACCATATATTTGTTGCTTATTGAAATAAAATTTTCAGTTATTAGAATCAAAAGTTGAGTAGGTATTTTTAAGTAAATTAAGTAATCACCTCCACCAAACTGATGCTGACTGGCACTCACCACTGTTGGAAATTTCCATCAATGAAGTGTTGCTGGTTTCGCTCAATGCTCTCATCAATTGCAGCATTCTTTTACAAAAAGCCGATGATTTTGGTGAAAAACTAAAAGAAGAGTATAAAACAACTGATGGATGGCTGATGAGGTGGAAGGAGAGACATGATATTGCTTATAAAAAACTCCATGGAGAAAAGCAAGATTTGGATGGCTCGGCAAATGGCAGAGAATTGTTTGGAAAACTATATTAAACATTTATAGTTCAGATGATATCTTTAATGAAACAGGAATATACTACAGGCCCACCCAGATTATTGTATGATTATGATTAAAAATTATGCCTACATAATTCAATTCCATACACAAGGTATGGATAAATCAGTCCAAAATAAGCACTTTTCATAACTCATTGTATACAATGATACTTTAGGTTTAAGACTAAGATTTCTACTAGTTTTATGTAATATTTTATCTATATTGTAATTTCAACTTAGTTCTTCATCAATAATTATATCAAGAAATTTTGTGCAAGGGCTTTTCTTTATCATGGTATCTCCTACAAAAGAACTTTTCCAAATAATATTAGTGCAGAGAGAATTCTATAAAACATGTTTTTTCAGTATTTATTGTGAGAAAATTTTCATTATAGTATTTTTCCATGCCGTGGCCCTCGATGGAGTACACAGAGTTTTCAAATGCGTTCTTTGAGATTTCACAAAGTTATCAGTATTTTTTGCTCAGATGAGAATTTAACAAGAAGCAAGCGAGGCACATTGTAAAATACATGTAGGTCTTCATGTTTAGTAGTCATAAATTATTGTCTTATTTTAACCAAAATTGGAATCGGTCAATTAGTTTTAACAAAACTCCAAATTTTATCACAATATGTAAAGCGGTTTCTGAGTTGCAACAAAGGAACATTGTAAACTACATACAGGTCTTCATGTAAAGTGTTTGTATTGTTGTCCGATTTTAACCAAAGTTGGTATCGGTCGACAGATTTTAGCAAAACTCTGCAATACCAATTTTTATCAAAATACATTTAGTGGTTCCCGAGTTGAAACAAAGGAACGTTGTTAACTACTTGTAGGTCTCAATGTAAAGTGGTCGTAATTGTTGACCGATTTTAACCAGAACTGGAATCGGTTGACCGAT
Source organism: Tanypteryx hageni (assembly GCA_028673005.1). Lineage (NCBI taxonomy): Eukaryota > Metazoa > Arthropoda > Insecta > Odonata > Petaluridae > Tanypteryx > Tanypteryx hageni. The sequence continues at coordinate 30,296,900 of CM054114.1, forward strand.
TTTAGTAAAACTTCCCAATAAAAAATATATTAAAATATGTCACTCGGTTCCCAAGTTGAAACAGGAACATTGTAGGTCTTAATGTAAAGTGGTCATCATTGTTGTTCTATTTTGACCAAAAATGGAATCGGTCTACTAATTTTAGCAAAACTCCCCAATACCAAATTTATCATGATACGTCCAGCGGTTTCTGAGTTTTAACATGCAGATGGACAGATGTGATCGACCTCCCCTATATGCATTCTTTTTGTGCAAAGAATGCATAATAACCAACTAAACCTACTACCACTTGCACCACTTCGAGGCATGTTAAAGCCTGTGCCATATGCGATAGTAGCTGATGACACGATCCTGCTAAAGGAGAATATAATGAAACCTAGAAGGTTCATCCAAAGAGTTTTTAATTACAGACTTTTGAGAGCTCTAAGAGTAGTTGAGAATGTTTTTGGTTTGATTTCTTCAGTTTTTTGGGTATTTCATAAACCTTTAGAAGTAAACGTTCAGACAGCTGAATTAATAGTTTTGGCTGCTGCATACCTACATAATTATCTATGCAGGAACTACACTGGCAGAAATATTTACACACCAAATAGTACATTTGATGTGGAAGATTCTGATGGAAATATAATACCAGGATCATGGAAATAAGCGATACAACATGGTGGAGGGTTTATTCCATTGCAATCAATTACCAGAAAACACGTACAACGGCACAAGTGTATAGAGAAGAATTCATTAACTACTTTGTATCTCTTTAAGGAATGGTGGCTTGGCAAGAAAAGTATGCATAGTATTATTATAATGTTTAATATAAGAAAGAAAAGTATAGAACCTTTATTACAATGCTTTATTTACAATGTTTAATATAAGTAATTTTCTAATTACAATTTTAATTTTAACTCAATATAAATGTAAACGATTTAAGCATTAGTAAATTTTTATAAACCTGTTGTAAATAAAAAAAAACAAACAATCCACAGCATTTCTTTATTTAACCCATAATTTTCTACTTCTTGAAATGGCGGAATTCCTGAACATCGCAAAGTGTCGAAGTTTGTCGACCCTTCATTTTCCCATGAATGCACTTGTTGCATTGTTGAAGAAGAGGCGGTGGAGTCTCAGAAGAATACAATGGAGATGAATGTCCTGAATTAATTAAATGCGTTCTTTCACTAAAATTTGAGGAATTTGGAGAAGGTGAGAATGGTGATATCACTTGTTGCTTTTGTGGGATTATTTGTGAAGGAGGCTTGGCTACTGAGAGTGGATCGGATAAATATTGCTGTTGCATACAACTTAATATACCCATCTCTATTTGATATAATACCTCATGAAGTTGAAACTGTGGAAATGATTGCAACCTGGCATTTTTCAATTTTTGAATCTTGCATGCAATATGCTCACCAAAGATGGGAAATTCGTCCTTAATAGCCATTTGATCATTGATGCTTTTAATTATCGCTGTAGCTTCCTCTTCAAAAGAATTGGTTTTACATATCTTTCTACTCTGAGCAACATTGGAGCAGTACCTTCTCCCCCAATTGGGGTTGCCAACTTTTTGTCCCCAAAGATGGACATCTTAAAGTTTTATGAATAGAAAATAAATAGTGGTAAGGTAAAAGGGGAGGGAGAGAGGTGGTGGTTAATGTTATTGATCAAGTTTATAGAATTTTTTTCAACGTCACTTTAAAAACCAATTTTTAATTGATCTAATACAGTGTATTCATTATGTATTGCAGTAATTAAAAAAAATCTGATGTGTCCACCACATCACTTTATCCATACCTATTATATTTATAAAAATTCCAAATAGGTTAAATTATAATAAACATTTTAAAGAACTGTGAGAAAAATTTAGACTTTACAAAGAAATAAACTCAAACCGTAGCCTTCTAATATTGGATATAGCCCCCAAGCTACAACAATTAGCAAAATAAAATGGAGGGTAAGGTGTTTACAATAGTTGGTGGTAGTGTGGTTGTGGCAGCTAAAAAGATTATTCTTAAAATATCTCTTCAACAATGCATTATACGGGAAAAGGTTTTGAACAAAGATTTTAAAAAATGTAATTTCCTACAACATTTATTCCGGTACGTTTCTAAATTTATCAAATTAAATCAATATTAAAGCAAATATCTCAAAAAACCGAAAAATAGCAAGACTTCCGGTTGACCGATTTTAACCAAAAACTAATCGGTTCTTTTCCCTTTAATATAAATGTCAAATATAAAGTTTTGCAGTGATCTGACTCATAGTTTTGAGTTATCATCATCATCATCATCATCATGCTTCTGTCCGAAGACAGGTTTTAACTGAATCGCTGCCTCCATTTCTCTCTCTCCCTAGAAGCCTCTTTTATACCTATATAAGTATTATATCCCTGCTTTATATTATCTAATATTCCTATTCTTTTACTCCCTCTTCCTCTTCTTCCACTAATTTTTCCTTCTAAGATCGTCCTTTGTAAACACTGTCTTCTCAATATGTGCCCTATCCAGTTTGCTTTTCTTTTCCTGATTGTTTTTATTAGCGTCCTTTCTTCTCCCACCATTTCTAATACTTCTTCATTTCTCTTCCTCTCTGTCCATTTCACTTTCATCATTCTCCTCCATACCCACATCTCAGAACTTTCTAAATATTTTTCCTCCTTCCTCCTTACCGTCCACGTCTCTGCACCATAAAGAGCTATGCTCCATATGTAGCATTTTGCTAATTTCTTCCTTGTTTCTAAATTTATTTTCTTGCTTGTGAAAAGCTCCTTCTTCTCGTTAAATGCTGCTTTTGCCATTACAATCCTACTTCTGATGTCCTGTGTACTACTTCCATCCTGCGCTAAAATACTGCCAAGATATTTGAAACTACTCACTTGTTCCAATTTTTGGCCATTTACCATTATATTTAATTCTTTATGTTCCTTTGAAACCACCATGAATTTTGTTTTTTCTGCATTTATCTTCATTCCATATTGTTGGCCAACCTCCACTAGTCTGTCTGTCATCCTCTGAAGCTCTTTCTCGCCTTCTGCTATTAAGCCCTGATCATCTGCATATTTAATGGTGGTAATACTTTCACCTCCTATCTTAAATCCTTTCTCTTCCATCAATGCTTCTTCTGTTATTGTTTCTGCATAAATATTAAATATCGCTGGTGAAATAGGACAACCCTGCTTCACTCCCCTCCCTATTGAAGTACTTTCTGTTTCTTCTCCTTCAACCCTGACTCTAATCTTTTGATCAAAGTAAAGGTTTTTAAGCAGTCTTTTATCTTTCCAATCTATTCCTATTTTGTTTAAAATACCCAGCATTTTATCCCATTTCACTCGGTCAAAAGCTTTCTCCCAATCTACAAAACAAAAATACATACTTTTATTGACTTCTAGCGCTCTTTCTATCATCATCCTCATACATCCTATAGCATCTCTAGTCCCCCTTCCTCTTCTAAAACCAAACTGATTATCTTGCAGCTCCTTTTCTATTTTACATTCAATTCTTTTGGTTATTATTCTGGTTAGAACTTTAGATGTATGAGAAATTAAACTAATAGTTCTGTAATCCTTACAACATTTTGCATTGTTCTTTTTCTCCAGTGGTACCATCACAACATCTAAAAAATCTTCAGGCCATATGCCACTATCATATACTTGGTTAAAAAATTTTGTGAGTTGCTTAACTGCTTTAGATCCCAAAATCTTAAGAACATACACGGGTATATCATCACTCCCAACTTCCTTCCTTCTTTTCATGTCATCAATTGCTTTTTTAACTTCAGACTTGAGAATACTTGGTCCTAGCTGATCTTTTTCTACATCCTCTTTTTCATTTAATACAATATTTCTTGGCTTTCCTTCTTTGTCATACAGAACCTCAATGTATTCTTTCCAGACATTCTTTACATTGTCTGGCTCCGATACTATTTTACCACTTTTGTTCATGATTCCTTTACGTCCTATCTTCCTTGCTTTTTTCTTGAATAGTTCCCTTGCTTTGCTATACATGAGGTCTGTTCTACAAATTCTTTCACATTTGACAATCTCCTCGCATTTCTCATTTATCCACTGTTCTCTGGCTTTATCAGTTTCCCTTCTTAAAGCATTATTTATCTCCTTGTACTTTCTTTGGCCTTCTTCAGTGTTTATGTTCTTCCACTTTCTCCGCTCTTCCATTTTTTGCAGCATGGCTACTGTGATCCAGGGTTTTTTGTTTCTTTGACCCATTATCTTTCCTACCTTCTTTTCCATTACATCTTTAATGTTGCTATGGATGTATCTCCACTCCTCATCTACACTCTTCCTATTTTCTTCAGCTCTCCCCCCCAACCTTTCCTCCAGCTCAGTCATGATAGCCTCCTTGTTTTTAAGGAGTTCCTCTAAGTTCCATTTCTAGTTAACTCTTATGTTTCTCTTAAGGCTCTTCAGTCTACATTGTATATTTGCCACCAAAAGGTTGTGGTCAGAATCGATATCTGCCCCTGGTAGTGTTTTCACATTTTTAATGCTATTTCTAAATCTTTCATTGACTAGTATGTAATCTATCTGGTATCGTCTCTGGTCTCCTGGGCTTCTCCATGTGTAAAGTCTCCGATGGTGATGCTTTAACCATGTATTAGTTACAATCAATCAATTTCTATGGCAGAATTCCACAAGTTTATCCCCTCTTTCATTTATCTTCCCTAGTCCATATTTTCCCACTATGTTATCTTCCTGTGCCTCTCCGACTACACTGTTCCAATCTCCCATTACTATGGTGGTGATCCTTCCTTTTCCCTCCTCCTCCAATATCTCCATAATCTGTTCATACATTTCATCTACTTCGTCGTCGCCAGCATTAGTTGTTGGCATATACACCTGAATTATAAGCATTTCCACTGGCTCCATCTGAAGTTTTACGGCTATTAATCTATCATTAACTGTCACTACCTTGCTAATTCTTTCAGCTATCTCTTTTCTCATTATAATCCCCACTCCCCTTTCCTATTTCTCCCCTCCCGAGTAAATAATCTTAAATTCGTCTGAATCTATCTCGCCTTCTCCTTCCCACCGAACTTCACTAAGACCTACTATACCTACATTATTCCTTCTCATTTCCCTTTTTAAGTTCTCTAGTTTACCCCCTGAATTCATAGTCCTAACATTCCATGTGCCTATTCTTAATTTCTCACCACTTGCTTTCTTATTAATGTTACATTTCCTCTGTGCATCCCCTAGGGTAGTCCCCACCCGGAGATCCGATTGGGGGACTATTTTACCTCCGGAATATTTTACCCCAGAAGGATCCATAGAGGTATTTTCAGCTTTTCAGCCTATCATGGGAAATATAATGAGGTAGTTTCCCCTTGCTTTCCTCATCGCAGTTTCACAGAGTGATTACCCATCTGTAGCTGTTCAGATCCACATGATCACCACCTACAGAGGTACTGTGCAAGCTGCTGCCCTTGCACAGGGGGATGTAAAACCCCCAAGACTGCTTCTTAGTCTGACTCTTCCCCTCAGACCTTTCCGGCTTGGATGGTCCTACCAGGAGAATTATCTCCCGCCGGCATAGCTCTTTGGTTCGTAAGAGTACACAAACCCTCCCACCTCTGTAAGGTTATGCAGTCCTTAGGGAGGGAGTTTTGAGTTAGAGCATCCACAAAATTCCGGTGACAGACATAGATAATATGATCGTGTTCAGGGGACCTAAAACATGAATTTCTGTTGAAATCTCGAATTCAGTTTTTTTTTCATGAAAACATTACTTTCTCAATACCTACTTCATATAGGGAGAAAGTAAAAAAACATCGCCATCCATTTGTAGGCCGGTCTCCTGGAAGAAATATAAAATCTTTAAGCATTACTTGGGTATTAGTTTGTATGTATTATCTTTAACATTTTAAACAATGTATGTACTTTACTGTTGTCTTTGATTGTTGACGACACTTCCGATTCCTGTGATGTATCAAAAAATGAGTCTTGTCATCTCCTGAGTTCATTGACAGTAACAATAAATAAAAGTATATCGTATGCAAACCAACCAGATTTATAGGTTTCGCCACTTTATTTGTTTGTAACCTTCAAAAATTCCTTCCTATAGTTTGTTTCCAATGATATAATTTTTTCTTTAATGTTACTAGCCGAACACTTATTTTTATCAGCTAACTCCTGAATTGCATCAGCGTACTTATTTTTATAACCGACTTGTGAAATATCCCACAGAATGGGCATATTTTGATAGTCCTCGAATAAACTCAGCACTGTCTCATTACTTGGAGACCACGCCTTGGGCGTCAGCAGGGTGGGGGGGTGGCAAGAGGGGCAGTTGCCCCCCCCCCCTGGAAATATGATAAACGTAAATATTTCATTAAAATTTACTTTTAAATGGGAATAAACTGGAAATGCCTAATAAATTAACACGTTAACTATGGATGGTGAGAATTTTTACCATTCAAACATGTCACTTTATTGTAACAAATATATTTTTTACTAACAAAATCATGGATTTCGTTTATCTATTACTAAATACAAAGCTTGCAAGCACGTTATAAAAGAATTTTTTAAATAAGTAATATTTATTAAGAACTTCTATGAATTATTGAAATTAACTCCACTAGGTAGGGTCACCGAGAGGACATTGATGCTGGGGCAACATCCCTGGGGCGCAGGACTCTCGGAATACGGGGATCAGGTAGGCCCTAAATTAGGAGCAGTCAAAAAAATTTCCTACCTTAATAAACAGATGCACGCGAGATAGCAGAACAAAACGATAAAATCTGTCATTCGGAACAGTGCAGAGGGGCCTTTAAGTCTGTTTATAAAATTTTCCAACGTCCAAACAGTGGCGGATTTCCCTTCCCCCTAGAGGCCAGAGGATGAGTGGATGTTCAGGACCGACGGTGCAAGTACATTTTTCTTTTAAAATACATGCATTTTAGCATAGGATTTCCAGTCTAATAAAATTTATCGAGAAAAATCTATGTTCAAGATTTAGACCAAGAAATATTGGTTAATAAGCTAAAATTATCAATTTTTCATTCATAAAACTCAAAGGTGCAGTTTGCAAATATTGCATATTATTTCCACAAACTGTTCATCAAAGGCACGCAAGGAGCTTTCATCAATAAGCCATTCAAAAAATAGAAAGATTTTCATCAAGAGTGCTAAAAATCATCTTTCGACTTCCTGGCACAAATATGCACAAATAGATGCCAGTAATGTTTTTAAAATAAAGAAAAACCTAGAACAGAATATTGTTTGTCAAATTGACAGTTCATCAGGGCTAAAAGTTGAAGAAAATAGAAAGATGCTGTTTCCCATATTATCCACTCTCATATTTTGTGGCACACACGACATTGCACTTCGTGGAAAACCCAGAAATATTGGGAATGTGCAAAGCCTTTAGAAATTTCGGATCGAAGCAGGGGATGAAACACTCCATAAATATTTAGAAAATTCTCCAACTAATGCTCGATACACATCGGTGCAAATAGAACATGAGCTGATTGGACTCTGTGAAGAGAACATAAGGCAGAAAATCATTGCAGAAGTCAATAAATCAGTCGGATTTTCTATATTGGCAGATGAAAGCACTGACATATCAGGTAAAGAACAATTGTCTCTTGGTGTGTGATTTGTAGACAGTAAGGACATGATAAGAGAAGAATTTTTGGGGTTTGCAACCCTTACTAGTTTTGATGCCAAGTCTATTGCTGAAACTATAATGAATAAATTTACACAATTGGTGCTGTGCCTTGAAAACTTAATTGGACAAGGGTATTATGGGTGTGCAACAATGGCTGGGAGGGAGCAAGGAGTGCAGAGCATTATTAAAGAAATATGTCAAAAAGTAATTTTCGTGCATTGTTCTGCACACAGACAAAATCTAGTTGCACATGATTTAAATGCAGTGCCAGAAATAAGGAACACCATTGGCTCAGTCAAGGCCATTATAAACTATTTTCGTGGCAATCCTAAAAGAAGATCTTTGATTCCGTCTATACCAATGTTATGCGAAACTCGTTGGAGTGCTAAGTACAAAAGTATTAGGATTTTCACGCCTAACCTTTTGAAAATTTACAAAAAATTAAACCAAATAGCTGAAACAGAGTTTGGTAAAGCATCCCAAGAGGCGCATCAACTAGTCAATGTCACAAACACAACAAATTTTTTGCCCAGTCTCATTATTATTTCGGCCTATTAATCAATACTAGAACCAGTAACGCAAGCTCTTCAGGCCATTCAGTTGGATATTTTGAAAGTACATGAGCATATACTAAAGCTTTTAATAGTGCTCCGAAATCACAGACAAAATGTTGATAGTCATTTTAACGACATTTTTTTGGAAGTTAAGGATCTAGCCGAAAAACTGAACATTAATCTAATGCTACCAAGAACATGTGCAGGATTATTATCATCGTTCTGTATTCATTCCATTTTTAGACTCGATTATCTCATCGCTTAATTGCCGATTTTCTCCAGAAAATGAGAAGCATTTCAATCTTTTTATACTCTGTCCAAAACAAATGAGTCAATTGGGATGACAGGAGTATAAAAACAGAATTTTGAATCTAAACATAATTTATGAAATCGATAATTTGGAAAATGAAGCGATGACATGGTATGATATGTGGTCAAGTCAAGTCAAGTACATGTCGAAGATTTACGCCATTTTGAGCACTAATGATCTCTTTTTTCAGGGGAGGAGCTATGTGATGGTGGTCATTATTAGCCATTCAAAATTGGCAGTGACCACTTTCCTTTTCGAGGATATGGCAGCACCGTCCTAGGTGGTCGGGCGGTGAGGGGACGGACATCAAGAGAGGAGGCAGTCGGGTAGAGAGAGGAAGAAGGAGAGACCCCGGGGGGATCAGGAAGGAAAGACCGGCACGGGAGCAGCCTGAGCCTACCGACCTGGGACCATTCTTGTGTTGCTTGTGATTTATTTTTCGAGAATAAAAGGTCGCTGTTACCACGGAGAATTGCGTATAATTCAATATTTGTTACATGGCGCCCAACGTGGGGCCAGCGATTTTGTGTTGATTTGTGTGGCAGGACGATTACGTAACAGTTAATTTAGATTGTCACTCTTTCCAATCCCATCTGTTTCCTTGCCATGGCCCAACCCTTACCTGTAGTTAAATGCCTCGACGGGCCTCGAGGAGAGAAGATATAGTCGCCTGTTACTCTTTTCCTTTTGCATAGGGCCAGGATTTATAATTGTTTTTGGGTAATGGCTGTCCATGCAGGAACGAGCTGGATCGTTAACCTTTCAAAAGACGAGATTGTGCGGTGGTGCCACCGCCTCCAAATTGACGACTCTGGTACGTTGGATGACCTCCGAAAACGAGTGAGGGACCACGTGAGGAAGATCGAGGCTGAAGAAAAGGTGTCGATCAAAGCTTTACCGGAGTTAGATGAGGCAAGCGGAGGCGCTCCTGCAGGTAATAGTAATCTGACTATTGTTAGTCCGGATGACGAAATATCGCGTCTATTAGACAAGAGCGATGTAAATTATACCTCCCCCCGCCCCGTCCCGAGGAGATGGTGGATCCCGAGTTTGGTTATGACCCGGTTCGATGCCGGACAAGGCCAAAGCTACGAGGTGTCCAGTAAATTTAAATCTATCTTTTATTTCTGTTATTACGGTGGGCATAAGTGGTCGTAATTAGCAAGTGAATACTCGTCTTTTATCAGTTTCTGAACGCCATTTAAATGCCCACTCATAACAGAAGCACCATCAAAACTTTGTGCTATAATTTATTCAGACTGTCACCAATTAGGGGGTCAAGTTGTTTTAAAATACAATCTGCGATTGATGAGCATCATGTCCATCAGAATTAATGAAATTCCAGAACCTTTCTACTGATTTTCCACCTACAATGTAATGTAATACGTTGACTAACTGAATTTATATGACATGTCAGTAGTTTCATCGGCTATCAATGCAATATAATCTGCTTTTTTAATTTCTTTGCGAACTTCTTTGTGGTATATTTCTAACATGCTTACATCAACTCATTCTGTATAGTTTTAGACATACCTTTAAACACAGCTGATTGACTAAGGTGAACTTTTAAATCTTTATTTAACTCAGAACTAAACTGGATTAACTCATGAAAAACTCCCTTATTTTGTGATTCATCCGATTCATCATGCCCTCTCAATGCTAACTCTAATGCCCCACAAAAGCATATACAATTTATAATCAAATTTAGTACATACTTATTTTTTATGTACTTTGAATTAAACTGATTTTGAATATTTGTTTTGCCCAGCAACAATAAACTCAAATCATTATTCATATGTTGATTAGATTTTTCGAGAGCCCTCATTTTTTCCCAAAAGTGTACCAAGCCCGAAATTCTGTTCCTCGATCTGCTGACATCTCCTTGGAAAAGAACACAAAGAAAACAAAAGAATGCATTTTAAAATCAAACTCACAGAGCCAATTGTTCTTCGAATAAGGCATTAAATTTATGACACCTTTCCTGTTTGTTGGCACACTGTTGCTGTTTAACTAAATTCAAATTAGGGAGGGGTCTTCCCATTAATTTTATTTCGAGTTGATCATTATTGTTGAAACATTCACGCTCACCAATACCACATCAAAGTACTATCTTGAAGGCCGGCCAAGCTGAGCCAAACTGAACTTGTCCCCAATGGTAGACATTCTCAAGTGTGGGAAAGGGTAGGAGATGTGGAGAAAAGTATCCAGTACACATGCATTCCACATCTTGTGACCAAGCCAGCTAGGCAGTGGGGGAACTCCCCGCCAGACTTGCCTGCCCACTCCTCCCGTAAATTCTCTTACTGACCTGAATATTGTGCTGCTTCACGACAAATTAAACTTATTCAAGACTCAAAAATGAAATCAATCTGTTGAAAAACAATTATTTATAGTGCTTTCTTTTCTGTGAATTTTGGTATAGCCATGGCTCCATGGCCCTATGCCAGCAGCCACCACTGCATAGTACTAAAGAACACATTCCTTTTATAACTCCATAACCATCCAGCAAAAGTGATCTTATATGAGCAAAAATAATGCAAGTTTTTCATTGTATCTAACAACACCATTCCTATTTACCAATTGATTGAGGAGTAATAATTTTGCAAAAAATTTATTCCAATTCAGAAATCATAAAAAATGTGGTATGTGGTACAACCAAAGCTGTTTCAATTTGCAAAAAGTACTAGCTCCTTATTCTGTGGACATTTTCCTGGAAGAACTGGGGTCGGCTTACTTTTCAATTGCAAGTGGTGCTTTCAATAATGGTTACAAAAAAATGTTCTCTACTCTTGTGTTCAGTACTTCAATCCTAATTCAGGAATGCATGATCGAGATTTATATCTTTACCGTGATCCAAATGGAATTTCACTTGCCATTCATGAAAAACTAATTTCTTGGAAATTTTCAATTTAAAATTATCAAATGTAGGTATCTTCATCTTCTGTTGATGCCCCAGCGAATTACAGTAGACATGCATTAGCCCAAATATAATGTGATGTTTTTATCCTGAAATTTATAGTCTCCCCGATGTTGATATTATTTTGAAGTTGTGTATAAATTTCCGCAATATAAGTGCAAGTTACTGACTTTTTGTGAGTTTACAGGTTTTTATTGAAAATCCTTCCAAAATCTTGTGGTCGTGTTATATTCGAGGTTGTCTTTTATTCAGGCTAATACAGTAATTCTGCCCTTTAGAAGCACTAATTGCTGAAAACTGTAACACATATAATTTACAATGCTGTTAATTATGCTTCAAAGATTTTAAATTGGGACGTTGAAAGTTTAACAATAAAAATTTATACTGAATTTTTTTCATCTGCAAAAAAGGTGAAATCACTGCAAGGTTTTTGCAATTTGTTGGATTAAAATGGATAGGAATTCTTTGTAATGTATCTACAATATGGCTATCACTTTATCCAGGCGTATCTAAGCTTGTAGAAAAATACCTGGTACAAAATTGTTTTCCCTAAGCCAATGTAAAACGAATTGTGATAAACTGATACTGGCATATGTTGCACACAATAGAGAAACAGAATGTACTGGTGATGAAGTATCTGAAGCAGAAATATATTTACATTTGCTCTCCATGTAGCTGGAATCTTTCATGAGAAAATTTTGATGTTGGAAAACGTGTTCGCCAATGTTGTATCATGTCACTAGGGATTTAAATGATTACCTCAAACAGAGAAATGAGGACGAATTTCACGGTTTTAAGGCTAATACTTGTTTAATATAATAATAGTAATTTATTAATCCGTAGTCAGCATTACATGTTGAATAGGATAAGTCAAGGGAAAGCAAAAAGAGATAATATTTACACAAAATCACAATAAATGTCAAATACCTATTAATGCACAAATAGAGTAACTTTTTTAGTTTCATTTTGAATGCTTCTGTGCTTGCTGTCAATTGCAGGGCAACCGTTAATTTACTATAGAGATGACTACCTAGCTCTTTAGGCCACAGTGCTGTCTTTTTATAATGTAATTGGTATAGATGTAAGTCATTCTGGCTCCTGGTAGCATAGTTATGAATGTTAACATTTTTTGGGTATAAATTAATATTTTCCCTGTCTAAGGTTAGTGAAGAGAGAATATAAATACATGGCAGTGGCAAGATTTTTAAGGTTGTAAAAATTGGATGGCATGGAGAGTGAAAGGGTTTCCCAGCTATAATTCTAACAGCTCTTTTCTGTAGCTTGAGTAGCCTCAAGGAGTAAGAAGAATTACCCGAAAAAATGATTCCATAGGTAATTGGCGAATAGAATTCACCAAAATACATGGTGAGAAGTACACTTTTACTTACAGATTGTTTTAAATACCTTAACATAAAACAAAGTGAGCTTAGTTTGCTCAGTAGGGCATTGACATGGGTTTCCCAGCTAACATTTGCATTAATATAAAGGGCCAGAAATTTAGTCTGATTGACCTGTGTAATATTTTTTTTTTATTAGTTCTACATAGTACACTTTCACATCGAGAATTAGGCGAAAAATATATCATTTGAGATTTATCTACATTAAGATTAATGCAGTTATTATCACACCACTTAGCCATATTTTGAGGGACATAATTACTACTGAATATTAGATTACTATGAGATGGGGCTGATAATAAAATATTTGTATCATCAGCATACAATATTATTTTAGGCCCCTCAACTGAACTGAGGTGTTCAGGTAGGCCATTTATATAAATCAGGAACAAGACAGGCCCAAGGGCTGACCTCTGAGGAATACCTAGACCCACTGTTTTGCAGGGTGAAGAATGATTTATGCCACCAGCATTGATGACTACTCTATAAATTCTACTGTCTAGGTATGATTGAATCCAATTAAGCTGTATACCTCTGATACCAATCCTTCTAAGTTTACTGAGCAAATGTTTATGATTTACATGATCAAAAGCTTTTGAGAAATCAAAATACAATCCCAGAGTCTCTTGACTGTAATCTAAGGATAAAAGCAGGTCATCAATTGCATTACATATAGCAGATGTTGTACATCTATTTTGTCTGAAGCCATTTTGGCAATTAGAAAGAATCTTGTTGGTTTCCAGGTAACTTATTAGGCAGGTGTAAAAGATATTCTCAAAGATTTTTGTAAATTGGTTAATAAGAGTAATTGGCAGATAATTATTAATGTCATGAATACTTCCTTTGTTCTTATAGATGGGCTTAATCTTAGAGGATTTAAGTGAAGATGGGAAAATACCTAGGCTCAAAGATTGATTAATAAGTTATAAAAGAGGTTGTTTGATGAAATCAAAAGATAATAAAATAATGCTGCCTGGGATATCATCAGGACCAGCCACATTCTTGTGAGACAGTTTGAGAACTATATTTTTCAACTCCTTTTTCTGGCAGGGATTAAGAAAAAATTAATTAGCATTAAAAGTGGAAACAAGAACCATGCCAGAGTTAGAAAAGGCATTAAAACTTGGCTTGACTGAAAAATGATCTGAAAAAAGAGAAGCAATGGATGTAGCATCTGATATAAGTTCACCAGAAGGAGCAGAAAGCTGAATGGGAGAGCAATGCATTCTCTGACATCTAGATTCTTTTATGATTTTCCATGTTTTTCTAGTTTTGGTTGCAGAGTTTAATATCCTATAATTATTAAAAGATTTTTCAGCATTTAATATATATTTGTGGTATTGTTTTTTAAGAATTTTATATCTTAACAGAAATTCATTAACACAACATACCTTAGCAAGAGCATAGTAGTCTTCCACTTGAGATGACAATTGACAGACTTCATTTGTAATCCAATTTTCTGTGGCTTCCTATGTAAGTTATAATTATTTTTTTTATTTTAAAGGGAAGGCTACATTAAACAAATTCAAAAATTTGCTATAAAAGAATTCAAATTCATCATCAAAAGAACCTGCACTATACATATCACCTCATGATTCAAAAAGTAACAAGTTTATAAAATTAATTTTATTTTCCTCTGTGAAATACTGTTTATAGCCTTGCTGAAGTTGAGGATTAATGTTCAAAGAAAAGGTAGACAAAAGAGGAAAATGCTCAGAGATATCAGAACTAATTACCTACATTAATATTAGCAGATTGTAAATCGAAATTTGTTAAGACGATCTAGCAAAGAGGCAGTGCTATTGCTAACCATAGTTGGTTCTGAATTAGTGACAGTCAATCTAAAAGTGACAACAAAAAAATCTTTAGCACCAGCATTCTTAATAAAAAAATTGCAATTAAAGTCATGAGTAGATATAATATTAGGATTAGGAAAGATATTAAATTCAAGTTCCATGAGGTAGCCAAAATTTTCTAAAAATACACTCATATCACCAGAGGTGACCTATTAAAAGACAAGATAAAGACATTAACAGCATCGAAAGAGCAACAAGTTACACAACACTCAAATACTCTTTCAGCAAGTAATGAACTATAGTTGAAGGTAATGGGTACAGTTTTTAACTCATTTTTTACAAAAACAATAACATCGCCATTTTTACAGGCTGAGCGAGCATAGTAGTCAGCTACAATAAATCAAGAAAGTGTGAATGCAGATATTTCATCTTGATTAAGCCAGTGCTCACAGACACAAACAGCATCAGGTTTATGTACACTCACTAGAATTTTGAGTTCTAAAAATTTATTTCTTAGGCACTGTATATTCACATGCAAGACTTTAAGTACATTAGGAGGTATTAAACTATCACTCATAGACACTCAAGATTGCTTAGCTAGTCATATTTGTACCCTTAGGTTTCGTATTACCAGTGTGGCTACGTGTAACAACTTGTGGTAATGAACTAATCACTCTATTGCTGTCACGTTTGTCTAAGGTTGGATGTGTAGCAGGCTTGCTTTCTGCAAAGACAAGGCTAGCATTAGAACCTAAAGAACTTTTAGATGGTGGAGATATAATGGAGCTAGGGATATCACATGCAACCTCGCTGTTATTATTGCTAGTCACACTCAAATTCCGATTGTATAAGAATCGAAGCCTCCCTACACTGACGCCTTTAGGTCCGAGATCTCTATTCAAAAGATTATCATATAATTCAAAATTATCACTTACTTAGAAAGTGTCACTTTGTTTATATGATGAGAGTTTATCACAGGCGAAGTTTTCTCCCTTGAATTTATTTTTAAGGAAGCTGCGTATATAATCGCAGGAAGTCGATGGGTTAACTCGTCCTATATGAAGCCAGCAACAACATTTGGCGCCAGTTAAGGTTGTGCAAACATTATATACGTTCTTACTTGCTTTAGTTTTGCTCTTTTGATCCATTGGAGACTCAGACTGAACCTGTGTAAGTTTCTGAAAACCACATTGTTTCCTCCTAGTGACAATTGTCTCCAGAAGTATTCAGTTGTCTGGCAAAATCACTGTCTGCCCGGATTGGATGAGTTTCAACAGGTGTTTGTGACAAAAGGGGAGTTGGATGGAGGGATGAATCTTCAGTAATAGTCTTCATTGTGGTTGAAGAATTCTTCTCTTCACAGTTCAATTTACTATCTGGAGGACGAGGCAGAAGATTATCTTTTAATACTTTAATTTCTACTTTTATCAAAGTTAAATCAGCCGCCATGTTGAGAAAATTCCGATGATTGTCTTGATTACAAAATGAACATTTCCAGTATATTCCCACCGATTCGGATAGAATTTTAAGATGGTATAATTGGAGGCAAATGCCACAGAATACGATTTTTTTCGGAATTATTATGCCATCAAAACGAGCCACAAATGTAACTTGAACTGGACGCCATATTGGATCGAATATTTCTACATGAATCACAGATTTAAAAGTAAAACAGTAACTCAATGAATTCTATGAGAGAGAAATATAATACATTTAGAACTATTTCAATATGGAAAAATCTACTTAAAAACATTTAAGTATTTTCAAACAACAATGTTTTTGAATAATCATTATTGGAGCAATGGATAGAACATCTTAAATTAACTGATGATATTAATATTGATTTAAATTCATAATACTCACTTTTAAAACCAATATTGCGTGAAATTGTTGAAATTGAGTTATCTGGAATGGATAAGTGGAAAACTCTTTATAGTAGATCTGGAATTGTATTTTTCTGCAAATTTATTTAAAATAACTCAGTTTGTATATTTCATACCAGTAAGCAACCCCTAAAGGGTGGTTCCCATTCTGATGAATATTGGAACAGATGAATGAAATCCACTGGAATTAAATGTAGTTAAGGCTTAATTGCAAACAAAGTTAAATTTCAAAATGACTTGCTCAGAATTTTATAATTTTGTTAAGGATAAGAAAACCAATTTAGAAGCAGCTAAAAGCAATAAACATACTAATGAAAATTTTTTCAATAACTTTGGTTAATATCTTTTAATTAAATTTTTAATTTATATTTTAGTTAACTTCATAAATATGTTATTCATTGTGGTTTTTATTATTGACAATGTAGAATTCATGTTTTTTAAGTTTCCTCATATAAATATTGTTATAATAGATACGTCCATGATGAGATATCAATGAAATGTGTAACGTGCACAAATGAAATCTAAATAAATTTTAATTCCATTTTCTCTACCATATCAGCTCTCTTGGAGCACATAGTCAAAAGTTTGAACTCAGTAACAGCTTTTCTGTGGTGTCTAACACTTTCAAAGTTACAACATTACAACCTCTGACAATTATATTAAAGGAACAGACTAAGAAATTGCTATGAGGTTAGTCGACCTCCTCAGGTGCCTATCCAAAGGGGCACCAAAATTTTATTCCATTGAAAACCTATTTAGATATATTCATCTCTAAAGAATGTTAAAAATATCTATCTTTTGAATGTTTTTGTTGGGCATTGGGCTGTGTAATAGTATATTTGTAAAAGAATTCAGCAGCTTATTCAGGCAGATCAGTTTTTTGCTACAAAATTGAAGATATATTTTGTTTGCATCAGATGAAAGATTGTCCTGACCGCAAAAGTTTTTTTTTGACTCCTTTTTATATTATTACTATTTCAGAAATTTTATTTAATAGTCATAGAAAGATGTGTGTAGAAACTTTATGTAGTGTAATTAATCCAGTTAGGAAATGTAATTTACACTATTGGATTATGATCAGTTTAGTTCGTGATATGTTCAGTTATGTTCGTAGATTTTTAGAATCCTTATTAGAACTAGTGGTAACCGCAAAAACTTATGCTAAGTCAGTCAGAAATCTACATGTTTAAAATCATCAGCGTTAAAAATGCTCAAAGCCCACTCGCAATTTACTGAATATAATAATCTTCAATTATTAATGTTGCAACTTAAAGTTTGACATTGATACAACTATAATTACGATGCTTCATAAAGAGTGCGAAGCGAATAACGCAATTCTTTTGTCTATTTGAAGGCTTAATAGACGCTAATTCAATCGTAGGCAACAATGCGGGTAGCCTTGGCAACACCCGCAAAGAGTACGAAAAATCCATAAAATTTCGAAAATAAACGCGTTTCTGACAAATTCCTCCGCTTAACAATTGATCATTGCAAGAAAAAGATATTCTATAATTTTATATTCAGTGATGCTAGACGGCTGCAATATCTATTAAGAATTATTGTTAGTTTTACTTACAAAGTCCTGGGTTCGACTCCAGAGACCCCGGAATATCTCCCATAAGATAGCATGGGAAAAAGTAATCCATTGTGTAGACCAATCTAATAAGTTTAGGAAGCTGAAATTTGGAAAGATTATAGAACTTTTCCCATAACCAACTATAAAAATCGAAAATTTTAAAATTGTAAATTTTAGGGTTTGTTTTAACCCCATTTGAACATTAAAGTTTAATAGTTTTTTAGGTACTACGAGAGAAGCTAGGAAGCTGCAATTTTCAAATTATTTAAAGAACAGTGTATTTGCACAAATAATCATTTCAATCTCTGCATATTTATATTGCGGCGGCCGTTAAAAATGTTTAAATTTTAAACAATTAGAAAAATATTATTTTACTTCCAGAAGTGTTAGAACTTTAAAATCTGGCTAAAATGTGTAGCATTAATACCCCATAATGGAGAAAGTGTAAAATGTTTAAAATTGCAACATTTGGGGGTTGTTTTAAACTATTATTTTTACGTGGGAAAAACAAAAATTGCTACGGATGTGAAATATTTAGAATTAATAGAATATTTGTAAGGATGAAATATCTGTCTGAAAATTAATGTTTTTTCAAGGTGAGATAAAATGCTTGCAGTATGCAAGCACCTTCTACTAGTATGTTATATCCTCCTCTGAAAGAGTCGTCGATATATAATAGATAACAGGAGGATAATAGTGTTTAGGCACTTCCAGATGAGCTGGAGATTCGAAATTTTTTCTTATGTAGGATTTTGGGCAAAACCGACTAGAAAAAACGAAAATCATGAAAAAGTGCAGCAAAGCGGCCGCTAAAAATTCGCAATTGTTTTAACCAATTTTCAAGGTTTATGTATTTCCATATAAGCTGCGGAGTTGAAATTTTATTTTATAAGTAGAATTCTTAAAAAAACGAATTAGGGATTATACAGATTTTGATATTTTAATTTGTTTGGCAGTTAAAACTTCTTAAAGTTTAAACAAATAGATAACTGTTTAGGTACTACGAGACGAGCTAGGAAGCTGAAATTTTGAAAGTATTTACAGAGTAGTAAATTTGCACAAATAAACATTTTAATATCACCATGTATAAATTGCGGTGGCCGTTAAAAATTATTTAAATTATAACAATCAGAAAAATATTATTTTACTTCTAGAAGTGCTACAACTTTAAAATTTGGCTAATATGTGTATCATCAGTACCTCGTAATGAAGAAAGTGTATAATTTTTAAAATTGCAACATTTTGGGATTGTTTTAAACTTATTTTTACATGTGGGAAAAGCGAAAATCGCTGCGGAGGTGATATATTTAGAATTAAAAATATATGTGTAATGATAAAATATGAAAAATGAATGTTTTTTTATGTTGAGATGAAATGCATGCAGTATGCAAGCACCAACTACAAGTCATTATATATCGACGACTCTTACAGAGGAGGAGGATATAACATATAGGAGGATACTAATGTTCAGCCCATACTACAAAAGCTAGAGAGCTGAAAGTTTTAGTTTTTGTAGATATGATGGAGAAACTTTCAGATAAAATGAGAATTCTTACCTAAGTGATATGAGTTCGACTCCATAAATTCATAAATTTGCGTTTTTCCAATAAGAAAAGCATTGCGCCATTTTTGTAAATTAATTATAGGCACTTGCCGGTAAGCTAGAAAAATGAAACTTTCAGTGTGGTAGATATCCGCAATATCTATTAGGAATTACTTTCACTTTATCTTACAGTGTCTTGGGTTCGACTCCAGAGACCACGGAATATCTCCCGTAAGTTAGCATGGGAAAACGCAATCCAGTGTGTAGACCAATCTAATTAGTTTAGGAAGCTGAAATTTTACAAGATTATAGGACTTTTCTCATAACAAACTATGAAAATCGAAAATTTAAAAATTGTTAATTTTAGGGGTTGTTTTAACCCCATTTGAACATTAAAGTTTAATAATATTTTAGGTAATACAGGATAAGCTAGGAAGCTGCGATTTTCAAATTATTTACAGAGTAGTAAATTTGCACAAATAAACATTTCAATCTCTCCATATATATATTGCGGCAACCGTTAAAAATGTTTAAATTTAAACAATTAGAAAAATATTATTTTACTTCTAGAAGTGCCACAACTTTAAAATTTGGCTGAAATGTGTAGCATTAGTACCCCATAATGGAGAAAGTGTAAAATGTTTACAATTGCAACATTTGGGGATTGTTTTAAACTATTATTTTTACATGTGGGAAAAACGAAAATCGCTGCAGAGGTGAAATCTTTAGAAATAATAGAATATTTGTAATGATGAAATATCTGTCTTAAAAATTAATGTTTTTTCTAGGTGAGATGAAATGCTTGCAGTATGCAAGCACCTTCTACTAGTCATTAAATATTGACGACTCTTACAGAGGAGGTTATAAAATTTAACATATAACATATAGGAGGATACTAATGTTTAGGCACTTCTAGATGTGCTGGAGATTCGAAATTTTTTTCTTAGGTAGAATTTTGTACACAACTGACTAGAAAAAACGAATATCTAAAAAAGTGCAACAATGCGACTGGTAAAAATTCTCAATTTTTTGATCAAATTTTCAAGGTTTATGTATTTCCAAATGTGCTACGGAGCAGACATTTTTTTAGAGGTAAGTTTTGTAAAAAAACGGAATAGAGATTAAACAAATTTCGATATTTTAGATTGTTTGGCAGTAAAAAATTCTTAAAATTTAAACAAATAGATAAATGATTAGTCAAAACTGGATTAGCTAGGAAGCTGAAAATTTCAAGTTAAATACAGAGTAGTGAATTTGTACAAATTTACATTTCAATTTTACCATATATGAATTGCGGCGGCCGTTAAAAATTATTTAAATTTAAACAATTAGAAAAATATTATTTTACTTATAGAAGTGCTACAACTTTAAAATTTGGCTGAAATGTGTAGCATTAGTTCCCCATAATGAAGATAGTGTAAAATTTTTAAAATTCCAACATTTGGGGATTGTTTTAAACTATTATTTTTACATGTGCAAAAAACGGAAATCGCTGCGGAGGTGTAATCTTTAGAATTAAAAGAATATTTGTAATGTTGAAATGTCTGTCTGAAAAATAAATGTTATTTCAAGCTGAGATGAAATGCTTCTACTATGGAAGCACCAACTACTAGTATGTTATATCCTCCTTCTCCTCCTCCTCTGTAAGGAACGTCTATATAGAATGATAGTAGTTGGTGCTTGCATACTGCAAGCATTTCATCTCACCATGAAAAAACATTCATTTTTCAGACAGACATTACATCATTACAAATAGTCTTTTAATTCTAAATATTTCACCTCCGCAGCGATTTTCGTTTTCCCACATGTAAAAATAATAGTTTTAAAAAATCCCCAAATGTTGCAATTTTAAATATATATATGGAGAGATTGAAATGTTTATTTGTGCAAATTTACTACTCTGTAGTCCAGATGAGCTGGAGATTCGAAATTTTTTCTTAGGTAGGATTTTGTTCAAAACTGACTAGAAAATACGACAACAATGTGGCCACAAAAAATTCGCAATTGTTTAAAAAAATTTCAAGGTTTATGTATTTCTGAATGTGCCACGGAGTTGAAATTTTTTTTATAAGTAGAATTTGTAGAAAAACGAGATAGGGATTATACAAATTTTGATATTTTAATTTGTTTGGCAGTTAAAAATTTTTAAAATTTAAACAAATAGATAACTGTTTAGGTAAAATAGAATGAACTTGCAAGATGAAAATTTCAAGTTATGTAAAGAATAGTACATTTGCACAAATAAACAATTGAATCTCTCCATAAACATATTGCAGCGGTCGTTAAAAATATTTAAAATTTAAACAATTGAAAAAATATTATTTCAGTTCTAGAAGTACCACAACTTTAAAATTTGGCAGAAATGCAAAGCATTAGTACCCCATAATGGAGAAAGTATAAAATTCTTTAAATTGAAAGGTTTTGGGATTGTTTTAATCTATTATTTTTACATAAGGGAAAAACGAAAAACACTGCGGAGGAATGAAAGTAATATTTCCAATGTGCTTGCAGTATGCAAGCACCTTCTTCTAGTACATATATATCTCAACCAGCACAAATTGGCTCACAAGTCTGTTACATTTTGTATATAATTGTCGGCAGAATTAACAAAGGTGTAAAAAGGGCAGAAGAGGAAATAAATTTCAATGAGGAAAAAATCTTCAAAAAGAGGCCTATCCTCTTGAAAAGAGGACGTCTGGTCACCTTAACTAACTAATTAACCATATCTCCTCGATCTGTGAACTTGGGTTCGCGCAGCATTTACTGCATGCCTCATGCACCCTTAGTAAGTTGGGCAATCCTTCGACCAATTTTTTACTTTCTGGGAAGTCTGGCAGCGTCGCACCACCTTGACCTCCGCACCACCGTGGCCGCTGCATCAAAATCTCCCTATGAATTACGTGTTCGCCGAGAAAAAAAAGAGTTAACAATTTTCTTGTTATATTTTCGCCGTTTTTTAGCAGAAATTAAATTTTAATCATCTGTTATCAATTGAAAATCGGTAATTTATGCTTAGTTATAATCAGGCATTATTCTTTATAACAGCAGAAGTTCCTCACGTACCTTGTCTTAGCTATGGATGTTGAGTTTTTTCCACGCTGGTATCGCTTTGGCCCGGCGTAAAAGAGGGGGGAGGGATGATTGCGGTGTCCTGATTGGCTGGCTAATTCCAGGATATACTTTCTAGAATGACGATCCAATTTTTATCTTCGAATTTTGCTTATCGATCGTATTTCTTTGAAGTTCGCGTAAATACTGGCATTTTTATCATTCATTACGAGAATGTTGCCATTGCAATGACTATTGTTGGACTAGTCGAGTATTATACATACACAGAATAAATAATTTAGAATAAAAATTAGATTAAATAATATTAACAACAAAATAGCCAACAGAAGGTATAAAAAGAATACAGAATTGAATTATTAAACTGAATTTATTAGCATATGTTGTACACACTGAGTACAATGAGGGTTGTGATAGTCAAAGCATATAATAAAATATAATATGCATGTGACAGCAATTATAACAAATGCAGTATAAAAAAGATTAAGAAATACGCTAATTTTAAACAACCTTTACATAAAAAAATAATAGAAATGTCCAAATGTGATGTAAAGATATTTGGTATAAAATATATACCATTTACATAGTTATATACAGTGATTTAGAAGTATATCATGAAAAATCAGACTAGATCGAAACATTTTGGTAGTCTATGCCAGGAAAAATAGGAGTCCTTTTTTGACAAAATTCAAGAATAAACTTTAAATAATCTGAAATTTGGGGACCTCTATAAATCAGAGTCCCGATGCTACTACATTGCCGGCACCTGTTTCAATCTGTTCCTGATGAAATACACTAACAAATTGCACATGAATAACAGTTAAGGTCATACAAACAGGTATTAATAGAAACAACATGTATTAGGTACACTTAACAAAGGAAATGAAACATTCATGTATGGACAAACAAGTCACGCTGTTATATGAAAGGAGACTACGGTGAAAATTTGAGAATTTACAACAAACTCTTAAACCGTATTAACCTCAAAAAATTTTTTGAGGTAAAAAATTAAAATATATCAAGTTGAGAGTAAAATTTTTCACTCCAGGGACTTGATATCTTAAAAACATCTGGTTTATGCATCTCATGACAATAACAGTGACCAAAACAGACTAAATTAAAACACATGCTCTCATACTCAAAGGCAACATATATCAAGTTTATGGAAAAATTGTCTCATGCCATGGACTTGATATCTCAAACAAATGTCTGATGGTTTATGCATCTCACGACAACAGCAGGGACCAAACAGACTAAATTCAAAAACGCATACACTCAAACTCAACCACACATCTTTAAAAAATTTTTAAAATGAGGCTAGTATTCTAATTATAAATGTACATTTCAAGAATGAAGCTCTCATCATCAGTAGATGATAGTGACAAGACATGTCCTAAATATATGTATGAAGAGGCAAATCATTGCAAAAAAAATCTGATGTGGCCACCACATGACTTTCTCCATACCTGTAATACTTCTAATAATTCCAAATAGGTTAAATGATAATAAATATTTTAAGGAACTGCGAGAAAATTTTAAAGACTTTACAAAAAACAGAAATAAACACAAACTGTTGCCTTCTGTTATTGGATATAGCCCTGAAGCTCCAACAAGTAAGAAAATAAATAGGAGAGTAAAGTGATTACAGTAATAAACTTTATATAGGGAGAAAGACAAATATTTACATAAATATACAAAGGTGGGATGCTCTGTGGATATATGGCACTCCTATTTGTGGGACATTATCTTCAGTTTCTGCTTCCACGCCACCTTATCATATCTTTGACATGTGCCCCTATTAATTTTCTTCGCCCACCACTTAAAACTAATCTTACATACTAAATTTAAGATGGCGTCAGAAACACATTTGTGGTGTTCTGAACAACCATCCTTGAGCCAATCATGGTTATCCCTCTTTATGGTTGCAACAACCCTTTGTTTCACTGACCCTAAATGAGCCACCTCGCAGAGTAGTCTCTCGGCAGTATTAGCAGCAGACCCAACGAACTGTATGAAGTTTTCACTTGGATACAGTAGGCCAGGCCTGTTGCTATGTGCCTTGAAAACAATACCTGCAAGGTGGTAATCATCCCGTGAATCAGTGGTGAGCATAGCTCGACAATTGCTGCAATTGCCAAGGCGGATGATTTTACTGGCTATGTAACCAGTGACATAGGCCAATGAAAAAGTTTTTTTTAACATCTTCTACATCTAAATCTAATTCTTCATCTAAACTTAAAGTATTACTATTTACAGAAATGTCAGATTGTGAACATATGAACTCTCGCATGTTGTTAAGCAAAGATTCACTGTCCTCACCTTCACAATTTGAGCCTTTTAAATCCCTGCTAATTTAACCCTGAATTAGGCATGTCTTCAATGCAGCTACAAATTGTGTTACTTGGGGATTTTTGTTTGATCCACAGCGGGCATTTCTCCCCATTCCTCCCAACAAAAGCCGCCCATTGGAGGTACCTGTTTGGAAAAAAATATAGTTTGCTTTTATCATTTGCCCTAGGTTACATAATTATTGAACAATTATCACTTAAGTCAATGTAAGGTATTGAGGGGAATATTGCCATCTTAAGGAAAATCAATTTATATCACCTTGAAAATAACTAATACAGCCACCAGCTAGTGGTTATCTGACCATATTTTAAAAAATATAGCAATGGTAAAATCCGATTTGTTTCATAAAGATAACCCAAGGCATGGCTATATTGCTCTCACAATTTGCCACTACTTGCATGGAAGACACACGAACATTAACAACATAATATTCATATAACATTAGAAAGAGGTATAATTTCTCTACAAAATGGGAAACTCGGTTATCCCACAATTATTTTGTCAGAAATAGTTGTTTATTGGGTGAAATATGTTAATATTAGGATATCTATGTCAAATAATACAAAATAAATAGTTGTAAAGAAAATAATGGATATTTTATAATTACTTCACAACTGTAACATTGCAGACTGCAATGTCTGCGAAACGTCGAGAGCCAGAAATGCCGACAACGCAGCGAAACCCGAAAACCTCCACCAGCATTTAGTGTATTAGCTGATATAAACGCGTAATACGAAAATAAATATCTGTAAAAATAATTAATATTTTATAATTACATCGTAGTTGCAATAAAAAGTTCTTAGTTACCTTGAATGTTGAACACATCCGGACGAAAACGCGATACTAACTTACATTTACAATGGCCTTTCAATGTAACACACCAGCACGAGAATGGCAGAGGAATGGTTAAAGGCGATATGACACAATATAAATAAACTTATTTTCTTTGAAAATGTGTAATAAACTCATTTACTTTGATAAACCAGCTAATTACTGCCGCTTGGTTATATAAACTTTTTGGCAATATTCACCGCATGTACCTTACGAATAAATACAATTAAACTTACCTGTTCCTATTCTCTGGAGAGGCATACAGATGAACCCCGTCTGTCGTCTTCAAACCGCAGGCGGGAACAGCACACCTTATATGTTTGAGATAATCTCCGTTAAACATTTTTTTATCAAAACAGAAAAACCGTGGCAACAACACCAAAACGCTTCCAAATATCAAGACCGGAAGTGTAGAATCCGTTAGGGGTAGTCTTTGGCTGGTATTGGCTGGATATTGGACATCCGGTTCTTTAAAATCGGTAGCGACACTAGCGCTCCATGTTGCTAATCGGGACTTTTTGGCAACAACTTGGGAAAAATTTTCCCATTCGTTTCATCCCCATGGGTTTATTGTAGCACAGTCATCGTGCGGAAGACACCGTTAATGTGCGTGAACTCATTTGTTGCGCTGCAAAGCTGACTGGATGCCCAGCACGAAACTTCTTATCTATTCGGCGAGTAGTCTAGGACTATTAAAATCTTGGTTACGTAAAAATACGTGCCGTTTTGATTTGTGAAAACAGTGAATTTCTAGTTTTATAAACGAGTTTTGCATTGCTTAGCATTCCATTACGTTAAAAAAATAATAGGCAATATTTTCGGAGGAAATATTCGTCAATATTTCGAAATTAGACGACATATAACAATAAGCGCGTTTCACAACTGTATGTGAAGTCTTCCGCTTTTTTTTAGTTCACGTAGTGCATCTTGATGATAAATCATGACGCGGTTAAGCGACCAATCTTGGATAACTTGTCTAAACTTATCGTAAAGGTAGTCCATACATCATTATATTCTTCCCTGTTGATGGTACGTAAGGCCTAATTTGCTGCGATACATGTTTGTGATGTGAAAATGATTTTGAGAAGCAATCAGTACTACAAATTCCACTAAGTTAATTGCTATTTCGTGATATTTTTTCAACCATGGCGGGCTTAAAGAAACAAAGTTAATGTTTACGATAAAATTCGATGTGGTTAGGCGACGCCATCTTGGTTAACTTGTCGTAAAGGTGGGTCATGACAATTTTTCGCCTACATCAATATCTTCTTCGCTGTTGATGTTACGTCAGGTCTATTAATAGGCTTCTACATATGGATTGATGTGAAAATGAGATTGAGAAGTTTTATAAATTTCACCTAGTTAATCGCTCTTTCGCTATATTCATTTCAACCATGTTTGGTATTTATCATAGCGACGGTGTTACCACAGCAACCAATTAAGTGTTTACGCGTGTGATAGATTACGGAATCGTTCGTAATTACCATAAATGTTGAAGAAATCTTGGATTATTTGAAGGTTGTAATTACCTGTTTTATACGCCGATTATTACTTTTAAGGTTTTGAAAATTCGACGGTATATTTGAGCTACGAAGTAGGTGCTGATTTGGAAGAGGGTTGGGGAAGAGGGAGAAGTGGAGGGAATGGGAGTATAGACGATAGCCTATGGAATGGGTAAAAGTCGCGTTGCTATCCCACGATGACGCATGACAGGGGGTGACCTTGTAACTTTACCTACATTAAGTAAAATATGTCGGCCAGTTTTAAAGCGATTGTGATGAAGACGATAGTTTTCACGTATCATGCATTAGAATAAATCTATTTTTGTGTCTATAATGCTCCGTGAGTAACTCGTGTTCAATCACGTCATCACAATTGATTTTGATTAGACACAAATAAACTAATTGGTGAATACAGTACAAACTCAGCTATGCCGCACCTGTTGGGATTGGAGGGGTGCCGAATAGCTGGATTTAATAGTTGAATGATGATTACTCTTATAGGATTCTACACTATACAGTGAAGGACAATAATGTTAAGTTAAACTTCTTACTAACACCAATGTATGCACTTTATTTTCTTTGGCTTAAAGTAACACTTCATTTCACAATTCTTGTCACTAAAAAGGGGCAACAATATTAAAATACATGTAAATACTGTACTGTGTAACATAATACTGCGCACTGTACTCGCCATCAAATGAAGACGAACGTGGTTTATTTCATTTCTTTGTTAAGTCTTTGAATTATTCTTGTAGTTCCTTAAAATATTTATTATCATTTAACCTATTAGGAATTTTAAGAAATATTACAAATATGGTGGCCACATCAGATTTTTTTTCAAATATTTGCTTTCATACTCGATCAATGTAAAATTATTACTGGAATAAATGTTATAAAATATATAATTTTCAACAAACTTGGTTCGAAACATTTTTCCATATAATGCATCGTTTAAGAGACATTCAAAAACTATATGTTTTAGCTTGCCACTACAAGATTACCTGGAGGTGACTTTGTAAACAATCGACGCTCAGTTACGTCTTAGTAACTCTCCTTTTGATTTTTAATTGTTGGAGCTTCGTGGCTCTATCCAATATCAGAATGCTACAGTATAAGTTCATGTCTTTGAAATATTTCTCGCATATCCTTAAAATATTTATTATCATTTAACGTATTTGGAATTTTGAGAAGCGTTGCAGATATGGAGAAAATCATGTGCTAGCCAGAATTATTTGTTTAATTTCTTTCCTCATAAGGAAAGGACTATATCGGTGTAAGCCATTATAAATTTGTATTTGTAAATTAGTTAAAATTAAGACTGGCTTGCAACATAAACAGTTATATAGCTGGAAGACTGAGGGTTGTATATTTTTTAAAACAGAATTCAATTCCGTGTCAAATTAGAGCGAGCAATTGATTTTAACCCAAGAATAAGAGAAAAATTTTCGATTTTTAACAACGGAAAGCAAAACTGCAATAGCAACAAGTCCACTGCGTTTAAATGAGAAACCTATGTTTTCATTGATATAACGTTTTTGTAGGGAATTTGTATTTTACTTTTGGTACCCGCAAAAACTTTTGCAAAGTCAGTCAGAAATCTGCATGTTTAAAAGGCATCGTAGAGAGGAAAATTAAGATACACAGCTCTTATTATCAACATTTTATGTTATTAATGCTTTAAAATTTTCTTTTTATTGAAATATATGCAACTTTTCATGCATAATTAATTCAAATAATTATTTCATTTTTCACTCATGAATTATTACCAACACAAGTATTTTTGTACTTCAGCTCTTAAAAATAGCAGTTATTCTCCTTGTAAAATTAGAAAACTTACATTTTGAATGAGATGTTCGTTTTTATTATTTTATTTGCAGTTTCAATTGCTTTTTACTTACGAAAAAGGTAATATCCCAGTATGGAAATAAAGAGATTTTTTTCCTTTGGTTGTTCTTTTAAAACGCCCACAGTCCATACATTCGTCTAGTTGAAGACTTAATAAACGCTAATTGAATCGGAGGCAAAAATGCGGGTCACCTTAAGAATACCCAGAGTGAGTACGAAAAATCAATAATATTCCGAAAAGAAATGCGTATTTCATGGCGTTTACAGCATTTCTCTATGACATACTGGTTAAGAGATAAAAGGGGAGGGCGGACAGACATGAGTAATTATATAAATAGATATTACTATCTCAACCATAGAAGTATTATTATGAAGACGTATAATCTCAAAATCTGATGTGGCCACCTCATGACTTTCTCCATACCTGTAAAATTTCTAAAAATTTCAAATAGGGTAAATGATAATAAATATGTTAAAGGACTGCGAGAAAAATTTAGACTTTACAAAGAACAGAAATAAACTCAAACCGTAGCCTTCTGATTGGGGCTTCCAGAACTGTTATTACCGTAACCGGTTAATCGTTGACTGTTCTCGCTATTCATTAACCGGGTAATTTCGTCCGATTAACCATCTTCTGGATACGAGAAAAATTCTTCCAAAAATTGCTATGAAAAATTAAAGGTAAACAAATTGTTTAAAATGAATAACTATAAAAACCAATTCGGTTAACTAGTGCAGGGTACAGTGAAATCGCTCCCATTTCCATTGGCGGTGGTTGGGGGAGGTAGAAGAGGGAATGGAAAACAAAAGGAACCAAGGAAGCGAGATCTAATTAGCTGGAAATTACGGCCGACAAGTTTACGGAGCTATTCTCTTAAAATATTTTTTTTTCAATTTGACAAAACAAGTACCATGGAGTCAAGCTCCAAAATATTTTCATTTTTTAGTACCACATCCAAGTCAATATGGTGCATAGTACATAAGGGGAAAAATATGTTATGAATACCATATACGTGATAAGTCTGGCAACACTGCTGGAGAGGCATTCTACTGGCCATGATGTCTAGGCAGTTAGGTACCCTCCACTATCGCCCTTCCTAATATTTAGCCCTTCCTGGCTTGCATTATCAACGCAACATATGTTGCAATTCTAAAATAGCAGTATTTGGAAAGAATCTCATGGAATAATGTAAGCTACATTTTTGCTTTTTCTGAATTTTCACATATGCAGTGTGGCATGCACATCGACTGATATCAAATCAGAGGGCCGGTTACACAAAGGTTATAATCGAATGTAATGACTTAACACGGTAATGCAATATAGTGGGCTGTATAATTTAACGTAGTCTTAAAGTTCTACACACACAAACACAAGCATCGTAGTCCGTAACTCGGCTGTTTTCTCCGTCCTTTCTCTCGAGCGTCTCAGCACACACTCCGTCGTCTCAGCCGCCACACACATCACTACCCTCAAGCGTAAATCCTCCGAAGCTTTACTTCACACAAACAAAAGAGTTTTATAAGCCGCAATAAGCAGAAAGTAATGGAATCGTCGTCAATTCTCGGCCGAGATTCGCAATCGACAGTACAAAAGAGGGCCGGACGTATATTAAGTTTATTTTTTACCGGTTAGCTGATGGAACTTGAACCGCAACCCCGGTTAGTGAAAACGCCTGCTAATTGGAAGCCCTACTTCTGGTATTGGATATAGTCAGGAAGCTCCAGCAATTAAAAAATAACAAGGAGCGTTATTAAGACGGAATAAAGCATCATGTGTTTACAGAATTGCTTCCAGGTGGTGTGGCAGCTAAAAAATATAATTTTGAAAATGTCTCTTAAAAATGCATTATAAAGGATAGTGTTTCAAACAAATGTTGTAAAAAATTGGATCTCTTACAACATTTATTCTAGTACTTCTTGCGTTCATCAAGTAATAAAGCAAATATTAAAAAAAACTGATGTGGCCACCACATGACTTTCTCCATACCTGTAATATTTCTTGAAATTTCAAATAGGTTAAATGATAATAAATATTTTATGGAACTGGGAGAAAAATTCATAGACTTAACAAAGAACTGAAATAAACTCAAACCGTAGCCTTCTGATACTGAATATAGCCAGGAAGATCCAACAATTAAGAAAATAGAAAGGAGCGTTACTGCTACGTAAATAAGCGTAAAATGTTTACAATAGTCGCCAGTAGGTGGTGGGGTTGGGGCAGATAAAAAATTAATTTTTAAGATATCTCTTAAACAATGCATTACATGGGAAAATGTTTCAAACAAAGGTTGCAGAAAATTAAATTGCCTACTTGTATTCCAGTACCCACAATAGTTTGGTCACAGACACACACACACACACACGGCCACGCAGATACATTCACAGACATAATCGAGAAAATAGTCAAAACATGTTCTAGATACCTTAAAATAATGTTTTTCCGTCGAATTCAGGAATTCGATTTTTTTATGAAAACAATACGTACTTTCTCTATACCTCGTATATGGAGAAAGTTAAAGGCACCATATGCAACTTGCTCTGCAACTCTTCCCTCACTCGTTATATTTAAATTTTAGTTGAACTAAAATATTGATCAATGCATAACCGTCACTAGGTTAGTGATTTGACAATAAGCAATTGAAAATGAAGACATTGAAAAAGTACTTATACCAGGTATCAACAATACCCGCAAAAAGATGCTATACAATGCAGCCGGCCAAATTTTTTACCCGGGAAACGGAAATTAGATTTTCAAATATTCCAGGAACCCGGATATAAGAATGATTTTGCATTTTTAATATTTAATAATCAATTTTTTCTTCAAAAATTATATTTATTATTGATACAACGTAAATGCATAAATCTTTATTAAATCCCGATGACATGTGATACATTATTCGCGACAAATTGTTAACAGATTCAATATTCAGACGCACTTTCACTTGCGCAACTGCTCTTTCCTTGATGTTGACGACGTGGAATTAACAAGAGACCAACTACTGATGTACCTTTTATTGCAATACCCTAAAAAGTTAAAATTGAGGGTAGATAATATATGGAAGTGCTTTAAAAACAATATAAAATCTATAAGAGCCTTCTTCCGTCCCTTTGTGGCTCCCTCGGTTACGCTATAAAATGCATATAACTCGATAAATAATCGAGGTGTATTTTTTTAAATTTTGCAGGAATGCTTGATTTACGTAATTTACGGTGAAGAAGAAAAAAGTCCTGGGTTCGATCCCAAGGAGGACATTTCTAGTTCCCATAAAGTAACACGTAAACATCGATTTTTCGACGCGGAGGCTTTTATTGTTTTTGAGATCTAAATTAGAAAGAATGAACCTACGATCTATGATTTTAACTACTTTAAATAAAAAGTTATAAAGGTTCTTATTCTGTTAATATTTTCCCCCATACAGTTCTAGCTCCCTCATGTTTAACGTTTAATTCACATATTTGGGGAAAATCTTACCATTTGAACTGGATGTTTCCTTTCCGACCAATTACATTGTTGAACCTAGAAATTCTTTCGTTAATTCAATTTTTAAGGGTGAAAGCGTTCTTTCAATGCATTTAATATAAAACAGAGTGAGAAAGAAGGAGATGGATATGATTTTCATAGCAACAAATGTAAACAACATTCATTGCGTTTTTTTACGAGAAAGAACGCATTTGAATGTAGAATATTAAGCACTCGCATTTTTAAAATATTTAGAATTATCGTAGAAGTTAGAGTCTTGAATCTTAAGTATATATATAATTTAGCTGACACCCGTTGAGTGAATTCCTTCCAAATCCATATTTACTGAAAGTTTCATTTGTATTTGTGGTTTCCTATTTTTTCCTATTTAGCCGATCCTGTGCAAATATGCAATTATATATATATATATATATATATATATATATATATATATATATATAAACCGTTCCATGGCAATCCCTCGAAATCGTGAAATTTGGATCGACCATTACATTACGATCCTTGACTCTGAAGACCGACTTTATCCATTTTATTCTCGAAAATGTGTCTTAACAAACATTGATATTAGTGGAGAATTGGTCAAAATCGGTCATTTGGTTCCTGAGATATCTTAAAAAATCCGATATTTGGTCCAACAATGTGGACGCGCAGGCCTCCGTGGGACGATTTGAACTATTTTCGGCACTGCCACTCACAAAATCGATGTGAAGCTGCTGCCAGATTTTGAATCTCCTCCATTTATTGTCTGAAGAGTTATGGCTGCCACAGTCAGACAGATACACAGACAGCTTCTTTTATTATAAAGATTGATTCAATGGAAAAGCTAATGATACAAGATGCATAAAATCAAAGCTAATTTTGATAGCTTAACATTTGGGGCTGAAATTCGGAGGAATATAAAAAAACAGCTATGAATGCAATTCTGTATATGCTTGACTCGGTAAAAAGTTCAAACGAACAATCCCCGGGTGTCGAGAATAAGAAATAACTAGTAAATTCTCGAGAACAGAAATTCCCAGTTCCAAAACTCGAGGGCTATTTCATCAAAGGTAGTTCCTAATAAGACCACGTGTGCTGGCGTTTTCGTTGTTTTTGCGTGTGTGGAATAGAAGGGGGATTTATGTGAGGGTGTCCATTGTCGGTGCACGTGGTGGTCTCGTGCGTTCGAATTTGAAAGGTAAGTTATTTGAACCTAAGTGAATGAACGGTTTATTGCCAGTAGAGGGAGGGGTGTGAAAACCCTGAAGATATTTTCTAAATTATCGACAAAGAAATACCCACACAGATATTCCTTTGGTATTTACTTTTGGTTATTTACCACTGAAGACGGATGTATTGTAGCCAAAATTCGCATCTGATTTTTCATAACATTTTGTGGTTGTTGGTAAGTATTTAATTTTTCAGTTTTTTTGATATGCAAGTGCTTATTTATTAGTCACTACCAACCTTCTTAAATAGATTTAGTTTATAGATCAATTTGTGATTTTTTAGAAAAATAATAGCAATTTAAGAAAATTTGCTTTTTTCATAAATACATTTCTGTAAATTTATTAACTTTTTATTCTTTCGGAGATTTGGATAAAACCTGTTGAAAATCAAATATCTCTACATCTGAACATACTTTTTTATCCATTACTAGCAGATGTACCCGGCTTCGCTCGGGATATTAAAGCGGCACAGTATTAGTTTTGTTAAAGGTTAAAATAAGATAACTGAAAAAGAAGTCCGAGAACGAAATGAAACATACCAGAAGCTGTCTGAAAATAATCTAAAATAGTAATATATCATCATACTTTACCTTTCGTTTATAATACTTGTAAACAGTATTTGTTTAATTTCTTTAATAAAAATATAACCAGGAAGTATTCCTCAACGTTGGCACAAATGTTACACTAAAATGGACTGGTGCACTCTGGGGGTTACCACTTTTATAAAAATCCAAATTTTTCTGCCTGCAGTACACACGGGTGAACCATACAATCAAACTTATCTGCAATTAATTAATTTGCAATCTATTACGTTTGATATTGGTACAAAAATAATTTCGATGGTTCATAAAAAGCGCGAAGCGAATAACGTAATTATTTCGTCTATTTGAAGGTTTAATAGACTCTAATTAAGTCGGAGGCAACAATGCGGGACGCCTTGGCAACACTCGAAAATAGTACGAAAAAGCGATAAAATTTCGAAAAGAAATGTGTATTTCTGACAAATTCCTCCCTATTACATCTAAACATTGCAAGAATAAGATATTTTATAGTTTTAGCCGTCGAATAAAGCAAAAAGCGGAGTCAATTGGTCCATAGTTGCGTATATTGATGAATGACAGAAAAAATCATGCACCATGAAAAATCGAAAATCCCGAGTAAAGTAATGGGTAAATATAATCGTCTCCCGGAGTCGAATCCGGTACGTTTTACGGGATGTTTGATTTTCTAAGGACTACATTATAAGGGTTTTACGATTGTGAAAATTTCAGCTTGTTAGGCTTAGTAGATCCGAAGATACTAAGCGAGAAATATTTGAAGGAAACGGCAGACCCCCAGCCAGCCAGACAGGTTGAGTTTTATATAGATAGAGAAGAGAAGAGAAGACTAACCATAAATAATCACCGTATAAAACCTCTCAAGAATAAAAGCAATAAGGCAGCTTGGCGCAATGATACTAGCCCGTTGAGTAGTACAGAAAGATATGTCCCTGTATCAATGACTATGCCGTTATCTATCATGTAGTGCTGTTGATGTAAAATACATAGTCATAGCTGACTGGTAATATATCGCGAAAGATGTTCGACAACTGCCATTGTAACATTGCGAGGTAGTGTGAACGACGTTCGTGCACGTCGCACGCACAGAGAGCACTTGTCACCGAAGACGTACACATGCATCTTTAGCACTCAAAGAGTTAACCAACGAATTACATTATGGATAAGGTGGACAATATGCTTCTCGTTGGCGCTGTCACACAGCGATCTAAATTATTATTTTTAGGATATTCTAAGCATAAGTAATGTTTATTGTTTTATTTACAACTGCCTCAGTATCTTCCATAGTTTAGGACACAGCTTTAGAAGCAAGGACTTACTGATGAACAAAACAATAAAACCTGAAAATATTGGAATCACAGCTATTTTAAGATAATTTCAGCACCTCATTTCTCTCCCTCTGCGTCATCGTTGCCACATCTGCAGTGACGTACCACCTGTTTTAAAATGAAATTCACAACGAATCTAAATGGGATTTTTACAACTTCGGAAACATTTCTTGCGTTCGGATGTTCTTAATGAGAAACCAGACATAAAGATATCTCCGGAAGTTGACCTTTTTCATTGTCAATGAAGCGAATTTGATTATTTTTTTGTGGTACCGTTACTTTCATTGAGAAACTAAAAAATAGATTGTTTGACGTGTTACTTGAAATTTATATACCTACCTTGTATATATTTTTCAAGTTGGGGGGGTGGCGGAGTGGTTAGAGCTTTGGCCTTCCACGCAACAGACCGAGGTTGGAATCCGACGAAAGGGAGGTTAAGCAGTTGGCCCCCTTGGTGCTCTTCGTAAAGAGTAGGCTTATGCCGGCACTGGGTTTCTTTCCTCCCTTGTGTATGTCTTTAGTGTGGAAGGTGTAATCCATGATAATCCAAGAGGTTGACTAGTCAGAAATTCCCTACACACAAAAAACACTATTTTCCATTTGCGATATTCGCTGCATTGTAATTAATTTATTAACCAGAGCAATATCAGGAAAGTGATGATATTCGAGTAGAATGGCTACGACTCAAGTTTCGATTAATTCGAAATTTGTAAAATGTTTTCTGTGCAGGTCAATGAAGTTACAATTTTTTTATGCAGCTAATATTACCTCATCTTCAAGGGAAAGTAACACTTTTACTTATTTTTGTTGACGAATCAATTCATTCATCCATTTTGTGTTCACATGTTCTCTTCACGAAATCATATCACTATATTTATTTTATGCTTCTAACTCGTGCGTACTGAAACGGCGTTTGAATTGCTTAGATTTGACGAAGTTTTTTAAATATCGCAACATTTATTATATTCTCGGACGAATCTGACTCTAGAAACACCTAGTGTTTTTCTTCTCAATCTCTATTGAACTATATTTTTTCCTATAAAAAATCTCTGCTACGTTTAGTAAGTGGTGACAATTATAAATCTGCTCTCTTTCTTGGAATCGCATCTCCACTTACTCTATTTTCCTTAAAATAATTCAGTATGGTCATTTTGCGTGTTTAAAAAAAATTAAAAGTATGATTAAATTCAAAAAGACAAAAATATCGCTCATTCGTTAAGTCAGGGGGGAATGGGGTTTTAATGGCAACAACAGCTGTTCCACTTTAAGAAACTTCTGAAAATGATTAAAAATACAAAACTATCCCTGTATATTAAATTCGTTAATTCTATTACAACTAAATTTATTACACAGCTGTACTTATTTGTGCATTTTCACTATTGCTATCATCACCGGTATGAATATTGTTGATTTTAATAAGACTATATCACTTGCTGCATGACGCAATATACTTGATATAATAATCCAAGAGTTTGATTAGCCAAAAATATACTCACGCAATATGCGCGATACAATTGGAAAGCTACTCTTCGCACAGCACTTCCAAAGCGGGTGTACCACATACATGCCGCACTCTGTTACTAATGATTTTCCTACAGATTTTCTTCTTGCTTTCTAAGTAAATAATCTGCTGTTATTTTTAGAAGGGCCACTATTCATAATTGTGTCTCAAGAACTTAACAAATATTGCTCACATATCCCATTTTTCCTATTCAGTTTGGATCTTCTACTATTCATCAATTTAAGTCGTACGTCTTTCCTTTGTATATATAGAGAGGAACCTGGCTTATATCTCCGTTTGTTAGTTCTCCGCCAGGTAATATTTATCCTGCGTATTTATTCTATATACTTCTCTAGAAGTCGAGTTAATACATTTGGTAGATGAAAAATGGCTGCTGGGTCGAGGAACTTTCGTTCGAAGGGGAAGTTATTTGTAGCCGAACTGAAAATCCGTAATAGCCACACTTAAGAGATAATGCTTTAATCTATAAAGAATGGCTCAATGATATTTCTTTGCGCG
Source organism: Tanypteryx hageni (assembly GCA_028673005.1). Classification (NCBI taxonomy): domain Eukaryota; kingdom Metazoa; phylum Arthropoda; class Insecta; order Odonata; family Petaluridae; genus Tanypteryx; species Tanypteryx hageni. The sequence goes on from CM054114.1 coordinate 30,334,676, forward strand.
TACCTACTCAACATAGCTCCTTTCCCCATGACACTTTATTGGTTGCCTCTGTGTCGATCTTTACTTCATTACCTATCATGTTTCATAGATAATGAAAACTCGCCTACCGCCTAGCATGATTTCTTGATGGGTTTCTCTGATTCCCAGATATGAGATGCGGGGCATTGTCACTCGAGGCTAGAAAGGGGGGAGAAATTTATTTTGTCGAGCAAGAAGAAATGCTCTTATTGCATTCTAGTTATAAAAATATCAACATTGGCATAATAAATGATTCATTATGCTTGTTATTGTTGAACGTTTGTCATAGTTAACAAAGTACGTTCTCTTTACAATATAGGAAAACCAAATTTGTACGTTTTGAATTGTTTATTCTAAAATTCAGAATCTGAGCATTTATTTTTGATGCAGTGACCTTATAAAGGAATATTTTAAAAATACAAATAAAAACCAATGCAACGGTAGCGAAATCATCACATAAATTGGATTAAATTCTGACTATAGATATAGATGCAAAGTAATAATTATTGTAGTAACATTAACGAAATTTATTTTTATTCTGCTTCAGTAATTTATTCCGCTATGCAGTATCTAGATATTATCGTAAATGAATATATGTAAAATCAAAGTTGCGCTTATCACTTGGTTACAAACCTCCCCGTACGCGCAAGAAGAATCGCCTAGTGTTGCCACAGACCTAGCTACACCCGAAATTCGACAAAAACCCATTAGTGTTACGATCCTCTTACGGATGGCCCTGAACCGCGGCGCTTCGTTTTAGAGGGGAAACTTTTTTCCCTATGGCCACATTTTTCATTCCGAGTATGCTGCAACCTGCTATAAGCGGGACGTTTGCTGTTCCCGCTGGCAAGCGGCGTGACGCGAGATTTTATTTTCCAAATCGGGACGGTTGGCAACCCCATTCCTTAACCACGTTCATCTTGCTTTTCTTACTTTCAACGCCTCGCATATCTCTTCACTCTGGGGGATAAATTTTATTGGAAGAGTCATATTCATCATAGAACTTGGAAAATTTACTGTTCTTCTGCAAGGTTACAAGCAGATTTAGAAACTCAAAATCCCTGGCAGGCGTATTCATTGGTTGACTCAAGGTCAGATACAGTATCGATTTCGTCTGCTGCCATCGGGTCGACCACCTGTCATATTAATTTTAGGGGAAAGAAGAACATTTTTGAGCTCCAACGAGATCGAACCCGGGTTTTTACTAGCCAAAAGGGTTCTTTAACCAGCCAAGTTATCAATTTCCCTTTATTCGAATAAGGATAATTTCTGCGACGTAGGGCTGGCAAATCTCGCCACACTATTTTGTCTCAAAGCCAACTTTATACTCTAAGAGAGGACTTTCGCGGACGGTTTCCCGCCTTCGCTACCCGGAAGCAATTCTATCGGACGAGCTATAGTCAGTTTCTTATTTTTTTTCGTTTACGTGGTCTCAGGCGTACTCCTTGCGTTAGAGATGCTTAGTCTTTCCTCGATTACAAGGATTGAATGTCATTTTGTGAGTTTTGTAGTGGATGGAATATGATATTTCGTACGATAGTTGAACTCCGACCGCGTGAAACTTTGCAGATGGCCAGTTCATTTGAAAAGGATAACAATTTCTGTGCATTTGGGCAATACAATTTCATCTTGTGAATAAGATATTAACCACATTGTTATTACGCAGAACTCCACCCGTTCAAAAACATGCGAAATCCCACAACTAATGTTCAAGTCGTCCCGAAAACACCTGTAGTTATTTTTGCCTACGTCATTTGTTTTCAGTTCTGTACAAACCGTAATGCTGGATGCACTTGAGAGAAATGCGATGCCATTGGGATTGATATGTTTAAAGAAATTCGTCATACCCGATGTTCGAATCGTGAACCTTTGAGTTGGTATTGCGGTACGCTTAATCCCTACGCCACCACTTGTCTATGTGTAACCGAAGGAAAATAAAGATTAATAGTAAACGAGTGTAGTTCATTGGAAAAAGTAAAAACAGTCCGTCCCTACTGGAAAAGTAAACAGTAAATACTGGTGGATGTCTAGCGTAAAGTGTAGAAATAATCTTGAAACATTCTGCATTTAAGGTGTCGAATGCACCTGTCCAAATTTTCAATTTGCTTGAACGCTTTAAGCGACGGAAAACGACGCATCATTATAAAGCGCGTCAAATGTACCAAAATAGCTAATATAGCCAGTAACACTTTTATCTCAACGCTTCATCGTGCGCATTTTTTCAAGTACAAATATACCCAAATCACGTCATACTTCCTGTTAAGTATTTGCCCGGGTTTTTTTTACCTCGCGTCAGGAGAGCTCTGAATTAATGTCTGCTCAAGGAAAAGGATTCATTACTTCGAGACACGTCAAAGCTGACTACGCACCGTTTTTAAGCCCTAACCCTCACCACGCTCCATGTTTCCTCGCCTCCTTTTCGCCGTAAAAATCTTATCAGTGCGGTGGTCGAGGTGGTTTGTCTCGATAGGGAGGAAGGGTTCCCCGGGAATATTTTTCCCCATTCGCTGCTAAGCTCTTTTTCGTGACTCTGAAAAGGTAACCGCGTTTGTGCCCCGATGGTTCTTAATAAATCCTTTTGATAGTCGGCGCAAATGTTTCTCTCGGCGGTCGTTAGATGTCACGAGCCGTAAGGTAGTCAACCGAACCGGCGATTTTCCGAATTAACAGTACCGATTAGCAGTTTATTTTTTTAAGTAGCCAGGTGAAATTAACTAAAGCTTTTGATTCGAACGTCGTCTTTGGCTTCCCTTGGGTTCGCTTAGCATCCAGTGCACCTGTTGTTCTCGACCGATCGATGGAATATGTCCGTTAGAATTATATCAGCCTAAGTCAACATGCGAACCCAAAACGTTCAACATCTTTGAAAATTTGAAAGACCGGTCATATCTTACGTGACATCTGGTGTATAATTTATATGCAAATTAAGCCTTTAGTTAAACCAGAGTCGTTCCTTTTAACCCTCAACAATTTTATTATCTCTTTAAAGGGAATAGTTTCGTAAAGTTGAAGTTACTCTCTTTAAAATAGTGCGCATTAGGAGTTTTCAGTCGAATTTATCGATTGTTATAGTCGTTTAACTCTTAATCCTCGGAAATGTAATTTTTTGAAGTATCGTTTTTTTTTTTTAAATGTCATAGATAAATAGACAGCTCATAGATTTACTATTTCATGATATCTCATTTATTACACAAATTATAGTTTAAATTGCTCTATTCTTGTATTCTGCGTGGAAGTAAACTATGAAATATGATTTTTTATATAAACGATTTGTTTATAAATTTATGATCTCATGATTATAGAAATTATTTTAATACACAACATATGGTATAAAGCATTGTTTTATAATGTTCTCGCTGTTCGCTAAGGTTATGTATTGGCGGAAGCTGCATTGTTCCGGGAAAAATGACTACTATCTAAATTAAAATTTATTATTTATATTATTTCCGGTGTAACATTTCTTTTTCTTTATTTTTGCTTGATAACAAAGTCATTTTATTTCCACTTATTGGAGAGGGTTCGAAAGGGCTTACGAATGATATTCGCGCAAGAAACTTCGAAACTTACCACACATAAAACAGATTCCCGACAGTTTTACAGTATATCATAGAGATCTCTGCCGTCGCATCATACAGTGGCGCCACACACTTGGCATACCTTGGAACTACTTCAATGTCTCCGTCACCACGCGGGCGATACAATCAAAACCTTTTTATGAGCGACTGGAGGCAGTGTAAACAAAAAACGAAGAGGACGGCTGGCAAATATTTAAATATGCTCCTGCGTTTTTACGTGTGCGGAATAAGGAGAAATGTAAATACGCCGACATCCCCAGATTTAAGCGCGCGTGCCCGTGGTAAAAGAGCCGAGCCTTGTGCACACACTAACCCTTGGTTTTATTTTTTTTCCGTAAGCCGGCAGTAAGCTTTCCTCGCAATTAGAGACGATGAGATTCGTATCTCGCGTTCGGCGGATGTGTATAGAGAGTAAGAAAACGCGCTGAGAGGAATTAATCTCTAGCGAGAATGGCAACTACCGTCATTTCTTCGCCATTTCGTTTTTCTCGTTGTCGGGGCAATTTTTACCAGCTTCATTTTTAGAGAGATCGGAGGGTTCCAATTTCTTAGAGTTGGTAGCTGAATTCCCTATCTCTCTCTCTCTCTGCTCCCCAAAAGTATGAAGGGAAAATACGGACGAAGGAAAGAGTTTGAATAAAAAATTGGTCGCGTAATAACGGGAAGTCTCTGAGCGTGGGAATCGAGGCAGCGAGGAATATATTTTCTCGTGCCGTCTTCTCCATATCTTTTTCTCCCGCTTTATCCCGTCACGATATCTTCCCCTCACGTAAATATGACGCAAAGCTAGCGTTTTATATTTTTAGACACTAGTTTTGCTTCGAAAATTTTTGATTAATGTTTTTTTCTTTTTTTCTTTTTCGTCCGGGAGTGAATGTTTTTTCTTTTCTTTTTAAATGTGCTTGTCTCTGTGAGAAATCGTGAGTAGACGTTTGCGTATTACTTTCGTTTCTAATGCTTTACTTTTGTTAATGAGGACTCGTTGGTGTGCAATTTATATCAGACTTTAATAAATGCGACCTTATAAAACCTGGGTTTATCCTTATTACAAACCATCGCAGTAATATTTTGGCCAAAATATAAAACCCTCCAGGTAGGATTTTCTTTTTTTTGGGGCCATTAAGCTGTTAAACGCATTAATAATTTAGCTGGGATGTGTATTTCCATAGTATTAAGGTCTGCGTCGGAAGCCGCTGAAACGGTCATTTGTTGAGAAAATGCACGCGACTGGAATGAAACTGTTATTGTTTTTCATTTGTCGTTGACAACTCAGTAGCTAAACTACAAACTTTTGAGCCACCTCGTGAAACCAATTTTAGGGCACCTTCGTAATTCGTTGATCGACCAGGTGCTCCGCATACATTTCAATTTGACAACACACTTTCGGGTTTACTCGAACTTCGAGGGACACCGAACCAAATTTTATGGGACTGTGTTGAACATTTTTACCTACCCGTTGATAAAAAAATGAAAAAATATCGCCTTTCCCACACGCGCGAAGGAAAATATTGTAGAATCTACACGTTTAAGTGTTCACTCCGGATAACGAGAAAATTCAATGAAAAAGGAGCCTAATCACCTGTTACGAAGCAACTTGGCTTCAGTTTCAAGTAAACAAAGAGCGTTTGCAATTCTACCATAAAATATCGCTTTTTATGAGAGATTTGGTTTCTACGTTTTTTGATGGAGAATAATGAAAGTAAATAAATATTTTTCTCCTTCCATGTAATGTACCGCGGTGCTTCAAAAAACTCGGTCGCGGCGCAATAGTGAGCGCCGACACATCGGTGGCAGGAGCACTAGTTTAATCACCATTATCACAGGTAGTCTGTCCGTAGACAGGTCCGTGATTATTCATGGTTAAACCTGGTTCTCCATATACTCCTATTTTCCACTGTCCTCATCATATCCCTATAACTTTCTTTCCCTTTCAAATTGCCTATTACCTGAAACCTTTTTCTACCTCTTTCCCCTTTTCTGTTTAGTTTTCCTTATAACACCTCTTTGATCATACTCTCTCTCTCCTCAGGTAATGTCCAACCCAGTTTGCCTTCCACTTTCTAATATTCTGTATAATAATTCGCTTCTCTCCTACTCTTCGTAGCCCTTATCGTTTTCCATCCAAGACCGCATTTTAAAGCCTTCCAAGTATTTGATGTCATTTTTCCTTAGCGTCCATGTTTCTGCCCCGTATAAAGTTATAATCCATACACAGCATTTTATGAACTTCTTTCGGATACCATCCCTTTTATTCCCCTTAAGTAGGTGTTTCTTTCTTCAGAAAGCCGCTTTTGCTTTTCCTATTCTAGTCCTGTTCTCACCCGTAGATTTTGCTTCCCTTGCTATTATGCTTCCAAGGTTTTTATCGTCTGAAACTCGTTCTAAAGGCTTTCCTCCAATACTTACGTTCAGATACTCTTCTTTGCCTTATATTCGAATGAACTTGGATTTTTCTGTATTTTTTTCCATACCGTATTTTCTACCTGTTAGTAATTTATTTTCTTGAGTTTTCTGGAGGACAAAGAAGACGAACTGGTTTAATATAACATGTAAATATACATGAATCCACAGGGAATGCTGAATTTCTTGTTCCCCCCGCGATCGCGGACTCTTCTACTGGATTGATGACCGTTTGCTACAAACGCCGAGTAAATGAAAATGAAGAAATTAAAGAAAATCTCCGTTGTTCATTTAAAATGCCTCCTTGAATACTGTGGCATGTAACCAAAGGACGCGTTCCAAAACGTGATTCCCTGTATGTTTGATGAGAAAAATAGGGGTTAAGACGTTGGCGAGCGTTTTGTGACATGTGCGTACTATTTTAAAACCATTTAATGCAAAATAAGTGGAAAAATTAAATACAGTAGTACAGTATGCGATCTCGCTCATACGCGACTGACCCCCCTGAGTTTTTTTTATAAATTTTACCGCAATCATGGGCCCTAAGAGAAAAATAAGTGTTGGCGCTAGTGGTGCCGATAGTGAGGAGAAGAAGAAAATTCATACTGTGGGAACCATTGAAGAAAAAGTCACGATTTTAGACTTATTAAGAAGTGGCGTCTCAAACTCGGATGTAGCGTAGCGGTTCAACATGAACGAATCTTCCGTGCGTTCTATCAAATTTCGTGAAAGGGAAATACGCAATGCGTTGGAAGAAAGTGCACCAGCGAACATGGTTTATAGGAGTTCGTGCAGTTTTACCTCATTATATGTACAATAGTTTTCTAGAACCGCAACAGAGGCGAATTCGCACTTAAGCGGGGTTACCAGGAACCTAACCCTCGCGTACTTTGGGACCCTACTGTAAAATAAACAGTCAGCTCTCCTGAGATTATCATGGAACTTGCGTTTGGAGCTGTGTGTCGAATGAGTGATGCTACGGTGGCATAAGTTGCTGATTTATGCAGTGTTGGTTCTCCTTTCAATATTGTTGCATAAAATTAAAAAAAAAGGTTCATCGATAGAGGCTCATTAACGTTAGTAATCCAATAACTGATGTATATATGACAAAAGCTAAATTTAATTAGAATTCTCAGAAAAAAAATATCACTGACAAGAAAATATACTTTCTTTCTCATATACGTAGTAGGTACCTATATTGAGAAGGTATTGTAATCGTGAAAAAATTCGACTTCGAGATTTTGATGAAAATACACGATACAGGTATCCCTGAGTCCATAAAAGTGGTTTTCGCCATGCCGTCTGCCTATCTGTCTGTCGGCCTGTTCGCTGTTCTAGGGCCCAAACACGTACATAAAATCGAATGATATCTTGCATTTGTGCAATATATCATCTTTTGCTGATCCTTTTTCATAAAAATTATACTGTACAAAAATAAAGGGTAGGTTATTCTAGGCGATTTTGCGAAAAAAATTATTTACTCAAAAATGGCTAAAGAGAATTTGATTAAAATCTATCTTATTATAAAGCCTGATGTTATAAATATAATATTCCGTAAGCAATATGTCTCTTAAATTCACTATATGGCGTCCAGTGGCATTAAAATATACACTAAGCTAGCTTATCTAAGCCCTATGACGCCACGCCTCCACCGCGATCAACTCAAAATCTTATTACCGCCTAAATGGTTAAAATAAATCGAAAGATATCATTATATATAGACGTTTCTTACAGAGGAAGATATAACATACTAGTAGAAGGTGCTTGCATACTGCAAGCATTTCATCTCACCTAGAATAAACAAAATTTTTTAGAGAGATATTTCATCATGGGAAATATTTCTTTAATTCAAATGATTTCTCCTGGGGACCAAAATTCTTTTTTTCCTTATGGAACAATAATGGTGTAAAACAATTGCTAATTTTTGCAATTTTATGAATATTATACGTTTTCCACATTAGGTTAATAATTCCTCACATTTATGCCACATTTTAAATTTGTAGCACATTTAGAAGTGAAATAATATTTATGTAATTGTTTAAATTTAAATAATTTTTAACGGCCTCAATAAGAATTTCATAGATACAATGAAATATTTATTAGTTTAAATTGACTAAACTCTAATTAACTTGAAAATTTCAGCTCTCTAACTCACACTGTAGTATCTAAACATTTACCTATTTGTTTAAACTTTAAGAATTTTAAACTGCCAAACAAATCAAAATATCAAAATTTTTATAAACCTTATTTCGTTTTTCTACAATTCCTATTTCTAAAAAAATTTCAGCTCCGTAAAACATACGGTAATACATAAACGTTAAAAATTTCTTTAAACAATTGCGAATTTTCAGCGGTCGCATTCTTGCACTTTTTCAAGATTTTTGTTTTTTGTAGTCGGTTTTGCACAACATCCTACCTAGGAAAAAAATTTCGAATCTCCTGCTCATCTGGAACTGCCTAAACATTATTATCCTCCTCCTCTACAATCAACGTTTATATATAATGACTGGTAGTTGGTGCTTGCATCCTGCAAGCATTTCATCTCACCTTGAAAAAACATTCATTTTTCAGACAGACATTTAATCATTACAAATATTCTTTTAATTCTAAATATTTCACCTCCGCAGCGATTTTCGTTTTCCCCACATGAAAAAATAATAGTTTAAAACAATCCCCAAATGTTGTAATTTAAATTTTTTTAAACTTTCTCCAATATGGGGTACTATTGCTACATATTATAGCCAAATTTTAAAGTTGTTTCACTTCTAGAAGTAAAATAATATTTTTATAATTGTTTAAATTTAAATAATTTTTAACGGCTGCCACAATTGATATATATGGTAAATTTAAAATGTGAATTTGTGCAAATTCACTGCCCTGTAAATAATTTGAAAATGTCAGCTTCCTAGCTCATCCCGTAGATCCTTTACAGTTATCTATTTTTTTAAATTATAAGAATTTATAACTGCCAAACAAAACAAAATGTCAAAATTTGTATTATCCCTATTTCGTTTTTTTAAGAATTCTACTTATAAAAAAATTCAACTCCGTAGCACATTTGGAAATACATAAACCTTGAAAAATTGTTTAAGTAATTGCGAATTTTTAACGGCCGCATTGTTGCATTTTTTCAAGTTTTTCGTTTTTTCTAGTCGGTATTGCACAAAATCCTACATAAGAAAAAAATTTCGAATTTTCAACACATCTGGAAGTGCCTAAACATTTGTATCCTCCTATATATATGTTTTCATTATATATCGACGTTTCTTAAAGAGGAGGAGGATATAACATACTAGTAGTTAGTGCTTGCACTCTGCAAGCATATCATCTAACCTTGAAAAAGCATTCATTTCCCAGACAGATAATTCAACAATACAGATATTTTTTTAATTTTAAAGATTTCACCTACACAGCGATTTTGGTTTTTCCGTTATGCAAAAATAATAGATTAAAACAATCCCGAAACATTTCAATTTTAAGAATTTTATACTTTCTCCATTATGGGGTACTAACGCTACACATTACTGCCAAATTTTTAAAGTTGTACTACTTCTACAAGTGAAATAATATTTTTTCAATTGTTTAAAATTTAAACATTTTTTACGGCCGCCGCAATATGTTTATGGAGAGATTCAAATGTTTATTTGTGCAAATGCACTACTCTGTACATAACTTGAAAATTTCAGTTTCCTAGCTCGTGCCGTAATGTCTAAACAGTTATCTACTTGGTGAATTTTTCTCGGGTTTCCAACCGGGTTGTCTCAGAGATTTCTTCCGACGTTTCGGCGACTAGCTCTGTCGCCATCTTCAGGGATCCTGAGTGCCAAGGAGATTTCTGTGGAGGTTTATATACCTGCCGGGGGATGACAGCAGGTCGGTGATTGGCTGTTGTATGGAGCAGTCCTATTGCCAGCCAATAGGACTTAATTTGTTTGGCAGATAAAAATTATTAAAGTTTAAACAAATAGGTATATATTTAGATACTTTAAAGCAAGATAGGTAGTTGAATTTTTTTTTATTTAGAAAATATTCCATACTAACGAATACACATTTCAGTGTATCCATGAAATTGTTATTGCGGCCGTTATAATTTATTTAATTTTAAACAATTTGATAAATGTTATTTTACTTCTTAATGTGTTACAATTTTAAAATTTGGCGGAAATGTGTGGCATTATTAAACTAATGTGGAAAATTTATATTACTCCTAAAATTGTAAAAATTAGTGATTGTTTTTACTCTATTATTGTTCCATAAAGAAAAAACGAAAATCGGTCCAGAGGAGAAACCTTATGAATTAAAGAAATATTTCCCATGATGAATTATCTCCCTGAAAAATGATTTTTTTTTCAAGGAGAGATGAAATGCTTGCAGCATGCAAGCACCTTCTACTAGTATATAATGATAGACGTTCCTTACAGAGGAGGATATAACATATATTTAATATACATATAACAGGAGGATACTAATGTTAAGGCACTTCCAGATGAGCTGGAGATTCGAAATTTTTTCTTATGTGGGATTTTGTGCAAAACTGACTAAAAATACGAAAATCTTGAAAGAGTGTAACAATGCGGCCGCTCAAAATTCGCAATTGTTTAAAAAAATTTTCAAGGTTTATATATTTCCGAATGTGCTTCGGAGCTGAAATTTTTTTTAGAGTTAAGATTTGTAAAATAACGAAATAGGGATTATATAAATTTTGATATTTTAATTTGTTAGGCAGTTAAAAATTCTTAAAATTTAAACTAATAGGTAAATGTTTAGACACTATGCGGTAAGTTAGGGAGCTGAAATTTTTAAATTATTTAGAATTTTGTCAATATAAACGAATAAACATTTCAATGTATCCATGAATTTGTTATTGCGGCAGTTAAAAATTATTTAAATTTTAACATTTAGAAAAATATAATTTCACTTCTAATTGTGCTTTAAATTTAAAATTTGGCATAAATGTGTGACATTATTAATCCAATGTGGGAAATATATATTATTCCTAAAATTGTAAAAATTAGTGATTGTTTAACTCCATTATTTTTCCATAATGAAAAAACGAAAACTGATCCCTAGGAGAAATCTTTAGAATTTAAGAAATATTCCTCATGATGAAATATCTCTCTGAATAATTAATGTTTTTTCAAGGTGAGATGAAATGCTTGCAATATGCAAACACCTTCTACTAGTATGATAACATACAAATAACAGGATGATACTAATTTCCTGCCCAAACTACTAGAGTTGGAGAGCTGAAAGTTTCAGTTTTTGTAGATATGATAGAGAAACTTACAGATAAAATGGGACTTTTCACCTAAGTGACATGAGTTCGACTCCAGAAATTCCGAAATTTGCGTTTTTTCCCATAAGAAAAGCATTGCGCCATTTTTGTAAATTAATTTTGGGCACTTGCCTTTAAGCTAGAAAAATGAAATTTTCAGTGATGCTAGACGGCCGCAATATCTATTATTAATTATTGTTAGTTTTGCTTACAGTGTCTTGGGTCCGACTCCAGATCCCCCGGAACATCTCCCATAAGTTAGCATGGGAAAAAGTTATCCCAGTGTGTAGACCAATCTAATAGATTTAGGAAGCTGAAATTTTCCAGGTTTATAGAATTTTTCTCATAACCAAATATAAAAATCGAAATTTTCAAAATTGTTAATTTAAAGGGTTGCTTTAACTCCATTTGAACATTAAAGTTTAATAATTTTTATCTTGGAAACTATATGCTGTAGGTTCAAGTTTTTGAAATCATTTTGTAGAAAACTATACATAAAAAAGAAGAAAATTTTGAAAAAGTAAAAGAATTGATCACTAATAATTCGCAAATGTTTAAACATATTTTTGAGGTTTATGTATTACCAAATGTGCTACGGATCTGAAATTTTTTTTTATTGGTAGAATAAAAAAAAAACGAAATAGGGATTATATATATTTTGATATTTTAATTTGTTTGGCATTTAAAAATTCTTAAAATTTAAACAAATGGATAACTGTTTAGACATTACGGGATGAGCTAGGAAGCTGAAATTTTCATGTTATGTACAAGGAAGTGCATTTGCACAAATAAGCATTTGAATCTCTCCATAAACATATTGCAGCGGCTTTTACAAATGTTTAAACATAAAACAATTGGAAAAATACTATTTCACTTCTAGATGTACTACACCTTTAAAATTTGGCAGAAATGTGTAGCATTAGTACCAAATAATGGAGAAAGTATAAAATTCTTAAAATTGCAATGTTTTGGGATTGTTTTAATCTATTATTTTTACATAAGGGAATAACGAAAATCGCTTCGGAGGTGAAATATTTAGAATTAAAATTTTTTTTATGAAGAAATATGAAAAATGAATGTTTTTTTATGTTGAGATGATATGCTTGCAGAATGCAAGCATCAAGTACTAGTATCATATATGTGGATATTATCATTCATAATTGGCACTATGAAGTGCTGAACGATATTGCGCAACAATTAAAAATACTTTATTCGAGGATATTTTGAATCTATTCGATTTACTCAGAAATGCCTTTAAGGATTTTGATTAAAATCCATTCAACCGTACAGCCTGATGTTACAAATAATACTAACTAAGCCATATGTCCCAAAAAATTACTAAATATCGACCAGTGGTATCAAAATATACGCTAAACTACGGTCAACTTTGATTTATAAGCGTTTTTCTTTTATAGGCGTAGAGTCGACTAAACTTATATATGTACGTATATGAGAAAGTTTGTGCAATATATATTGCGCAGTTTGTTGGCGTTGCATACGTCATCCATCTGTTAGCTAGATATGCTTCTTTTACTCAAAATATCGCAAAAATAAAAACGTGGAAATCTACTTCATTGCAATATTAATTTAAGGAATTTCGCCTTTGAATCATTACAAACGACACGGATGCGAAGCAACGCGACGTATAATGAAGCATGCTCTTTAATCGATCGACGTGTGGTGTGTAGCGAGGACGTAATTTATTTTTTTTAAACAAAAAAATAACAAATGAAACTTTGAGTAAATGATATTGAAAGCTGAATAAGTGTCTCTAAATTAAAGAAATATTTTATTTTCCTTTTTCTAACGTTCTCTATTTCATAGAATTGAGTTTAAAATTTTCATATTAATTTACTGTAAGCACATTTCAGTTGAATTTCCAAAGCGTAGGATCATTTAAATTATATTCGAAGTGAACGGGTAAAATGGTATTTTTGTGGAATTTTTATATGAGTTTTACCAATAAGTTCCAGAAAAGAAGAATTTTCTGTATAATGTTCGACAAAACGAGTTGAATTCTAGGAATCTTTTAATGTCTCGTTCGCGTGTGTGCATCATTCCTTTGACCTTTTAAAATCCGAAAAAATGTTTATGTAAATAAGTTTTGTCTTTTGGGACGGGAGTAATGGATTAGCTAGAAATTTCCCGAGGGCAAATTACTCGGATGGGAACGCAAGTTTAATATCAGAATACTGTTAGAAAAAATCAGCATGACGTGACATGGACGTACAAATAAAATGAGGATCAAAATTGGCTATTGATTTCGTATACTCGAAAAATACGTGCAAAAAGCAATGTGAAATAACGATCCAAGTTTAAGTTGATCTAGATTCAAGATCCATCGCCGTAAAATGGAGTTGGAAGTTAGAAGCATACAAAAATATAATTTGTTGCTTCCATTTCCTGTTAAGGACTAATAAACTAATTTTTTTTTCCGCGAACATTGACGTGTGTAGGGATAATTTAAATAGTGCGTTCTGAAGAATATCGGGAAAATTCTCTTACGGTGGACTTTGACGGTATTAGTTATTAAATACTTCATGAAAATTCACATAAATTTTATAAATATAATAGACGAGGCTGAGACTTCATGCAGTTCCATAATCAAAAGACATGAACAATACTAGATAGTATTTTTATTTGTGCTATTAAACATGCTAATTTCCACGGAATCTGTGGGGGGGAGCGGGGAAAGGAGAGGGGAAGAGTGGAGTGAGGGAGAGGGGAAGGGAGGGAGGGGGAGAGGGTGGGAGGGGAGAGCGAGGGAGGGGGAGAGGGAGGAGGGGGAGAGGGATGGAGGGAGAGGGTGAGTGAGGGAGAGAGTGAGTGAGGGAGAGGGGGAGTGAGGGAGAGGGGAGTGAGGGAGAAGGGAGTGAGGGAGAGGGGAGTGAGGGAGAGGGGAATGAGGGAGAGGGGAGTGAGGGAGAGGGGGAGAGATTGATTGATTTGGTCATTATTTGTGGCGAGATTGAGACTAAGACGTCCCATCTTCCACCTGACCCCAGGAAGAGGGAGAGAACTGGAGAGGGGGAGGGGGGGATGGAGGGAGAGGCGAGGAGGGAGAAGGGGGAAGAGAGAGGGGGTGTGAGGGAGAGGGGAGGAAGGGAGATGGGGTGCGAGGGAGAGGGGAGTGAGGGAGTGGGGTATAATGGAGAGGGGAATGAGGGAGAGGGGGAGTGAGGGAGAGGGGAATAATGGAGGGGGAATGATGGAGAGGGGAATGATGGAGAGGGGAGTGAGGGAGAGGGGAGTGAGGGAGAAATGAGTAAGGGAGAGGGCAGCAAGTGTTTTGTTTGTATTTCTGGCTAATCAACCTCTTGGATTTTTTTAGCCACAACTTCATACACACCAGACATACTCACAGGGGAGAAAGGAAATTCGATATAACTGCCTAACGACCCTTCCGAAGAACGGAGCACTAACGAGCGTGGTTTGCTAAAAGCACACAAGTAGAGGACGGGATGATCGGGGGTTGAATAATCCGATCTTCGTCAGATTCAAACCTGGGACCGCTGCGTGGAAGGCCAACGCTCTAACCATTCCACTACCCTGCGTAAGGCAACGAGGATGGGAAACAGATAAACAGACAGGGCTAAGAATAAGATAATATTCAAGGGATGAATTGTGAGACAGAGTTTTGAGGGAGGCAGAAAGAAGAGAAAGTGTGGAGGAGGCAGAGGATAAGAAGTGTATTATAGAGGGTGAGGGGGAGAGTAGAGGTGTCACTCAGACTGTTCGCATCGGTTCAATAATATAATAAAATTCAGAACCGATTAAGAGCATTTAAAATATTAAATATGTAAATAGTCCTCTAATGCGTAAATATTATTTCAATTTGGAGCGAAAACATCAGTATTTTAACAATGGAAATATTTAAAAACTTTACAGATGTACCTGTCATCCATAGTACATACATACATCAAGTCATTCGACGATGACGTCATCGATAAAATGCATTCCTAGACTTTACGGTTGTACTTTTTTGCGATTGCTCTACCTCGTGTGTGTGTGAAAGTATTTGTTTATTTTGTAATTACTTAGATAAATGTATATATTAAAATACCATTCGAATTTATATGTGTAACATATGTTAAACTACTATTTCTAAGCAAAACAGGTATAACTTTAATGTTACCATTCAAAGTAGCCAATAATTACAGTTTTCTCATGTAACAAAGAGTAATGTCGGCGGTAGATAATAGACCACCCAAGCCGGAAATATGTTAGGGGAAGGGTCAGATTAAGGAAGCAGTCTTGGAATCTTGGGGTTTTACATCCCCCTGTGGAAGGGCAGCAGCTTGCACAGTATCTCTGTAGGTTGTGATCATGTGGATCTGAACAGCTCCAGATGGGTAATCACTCTTGTGAAACTGCGATGAGGAAAGGAAGGGAAAACTGCCTCATTACATTTCCTATGAAAGGGCTGAAACCTACAAATATCTCAATGTATCTCTTTGAGGAAAAATTTTTCTAAAGTAAAATAGTTTCCCAATCAGATCTCCCGGTGAGGACTACCCTAGGGGATTCACAGATGAAATTTAACATTAATAGGAATAAAGCAATTAGCGAGAAATTAAGAATAAGCACATGGAATGTTAGGACTATGAATTCAGTGGGGAAACTAGAGAACTTAAAAATGTAAATGAGAAGGAATAATATAGGTATAGTAAGTCTTAGTGAAATTTGTTGGGAAAAAGAAGGTGAGATAAATTCAGACGAATTTAAGATTATTACTCTGGAAGAGAGAAAAAGGAAAGGGGAGTGAGGATTTTGATGAGAAAAGAGATAGCTGATACCAGATGGATTACATACTAGTCAATGAAAGATTTTGAAATAGCATTTAATGTGTGAATACACAACCAGGAACAGATATCAAATCCGACCACAAAATTTTGGTGGCAAATACATATACTGAAGAGTGATAAGAAAAACGTGAGAGTTAACAAGAAATGGAACTTAGAGTAACTATTTAAGAACAAGTAAGCTATCATGACGGAGCTGGAGGAAAGGTTGGGGAGGGGGGGAGAGCCGAAGAAAATAAGAACAATGTAAATGAGAAGTGGAGGTACAACCATAGTAACATTAAAGATGTTATAAAAAGAAGTTAGGAATGATAACGAGTGTAAGAAACAAAAAACCCTGGGTCACAGCAGCCATGCTGAAAAAATGGAAGAGAGGAGAAAGTGTAAGAACATAATCACTGAAGAAGGCCAAAAAAGTACAAGGACTTAAATAATGCTTTAAGAAGGGAAAAAGATAAAACCAGAGAACAGTAAATAAATGAGAAATGCGAGGAAATTGTCGAGTGCGAATGAATTTGTAGAACAGACAACATGTATAGCAAAGCAAGGAAACTATTCAAGAAAAAGGCAAGCAAAATAATCATTTGTGCCTTTTCTAACGACAGCTATTGTCGTAATTCTAATTCTGAAGTTGAAGAATAATTTGTGGATGAAAAAGCTTCGATTGAAATGCTAAGTGATTACAACACCTATTACTTATTTTAAGTTATTGAAATAAACAGTGGATTAGCTCCTAAAGGGGATAAAACTATAAAAAATACGCGCCTGGAGCTCTACCACAGCTGGTTGTGTAGAAACGAGCTCACAACACTTGATATTAAGACTGCGCGCGGCCTGCGTTTCACAAAAAAACGCTCATTTTCTGCTATACCATCGCAGTAGAAAAAAACTGCCAAGAAACCTTCTTGTAGGAAATTTTATTTTCTACAAATTTGTTTAGGTCAGTATCGCTGTAGATTTTACCGCTTCCGAGCTATTCGCGAATGGCCAGTCGCGGGTCGTGTCCCGGTGGCCATTTTGGCGCAATAGCGGCCGACGCGTACACGAAAGGAATGTCCACTTTTGATATGTACAGCCGGTTACACACTACCATTTTTCTCGTAATTTTTCTTGAACAAGAAACCGATTTAAACACGTTGTGCGCGTGAGCACGCATGGCTTCAGTGAAAAATGATACAAAAATGATGGAATCCAGTCAGTCCTAATTTTCATCATTTGAAAATGACAATAATTTATAGATTGCCTTACAAAATTCAGGAATTACAGCACTAATTGTAATTGTAGGGATTCTATAAGAGAACCGTAAACTATAAAAAGTCTTTCCTGTACCAATTGTACGTATATTAACTAATAATACAAAAATTCAAATTAATGACCTTATTTATGCGGATATATTCTCCAGTAGAGTAGTATTTTGCGGCCTAATTTTATTCTTAACTAGTACCATAAATTTATCAAATGTTGATGAATCCATCCTTAGCTAGTTTTTATAACTTTCCATATCTTCTTCGAGCAATTCATAGTGAGCCATGTCATCACGATGAAGAATCCATGGCTTTATCTATCATCCTCGATTTTTCCATCTTTTATGTTTAGCTGTTCTTCTTTGCCTAATCTTAGCAATAACTAACGTGCATGTAGCTACTGAAAGCCCACATAACAACGTCTAATAATCCTTGTCACCCATTCTCGCTTCTCGAGATAATTAAAATGCAACCTTCACCGGGCTATAAGTTTATTAGCTAACAAGGAGACATGTTTGTCGCCGATTTGGTTGAAACTTTGTGAGAATGTGAAAACCTCTTAGGGATGAAAAATGTAAAAGCAAGAAGATTCTCAAGCATTCGTGACATATTCGCGATGATATTTAGCGAGCGTTCTATAGGTATGCCGCAAACATAATAACATGCCCTGATTTCGGCCACGCACGGAGGGGAAGTTCCTCCGTCACGGAGGGGAAATATCCTCGGTCATCTTGACTTCCCCCACCCCAATAGTAGCCCATCTTTCACCTCCTTAGGTTGTCAGTTCTCACTATTTACAGTTGCTGCCTAGGGGATTTTTGCAACTATTTGTAAACATTGTACTTAGAAAAGGACCGAGACAGCGATAGCCCGTGCGGTAAGGAAGGGCGTGAGGGGAGGGTTCCAAGTGGAGTGAGGGATTAGGCCACACCCACTGTACGCCAAAATGTTCTTTTGATCGCGGTAGACCTATAGCGTTCTAATGTATACCATATTATGAAATCGTTCAAGATCAGGCGGTGGCCTATGTTGCTAAGTCCTCGGTTGCTGAACTCAGGATCCCTGAAGATGGTGAAAGAGCCAGTCGCCAAAACGTCGGAAGAAATCTCCGAGACAACCCGGTTGGAAACCCGAGAAAAGTTCAACAGGAATATAGTACTTATTGATAAGGTACCTCACAGGAAGTTAATAACGAAATTAGAAACCTTAGGCGTAAATTCTAAAATCGTTAGTTGGATCCGTGAATTTTTAAATCATAGGAAGCAGATGGTTGTGATAGATGGGAAATCTTCGAACTTAGTGGAGGTTGTCTCTGGCGTTCCACAGGGTAGTGTAATTGGTCCGTTATTATTTCTAATTTATATAAACGATATCAGCTCAGTAGTCAGAAGTAAAATTAGGCTTTTCGCGGACGACACCGTCATCTATAGAGAAATAAGCAATCCGGAAGACCACCAGTATCTCCAAAATGACCTAGAAGCTATTTCTGCATGGTGTAAGGAATGGCAGTTAGAGATAAACCAAAAAAAAAGCTGCGTCATCAACTTCTGGAGAACCAAGAGTATCTCGTTGAATAATAATTATTCGTTGGACGGAGTAGAGATTCCAGTTTCAGACTCGATTAAATACCTCGGAGTCACGATCCATCGTGATCTCTCGTGGGACACCCACATTCGCCGATTGATAGGTGCCGCTAACAAAAAGCTGGCCTTTATAGGGAGAATAGTTCAAAATAGCTCCGAAAAAGTGAAAGAATTATGTTATTTATCCTTGGTTCGACCGCAGGTCGAATATGCTTCAGCTGTGTGGTATCCTTACGAAAAGGGACTCACTAACGAGATAGAAAAGGTTCAGCGCAGGGCAGCTAGATTTGTAAAGAGGAATTACGATAGTAAACAAAGCGTAACATCATTAATAAAAAATCTGAAACGGACATCGTTAGAGGAACGTAGGCTGCAGGCTAGAATTAAACTACTGGAAAAATTTATGTCGGAGGGACTAGCAAATGAGGTTGTAGGACTTATCAGAAGCCCGACGTATCTCGGAAGGCAGGACAGTGAGGAAAAGATTCGCGAGATCGACTGCAGAACGGAGCGATATAGAGGATCGTTTTTCCCTAGGACGATAAGAGACCATAATAGAAAAAGATAACGTAGGAAAACTATGAACCCTTGGTGCACTGCACCCCCTGCCATCCACCGAAAAGGTGACTTGCAGGGTATAATGTAGATGTAGATAGATAGAGGTATAAAAGATGCTTCCGGAAAGAGAGAATAATGGTGGCAGCAATTTAGCTGAAACCTGTCTTTGGACAGCAGCATGATGATGATGATAAAATTAAATTGGCAATAAAAGCGAACAGGCTGTTAGTAAATTTGGTGCGAAGGCTAGTAAATTTGATTGGACCCACGGGGTGAATGCTAGTTAGTACAGGGGGGGGGGAGAAAAATGAGAGAATTTAAGGTAAAGAGGAGAGAGTAATGAAAGTGTAATTGAGACGAGAAGCGGTGAGAAAAAGGCAATATGAAGGCGAGAAATGAAGCTAGTGAAAGCGTTAGGGGCAAAGATTGATGTGTCTGGCAGCGGTTGAGACAGGTAAGCCCTAATCACATCTAAACCCATCACGGCAAAAATTCTTAAGTCCATAAACAAATACAATTTTGCAATGAAAAGAAATATAACGGGTATAGCAGGAATGATGTATAACTAAATGTACAGAACAGTAGAAAGAGCTTACACTTAATGGGAAAAAGCAAAACATTAAATTTACTCTTAACGATGGTAAAAACCCTCTTGCTGGAAAACACCCAGAGGAATGGGGAGGGGTCAAAAATCCCCGCAAAAACGTACTGCAGTAACAAAACTATTTCAGATTTTATGGCTGTACTTCATTAAGAAATGTACCTGTTAGTGTATTAAAGACAGACTTTGATCTTAAAGAGGGTAAGTTTCAATACATTAATGATAAGGCATTATGCTAAAGCAATATAGGTAAATTGAGATGTGGAGAGAATGCGAGAGATGAAGGACGAGAGATTGAAATGAAGAAAGGAAGAGAGTGAAATGGAGAAATAAAGAGAAAGTGGCTTGAAGGGAGAGAGAAAGGAAAAGAGAGAGATACGGCTTAAGAAAGTGGCTGGTAGGTATATTTATGGATGAGGAGAAAGGTGCAGATAAATGGAGAATGGAGAGAAGTGAAGAACTGAAGAGGCGGAGAGAGGGAAAGTTGGGTGGTAACAAGAGATTATAAGGAAGATGAAAGTAATGGTTAGGCGGGAAAGAGAAGGATTAAGGGAAAGCAGTGAAAGTATATAACAGGAGGAGTAGGAAAGAGAGAAGATACGAGAAGTCAGGAGCATCGTTATTCGGACGGTTGGGAAGGTTACTCTCTTCGGGCAATTCTCGTTTTCAGCGAGAGAAGGAATGGTTGGAAAAGTAATCATTCGTAGGGAGTTCCTCAGCTTCTTTAAAGATGAAGGTTGTGCTTAGATTGCGCCTCTCTCTCTTTATTCTTCTCTTCTTATTCCTCTCTATTCCCGTCCTCCCTATTCCTTTATCTCTCATTTTCTTTCTCTCCCCATTCCTCTCTATTCATCTCTTCCTCTCTCTTTAGCCCTTTCTCTCTCCATTTCTGTTTATTTCATTCAGCATTCTCTCCCCATTTCTCCATTTTCTCCCACTCTATTAATCTCTCTATTCCTCTCTCCATTCCTCCCTCTCTATGCCACTTTCGCTCTCTCCTTGATCTTCCTCCATCTATGTTTCTTACCTTCTTTCCCTTTCTTGCTCTTCCCCTCTTCTGATCTCTCGTTCTCCCTCTCTCACTCGCTTTCCCCTTCTCTCTTTCTTTTCTCTCCATCTCTTCCCCTCCATCCTTCTCTCTTCCTTCCATTCCCTCGCTTTATCCTATCCACTCCTGTAAATGTGTGAATACGGGAGACTTGGAAGTCGTTCCCACCCTTAAGGGTATTTGGAATCCAAATGGTGAAGGTTTCTTCCTTGCTTTGCTCCTTTCTACCCAACACACACATGCGCACACACTTGAGTTCTCCCCCTCACTTTCTCTTTATCTCCTATTCCACTTCTAACGCGTATTCATTCTTCCTTTGCAATTCAGAACACTTCTCAAAGATAAGGTTTTCCCTCCAAACCCTGTATTCCCTTCAAACCCTGTATTCCCTTCTATCGCCTTAATGTTTCCTGCAATTGAAGTGCGAGTAATGTTTGGGTGTTTCCGCGTGTAAGATCACGCTGCCTTTTATGTATGCGTCGGCGTTTCTTCGGTCTGATTCTACTGTTTTTTTCTTATTTGTATGTGTCTTAAGAGTTTCTGAGCATTTTTTGTAAGCAGCGCTACATATTAGTTAGTTAAAAAACGATAAGTGTTGTAAATTCGAGTCCAATTGAAATTTTAAAGCACATAGTGTTCACTGGTCCCAATTTCCTTGCGGTGCGAGGCTTAACTGGAATACGATATTTGGATTCCGTGATAATTATTCCGCTGACACTTACTTAAGTTTTCCGGTCTTACCGGATGAAAAACTATGATAAAAACTTCACGAAAACTACTTTAAATATGAATTTGTTGTATATGAGATACTTATTAATAACATGTACATGACTACTATATTTATATATGAATATTTTAATCTTTTATATGGCTTAGCATTAAAGAGCGGCATTAATTCACTCAGGAAAACTTGGAACAAATTGGAATTTGATTCAGGGAGCCTTGGTTCTTAAGCCCACATCCTTCGCCAACTCCACTCTTATTAAAACCCGAAAAACCCTGGTTATTATGTGTTCATTGCACGAAGTGAACGCATATAGGGGAGGTCGTTTTCGTCCAACCGTATGTTAAACCTCGGCAACCGCTGGACGTATTTTGATGAAATTTGGTATTAAGGTGTTTTGCTAAAATGAGTCGACCGATTCTAATTTATCTAAAAATCGGACAATAATGACGACAACTATAAAAGAAGGCCAACAGGTATTTTACAACATGCCTCGCTTGAATCTCGTTAATTTCTCATCAGAGCGAAAAATATTGAGAACATTTTGATATATCAAAGAACGCATTTGGAAACTCTCTGTACTTTGACATGGAGTACACCTTTCCAATCTCGTTTAATAATTGATCGTACCTCTTGCTACTTTAATTTTCGAATTTTCTACATTATCACACGATTTTATGTGTATAATTTTGTTGATTTAATTTGAAGTATGTCGTTGGTAATAGTATCGTGCATTTGATTGTTTTTTTTTTTATTTTTTAAACTTACTTCACCATAAGTTTCTTTCTCATACCTTTATAAAATATTCGAATTTTACCAGAAAATAAAAATAACCCGATCACTGACTGCTAGAAGAGTTATGACCGCATGCTTACCTGCACACGGTGGAAGCAATCGCGATTTATTTGTTTCCGAAGAATTTTCAGTTTTCAAAGTGGAAACTTTTAATAAAATCTGAAAGAACGCAATTTCTCATAAGCAACAATAAGGAATTTAACATTTATTCGATAACATGCCAACTTGGGAGAAACGCAGCTATACGATTCTTTGGATTATTAGCGTCGCTATTTATATTTTCAACGAATGAAAGGCATATATATATATATATATATATATATATATATATATATATAATACATAATTGTGTTTGCCGCGAAGAGTTGCAGCGGAAATCGGATAGCTGAACTGTATAATGGACAAAAATTGACGCGATTTATTTAAACGTTATTTTTTATGCTACCATCACGCGCAATTCTGCAATCTAATCCAATATTTGACGCTCCGATGAGCAAACAGAAAGGATAAAATTAATCACTCATCCGTTAAATTAGGCTTCATCTGGTGAGAAATAAACAATCTTTGCACTCGTCTTTATCGCGACCTAAACATTATTATTATATGTAGCTTTTTAATATATTGAATCGGTCGATGGAACTATTTTTCCTCTAAATGTGTCGAGTAAAAATGGGCGGAAAATATTTAAAGCCTTAGTTTTTAAATTAAAGTTCAGTTTAGAGCGGTTGAACATTTTATGGCTACGTTAAGATATTTATTTCGATTGAGAAAATATTAAATGTTCCGCGCTAAGACATTATAATTTTGACGAATTGTATCTTATTGAAAGTTACGCAAATTAAACTGCATATTCAAAACACCCATAAATTTGTACTCGGGATTAATCATTGAAATTTAAGAAATTATATATTTTGAAGATTTTAAAAAATATTCTTATTAATTTTTAATTTCTGAGGTTAATTATTGTTGAATCACAATAATTTTAATTTTATGATATCCCTGTTGTCTTAAATTGGCATTTATATAATGATTATAGCATTATTCCCAACCGATCGTGTTGTGCTGTTTGAAAGTTTCTTTGATTTGCATAAAAGCTATGGTGGAATTTCTAAATAAGGAGAAGATATTATTGATCTTGCTAGCCTCAGGAGTAATAATGAAAAAGTGGCCTATATGGAAAAACCGCATAAAATATTTTGTTGCTTAAAGTTTGTAAAGATTTCTTGGTACTGTTTGCCGTGTATAAAGAGGTTTATCTCGAATATTGATTTAGGCACATCATTGAAGAGGTTAAACGTTTTGTGCTATCGAAAACTGGGAAATTCATATTGTATTCTATAATTGATAGTAGCTCAATAACTTTGGCCAAAACTAACAAAAGTGGAATACTCCTTTAGCCAAAACAACTAAGTTGTTTTGGCTAAAGGAGTATTCTACTTTTGTTGATTGTATTCTATGCCAAATAAAATTAATGAAAAATCAATTTGATTTTTATGTATGAGCTTTCGTTGATTTTTGATTCAAACGAATTCGTTTTCATATAACGTGCTAACTTTTTGCTTATTGAATTTCCTTTGAATAAATAGTTCTCGACAGCCAGAAATTGATTTGTAACGCGTATTGTGTACGCAATTTTTTCTTAGCTAGAACGAAACAGTTCCCTAACTCACACATGACGTAGCAATTTGTATTGGATTAATTATTTTTTAAAAGGGTTCCCATTTGCTAAACTCTATACAAAATATGTTATGTTTTTGAAGCCATTGAATCGGTTTTTCCTTTGTGGAGAATTTCACCATTTGTTTCGAAAGCAATTTTATGTTTAATTATTCATTCTAGATGCCAACGTAATAATTTGTTTGAATGTTTTTTAATGATCCATTTTCCATGATTTACCAAAAATGACAGTTGTAAACTATTTATTTATTTTTGACGACAATTTTTCCTTTGCGACAGTTGCACAAGACACATCTGGAAGATAACGACATGATTAAAATAATTTTTAATAAATCTTTGAACAATGACATGGCTTTATTTATTTATGTACATGGATTTGATCTATGGATTAAATATAACTGTTTTGGATTGCATCTCATTGCGATAATACAATCGATTCCTTGAATGATGTATGTCTCTCAGTAGGTACATTTTAATAATAACAACAATTAAAAAAATGAAAATGCTTTCTCTTAACACAACGTCATTCGAATTAATCACGGATGGTGTTTTAATTGGTTAGCATGGGCAAAAAAGAATGTTTGCTGAACAAATTTTTGTGTAGATCTAAAGAGCCAGTCAGTAAAATGTTATATTTTTAGACGTGGAAATGAAATAATCAGAGGCTCAATTTCACCTTGTTTGCTTAATATAAATGATAGTCCAGTTTATTTACCTTCATTAAAGAGGTTTTCTATTTTAAATTATGTCTATTTTTATGTATTACTTCCATATTTATCCTTTTGTTTTCTTGCTCAGTATTTTAATATCTCTTCCATGACAACAAATGCAGGAATCCGAAATTTTACCTGAATCAATTAGATCTAATAAATACTTTAAGGAAGTTGGCGCGAAAGGGTAGCTCCGTAAATGACGTAGAAATTTTATACATAATATTTCTATAGGATTCTCTATGATTTAACACCGAAACATATGAACATTTTCCGGCAGAACGGTTTCTTCTTTCAATTAAAAGTCTTATTTCGATGTTTTTCGAGAGATTTTTTTCTCTGGTACTCGCTTATTTGCCAGAAATTTGATTGCAGCAATTTATACAGGTAGCGCCATTACATCCGGGCAGAAGGATAATTTATCTGGATAAAGTAAAGACCCAAAAATTGATTCCGAATTCACTTATTGTATGTTGTTATCATCCGGAAGTGCAACCATACCAGATTCGTGATAAGCTGAAGGACTGCCTATATCACACGATACACTCTTGACGTATCAGGAATGTCGGCGAAAAATCAAAGGCCAAAAATGTGACATTATGTCGGTTAAGTATCTTTAAAGACTCGCGGGCCGCCGGAATACATTGTACGGCATTTTCTTGCTCCGGGATCGTTCTCTTATAAATTCTCAAAATAATGTGCGTCAGAGATTTTATTTTTAAAACCTAGTCGAGTTTTTAAAAATTGTTTCTCTACCTACTTATATTTCTTCTGCCAGTGTTAGTTAACGTTGGCAGGTATGGTTTTTTTATATTATTATTTTGTGAAATGAATAGTTGCAACTGCAAAGATAACTCCTCACAAGTAGTAGGTCATATTGTTCCCATTAAAATTTTATTTTTTGAATGATATGCAATTTTAGTTTTAATTCATCTCCTTTTCGTCCAATGAAACCTGACATTTCTTAAATTCTAGAGAAGGTGTGACACCACATTAATTGCTTTATGACTCTGACTCAATTGAATGTGTGTGTATATATATATAAACAGCTTACGGAAAAGGAAAGGTAAAATGGATATATGGATGTCAACAAGGTGTTGGGATGAGGGAACCCAGTGAACACTCACCAATCATACGACTTCAGGTTGGCGAGGCTCCGGGGATGTCGAAGCGACACACGTAAAAGAACACTAAAACACAGAAACATCACAAACGTAGAAGCTTTCGGAATTATTCCTTTATCAGCTACAGAGAGAGAACTGTTCTTTTACGTGTGTCGCTTCGACATCCCCGGGGCCTCGCCAACCTGAAGTCGTCTGATTGGTGAGTGTTCACTGGGTTTCCTCATCCCAACACCTTGTTGACATCCATATATATATATATATATATATATATATATATATATATATATATATATACACACAATTGAGTTTATTTCTTTTCTTTATAAATTCTTTAAATATTTTCGCAGTTCCTTAAAATATTTATTGTCATATAACTTATTTGGAATTTATTGAAATATTACAGGTATGAAGCAAGTCATGTGGTGGCCACATCAGATTTAAAAAGTACGTTTTAAAGGTCGAATACCATTGAATTAACGCTGTGATGTTTTTATTTATTTATATAAATTAATATGTTCGATACATGGCTCTGTAATACGGATAAATTTTATGAGGAGTTCATTCGAACATTTCCTTTGAATTATAAGGAAATCATAATAAGTTAAATGGTAACTCTTTCTCCGAGCAATTTAATATCCTCGGTGCTATGGCCAGGACGCATTCAGCACGCCCTGAATAACTTGAGCACTCCGCTACGCCCTTAGAACACGTTTGGCATTTTGAGAAATTTCTCGGTACCGGAAGTACGTCATTAGAAAAATTTAAAAGGCGTGTCTCATTTACGTAACTCCGGTGCATCACTTTTCAAACCCCATTTTTCTCTAGTCCGACTCGTTATTTTTTTTGTCAGTAAAAATAACACTTTCTCGATCTTTTTCGCTCCCTTCCTGAGCCCATTCGTTCCTCCGTGATTTATTCCAACTCAATTAAAAAATCCTTATCCGCGAAACCTCCGCCTTTCCTTTCTCTGTCTCCTCTACTTTGCTCTTGCCCACTTCCTTCCTCCCTCCCCGCCGCCGCTTCCTTCCTCCTAACCTGACCTCCGAAAAACTTCTCAACGTTTCGACCTCCGCGCCGTACCTTTGCCACTTCAGGCAGATGTTCCTTTCTCTTCGCGATCTACGGTCGGTCTTTCTCCATTTTTTTATTCTCCAGGATTTCGCTCTTCGCTCGTCTTTCTTATCATCATTAACCCCCTCTCACTCTTTCCAACGTCAAGGATCGTTTGAGGCCGGATCCTTCAGACAATTTTCAGCCGCTCTTTTCACGTATTCTTTTTTAACGCTGTTTTTCTCGTACTTTTTCGCGTTATTTCGCGAAGAGGAAAGGAGTTTCTCGGAATTTTGTTTTTTTTTACATCGCTGGCCCAGGAATACTTCAAGGATTCAGCGATGGTAATTTTTTGGCGTGTATTATTTTTATGTTATTTCTCTTTTGCATTCACTTCCTTTCTCCCCAGGCTCATGAAAAAGTGATCGATTCGTGAATTAATAAAGCTAATCCGGCGGAAGTCGAATCTCGGCCGAAGTAACGTTTCCTATTTATTTTTCGAATGTGAAGTTTTTTTAAAGCGAATTATCACGACCGAGAAAAGAATCATTTTACTGCTCGAATTAAGGCTTCTCAAGAATGGCTGTCTTTAAAAAATCGACTTCTTCACTTATTTTTTTCTTTTCAAGTTATTATCGATATCTCGCAAGCTTCTGTAGATGTCCCTTATGTTATCGTTGATATCCCGTACAATCCCGTCGATCGATAATCGAGAAATATGGGTCGTCTATCGACGGAAATTATTGTAATAATAAAATTTCATCTTATGCCTGAAATCCCATCGAAAGCTAAAATCTCCAATAACTTTTAAAAGGTTTGGAAAATCAGATATTGTTTCGGCTAAAAACCAGCTGTCTTAATTTTTATTATATTTTATTTATTATATGTGTACTCGTTTTTCTTCCGTTTCATGGCGTCCACGGCTTTTAATTTGTAGTTTCTTATGTTTCCATAAGTCGTCATTACAGGTATTCTGTCCGTAGACAGGTCCGTGATTATTCATGGTTAGACCAGGTTCTCCACATGCTCCTATTTTCAGCGACCTTCCTCGTGTCTTAATAGCTCACTTTCTTCGTTAAGTCGTCTTTCATCTGAAACCCTCCTTTTTTGTCTTTTTCCTTATAACACGTTTTTAATCATGCTCTCCCTCCTAAGGCAATGTCCGATCCAGTTTACCTGCCTCTATATTTTCTATCATTTTTCTTTGGCGACCATGTTTGTGCCCATCCTTCTTTACATTTTCACTCCGAAATCTCCTATGCTGGCATAAGAGGTAGTATATCAACTTCGGATAATATCATATTGATATAATCGTATCGTCCTGTGATTTTTACGGTTTCGCTACAAGTGATTTTGAAAGCTAAGTTCTACAGCGGTAGTACATGACGCTGCTCCAGAAATTATCCAACAATGAATATCGTGGAAAATATTCAACCGCAGAAACAATGAAA
Organism: Tanypteryx hageni; assembly: GCA_028673005.1. Classification (NCBI taxonomy): domain Eukaryota; kingdom Metazoa; phylum Arthropoda; class Insecta; order Odonata; family Petaluridae; genus Tanypteryx; species Tanypteryx hageni. Next base: position 30,363,311 of record CM054114.1, read on the forward strand.
TGACCTGAATTACTATTTGGTCACATCAAAATATCGACGCGTCACGATAAATGGAGGAACTCCCCAAAGTGTTTCATTTAAAGAACGACTTTGATTTTCTGGCCAGAAACATATCTCACAGAATATTTATTTATAAGGAAGAATTTTATTTAGATTTTTACATTTATACATACGAAATTATACAGAAAGTAATTTGTGGAAAAATATCAAATTGCACCCATCCCCTCGTTTTGTACTGCAAATTCCTCGCTGGATTAGTCCGCGAAAAACGAAACCGTGCAAAGTGAAGTTAGAGTACGCGAGGTTAACTTGTATAGCCGTCGCACAGTGGTTCCAAATCGTAAAAAAGCTGGCCATAAATAAATTTTCAACTTTTTTTCAGGAACCAAAACTAAAATATTTTTATTCTCCTGTATGTACTCTATAAGATAGGCCACATGTTGACTCTAAAACTTTCGGTATTAAATGACAGTAACCCTTCAAAGTTGAAGAAAATGGGGCGTGAGCGGCCACCGTAATTTTCCCAGCGAAATAGATGAAATGTATCTCGATGGGGACGGGCTTTTGAGCAATCCGTGGTATACAAAAGTAGATTTATTATTGACATACATCTATATTGATGGCATCCACATGTTTTCGTATTTTTGTTGCTAACATTTTACAACTTATATGGATTTAAAGAATTGACTGCATTTTACACAAATTTTGAGATGAAATGCCTCAAATCGTTTTTATCGACGCCAAGTTATTTGCACTGGTAGATAGTGTGAAGTCCATAGAATACCGGGGAGACAAAAAATTTTGCTACTACCTGATATTTTGCAATTTCTGATCATATTTCAGTTACGCGGCACGGCGCGGAGGGCAACCCCAGCGCGCTACATTTGATGCAACTCAAGGCGTAGATATCTGGTTTTTATCAACAAAGGTTATTAAAAGCGTAAAAAATACGTTGTTCACATATTTTCTTACTACTCTAAGATAAACGTTTGTATCATGTGATATTTCACATTTATAATATATGTCACAGTCGAAACTTGGGACGGCTGAATCACCGAAATCGACATTATTTCCATGTGAATTTTTCTTTTGTATCCTTACTTTTGGTCTTTTCATACAGAATATAAGAAATGGGATTATTTACGAAGCACTTTGAAACATATAAGCCTTCATTTTGTACACAGACTTCCAAGATATACCATGCCATTTTAAAAATACCTCCCGCTGTTCTAAGAAAGCTCGGAGACCATAGTATCCTCCCGAGGCTGGAGAATGACGGGGCGGAGAGGCCTCGTTAATTTCACTTCGCACCCGCGCTTATTTTTATGGCCTTCCTATAGGTATGTGATATTTGTGAAATAAATTTTTTCAGGAATCAATCAGGAACTGATTTATCGGTTTTTAGTTATTTTGAAAGCCATATTCAGTGGTTATTATCTGAATGCTCCTGCATTCACCAACTACTGCAAGGACACCTCCAAACTATACGTTCGCCTTTATGGGTAGTATTACATGCCAACTAAAATTCATAAGGTCCTCATTCATGGTGCAGATATTGCAGAATGGATTATCCTTCCTATCGGAAAACTATCGGAAGGGGAAATGAATGCGCGGAATAAGGACATCCGCAGGTTTAGGGAGTTGGACACGAGGAAATTTTCAAGGCTGGCAACAAATGAAGATCTTTTCAGACGACTCCTACTGACCTCTGATCCTGTGATTCCCACCTTCTTTGTGCTTCCAAAAAAATGCAAAAGCTTTCACCGCTGATGTTCGGGAGCTTCTACCTATAGATGAGACGGAGAGCGATACGGACTCGGAGGAAGAGGGAGAATCAGACGATGAATTTGAAATATTTCGTTTCTATTAGAATTAACTTTGTCATTAGAGATATTTATGCATTTCCTATTGTAATATATACCATAATAATAGTTTATGAAATTGAATGGGAATGATACTTATGAATATGTTTTTGTTATTTTTCTTTTAAATTTTCAAATATTTCGGACATTTATTACCTTTATGGAACGTTAACCGTAACAGATATGCTAAAATGGATGGCAAAAATGAAGTTGGGAGGTCAAAAGCATTACAGGTAGACAAAAATAACCACGTTCTGGTTCATAATTAAACAAATATGATTTTTGGCCAGCTTTTTTCGATTTGGAACCAGTCTGCGTCGTGAGATCAACATGAAACAATTTAATCACATAATACTCAGAATTGCTTCATTATATAAAATCTTATAATCTATATATGAATACATAACTGAAATCATATGAGTGGATCAACATGCAAATGTTTCCCTGTAATTCAATAAATTGATGAGTGGCAGGAGATGCAGTGCATCAAAGCCCACCTATAGTTTTTTCTTGTAGGCTTGACCTACGTCTTGTGATCTTGTATTGTTCCCTGAAAAAACGTGCCTCCATAACGTCTGTCGTACAATCCCACGTCTTTTATCGTAAATGGTTTGAAATATATTCTATGTTATTTAACCATACTCGTGAAGTAATAGAAACTTAAAAATATTGATATTGCTCTTCGTGCTTTTAATACTGTTTGGTCGGAAAGTGTTTATTCTCGTAGTCAATGCGTAAAAGCAAAATTGCCGGCACCAAAACGTCTTCAAAAGAACTATCGTTTGCTTAATGTACCACGGAATTTCTTTCTTGAATCATAAACCATTGCTTAAAATAGTTAATAGCCCGAGGTGCCAACTATTGTTTCATTCCTTTTAACGATCATCTATATAAATTATCGTTCCCGGGTTCTAGGATAAAGGCGCATTCAGGAAGGACCAATTCGTCAGAAACATTTATATTCATAAATAATTTCTATCGAAGGAAAGAATTACGACTTTTGAAGTTACTTTTTCCTTCATAGACTGTCCTAGATGGAAATTTACAGTTTTTGCCCGCAGTATAAAAGGAATGAAGGATATTTTTGCCCCCTTACGGATGATTTACGCATTAATTATCATTATTGGAAAAAGGGAGAAACGGAATTTAAGCTCCAAAAGAGGTGTGGGAGGGTTTCGGTTGAGGTAGATACGAGGAAAGAGGGGGTGTTATTTTAGTGGGGAGGGGGTGAAGAAGAACATTTAGGAATTCCGGCCTATCCGCGCAGCATTTCTCAATTTGCTCACGTGCCCCCATTTTATGGCGAGGAGAATAAAAAATATCGGAAAAACGTGGCGTTGTGAATGTAGCGCTTCTCTTTTTTTATCATTCGCCTACTTCTCGCATCGGGAAACGCGCCCCGCCTCCGGTTATTATTCATGAAATGCGACAATAACGCCGTCTCTTTTTTTTGCATCAAACTTTTATGCGGCTTGGTTATTTTTCCTCCTCCTCCCACTTCTTCTTCAAAACCGTTCCATAAGCTTTCCTTTTCCAAACAATTCCGCCCGAAATTGAATATTTTTGGCCGTAAATCTGACCTATCATCCGCGTATTTTTTTTCCGCCGGTCCTTAAGGTTGCTTTTTTAATCAACTCAACTTTTCAAGTTTTTCAAGGCATTGGTGTTCCAATTTTTCTCTCCAGAGCTTCGCTGGTTCAAGTCAATGCTAAATTTACAAAATGATCGACCAAAGTTGACGCGATAGAAATGCGGTTTTGTTTTTCGAACTTCGAAAAAGTTGAAGAAATTAATATTATATTGTATTGGAAACCGTGAAAGCAGGATTATTTTTCCGTGCGGATTCCCTTTACTTTCTCAGTACTTAACCGTGCACGTAAAAAAGACCATCTTTGAAGCATTTGTATCTTGTATTTGAATTGAATTATTCTTTGTCAAATAACAATTTGTAGAGCGTTCGTTATGGTCGGTGTTTAGAACGTTTTATTAATAGCAAAAAACGTGATTATGTGCTCACTCGTCTCTCTGTGGAAAATCAGCTTCTTTGTTTTGAAATATTTTTGAAATGGTTTTTATGAATTATATGGGCCAGATCATTCTATAAATTTTTTATCTATTGGATTCTTCCGATAGTTGATTGATTTTCCACTAGTAGGCTTGATATTTGGATAAATCAAAATTTTGAAATGATGATGGAGCCAAACTGCTAAAGCTAAAGGTGTGAATTTTTCACGGATATGAGAGTCAAGTAAGAATATATATTTTAGCGGTGCGAGTTGTGCCATTCTCGAAGGGGAAGTCATGCAAGAACCCTGAGAATTTCAAAGAAACCGCGCTTCGACCTCTTGTTTTAAAGAAATATTCTTTAGTTATTGAAATGCGCACCTGTACTTTCATGTAAGATCGATTGATTCATGCGGGATAACATTCCCAGGTATTTCGAAAATATATCGATTTGACGTTTTTTTGAACTTGCTTGCAATTACACTTTTTTCCTGTTTTCACACATTTGTCTACATTGACAAAAAACACGAAATTATACTATCTACATTAATAAAATAATAAAAAGAGAAACTTTTATGTATCTCATTAACTCGTTAAATAACGCCATTTGGGTTTCGACGGTTGGCATCATCAACAAACCAGGGTAGGATTTGAAATTGCTTTGCATAAATATGACTGATGCAGTAGCAGGAATGTTTTTCTCTGAACATGAAGCCCGCTCGGCTGGAGGAACCTCCTTGGAATATAGAATATTGATCATATTGTGTATAGTATTGGAAGAGTATCATCGGGTTACTTTATAACAAACACATTGCAAACGTTCATATTTGAAAATTCTTACCATAGCTATGTTGGCAGGATTACTGTCTTACATGACAAGATATGAGAAATTCCATTTCATTCGAATAAATGGTAGTGTCATTTAATATTTTTGGCACTTTTTTGAAAATTCTCATATATTATCCAATTAGCCATCAACTCTACTGTATACCCAACCAAATAATATGTCAAAACTAATCGAATTTAGGTACCCAGTCCTCTATCCAAGAATTAGCGTTCAGAATTTTTTTTACTAATCAACCTCTTGGATTATTATAGCCATAGTTCCTTCCACACCGACCACACAAGGGAGGAGTGAAACTCGGTTCTGGGATTAGACTACTCTTAACGAAATATCCAAGAATTAGGTGTGGCAGTTAATGACTATATATCGCCCTTCAATGTGCAGCCATTGATACGCTCATTTTCGAAACTTTTCTACTCGTATTTTTCGGTTTACCGTTGAGTAAATATTGTAGTGGATTCCGGGGCTAAATATACTTATGAGATTAAATTTTGCTTCGGATTAATGAAATGTGAAATATGCATGTTAAAGTTAAATCAATTATTCCTACGTCAAATGTAATTGAAACGCTCATCATAATTCCAAGAATGATTATTTTAGATATAGTTTTTATTTATTTGTTTATATAATTGAAATAAATTCGAAAGGAATTTTTCATATATGTTACACTCTGAATAATATAAACTTCAAGGCACTAAATAGGCACCCCATAAATAATGAAATTTATATAGGGATCGTCGGAATTAAATTATTCTCTCTTCCCAGAACAGGTGTTTTTCTTTTTAATTTAAAGAAACTAAAGATTATTGATGATAAAATACTATAGTTGCTAAGAAAAATCTCGCAAATATGCATTTTGAACTATATTAAGAAAAGGCGAGGGAGGCTGGCAGCCATGCGGTGTCGGACCCTGTTAGGATCAACTATTAATTCCCTGGAGAATTATCGAGCTCGCCTTAATGGCTGGAAAAAAATAGAGTAAGTTCTTGCATATTTAAAAAAACGAAAAAGTACTTATCTTAAGTATCTCCAATAACCACAACAAGGACAAGAAATTTCAAAATTTCACGTGTTGTCTTTTTGAGTAGAGGGAATTAATTGGAGGTTGAAGCTATTTATTTAGAACAAAATCTATGCTTTATTTTGCGTTTTGTTTCTGGAAAATCTCCCTAAGCTTTGGGTAATTATAATTTCATGCATTCCCTGAAGAATTTTATGCTTGGTCCTATGTCGTTTATATTGCTTTGAAGTTGGCGAAGTTTATTACTTGCATTAGGGTTTTTATAACCATGTTGTGGCTAATGGAGATGCCTGAGATAACCACTTTTTCAATTTTTTATATTTATCTGGATATTCTTAAATGTAATATCAACTATTATTAATCGTAGTAACCAGATGAGGGTTATATGCTGCTTCCAAAAGTGTCAGAAACTGGCGAAACGAAAATGGTAAAAAATAAACTTCTCTGATCGAAAACCGATTCTTCTTCGTTCGAAAGCGTGGCGCAATTTCGCGGCATTACACGTACTTCCAGAGTCTTCGACGAATTCGTTTCCGGAAGCCTTTGATGAAATGCATCTCAGCCGTGGTTTTACTCATGTGTCACCTAATGAAATTCGATTCTCCGTTCCACTTCCGTCCTTACCCGTCATCTCCCACTCCGCTCGTTTCTAGGACTCATCATTTGGAATCCCGTCACGTCAGCCATTATTAATCGGAAGGGACAAATAAAAAAGGGGAGGAATTCATGCCTTCGCCAATGACATTCCCTTATTGCTGGGTTCTTCGAAAATTTTCTCTCTCCTCGAGTTTGCTTCATACCTTGCCGAATCTTACACTTCGTCATTAGCAGGGAAGTTGGATGGGGTAGTGGAAGGCTCCGATGCCTTCACGACACGGTGTGTTAATGACGCGATCAAAAAACCTACTCCTCTGTCACTTTTATTTGGTCCTCGCATAGCTGATCGGAAATAGGATCTCTTTTAAAAACAAGAGGCATGTTTTGCGCTCCATAAATGCCGTAGGAAAAAAATATTGTGCTTTATGTCCTGATAATGTGTGCCCTAGACGCCCGTTTGTATTTATACATATAATAGGGCAACTGTCCGTCAGGAGTAGTAATGAATTTAGCATTAAAGTAAAATGAGAATAGCTCCCATTCACACATTATTCTTTCTCCCCCTCTTCTCTCCCTCCCTTCCGACCATTATCTTCTCTCCAGGGTGGCGGTGGCGGAGTAGTTAGAGATTTGGCCTTCCACAAAGCTGTCCCAAGTTCGAATCCCGCTGAGGTCGGATTTTTCAACCTTGGATCGTCACGTCCCCTACACGGGTGTGGTTTGAGGAAGACACGTTAAGAAGTTGTGATTACCTGTGCTCTCCGTAGAGAGTAGCATAACTATATATAATTATAGAGTTTACCTTCTTTGTGTGCGTGTGTTCGGGGTAGAAGGAGGTATGGCTATAATAATCCAAGACGTTGATTTGATAGAAAAACCTACAAATAATAATACAAATTATTCCCCGTCCTCCAATTTTCCTCCGTCCAATTCTTTTCTTTCCCATTCTCCACTCTCCAATTCTCGTCCCTCTCTCCAATTCTCCCCTCTCTCATTCTCTCCTATCTTCTATTCTCCCATCTCTCTCATTCTCCCCTCTCTCTCCATTCTCCTACCTATCTCCCGTTCTACTTCTATCCAATTCTCCTGCTGCTCACCAATTCTGCTCCCTCTCTCCCGTTCTCCCTCCGCCCAATTAGCCTCCCTCTATCAAGTTCTCCTCCCTCGCTTTCATTCTCCTCCCTCTATTTAATTCTCCTTGCTCTCGACCATATTCTTCCTGTTACCCATCCAGCTCCCTCTATCCTGCTCTCTTCCCTCTGTCCCATTCTCCCATTCTACCATTTTCCTCCGTCTCTTCCGTTCTCCTATCACTCTCCCGTTCACCTCCCTCTCTCTCGTTCTCTCTCTCTCCCGTTTTTCTCCCTCGTTCCCGGTCTTCTCCCTCTCCTGACCTCCTACTTTTCTACCAATCTCCTACCTCTCTCCGGTCCTCTCTCTCACTCGTTCTCCTCTCTCTCTCTCGTTCTCTTCTCTCTCTTGTTCTCCTCTCTCTCTCGTTCTTCTCTCTCTCTCTCGTTCTCCTCTCTCTCGTTCAATCGTCTCTATCTCTCTGTTTCTCCTTTCTCCCGTTCTCCTCACTCTCTCCCGTTCTCATCTCTATCTCCCGTTCTCACCCGTCTCCCGTTCTCCGTCCCCCCGTTCTTCTCCCCTCCTCCCGTTCTTCTCCACCCTCACGTTCTTCTCCCTTCTCCCGTTCTCCTCTCCCGTTCTCCCCACTCTCCAGTTATACTCCCTCTCTACCCATCTCCCTCTCTCCGGTTATCCTCTCTCTCGCTTTCTCCTCCCTCTCTCTCTTGTTCTCTCTCTCTCTCTTGATCTCTCTCTCTTCTTCTCTATCTCTCTCGTTCTCCTCTCTACCGTGCTCATCCCTCTCACGCGTTCTCCACCCTCTCTCCAGTTCTCCTACCTGTCTCCTCTTCTCCTACCCCTATCCTATTCTTCTCCCTCTTTCCCGTTCTCCTCTCTATCTCCCGTTCTCCATATTTCTTGTTCTCCATATTTCCCATTTTCCATATTTTCTGTTCTCCCTCTCTACTATTCTCCTCCCTCTCGCCCGTTCTCCTCCCTCGTTGATTCTCCTCTCTCTTTCATTCTCCTCCCTCTTTCATTCTCGTCTCTCTTTCATTCTCGCCCCTCTTTCATTCTCCTTCCTCTTCCATTCTCCTCCCTCTTTCATTCTCCTCCCTCTTCCATTCTCTTCCCTCTTTTCATTCTCCTCCCTATTTCATTCTCCTCCCTCTCCATTCTCTTCCCTATTTCATTCTCCTTCCTCTTTCATTCTCCTCCCTCTTTCATTCTCCTCCTTCTTTCATATTCTTCCCTCTTCCATTCTCCTCCCTATTTCATTCTCCTCCCTATTTCATTTTCCTCCCTCTTCCATTGTCTTTCTTATTTCATTCTCGTCCCTCTTTCATTCTCGTCCCTCTTTCATTCTCCTCCCTCTTTCATTCTCCTCCCTATTTCATTCTCCTCCCTCCTCCATTCTCTTCCCAAATTCATTCTCCTCCCTCTTTCATTCTCCCTCTTTCATTCTCCTCTCTCTTACATTTTTCTCCCTCTCGACCAATCTTCCTCTAACCCATCCTTCTCTTTCTCTCATTTTCTCCTCCCTCGCTCCCATTTTCCCGTTCTTCCATTCTTCTCACTCTCTCCTGTTCTCTCTCTCCCATTCGAGTCTCTCTCTCACTCGTTCTCTCTCTCTCCCGTTCTTCCTCACTTACGCTCTCCTTTCTCTCTATCGTTCCCCTCTCTCTCTCCCGTTCTCATCCCTCTTTCCCGTTCCTCCTCTACGCAATTATCCAGCCTCTATCCCGTTCACCTCACTTCCTTCCATTATCATTCCTCACATTCATTCTCCTCCCACTATGCAATTTTCTTCCCTCTCGACCATTATTCATTCCTCTTACCCATCCTCCTCTCTCTCTCTCTCCTATTCTACCTTTCTACCAATCTACTCACTTTCTCCCGTTATTTATCTCTCTCCCGTTCTCAATCCCCCCGTCTCCTATTCTCCTCCCTCTCTACCATTCTCCTCCTCTCTCCCGTTCTCCTCCTGTCTCCCGTTCTCCTTCCTCTCTTCCGTTCCTCTCCTTCTCTCCCGTTCTCCTCCCACTTTCTCGTACTCTCCACTCTCTCCAGTTCTCCTGCTCTCTCCCCTTCTCCCTATCTATCGTTCTTCCTTTCTCCCGTTTTCCTATTCTACCATTTTCCCTGTCACCCGTTCCCTTCTCTGTATCAAGTTCTCTTTCTCTTCTCCCTCTATCCAATTCTCTCACCTTCCCGTTCTCCCTCTCTTAAATGTAAGAAAGGACTACATAGTCTCAATTTCGCCCCAAATAAAGTCGTTTGTCTCTCTATCTGTTTCTCCCGTTCTCATCTCTCTTTCCCTTTCTCTTCCATTTCTGCCATTCTCTTCCATCACTCCCGTTCTTCATCTCTCCCGCTCTTCCTGTATCCTATTATCTTCCCTCTCTACAGTTCTCTCTCTCTCCCGTTCTATTCCCTTCTTCCCATCCTATTCCCTCCCTTCCATTCACATCCCTCTCCTCCATTCTCCTCCCTCTTCTTCCTTTTACACATCCTCCTCCTCTCCTGTTCTCTTCCCACTCTCCAATTCTCCTCCCTCGATCCAATTCTCCCTATCTTCCATACTCCTCCCTCTCTCTCTCCATCCTATTCTCCTTCTCTATCTCATACAAACATGTACCTATCTCTTTCAGCATTTTATGTGTGCCCCTGGACCATATGAAGTATGCGGTGCATATACATAAGCGTGACGTAATCACACACGACGTAGCATTTCATGATGTTTTTGCTATATTTATTGCACAGAAGGCTTGCAATTTACACTAACGCCAGATATCTTAATAATGCATTTCATAAATTAAATGAGGAAATTAAATGAGTTATGTTTTTATAAATTTGAATTACTGGTACATCATTTTCCGTTTTGTATCTATTTAAAGCTTTAAAAAATTTCCACAGTACAAACAAGTGAAATATATGATCGATATAAAAACGTGTTGACTGGATTTTATAGTGAATAGTCTCTTTTAAAATCATGATTCTCTTCTTTTTTTTTAAGGAAAGGCCGCGAGCTGGGATAAAAATATTTATCCAAAAGGGGAAACAAAGCAAAATGTCTAATATTCGAGAATTGCGAGATTTTACGTATGAAAATATATCGAATTATTAGTATTCGATGATGTGTTTATGATTAATATAGAGTGGAGATAACTTATAACTATAAAAATTATTAAAATGTAATTATACTGAAACCTCGGTATTCCGAATGTTTTAATGCAAAGGGACGTTCGGTTTATCGATTCGTTCGGATTACTGGATTTATAAAATACTTTTTTTATTAAAATTTATTTTTACTATAGTGTTGTGTATGTACATTTGTACACCCACTGTGAACATGCATATCATTACAAATTATTAAAGTATTCGTGCTGATTACTTTCTTATGCATCTTTTATTTAACTCTTATATGCCTGCTCACACAGTTTAAAAATTAATATGGTGCGATGAAATGGCCTCCCATTTTCTTTTTACCGCTTTAGGCAAGTGTTGAAACTTGACCGATGAACCAAAGTTTTATGTGACAAAACTCGGCAAGAAAGCCACTCTCATCCTCGTTATAAATTTGATCGGGAATCAAGTCTGGTTCCCTTACTTTTCCAAAAACGTAAGCTAGAATTGTTCAGCAGCAATTATCTCACAAGACAATTCATCCTCAGTTGCAGACAACAGACGAATACCATGCACTTTTTTATTGATTTTAACGTTTTCGGTCTTCCAAGACGTTTATTGGCAGCTGGGACGAATTCAATGACCGTCGTTTTCTTATCTCTTAAATTGCTTACTGTCCATTTTCAGATGTTGAATATGTTAGCTAACTTAGATGCGTTATCTTCGTTTTCTATTTTTTAGTGGATTGTCGTTTTGTCATTAAGGGATGATATCTTATGTATCCTCATATTGAACAATATCTTTTGCATGCGGAATATCACTACTGACCACTTTTAAATTTTAGAAATTCTTCTGATAAAGATCAAGTGGTTAAATGTCAACAAAACAAAAAATCAACAAAAATGTACTTCCGCCAGTGCGAAAGAAATATCACAGAAGCTGCGCGCGCGTACCTTAGAAGGCCATATCTCCTATATATTAGCGGACGGAAACCTAATCGGATGACTGGGAGTTCGGATTACCGAGGTTACACTATAATCGTATACACGCCACGGACTGAATTTTCAGGCAATCTTACACACTCACTACTTCAAGTCAGGAACCATTTGTTCAAACACTCATGAAGCTCCAAAGCATTACACCACACACGTGTACTTCCTTTTTAAAAATGACTAAATACGGATTTCAGAAACAAAGATTCCATTTTCAGTGGGCCGATATTACACAACCCGAATTTCTTCGTCATCTTCGTGAACGGCCAACTGAAGATGGAGTTATTGATTCCGAATAGCGTATTTAGACAATATTTTAAGAAAGTACAGGTGAGTGATTTATTCCTTATATGTTTTGTGCGTGTGTGAACAAAATGTCCCTTCCGTGGAGTGGTTTTCAATAAACCGGCTTGTATATGAGCACTCCTTTATTATTTGTATGGTTATAAGGTGGTTTGTCCATTTTTACTTTCTCCATAGGTAGTATAGAACAGTATCGTTTAAATGAAAAAAATGGACTTTGAGATTTCAACGGAGGTCCCCTGAACACGTTTTGACCATTTTCTCGATGATGTCTGTGAGTATGTGATAGCTTTTTGTGGGTGCTCTAACTCAAAGTCTATTAATCAGGTCAACGCAAAATTTTACATTTAACATTTTTATAACAGTAAAAAGAACTGATTAGTTTTTGGTAAAAATTGGTCAATCGGAAGTGGGTGTTTACTTTTGTCACTTATCTAGTATTTTGAAATAGTTGCTTTAATACTTGATAAATGAAATAATATATCGGAATAAATGTTTTATGAAATTTAATTTTATACAACCTTTGTTTGAAATATTTGTCCATATAATGCTTTGTTTAAGAGATATCTATATTTTTAGCTGCTACCACCACCGACGACTATTGTTAACAATTGAGACTTAGGAACGCTCCTTTTTATTTTCTTATTGTTGAAGCTTTGTGACAATATCCAATATTGGAAGGCCATGGTTTGAGTATATTTCTATTCTTTGTCAAGTCAAAAATTTTCTCGCAGTTTCTTAAAATATTTATTATTATTTGGAAATTTTAGAAAAATTAAAGGAATGGAGAAAGTCATGTGGTGGCCACATCAGATTTTTTATTAATTGTAATTAGCCATAGAGCACTAATATTACTTTTTCGTTCATCAAAAAATTATTCTCATTATTGATTGAAACGTCATGTGACCTACCCTATATTTGATGATTATTCTACTTTACTTTTGAGTGATTTAAGTTTGAGACCACAGACCTGATCCCATGTACAAAATAATGGGAAATTATGGACATTAATTATGGAGCTTAATATTTCTGAAGGCTTGTTTGTTCTTCCACAATTTTTAATTTTATTAAGCGGAGGACGGATTGACATACGGCGAAGTATAACCGCAAGGAAATGAATCTCTGAAAAGGTTTTTTTGTTAGCCACTGTAAAACTTTGTCTTAAGCTTTGAATCATTAAACGAAGGGCGTAACAGTGATACAAAACCTCTATCAACGACGAATATCAAAGGTAGACGTTACCTTTGAAATATCCTCGTACAAACTCACAGAAAACATAAAAAAACTACGAGGATCGTTAAGTTCGTTGGCCTCCGCGATTCTTCCATTAAGTGTACATCGCTAACGAGGAAGGAAACTGCAGGGTTAGGTGTAAAAACAAAGGAAAACTCGAATATTGTTTTGGGAAAAATTGAGCTGTCTTTATACATTTCTTGTTGAGGAACAACAAGGAGCCCTACAAAAAACCAGGCCATATTTTTTTCCTTGCTTGCTAATTCCTACGTTCCGCTGGACGGAAAAAAATTATTCGTCGGAGGGTATCCTTACGACATGGCGAATAATTAAGCTTCGTCATTCTTGGGCATAGAGATCGTCCCTGCGACATGAAGCTTGACGGAAAAGGCTAACAACCTTTTAATTTCATTACGGAAACTTATAAATTTTGAGAATATTGCAGATCCGGAAGTTGAAAAAAACTTGGTGGTTTATTTTTATCTATCGGGTTACATGTAGCTTAACATTGGTCTAACGCTTAATGTCATTATATTTTTCCTCCAAATCTCGCATTTGTTTAAAATCTACTTTGCAAAACAAATTGGTGGTTTGTTATACCTTCATAATTTTAACTTTTTCATATACTTAGTATATAGACTAGAGATGCTATAGGATGTATGAGGATGATGATAGAAAGAGCGCTAGAAGTCAATAAAGATATGTATTTTTGTTTTGTAGATTGGGAGAAAGATTTTGACCGAGTGAAATGGGATAAAATGCTGGGTATTTTAAACAAAATTGGAATAGATTGGAAAGATAAAAGACTGCTTAAAAACCTTTACTTTGATCAAAAGATTAGAGTCAGGGTTGAAGGAGAAGAAACAGAAAGTACTTCAATTGGGAGGGGAGTGAGGCAGGGATGTCCTATTTCACAAGCGATATTTAATATATATGCAGAAACAATAACAGAAGAAGCGTTGATGGAGAGAAAGGATTTAAGATAGGAAGTGAAAGTATTACCACCATTAAATATGCAGATGATCAGGTATTAATAGCAGAAGACGAGAAAGAGCTTCAGAGGATGACAGACAGACTAGTAGAGGTTGGCCAACAATATGGAATGAAGATCAATGCTGAAAAAACGAAAGTCATGGTGGTTTCAAAGGAACATAAAGAATTAAATATAATGGTAAATGGACAAAAATTGGAAAATGTATGTAGTTTCAAATATCTTGGCAGTATTTTAGCGCAGGATGGAAGTAGTACACAGGATATCAGAAGTAGGATTGCAATGGCAAAAGCAGCATTTAACGAGAAGAAGGAGCTTCTCACAAGCAAGAAAATAAATTTAGAAACAAGGAAGAAATTTGCAAAATGTTACATATGGAGCATAGCTCTTTATTGTGCAGAGACGTGGACGATAAGGAGAAAGGAGGAAAAATATTTAGAAAGTTTTGAGATGTGGGTATGAAGGAGAATGATGAAAGTGAAATGGACAGAGAGGAATAGAAATGAAGAAGTATTAGAAATGGTGGGAGAAGATAGGATGCTAATAAAAACAATCAGGAAAAGAAAAGCAAATTGGATAGGGCACATATTGAGAAGACAGTGTTTACAAAGGAAGATCTTAGAAGGAAAAATTAGTGGAAGAAGAGGAAGAGGGAGAAAAATAATAGGAATATTAGATAATGTATAGCAGGGATATAATACTTATAGAGATATAAAAGAGGCTTCTAGGGAGAGAGAAATGGAGGCAGTGATTCAGTTAAAACCTGTCTTCGGACAGAAGCATGATGAATGAATGAAGTATATAGAGAATTTTTTTTTAACACATCAACGCCGTCGGACGTGTTGTTACGTCGAACAAAAAACCCCACGTCGCCATCCGACGTGTTAGTACGTCGAGCATCATTGATAGATTTATTTATTAATTGCCGTGCTTGATATTATTTGATCTTAAAAATATGGATATATTTTAAAAGGGGAATATCTGCCATTAATAATTGTATTTTATTCATCATATTTTTTGTTTTTAATTTTTTATAAAGAGGTAAAAAATTTTGAATAATTTTTTTTTTAGTCAAGCGATTCCTTCCTTGCGAATGCACACGCATCGTCATATATCAGCTTCTATTGAATAAAAAGGTACCATTTTTATGTGAATTCTGTAACGATTCCGAATAACGACAAAGTAATTCAAGAATAAATAAAAATTATGAACGTCCTTTTAAAAAATAACAATCGTATCATTTTTCTAAAGATCCTATTCGAGACATAAAAAGGTTAACCTTAGCGAAACCTTTTCCCTAATTGGTTAAGGCGGGTACATGCAAATAAAATGTTCAGAATAGTTGATGTTTATATTTTGGAAATTGTTGCGTACCAATAACTATTTTAGCTTTCACGATATTGATTATTATATGAAAGCGTGAGCACGCGCTGGATATGTAACGGATTGGTGTGCAGATCGTTTCTCTCCAGCAAAGAGTCTGTACCTATTTAGAGCTAGCGAAAAAGTTATAAAATATAATGTTTTGCGTAAATCCTAAAAATATTTCATAAAAATCCAATAAAATTTGAAAAGTTATGAGTTTTTATACTTTTCTTGCAATTTTCACGCCTGCATCGCCATCCTTTGGCGTCTGGAGTGGCATTCAAATAAACGTCCTCCGGGCTTGATCAGATAATCGCGAATAAAATCGACATCGTCCTTTTGGTGAAAATACACATTGTAGTTGTCTCAGGGTCCAAAAAATTGGCGGTGTTCGCTATGCCGTCTGTCTGTCTATGCGGGTACCTAGCGCTTAGAGGATTAAACGAAATACAATGATACTTCATATTTCGGCATTTGAATATCCGGAATAGAAAATATGAAGAAAAGAACGATGCACAAAATGTCGATTTATTCAAAAATAGCCCCGAAGATTTTAGTTAAAATTCATTATATTATAGAGATTGGTATCATAAACAATACTGCACGAGCTACATTTAACGAAAAATAACTATATAGTGTCCAGCGGCATTATAAAATATCGAATTCTGACCAGTTCTCCGCAGTTATCTGAAAAATATTCGCCCAGAAATAATGCTTCAGCAACAATGTGCCTTCGCCAATTTGCATATTGCTTGATATGTATGTTTAATATATTTTTTGAAGTTTTGATTTTCATATACCATCATCATCATAGGTAGTCTGTCCGTAGACTGGTCCGTGATTGTTCATGGTTAAACCTGGTTCTCCATAAACGCTTATTTTCCGCTGTCCTCCTCATCTCTTTCCCTTTCAAATCGTCTATCAGCTGAAATCTTTTCATACCTCTTTCCCTTTTTCCATCTAGTTTTCTTTCTATCACGTCTTTAATCATACTCCCTCTCCTCAGGTAATGTCCAACCCAGTTTGCCTTCCTCTTTCTAATATTCTGTATAATCATTTGCTTCACTCCTACTCGTCGTAGAACTTCATCGTTTTTCATCCTATCTGTCCATTTTATCTTCAGCATTCTCCTTCGAGATCACATTTCAAAACTTTCCAAGTATTAAATGTAATTTTTCCTTAGCGTCCATGCACCACCCCCCCTTCGTACAAAGCTATACTCCATGCATATCATTTTATGAACTTCTTGCGGATATCTTCCCTTATATTCCCCGTAAGTAAGTGTTTCTTTCATCTAAAATCAGCTTTTGCTTTTCCTATTATAGTCATCATCTCATCCGTACATTTTGTTTCTTTTGTTATGAAGCTTCAAAGGTATTTATAGTCTGTAACTTGTTCTAAAGGCTTTTCTCCAAAACTTTTGTACAGATTCTCTTCTTTTCCCGATTTTCGAGTGACCTTGGATTTTTCAGTATTTCCATACCGTATTTTCTACCTGTTATTACTAGTCCATTTGTCATTTTTTGGAGTTCCTCTTACTTTCTTGCTGGAAATACTTGACAATCCGCTTATTTTACTGTTCTTTTAACCTTTCCTCAAATTTTAAAATCTCCTGTGCCTTCTACCACTTCTTGTATTAGATTTTCTTT